>JAPPVO010000031.1:30762355-31362355 GCA_030407325.1 Camellia japonica
TGTTCTGACACAGCTAAGTACAGAAACAACTCCTCCCCAGGTTCAGGTGTTGAGAGGACTGGGGCCGTGGTCAGATACTTTTTAGGTCGGCCAAAGCGGCCTCACATTCTTCAGTCCATAGGAAGTCTGCGGTCTTTTTTACCAGGTTGAAGAAGGGTTTACACTTGTCTGAACTTCGGCTTATGAACCTGTTTAGGGCTGCGGCCCTTCCAGTGAGCATTTGAACCTGTTTTGCCGATGTTGGACTCTGTAGATCTAGGATGGCCTTGATCTGATCTGGGCTGGCTTCTATTCCCCTTCTTGTTACCAGGTAACCTAGGAACTTACCAGATCCAACTCCAAACGCGCATTTAGATGCGTTGAGTCGGAGCTGATATGTTTTGAGTATTTCAAATACCTTTTTCAGGTCGGCAAGATGACTCTTAGGCTCCTTGGTCTTCACGACCATGTCATCGATGTAGACTTCAACTGTTTTGCCTATCAGGTGTTTGAACATTTTGGTTACCAGCCTTTGGTAGGTTGCTCCGGCGTTCTTTAGCCCAAAAGGCATCACCCTGTAACAGTACAGGCCTTTTGGGGTGATGAACGCTGTCTTCTCTTCGTCTGGGGGGTACATGGCTATCTGATGGTACCCCTATAAGCATCCAGGAAGCTCATCCTTCCATGTCCTGATGTGGTATCCACCAGCTGGTCAATTTTTGGCAGAGGGAAGCTGTCTTTGGGGCAGGCTTTATTTAGGCTTGTAAAATCTACGCAAACCCTCCATTTACCGTTTTTCTTCTTTACCACCACAGTGTTTGATAGCCATGTTGGATAATTGACTTCTCTGATGGCCTTGGCTTCCAGAAGTTTGTCTACTTCTTCCTCCACAGCTTCGACGTGCATTAACGTCGGTCTTCTAGCTCGTTGTATTACAGGTTTTGCCGACCTGTCGACGTTCAGTATGTGGCATGTGACCTCGGGGTCAATGCCAGGCATTTCATAAGGTGTCCAGGCGAACACCTCTATGTTTGTTCTTAAAAAAGCTTCCAGTTCTCTCTCTTCTTCTTCGGCTAAGCCTGAGCCGAGAAGAAAGAAGCGTTCTTCGTCGCCCTCCTGGACGAGGATTTTCTTTAGTGATTCCTCACTCTTCTCGGCCGGCTCCTTGCCGACATCATCTAGGACCTCCATGTCCTCATCTTCAATCTCTGCCTTTGCTGGTTCTCGAACATTGCAGGTAGTCTTCATTGCTGCCATGGAGCAATTTTTTGCCTGCAGTTGATCTCCTCTGACTTCTTCAATCCCATGTTCTGTTGGGAACGCAGTAGTTGGTGCAATGTTGAGGGAACTGCCCCCATTGCATGCAACCATGGCCTTCCCAATATGATGTTGTAAGGAGAAGGCGTATCAATCACGATGAATTCTGTCCTGATCTTCTTAGTACCGGCCTGTACTTCCAAGTTTGTAGCGCCCAGTGGCCATGTCGGCGTTCCATTGAAGCCGACCATCGGGCCATTCGATTGCTCCATGTCGTCTGGGTGAAGGCCTAGCTCCTTGTAACATCTAACGTACATGATGTCACAAGAGCTGCCTTGATCTATTAGGATGCGTTTTACTTGGCACTCCCCAACCTGGAGGGATACTACCAAGGCATCATTATGTGGGTGCTGTACCATCTCTAAATCGGCTTCGGTGAAGGCTATCATCGGTCCTTGGCACTCTGCTGGCCGATGTCTCTTTTCCCCGACTTGGTAGACATGCTGCAGATGCCTTACCCTCTGAGTCTCTCCTCTGACTTCGTTCTCGTTAACTTTTGAATGAATCACATTAACTATCCGAGGTCCTTCTGCCCGAGGTTGCGGAGGTGGTGGGGCTGCTGGAGCCTGAGGCAGTCTTGCCTGCTCTTCTCTTGTTCTGGTTTCATCGACAAGGTCTCTCAGGTGGCCTTGCCTTACCAGATCTTCCAAGTGTGCTTTTAGGGCTCTGCAGCCCTGTGTTGTATGTCCGTCTTCATTGTGATAAGCACAATGTCTGTCCATGTTTCTTCCCATGAATTCTCCTGGTTCCCTTGCTGGTGTTCTGAAATAGGGCTGGCTCCGAATTTTTCCTAGGACTTTTTGAATTGGAATTCGGAACACGGTTGTCACTGCCTGTTTAGCCCTTAACTCCATCTCTGTTTTGCTGAATCCGTTGTTACTTCGGCCTTGCTTCGGCGAGCCGTTCCCTTTTTCCTGTTTGACTTCCTTGTGGGCCGATGTATCCTCCTCGGCTCGTGCATACTTTTCGATTCTTGCCATGAGCTCCTCCATGCTCTTCGGCAATGTCTTTGCCAAAGATTTCCGTAGTGAACAGTTATCTTTTAGGCCGTTCTTGAAAGACACGACCGCTACCTCCTGGTTGCATTCAGGTATTCGATTGAACACCTCGTAGTACCTTTTCGCATAGGCCCTGAGGCCTTCATCCTTGCTGATTTTTAAAGCCATTAGCGCGTCCACCCTTAATGGCTGTAGTTTGTTTGTTACGAACCTGGCCACAAACATCTCGGCCAGGCCTTCCCATGTCTTCACGCTTCCCTTTGGTAATTTATGGAACCAATCTGATGCAATCTCCCCAAAGGACGAGGGGAACACTTTGCAGAGTAGTGGCTCGTTTCCACTGTACAACGCCATTGAGTTCAAAAATAGTCCAACGTGGAAGTTAGGGTCTGACTTACCATCGTATATTTGAAACCTCGGCATGCTGAATCTTTTTGGTGCTTCAAATTTGTCCAGTTCTACCGAGAACGGTGTCCTCGGCTTGACGGGTGAGGTTACCTCGGCTTCAGCGTTCTGTTCCTTCCTCTTGAGGTAGTTTTCAAGTCTTCTTTACTCCTCCCCGGAGCTCGGCTGTCTTTGGACTTCAGTCTCTTCGGCACACTACTCTCGGCCTCGTGATGGGCCCGTTTCGATCTTTCTCCGTGGGTTGTGTCAAAGCAGAGCGCCTGCTTTTGGACATGCCGATGTTCTCTGGGTTCCTGATCCTTCGTTTGATACGTTCTCTGGGACTTCTCTTGTCTTGGCTTCTCTCGCCTGACCTCCCCGGAGGGCGGGTGAGAGTGCCTTTTGCTCCTGGAGTGTTGTGGTGCTTCAGGAATTATTTTCCTTCCTCCCTTCTGAGTATTAACTGCTGGAATTGGCGTGTCCTGCAACGGGTATGGTGGCTGCATGACATTGTTTTGCATCATGAAGTTGACGACCGACTGTAGGTCAGCCAACTTGTTTGCCAGTTCTTTTACTTCGTCATCCCTCCGTAGGCACCTATCCCTCCATACCTGGAGGTTGTCTTCATTGTAGTATCTGCCCTGGTCTGTTTTCTTCGAAGTGTCGCCCTCCTGGACGACGTCCTTTCCCCCGTGTCCCTGGCTACGGGCTTCTTCGTTATGGTTGTCTCCTTCGGCGTCAAGGTTGATAGGCCTGCCACTCCCAGCGGGAGCGTCGTCCCCAACCTTTTCGTTTTGTGCGTCACTGGCCATCTATTCGTCTTTCTTTCCCACAGACGGCGCCAAATTGTGTGAGTGATTTTCTGACCACACTGCTCTCCTTAGGAATTCAGCTGTAGAACACAGGCAGAATAGATGGCACCTTGCTGTCCTGCACAGAAAGAAAAGGCTCCGCGGTGGTTCTTCCACCCGGGGGACTCCGACGATCAAGTCAGTATATCTCTCAAAGATAATCAAGTATTCAACTCACAAGCTTGAGTACTAAAAACGTACCTTTGACCCATGGGGGTGCCTCTATTTTATATTCAATACACTCCGAGTCCCAATAGGAGCCTAACCCCAATGAACTCAGGATTATTGCTAATCTGAAACTCCCAATGGGTTTAGGACAAAACTCTCCAAGAGTTTTACCTTTATCCAAACTGAAGTCTTTTCCCAATCTAGGACTTCTGTCCTTTATCCGTTTATCTCGGATTCCGATATCTTCGGAGATAACCTCGGCAACTTCGAGATTACCTCGGCATAACTTACCACGACACGTGGCACCTCGGCCGATACGTCGGCGTCACCACAACACGTGTTGGTACTCAGAAAATATGTCCCCACAAGTTTCATGGTTCAGTATTTTTCTTCTTAACGCAAAGGTAATACTCTCTCTCTCTCCCTCTCTCAATTCTACTCATCAATTATATGTAATAAATATTGATTATAGTTTCTATTGGATTTGATATAGAAGCCTCAAAGGCCATTAATTCATCTTAAGTGCAGTAGAGAAAAGAGAAGATTCGGCGAACAAATTGTGAGTAATTTTTTTTTGTAGTTTTCTTGGAGTGATTCGATGTATGTATGTTGGTTTGCTATAATTTATGAATTAAGTTAATTTTGCTTTTGTGTATGTGTATATATATATATCTATGTGTGTGTGTGTGTGTAATATACAATTCATTTTCTTGTACTAATAATTTCTATTCAACGAACAACTAATAGTAATGAATGTTATAAGAACTGGATTTTGAAAGTGGTGTAATCTAGGAACCGAGACATAAATTTTCACATTTGTGTCAAGAATATAAGTGTTTAGTGGAGATTAAAAGTGTGTATTGTGAGGTCCATGTATAGAATGAATCTAAACCACATATTAATATTTAGTAATTTGTCAATAAAATTTCTAAATTTATAGTATTACTATTTGAAAATTGAAATTCTTGATTTACATGAGTTTCTTTGATTCGAGGCCTTTGCAAGGTGTTTAGATACAACTTTGAAAGGTGCTCCTTATGTATGAGATATTTCAATTCTTGGGTATATCCACATATATAAAAATTACATCAGATTAACCATGGTAACTATAAAATGTTGTTTACCTTAAATTCCATTGTCTAATTTTGTTTGGAGCCAAAAATTAGTAATTTATTTGACTAAATCCTTTAGCATGATGTGAATTGTTGTGATCTTGGATCTTATATAATGATTTTGAACTCTTTTTGGATTTAAATTTTTTTTTTTTATTTCTTATTTCCAGAAAGTAATGATGAGATAGATGACAGAACCAAATGACTTGTGTTCTACTTTTATATACTGGACCAAGTAATATAGTGGCAATGGATTTAAATAAAGAACTCTAAAATATTGACATTCTACTCATTTTATTTTTTTAATCTTGCATATAAAGAGATACTCTCCATTTCGTATTTATGATAACATTTTTTTTTTTTTGGTCTGTTGATATACTTATACAACCAATCTAAAGTTACTAACTTGGATATTTAATTCTTGAATGAAGTCAACTTTATTACTTCATTGGGTATGAAACCAAGATTGAATCACTCGGGCTTATGGATTGTTCAAATGCACGTACTTTTATTTTTTTAATTTATCTTTTGACCATGAGGATCTAATTAATTGTTCTTTTGCAGGCTTCTTTATGAAGAAGAAGGATCAAATTCGTATGAGAAGCAAGCTTGCAGGATGAGAAATTCATAGGTGAAGGAGTGGGATATTTGAGTGAATGCGGATTATTTTGACCTTTACATGGACAAATTTAGGACTTAAGCTTTTTATATGCTATATTTTAAGGTTGTGAAATTTATATTTTGGTACTTTACCCAAATGATGTAATTATTTTGTTCCTTTAATGATGGTTGCTATTCTTTAAGCAATGGATGATAATATTTTTAATCAATGTTGGAATTAGCTAAGTACATCTAGATCTTGTGAAGTAGAGTTTTGCATAAAAGGCTATATGAGATCAGATCATAGTTACAGACCCATATATATATATATATATATCATGTTTATTGCAGCTTAATCAACATATACCACAGCAATCTAACATAAACAAAAATAATTTCCAATTATTCATGAGCTCGTCCAACATTTCAACTAATTAACAGCATAACCAATAAAATACAAATATTACAGCGTTCAGTGACTTCAATCAAAACATAGGGTAGACAGTCTTGGCATTTACATATATAAACATAAAAAAATAAAAAAACAACTAACACATAGGAATTCGTGCCTCTCTATCTAATGAAATCTAATGCTTGTTCATTCACTTTTTCCATCTCTAATCTTCTACGACAACAGTGGAATTCGTGCCAACACTAGTCTGGTACGGGCTTCGTAATTTAAAATTTAAAGTTTTGGTTAAGATTATAGGTGAAGCATATAACTTAGATTAGGGTAGAGGCATCAAACCTTCATATGATATATGATAGTACTTTGTGTCTGAAGGTAGACAGATCATTACAAGATATGTTTGTTGGATTTAGTTACAAAATTTTCTCAATAGAAACTGACTCTCTTACTGATATCTATTTTTCTCTCTCACTTTATGTTTTTATATGCATCGACACTCTGTTTCTAAGCTTCTAAAGGAGAAATTCTATGTACATCATTTTTGTAAGCTAACTTGTTGATCTGATTTTATCAAATTTGTTGGATTTGGCAGTGATCTAGCTCCAGGCTGCTCTTAAGTTTGCTCATTTTGTAGGTACATGGATAAGCTTAATATGCAAACAGTGAGTGTGTGAAACCAATATCTGTGGGTTGAGAGTTTTGGGAGGAGAATAAAAATCCATACCCACTTGTCAATGACCATATTGAGTGTTTTTGAAATATTCTTGCATACTATATCCTCTTTTCTGTGCAGGTACTTTGAGCAAAAGTATTTTGAGTGTTGTGAGATTCTATATTGTGGGCCGAGTGTAGTGAGCTTTTATAATGTGTGTTGGTGCTATGTTCTGGATGATACTGTGGCATTCTTTCCTATTTATAGTAGATGTTCATACTAGCTGTTTTGGACAAGCTTTACTAAACAAAGGAAGCATGGGGTTAGGCAAAGTGGCTACTGGAAAGTGTGGAAGCCAAAGAAAAGACCAAAGTGCCACAATTCCAGAAAAGCAGATAAGCAATAACAGACTCCATCAGTAATACCTCAACCATTTTGTAGTCCAGATAATACTAGATCAGCACAGGTAGACAGGGCAGAACTAGATCAAACCTCTACACCAGATCACTGTAGCACAGAGTAGATCAGCACAGGCTCTAGTAAATATCAGCAATAACAGGCTCAAGTGAAAACATAAGCAAAAGATCAGCCCAAGTAGTCACAGATACAGAACAGACAGAGCCACAATACAGCAGCAGCAGCAACAAAGTCCTAATCTGCCTTAGATTGAAATAAATCACTAGGACATTGCAGAGTATATACAAGACCACTGAGGGCCGCTACTGCTCTCCATGAACAAAGTTGCTCCTACTAACCCATATACCTAACATCAACAGAGGCACAACAACATTACACACAATACTAGCAGGCCACATTACAGCAGCAGGGGCACAACAGATCTACACCATCATGTAGGACACCAAGTCTCTGAAGCCACACTTAGGTTTTTAAGCTGCCCTTCCAAACCAGCCAAGTGCAAAACTTTGCCTTTGGAGAGGCATGATTATTCCAAATAAGGGGAGGTAAGGCTAAATCTAGACCCCAAAGTGATTCACACCAGTTGAACATTGATTTGACTTTAAAAATCCTAGAGTTATTAGCTTTCCAACTAAGTGAGTCCTCTGCTCCAGGAAGCAACACTGGGTCTGATCCCAACATATATCCTTTGCTGGAATCATCAAAATTTGGAAGCATGGTAACAGGGTGTATGGCTGCTGGAAGCGCCATTGGAGTGAAGAAAGTTGTTTTTACTTGATATGTATATATCTATTTAGTACTTGTGTCAACCTTTCTAGTATCTTTTTGAGCCTACCCTTGCGGGATGTGCAAAGGATGTTATTTTCTGTAAGGACTGTTATTGCTGATATAGATATTCATAGTCCACATATTTCTTTCTATGGGGCCCATGAACATTTCAACGTTTTTGAAAAATCTAGAAACCCCCTAGATGTTGATTTGTGATTATGTAACAATTTTAAGCAGAATATAACAATCCCAATCAAACAATCAAGAGAAAGAGACACAAAGATTTTACGTGGAAAAACCACAATTGGACACCTTCCAATTGTGATTAAAAAATCACGGGCAACAGCCACAAGAACAATCCACTAAGAAGATTTAAAGGAATTACACAGGTATACTCTCAATTATCTAGCGAATCCACAACGCCTAATTGAACCAACCTCTATGTGCCTTTTCCAACCCTATCTTCAGCACGGAATTGTCTTTCTGATGAGCCACTCCGGATTCCACCAAAGCTTCAGGCTCGAATTCTTCAGAATTCACAACTGAAGAACAACTCTCTCTTTTGTGTATCACAAACAAACCTTTGATGTACTCTCTTTAAACCATGAGTTGAATACTCAATAAAACATCAAAGAAAAATAACAAAATATCCCTAGATATAAACCTTTAAGAACCAAAAAGAAGATCTGGAGGACTTCAATCAATTACTTAGTTTTGGGAGAAAACCAAGTATTTATAGAGAACCAAAAGTAATCCAAGATTGGGAAGAAAACAAACTCCTTGAGAAATCTGGATTCTGAAGCTCGCTCGAGCGAAGCTTTCCTGGCTCGAGCGAGGAGAGTAATTTTCATGATTTCTACTAGTGCCTTGGCTCGAGCGAGGAATACACTTCTTCAGGTTTTTGTATGGACGCAATCCTTGGCTCAAGCGAGCATTCCTTGGCTCGAGCGAGAAAGTCTTAGCTCGATTCAGGTTTGGATTTGCATCTAATAAACTCATAGCCTCACTAAAATAAAAGTGCGAAAATAAATACATTTGAAAGGAGTTTTGTCAAACGGGGTTGCCAAGAATAAAAACCTAACAGTTTTTTTAATCAGTATCTACCCTATCTGTTAAGGGTGTTGTGTGTTGCATTGAGTTTATACCGGCGAATATCTTGTTGGATAGATGGTAGTTTGGTATATGTTGCAGGCCCTTCTGCAAATCTTTTGGATGGGTCTGCCATGTTGCAGTCCATTTTTCTTTGGTTTTCTGATGTATAGTCTTGGGTAGGGCTTGGGGCATGCCCCTTGTAAGTTGTGTAAGCTTTTTGTTTTTAATTTATGAATTACTTACCCAAAAAAAAAATCTAGCTCCAGGCAAGTATTTTATATGTTATTCTATAAACTAACTGTTACAAGTTTGGCTAGTTGTAGGTAAGTTCTAATCTCTCTATCTAATGCCAATACAGTAAATGAACATCAACTAATGTTAACTGGGAATGGATAGGACCACAAAGCATTACCAGCTGTGGGTAAGTTATAATCTCTCTATCTAATGCCATCTAATGCTTGTTCATTCACTTTTTCCCTCTCTTTTATTTTACCTCCACAAATTCAATATCCTAACATAGCAGCAGTAGAGTTTTCACTAAAAACTTTTGCTAATTGTTGCTGCTTCTGATTAATTCTACTTGCTGCTAATTGTTGTCAGTGATGGGAAATACAAGTATGAACTGGTAGTAGCTTGAGAATGCAGGATCAGGAGATGTATCAAGTGAGACATGATGGGGCTATTGATAGGTACTGGTGTATAAAGTAGAGGAGATGTGCAGCTGCTGAGTGAACTTCTGGGGTGCAACTGCTGTGTCAAAACACTACCATCACACAGTAGGTACAGCACTTGACAGGAAAAAAAAAAAAAAAAAAAAGGCCATAGCAACAACAAAGTCATGCACCCTTCACCTCAAACTATGTCTAACCTGTTGTAAATTATAAACAAAATCATGCACTGTGTAATGCACAATTGCTAGACTGCTCTTAGCCTAAAACACTATCCTTGTCTTCACAATATGTACACCTGCAGAATGGTCTTGTCCCTAAGGTTTAAGTTTGTTTTTAGTGAAAACTCTATTTGATCATGCAAGTAAAAAGGGGCATTTTTTTAGGGGGCATTCTTATATAGAATTGAAATGAATGACTTATTTTGGAAGTCCAATGGAGTCTATTTTATTCCATTTAGAGATTACCATTTTCATATTGCTTAAAAACTCCAATTTAGAGGTTGTTTGTTAGGTTGTGAGATTTCTTGAAAACACACTAGGAAAACACTTCTGTAAGAGAAGATAATACACTCAAGTACACACTAGGAAATTTCACAAGCACAAATACACACTTGACCCGACACACTTAACTAGAGATACCATTTATACAACAAACTCACTCGACACCTATCACTTAAGACCCGTAATATTGCTCTTGACACACACCTGAAGTAACCTATTACTCATTTCTTGTGCTGTGTCTCAATGTTACCAACACAAGAGGATCCCAATGTCCCTTGGACATTTGGACTGGTACACTTAATCTAGGCATCTAGCACTATTGGAAAAATGGTTTTATATAGGCATAGTTTTTAGCCCAATTTGGGTGGACCCCAAACGTCTTTTGGGGTGGGTCCGAAGAGGTGAAGTGTTCCTTGCCGCGTGGCAAGTCACACGGTGAAGACGGAACGTCAAAACCATTTATGAGTGAATGGGAAGATGACGTCATTTTCGGGTCTAATATTAATTTTTTAGATAAAATTCTTTTGAATTTTTTCAATAAAAATTATTGTGGGAATTTAATTTAATTCTAAATTCAAATTTTGGATTCCTAAGTGGTTTCTTAAAGTTTGTAATTTTGGGAATTTAATTTAATTCTAAATTCAAATAGTGGTTTCCTAAAATTTGTCAAATAGATTTATATTTATATCCTATTCAAGGTTTTAATAAATCTATTCAACTTTTGGCTTTATTTGATTAAACTATTCTAAATAGTTTAATAATATATATATTCCAATTATTTTGAATATTAGTCCACCTACTGTTCTTCTTCAAATTGTTTGGAAGGTTATCCTGTGCAACGGCTACTTTTCATTTGTTTAAAATTTTGTTTTGACCAATGGTTAATTCATAAATTCAAATAGTGAATAGTTGTGCACCTGTTTGACTTCGGTATTGCATCTGTTCGGGTGATCTTATTGCCTATAAATACCAACTTACTAGCAATGTGTTTGACACCCCGGAAAAATCAGTTTGAAATATTTCTTGCTGTCCAGTTTATAATCTTTGGTGCATTGGTGCATTATTCTTCATTTTAGTATTAGAATAAAATTCAGAGAGTTAGAACACAGGTTTGGTTCGTCGAACAAATTGTTTGGAGTACTACTACAATTTGTGAAGATCATTGTATCCTGTGAGATAGACGCCACTCAACCGTAAGTACCGTAGCGGGGCGAATCTGTCTTAAGGACAGAGTGTCACACATTCGACTTGGTCTTAATTTTAATTCGGTTCGATAAATAAATCTGGTATGTTATTTATTTATTTTGTTTGAATTTATTTCAAGTTATTTTATTTACACAGAAGATTGTTCCAACAGGCACATGTTTTGTCTTAAGGGAATTGTCGACATGCTAAATCCTAAATTTTGTTAAATTAATTTTTTATGCCAATTAACTCTATCCACTGCAATTGGCATTGGTACGTAAATTTGTTAATTAGTGATGACCATTCATCCATGTAATACACACATAGAAATTCATACTACTGCAAACGTTTTCCTGCTCCACACATGCACGTACAATAAACACGATTCTTAATATATTTGTTTTTCTACAGTCTTTGGCTGCTTATGTTTCTGAATCTATTATGGTTGCTTATGCTTCTAAATTTATTTAGTCATGCCTTCAAGACCATAACTCTAAATTTACATGTAAAATATTAAATCCCTAGAAGATCAATCTTAGTTCAGTGCTTAAAATAGAGTGGAATTAATTTTTAGAATTGGTTTCTTCTGTTATAGTATTCTACATTTTTTCCATGCAATATTGTGTAGAGAGTTGAGTTGAAGTCTGTATTCTTCTCATGCAATTGGTATTACGGTTTTCAAAGTGGTCCATTGATGTAACTAGCTTGTCTATTTGATCTAACTAAGTAATTTCTAAAAAAAAAAAGAGCAACGAAATTCCACAAATCTCACTGAAGCATTTAAACAAACACTTGCAAGACATTATATAAAATCACAACATAAATAAATTAATAGTAAATTACAACTAACCTTCTATATTGAAAGATGAAAATTAATAAATTCCTGAGTTAAAATATTAGATTTTCAGATTGTATAAAGTTTTATGCCTAAAACAAGAAGATCATAAATAAGTGAGAAAGATAGAGGTATTGTGTGTGTCTAATGAGGGTGAGAAAGAGAGAAAGAATACCTAATGAACTCTGATCGTAGAAGATGAAAACACAACAAATTTGTGGTGTAGATGGTAGATAAGGATTGAATGAAAGACAAAGAATGATAAACACTTGCTTCATATTTTTTGCTCCTGCCTCTTTGACCCACCAAAATCAAATTTTCTTCGCCAAATTCAGGAAAATTAAACTTCCCCCTTTGTCTTTATCTCGATCGCCTCTGGGGATTTTGCCTCATCAGATTTGGTTTGTTTCCTTCAGTTTCGTCATTTCCTTGGTTTTATAACATATATATATATATATAAAGAGTTTGGCTAAATGAGTAATGATGCTGGATTGAGTTTGTTCATATTGTAAATAATAATAATAATAATAATAATAATAATAACTTTGGTCCTTATATTTTTTTATTAAATCAATTGTAACTTGTAATTTTTAATTTTGTATTAATTTGGTCTAATTAATAATACCGTTAGTGTTTTTAATAAAAAATGATCACTGAATTTGTTGAGATTAATTGAACAAGTTGAGCAAATTTATTATTTTACCTCTAAAAGAATGACATAGCTCACTTATATGCATATTTGTCATTTAAAAATGCTAACAATTAGGTTAATTACACTATTAGTCTCTCTATTTTGGCTATTATGTCATTTTAGTATTTGTAATTTCAATTGAATCGATTTTAACCTTGAATTTTTAATTTTGTCTCAAATTGATAGATTTTTTTATGACAAATGCAACCTGTCATCGTTTTATGAGTAAAACAAAATACTAGTCAATTCTGTGACTTAACCTTAACCAATCCAATGAAAATTTTCTATTAAAGACCCTAAAGATGTTATGAATTAGACTAAATTGACGTAAAATCTAAAATTAACCATCAAAAGTGAGTCAATTAAAACTATATGCAAGAACTAAATGTAAGGATTATTGATGTAATTTACCCAACAATTATAAGCAATTGAAAGAAATTGAGATAAATCTGTAAACTCAAAGTGAAAATCGAGTTAATTGAAAATACAGGGATTAAAATTCATGAAACTTTATCATTGTACATGAGAGCAATTTCAAATTTTATTTTTCCTGAAGTCATATAAAGCCGTTGATCAATTTTGTACATGTGGCATGTACAATTAAAAAAACATGTTATATTGAGTTTAATTTATTTATTTTTAATCATTTTGTGCATTTTAAAAATTTAGAAAATATATTGGCATTTTTTGCTTTTTCAAAAATGCCATTATAAGCTTGGAAAGTTTTTAACTTAGTGGCATTTCTCAAAATACTATAAAATATTTGTTTATAACACTTTTCACCTAATGCCATAAAAAGTAACTTGCACCTACATAGTGTAGTGACATTTTTTAAAAAATGCCATTGTTACTAAAGTTTAGTGACATCTGTTGATAAATGTCACGAACATAATTTCTTGTGTCATTATTTTATAAAATGCCATAAAATTGATGTGACATTTCTTTATTGAAATGTCACTAGAGCCTTATATATTTGTGGTTTTGTGGCATTTTTCTAAAACATGTCACCAAATTTTATTTTTGTGGCATTTTCTAAAAACATACCACTTGTGTAGTGTCACTAAATTGTAAATTTGTAGTAGTGACATTTTTGTTGTAGTGAAGTGGCACTTTTTTTTAATTGAAATGCTACTAGAGCCTTGTATGTTTGTGGCTCTGTGACATTTTTCTAAAACATGCCACCAAATATTCTTGTTGTGACATTTTTTAAGAACATGCCACTAGTATAGTGTTACTAAAATGAGTTTTTGTTGTAGTGGCATAAGGAAAATTTTGGATTATTGACATTTTAGGTCTCGTTTGGGAACATATTATTTTAGCAATTTTTTGGACTTTTGATTAAAATATATGATAAAAAAAAAAGTACATTACACTTACCTCCCCTGAGATTTCTAACAAATACATGGATCTTCCTTGTAATTTCAATAATTACAGTAACTTCCCTTATTTTACCTGACAATATTAATATTCTCCTATTTTTTGATTGGCGTTTATACACTTCATAGAATCTGCTGATGCCAACAAAGCTAAATGCTAAAATGTCTATAATGCCTTCAAGTGTCCTGAACCCATTTATAAAAATGAAGAAGAATAAAAATAACTTTTTAAAATTATTTATTTAAATGAAGAAGAATAAAAATAAAATTTTATTTAAATGAAATAACTTTTTTATGTTTATAAAATTTATTAATTTTTGTAATTAATTTTTAGTTTTTGTAAACATAAAAATATATAAATAAATAGATACAAATATATTTCTAGAGAAATAGATACATATACTTACAACAATATGTATTAACCACCATGGATCTACCTCCTGAGGAGCTCCAATTCCTTTCCATACCAGACATCTTGAGAGAATCAACCTCAATCCCTAAACAATCCCCTAAAATCTTTTGACTCCTAACTCTAACCCTAATTTTCCCTCTTTCCTTCGCAATCCTAGCTCACTCTCTCTTCATTTACCCTTTCCTCACCCAAATCGACTCCCCAACTGGTTCTCACTCCTCTCAATGGACCAAACTCCTCATTTTCCAGTTCTTCTACATCTTTCTCTTCGTTGTCTCTCTCATTTCCATCGCCGTCATAGTCTTCACCCTCGCCTCTCTCTATACCTCCAAGCTCGTCTCTTTCTTCTCCATCATCGCCGTCATTTCCTGTGTTTTCCGGCGACTCTTCATCACCTACTTATGGGTTTCTCTAATCATGATCATCTACAACATTGTGTTTGTGGGTTTTCTCCTTGTTATAGTTGTCAATACCCATAATCCAATTTTGCTATTTTTCTCAATGGTTGTGATTTTCATTATGTTTCTTGTTGTTCATGTTTACATCACTGTTTTGTGGCATTTAGCTAGTGTGGTTTTGGTGCTTGAACCTTTTTTTGGGTTCACGACGATGGAGAAGAGCTATGAGTTGTTGAAGGGGAGGACCCGAATTGTTGTGAGGATTATGGTTGGTAGGTTTTTGGTTGGGGTTATGGTGATTGTGAATTTGGTGGATTTGATAGTGCAGAGTGTGTTTTACTATGTTTGCAAGAGTTATCACCATCAGGGGATTGACAAGAGTGCTCTTTGTGATCATCTTGGAGGCTATCTTGGAGAGTATGTGCCCCTCAAAAGCAACATTCAAATGGAGAACTTGGATGTTTGAGGCCATGGTGAGATGAAAATGGTGCAAAGAGGTAAACTTTAAAATGGTTGGGTGAGTATTCTCAATTCTGTTTCTTCACATTGATTGCTCGTCTCTCTTTCTCACAAATTCGATTTCTATTATGAATATAGCCATCTGATTAAGGATTTTGTGGACAAAGGGCATTTTCATCTTTTCGCACGCAAAAGCAAGGTTAATATGGTCATTTTGTATAGGTTATTAATGTCGTTTGTGCACATTTGACAGAATGAGGGAATATTGATATTGTCAGATAAAGTAAGGGAAGTTATTGCAATTATTGAAACTACATGAGAGGTCCCTATATTTGTCAGAAACCTCAGGGGAGGTAAGTGTAATTCATCCTAAAAAAATTTAATATGTTTGGGATGACTTTTTGACTTTTTTACGAAAAGATGTGCAAAAAGTAAAGAGAAAAAAGAATCTTTGATTTTTTAGCATAGGTTGTTAGCTTTTTGATTTTTTTTAATAACTTTTTTGACTTTTAGACTAAAATATTGAGTTGTCAAACGAAACCTTAGTAAGTTGTACGAGTTGAGGCCAAATAGACTAGTCTTGTTAGTTAAAGCTATATATATTTTGAGGACCATTGTTGTAGTGGTAAAAATATGTCCACGAAAATCTAGAAAAATAATATATAGTTTAGATTCAATTATTATATGGTAGAGTCCATCAGGAAATTGACCTATAAATCCCATATGGATGAATTGTAGACCATTCAGTCCAATTGTTTTATGATGATCTCAGAAGTCCCATTTATGGTTGTATTATGTTTTTACTCATAATTAATAAATTTAATGTTGAGTTGGTTAGTTTGCGTAAATGACGGGCCTGCCATGTTTTGGAAAACCGTCCTATAGACTTTTTGGGTTGATACGTTGGGTTGGTCCACCCCACATCACCACATTGTAGCCCAATATTCGGCCCATTTTTTTTTTTAGGCTGAATTTTTAGTGGGTCGACCCAGCCTGTATCGGGAACTAGTGATACAGGCCAAAGAGTGCACGCCGTCTGATTGATATGGTGATATGGTAGAAGGCTCAGAAAACCATCAGTCGTCGACTTTGGCTGAAAACTATCCATCTTCCATTGCACAGGCATTCAACAACCCCCCCAGTCGTCGTGGTTGGTGGACTGAGGCCAACACAGTGGTGACTACCAGGTAATTTAGGGAAATTGTTAGGAGGAACTATTGTTTTAGGGTTGAGGGTGTTTGTTGGTTGACTACATCTGGTTGGGGCTGATAAACGAGAAATCTTGTTGGTGGATTTGTAGGGGGTTATTCGTTGGTGTGATTCGCAATGTGAACAGCATCCGATATCCCGTTGATAAAGGAAACAATATCCATATCCCACTAAATTAGCGACCGTTTAGGGGAAAACTGTAGACACCCCGTTTTTGACCGCCCTCAAGACTTGGGCATTACTGATGGTTTGCTCGGTGTTGAGAGATGTGCAGGGCACAGGTTCAGTTTCTTCGACAAGGAGAGAGGCAAACCCTTCAAAACACTTTGTTTAGGGTTTGGAGTTGAAGAAAAGAGGAGAGGAGGGGAGAAAATAGGTTGGAGAAGAAGTTCGCCATGAATCCGGGTAGAAGAAAGTCGAGCGGCTCTCGCTGAATCAGGCTTATTCAATTGCATACTTGGAATTTAGCTATGGGGCCACTACCATTGGAAAGAAGACTTCCAGGGCTTCATTTTTGGTTCAAGAATCTCCTAGAGCCAAGTCCGGGTGGAGGAGATATGATGGGTTGAAGCTGGGCATCATCCCGGTTGGATCGAGTCTGCGCGACTTCACGGAAAAGGGCAAAACTTTTTGCACAGGAGGAATTTTAATGCAAGGTTTGCGCCATTGGAAAGCTAACTTCCGGGGCTTCAATTTGCATACCCACCAGCCATTTTTTGACCTTGGAATCATCTATCGGCACTCTATTTTTCCGACCGGCACTTTATTTTGGCCGACGACCAATTTTTCTGGCCGGTTTGCACCCTTTGCACCCTCCAAGGCTGGTGCATCCCAGCTGTGCCAGCTGGAATGCACCAGCACACTCCCCCGTGCATATATGTGGCTATTTTGCACCCTTTTGGTTCCTTTGACCCCCTCTCTCTTCTAGGAGCTTGAACCTTTGGCCAAGCTTCTTGGAGAAGCTTGGCCAGCTGTATTAGCTTCCTCTAGAAGCCTTGCACCCCCCTTTGGCCCCTTTGACCCTTTCCCTTTACTTAGCTTGTAAGTTAAGTGTTTTCCTTGGCTTATATAAGCACCTCTCCTCTCCCTTTGTCTAGGGTTAGAGATTCTTAAGCAAAAAACCAGAGATATAGATACATATCTGATATAGATACATATATCCCTCCATCTCTCACTATATCTCTCTCATTCAACCTCCAAACACCCTTGTTCTTGGGCCATTCCTTCACCAACCCATAGCACAACACCACCACTTCCATTTCCAGAATTTGGGAGGTCATTTGCAGAGCTTAGGAGCACCAAAACTTGGTCCAAGAGGTGCTGGTTTGTTGGTCTACAAGGGTAAGCACACTTTTCCCCAAAACTAGCATTTTCTTGGTTCATATCTAAGCCATAGTTGCATGTATTTTTGAGCTTCGATGTAAACTACAAAGAGGCTTATTTTGAGCCCTTCTTCAACATTGAAGAAGGGCTCAACACTGTTTGGGACCTCCATGCATGACTAACTTCAATACCCTCTTTGGTCCCTATTTTTTTGCATGTTTCTTTAGCCTACCATGCTTCCGTTTTTGGGCCTTTTACAGGCCTGAAAAGTGTCTTATTTTGCCCCCCTCTACATGTCTCATGAAGGGTCTTTGGCTGTTTGGTGCACCCTTTTGGTACTTCATGTTATACCCCTTTGTGGGCCTTAATCTTGCATTGCATTTTGAGCATGTTTGCATATTGATTTGGGGCTTGTCATCTACTGTGGGTAGTCATATTTTTGGTCCCTCATCAGTATTGTAGAAGGGTATTTTTCAGTTTGGTGCATGCTTAGCATACCTACCATGTGATGCCTTGTAATTGCCTTAATATGCCTTAGGTTGTTAGCCTTTGTTCGAGCATGTTTTAGGCTTAGATTTGTGAAGCTTTTGTGCTTATTTTTCCATGCTTTAGGTCTGTCTTAAGTTGTTTGAGTCAATCCTAGCATGCATTATATAGCCTCTTTGCATTTTGTGGCTTGTATGCTTCAAGTATGTGAATGTGTGAGCATTGTTGCATGCTTTGTTGATTTATTTAGTTGGTTTGGAACCTCCTATAACATGATTTCAGAGCTTACGTTGCATGCTATATGTCCATACTTAGCCTCTTTAAGTGTGCTTAAGAGTTGCCTTGTTTATGCTTAAGGTGTTGGACCATGATTGCATGCATGTGTGTGTGCATTTTGTGCCTTCATTTCCATGATTATGGCCGCTGATTTTGGCATGCTTGCGAGTTACCCATGTTAGTTTAAGCCCATCGTTGCATGTTGTTGCATTCCATGTTTGTTTACATGTTTAGGTTGCGTGCCTAGCATACATTGCTCATTTGCATGTTCATGTTGCATACTTAGCCGCCATGCTTAGGTTGCATTTCATTGAGCATGCATCCCTTGCCTCTTGACCAATCATGATAGGGGTTGGGGGCCCTTGGATTTGTTTTGTGCTTATGTTTCATTTGATATCAAAGTTGCTAACTTGGCTTTCGGGCCATCATGCATTGAAATGCGTGATTGATGGCCCGGGGGTCGAGGGCCATGCTCCCTTGAGTCCATTGCATGATAGGGAGTGTGTCCGTGCATACATTTGTCCTAAAATCCCATACCTTGCACTGCTGGTCTGCTGTTGCTGTCAAAAACTGTCTCCTGTAGGAATTTATTGCCGGCCGGCAATATTTTGTACCGACCGGCACACTTTTTGTGCCGACAACTTCAGAAGCAGCCGGTGGTCATTTTAAATGGCCGGTGGCCATTCCATCCAGCCGGTGGTGTACAGCAGCATGCAAGGAAGGTGTTCTGGGACTTTGGCAATTTTTGGAGAGACAGGGCAGTAAGAACAGAGACAGCAGTGGTATAGTGCGGATTTTCCGGGCAAGTCGGATTCGAGCATGCATCATTCGCGCATCCCGAGGCAGGGCTGAGGCCTCCTTCTTTTTACATTTGAATTTAATTGATAATTAGAAATTTTGTAATAATTCATTTATTATGTATTTGGACTGTACTATTTGGGACTGTATATTCTTTTGGTCCCTCCGTGTGAGGGCATATTTGTAATAAGTATGGGTGAGTGTGTGTATGTCTTCCAACCCCCATTTCTTTCCTCCCTTTTATTTACCTGCTTATGATGGTAGATTAGGGCATATTTAAAATTAGCATACCTTATGCAATGCATGCGTGCATCCATGCATTTGTTGACATGCATCGGGCTCGGTACATCATGCAAACTGCATTGTATTTCAATTCCAAATTGAATACGTGTTATTTGTAGCATCCCACATGCCATGTTTAGGATAGCCGAGCTTGCCTAGATTACATCTTTGCATGTATTGCATTAGACATTTCAGTATGCTTAGGTCCATGCATGGATTTCTAATGAGCTTCTGTTTTGGCTTGGAGTACCAGGTGAGTTTTATGCTTTAGCATCCTTGCACGTGTGTGAGTGTTGCCATAATAGCATGACTACCATGAGGCTAAGTGCTTATGTGATATAACTGTTTGAATGCCTGTGGATGGAGGTCAAATTACCTAGATTGGAATAATGCATTAAAACTGTGAGTTTTAAGCCCACCAGATAGTGGCAAAACTGTCTTTTCTAAAAACCCACTTGAGGGTGGCAAAACCTGCATTTTAGCCTACTTGCGAGTAGCAAACCATTTTAAAAAACAAACATGAAATGTTTTGTTCCAATTTAGGCGATTTGGTCTATACTTGTTTGCTGTGCGCATAACATAGTAAATCTAGGTTAATAACCGGAACAAGAACACATAATGTTTTCAAAATCGGATATCACGGTTAGTAGAGGCCGGTCCTCGGACCGGGCGAAAGGGGGTGCTCATAGCTGACCTTCCCCGATCGTACCCCAAGCTCCCGAGCCAAGACTACTTTGGTTATGACGGACGCGTGGCCTTCGGCACCGAGTCAGGGTTTCCTAAATTTCCCACTTTTAAAATATTTAGGTGGCGACTCTGTAATCTGGCAAAGCAGTCCATGTTTGGCACTTCTTTTCAAAAATCTGTTTTTCTCAAAACAATTTGCCAGAATTGGACTCTTTGGTTCAAGATTAAGAACCGTGACATTTTGAGTCCTTTGAACTGTAGTGACCCAATATCGAACCAGAGCGGAGGGGGGGGGGGCCCGTACTCCTCTCCCCGGGATGCGTTCGGGGACGTCTACAAAAACCAAACGATGTAATGGGTAAGTGCTATATCAATTAGAGTGTGACTCTCTTTGCACTAATCGACCTGGTGGATTGATAAATCGAAAAGGTGATCAAGTTATTGTTGCAGGAGTGCGAGACCCACCAGTTTGCCAATGACGATGTCATGCAACAATGAGTACCCGCATTTTCCAGCTTAATGTGTTAGATAGGGTGTTGTTCTAGGTGAGTTTTTTTTTTTAAAATTTTTTTTTAATGGCACTTTGTGCATATATTGGTGTTGTTTTGTGTGGGGTTGTTTTTTTTGTTTGATGATAGTGTGTGCATATCTTGGGGGGATTGGGAGTTGTGGTTGGTGATGTCTGGGGATAAATATTGGTGGGATTGTTATCGGTTTGGGCAAATGTGGGGAGAGTGTGTGTTTTTTTTTACCCCTTGTGTAGGTGCTGTTAATTCAAATGTTGGGGGGGAGGGTGTGGTTAGTTTTTATGTCTGTGTAAGACGGTTGGGGTTTCTAGGCGTGTTGGTAATGGGAAGTGGTAATATTGAAGATGTGGGTGATGTGGTGTTGATGTTGTATTATGTAGGTGAGCATTTGACTGTAGTGTTTTGGATTTGGTAGTAGGGGGTCATGGCTCTATTAGATTTTGTTGTTTTGTGGCAGAAGGTGTGTAGATGGTGGGATGGGGGGTTGTGTAGTGTGGGGAGATGGGTGTGGTGATGGTTAATGGGTTGGTGTGGGTAATGTGGTTGATGTGGTATTGCTGTTTTGCTATTGGAAGGTGGGCATTCGACTGCGGTTTTTGCATTTAGTTGGTAGGGGTGTCGTTTGTGTGGTAAGATTGGTTGTAGTTGTGCATGGTGGGTGGGTGTGTTGATGAGATGTGGGGGTGTGTTCTGTCACGTTGTTGTGTACATGTGTTGGTGACGGATTGATTTGATGGAGCTGTAAATGGGTGGTAAGATGTTGATGCGAAGGCCAATTGTGTTATTTTTGTTGAATTGGCAGTATGTAATGTATGGGTTGAGTAACTAATTGTGTGTAATTGTAATGCAGATGGTGTTAGGACGTCGAGCCCGTGGACCCGATCTAGGGAGAAGACCAGGGTTGGGAGGTTTGCTAGGTCACCATCTGTAAAACTTGGCACGAGGATTCAAGGGCGTATCTTGTTCAAGCAAGTTAAACCATTGCGAAGTGTTCCCCAGGCCACCGAGGATGTGAAGACGAGGTTGAACTACCGGTCAAACATTGCGGAAATTGTGAGAATTGTATCCACATCTGGGTTGACATCAGCTCACCAGGCCTACCTAATGAAAACGCCATTCTGGTTGTTGTTTGAAGCAATTCATGACAATGACCTAAACGAACATAAGTTCAGGAAATGTGATGTGTTGGTCTATAAGATTATCCAAACATACGACCCAAATAATAATGTGTTCAACATCGGGTGAGGGGGACTTTGAAGTTGAGGGACAATGATTTAAGACTCATTTTTGGGCTGCAATGTGGTGGGCAACCATTGGTCTTGTCGTCGGCCCCCCGGGCACTTTTTGACTTTGTGCAACGAAGGTGTGGTCATGTTTTCCGTATTAGTTCAACACTAGTTAAGTCGTTGTTTGTGGTACCAGTGAGCAAGACGTCGAGGATGCTGCGAAGTTGTTAACGTTGTACATTTGTGTGAAGTTGTTCTTATCAACATCAGGAGAATCTGTGAGTTGGAATTTCATTCCAGTAATAGACAAACTGGATACCATGAAGTTGTGCAATTGGACATCCGTGATACGGAATGCTTTGGTAGAATCAATAAGGAGTTTTATCCTACCCCCGACAAAGTGACTGGTTGTGTGGTTATGCTGCTGGTAAGTGTTTCATTTACAGTGATCGGTTACTTTTGACCAAGTTTTGTTACCGTAGGTTTGTTATGTCTGTTCACTAATAATACGTTGTCGTAATGTGTGCAGTACTGGTTGTGTGAACATACCACGGTTGTTGAACCAGAGCGCACCGGTATTTTTCCCAGATTTATGAAATGGAATGTCAGTAGACTTTTGTCAAAAATGCGAACTGTTACATTGGCAGACGTAGATAAGTTTGAGGTGAACTAGATTGGTTTTTCGTATATTATGTGGTGGTAGCATGTTTACTTTTGGTGCTGTGCATTAATGGGGCTTCAATATGTGGTTACCATTTTTTTTTAACAGCATTGATTTGGTTAAGTGTGTTGTTAACGTGTGTGCAGGTGCGTGGAGATAGGCTGCGGGTGTCGTCGTTTGAGTGGGCACATTTGCTTGGGGATTATAATGTTTTGGATTTGAAGTTGGCTGTGGATGACTTCGACATTGTTGCATGCCATGAAAGTAAGGGAAAGTGTAACGTGGACGATGGGTATGTAGGTGTAGGTAATGGTAACCACAATAAGGGTGGTGAGAAAGAGAATGACGAAAATAGTGCCAATGAACCAGTCCCAGTTAATACTGGAGAAGTTGGACGGAGCGGGTCCAAATATGTGGCTGACAGGAACGATGCGAGAGTGTCATATACTAAAGAACCAACAGGGCTCCCCAACAGTGAGAATGCGTACAAAATAATCGCCGGGCTGGAGGCTGCGAACAAAAGCAAAGGCTTTGTGATTGCCAAATTGGAGGAACAAGTTGGGAAGTTGACAAAGGCACTTGAGGTGCAAGCCTCTAACTTGTTTGTTGGATTCAACGGGTGCCTTAAAGTGAAAGAGGAAGAGATAGCATGGCTGTCCAAGGTTATTGCTGAGTTGAGGAGTACCGTATCCGGTCTTGAGGATCAACTTGCTGGACACAATGGTCACGAAGTAATGAGGGGACATAATACGATTGATAACGACGCTGGGTCAAACTCCTTTGCTTTTGGTGATGTGAAAAATGCTAAAGATTTGATTCATGATGTGACACAACGAGTGAAAAACAATGTTGTGTATTGCAACGAATCTCTGGGTGTTGGGATGGTAAGTCACGAACAAAAAGTAAGTGACGAAAAATTTGATGACATCGCTGTAACCGATACGGATGTTGAAATGGTTGGGTCAATGAGCATGGATAACAATCGGGATACACACCTGCAGAGTTCGTTTTTTTGGAAAATCAAGAATAAGGTTCGGCGTGAAAGGAAGTTGCCAGAGTATAAGTACCCCATGGCTCGTAGGCATTTGAGGAGAGTGGGTGCATATGCGAGGGAGCCCTTTGTTGATGAGCATGGCATCAGTTTTGGGTTAATTGAGTGCGATGGTATGATAGGTGAGGATGATGATTGTGGTAATGTGAAAATACACACGGGGTTTGCTCTGAATAACCAGTTGGCAATATGGAAATTAATACTTGAATAAATGAAACGTAAATTAAGCGTCACGTATAAGAAGCATAGGGATGGGTAATTTTTTCGAGCATTTATTTTGTTTCGTAATGTCTTGATGATATATATATTTGGTTAAAAAAATCTGATTGCGCATAGTGCAGGGTCGTCAT
Source organism: Camellia japonica (assembly GCA_030407325.1). Lineage (NCBI taxonomy): Eukaryota > Viridiplantae > Streptophyta > Magnoliopsida > Ericales > Theaceae > Camellia > Camellia japonica. Next base: position 30,786,506 of record JAPPVO010000031.1, read on the forward strand.
ATGGACTGGTTTGGGGGAAGATGTTTTTGTGTACTTTTCGGACATTCAAAATTTAGTGTGACAGGGTGGGTTGAGAGGAAATGTATGTTCCGTTAATTTGTTGCGATGCACGTAATGATATGTCATCTGTGTTGTGTATATCTATTTGAGCTTTGTATGCGATGATGTTTATGTGATGTTTGTGTGCAAGTGTAGCTCGCCTTTTTCGTGCCCCCTTTCAGAAACTTGAAAATAAGCCCTACAGTTCGGACTCCCACGGTTCTGAATCTAATCTCACAAGTGCAATGTGAAATTGATAAACACCAAAGAGTCCAAATCCGGCAAATCTTTTGGAAAATCGATTTTGAATAAAAAATATCAAAATTGGACTACTTTGCCAGATACAGAGTCACCACCTAAATATTTTATTTTGAAAAAATTTAGGAAACCCGTGACTCGTGCCAAAGGCCACGTATCCATCATCACCAAAGTTGCCTCGGCTCGGGAACTTAAGTACGAGAGGGGAAGGTCATGGATTGAGCACCCCCGCTCGCCTTATCAAAGATCGGCCTCTACTAATCATGATATGATTTTTATGTAGATTATGCGCTTTTGTTTCGGTTATTAAACTAGCTTTACTATGTGATGCACACAAGCAAGTATAGACTAGTTTGCCCAAATTGGAACAACTCAACTTCATGTTTGCTTTGTGAAAATGGGTGAATTTGCCACCTCAAGTGGGCTTAAAGTTTGCGAATCTGTCACTTAACAAAGTGGGCTTAAAACCGTGAATTTGCCACTAGACATAGTGGTCTGAAACGCACATTCGTTGAATCGTTCCAATTCAAACAACAAGCCTTCATCCATAAGCATTCAGATAGTTTAACAAGTAAGCATTTAGCCTCATGGCAAGCATGCTAGACATGGCAATCACTCACACTCATGCAAGTATGCTAAAGTACTAAAAACTCACCTAATACTCCAAGCGAAGAAGATATGGGTTAGAAAAATATGCATGATTCCTAACTATGTCAAATGTCTAATGCAACACATGCAATATGCAATTAATAGGCTCGGCTAGTAATATGACATATGAATTGATTTGATAACATGCGGTCTAAGCACGTATTCAATGAAGTAATTGAAATGACAATGCAATTTGAATGGATGCAATCATAAGGTATGCTAATTGAAACATGTCCCTAATCTAACCATCAAAAACGATTAAATAAAAGGGAGAAAGACATAGGGTTGGAAGACATACACATTATTACATTTTGCTCTTACGAAGGAGAGTCCGAATGAATAAAGCAAAACTAACTAGCAACTAATTAGGGCTAAGCTAATTAAGCTAATTATTACAAACCAAGTGAATAACTAGCTAAACTAATTAACTAATTATTACAACAATTTTTTATTTAACTAACTAGCTAACTAACTAATTAAATAATTACAAAACAATTGCAACTAATAATTTAATTAAGTAACTAGACTAAACTAATTACTGTTTCACCTCGGGAAATGAAAGATATGCATGCGCATGCTCGGTTTCTGCCCGAAAAGACCTCCGCTTCGCTCTCGAAAGCCTCTGTTTGCACATTTGAACACTTCCAGAACAATTTTGCTGCACCTTACCAACATTCTGCTGAGGTTTGCATCAGTGGCTAGCCGGTTACTGGTAAAGTTTGTCGGCCACCTGCTGGCCATGGAAGTGCCCTGCCGACCACTGATGCACTGGTTCGTCTTGCTGCAACAGAGGACAAATAGAGCAAAAAGAGGGTATTCCCACAGATTGTTTGCACAACTCACCCCCCCTTTTCATGAAAAAATCCAAGGAGTTGTGAACTTAAGCCACAAACCACCAACTCAAACAATTTCATTGCATAATGGCTTGTGACTCAAGAGTTACAAGTTTAATAAATGCAAAATGAGACACAAACCTCCTCCTTTTCATGAAAGATCGAAAGAAGAAGTTGACCTTGGAGACTTGGATCATTTCATCATTAACAAGTATGAAATGGTCCAAGTTCCATGTGTTCAATTAACATCCGATTGAACACATCAAAAACACAACCAAATTCTTATCTGGGCTCACTTTTAGTTCCAAGTTTTAATTACTCATTTTATTTTACCAACCATTTCTTAATCCAATTAAGTCCAAAAGGTGAGTTAAAGTCCTCTAATGGAAAGAAAAGCTCAGGACACAAGTTGCTTTGGGTATGAAAGAAGTATCATACCGTTGGTAATGACCCCTATAAGGGATTAAACCATTAAGTATGAAACCTCAATTTCACACTTAGGTAAACAAGTGACTTGAAACTACTTTCAAAGCAAAAAATAAATAAATAAATAAAGGAGGGAGGGAAGGAGGTTGCAGAGGTGATTAGTGTTGAAATTAAGTGTGAAAAGGACCAAAAACATACAATCAACTTAAACAAGTGGTGTCTAGAAGCCTAAGACACCAAGCTTGTGAGGACTATTACACTATAACTATGCAAAACAAGACTCAAATGTAACAACCAACCTAAAATAGAGTTTAAACAATCCAAAATAGAGCCTAAAGCATGTTAGAATAAAGCTACCACAAGTTAGAAAATTAAGCTAAAGCATGGCACCAACTAGGCTAGCAAACAAGACACAAGGAGGGGAGGCTAGCCCCTCAAAATTTAGACTTCAAAACATGATTTTTACCACTGAAAACACTCTGAAAATTAGTGTTTAAAGGCCCAAAAAAAGATGGTTTGAAAATGGGAAACAAAGGTGCAAAGGCATTTTAAACAAGGAATAAAGAGGAATGAACCACCCCCTAACCTCAAATGGCCCATAAAAAACAGGTTTTTTTATAGCTCAAAAACAGCCCAAAACAATGAAAAAATGATAGGAATAGAAGTATGTAAAGCAAGCCTACAAAGCTAGTATTATACCTCTTGAAGAAAAGAGTGATTCCAAGCAACAATTCCAAGAAAATACCACCTTCTAGAGCTCAAACCAAGCCAAAGAACACCTCAGCTCAGAGATTAGGAGATTTGGTTAAGGGTGTATAGGCAAGAGTATAGGAATTATAGGCAAAAGTGTAGAAAATTTGTAGAGAGAGAGAGAGAATTGTAGAGAGAGAAAAATTTTGAGTCTAAAATTTTCTAACCCTAAAACATGAGAGAGGGGGCCCCTATATATAGAAAACATCACTCGTTATTCATGCTCTTTTTTTCCTCTCAAAGCCCTTTTCTCACTTTTCTCTCAACATACATCTCTCTTTTCTTTCTTCCCTCCCCAGGTGTTGCTAATGGACAAGCTGAAGGTAGTAGACTCTTGCCCTGCATACTTAGCTCGGGCATACTTTTTCCGCCAACAACTAGTAGATTTCCCAAATGAAGGATGGTGGTGTCACTGGATGTGTAACAAGTCTGTTGCTGACATTGTTTGGCATTGCCCTTGGCTTAATCTGACCGAAATGAGCTACAACATGACTCGGCAACCTGGCATTCAGCTGATTGGTTTGACACACTGTGTATTCTGCTTTCCGTTTCGGTTCAGGCGTCAATTTGGTCATGATCAGACTTGCCCAGAAGAGGGGGTAGAATACCCAATTTCATTCCCCGTCTGAGGTTCACAATTGGCTAGGTACCTCACTGCTTGGAGGACGAGAGAGCTTCTAGCTCCTGCCCCTAGTTTCAGCTGCGCCCTTTCTGGTGAGTACTTGACTTGGCTCGAAGATGAGGCACAAACCGGGTCCACTTTGGCATCAGAAGCCTCCACAAGCACAAACGAGGGACGCAGGAGCACCTGACTCATCTATGCCCCTAGTTTATTGCTTTGATCTTACTTTTCAAGTTTTATGAATGTAATAAAAGCAATTTTGATTTGTATCGAGAGTTGGAGAACTTTGTATTGAAATCAATGAAATTAAAGTTGTGAGCACTGAAAGTTTTCTTTTTGGTCTAAAAATGGTCTAAGTTGTAAAAGGTAAAATTTGAGCAAAAATCAACTTTTATCAACACTTTTCAAAACTATTTTCGATAAGGATCACCACTTGACACACACAGAATCAATCCTCGAGATGTACAACCCCGAATCCGACGATAACAAATTGCCCCTTTACTGAATAGCACTACTTAGCACTATAACCAACTATTCTCTCAACGTAAAGATCACAACCAAACTTTCAGATAAAGAACAGACAAAGATGACCTCATCAACACATGGACAAGACAGTTGAATTGGAGGTGTTTACGGCCGAACTTCAGGATGAAGTTATCTACGTATCCCAAAGATGGAAATCAAGCCTTATGTAGTTCAGTTCCGGTTCACTCGAGTATTAACGCTCTCTTTTTACGCTCTAACTTTTGCCAAGGCCGCCCTTTAGAGTTTTCAACCTTGCGAGCTCAGTTTTTCTTTATTTCCAATTTTTTGTGCTCTAACATTTTCCTAGGTCGCCCTTCTGGGTTTTCGGCCTGGCGAGCCTCTCAGGGATAGTATTTCTTCAACTTGTCCATGTTGATTAGTTGGAAAAATTCTAGGCCATCCAAATCTATGAGAATAACAGCTCTACCCGACCAGATAGTTTTGATGATGTAAGGACCGGTCCAATTGGGTCTAAACTTGCCCCTCGGGTCATGGATAGGAGCTCGGTTGTCTTTCAGCACCAAATGCCCTTCTTTGAGATTCCGGGACTTAACCTTCTTGTTAAAAGCCCTAGCAATCCTGCGTTGATAACCCTAAACATGGTACAATGCTTTCAGCCTTCTCTTATCAAATAGTATTAGTTCTTCGAACTTGCTCTGTTGCTATTCTGCTTCTATTATCTGACACTCAGCCATAACTCGCAGCGACGAAACTTCTATTACGATTGGGAGAACAAATTCCATCCCATAGACAAGAGAATAAGGAGCTGCCCAGTAGACATCCGGATTGAAGTTCTATAGCCCTAGAGTGCAAATGACAATTTGTCTGGCCAGTCCCTGTAGGTCTCGACCATTTTCTGTAATATATGCTTGATGTTCTTGTTGGCGGCCTCAACAGCTCCGTTGGTTTGCGGCCGATATGTAGATGACTTATGAAAAGCCACGTTGTATTTCTCCAAAAAGTCAATCACTTCTTTCTTGAAATAGGAACAATTATCTGAAATGATCTCGTTTGGGACTCCATATCGGCAAATGATGTTGTTTCGGATGAACTTAGCCACGTGCGCTGCTTTCAACACTGCGTAGGACTGAGCTTTCACTCACTACGTGAAATAATCAATTGCCACCAGAATGTATTCATGCCCATTTGACCCTTTCAGTGTCACTGCGCCGATGACATCGATTCCCCAGACTGAGAAAGGCCATGGTGAAGTCATATTGTACAACTTCGACGGCGAGATGTTCATGCGATTGGCATGAATTTGGCATTTGTGGCATCGCCAAACAAACCCGATACAATCCTCCTCCATGGTAGACCAGTAGTAACCTTGCCTGAGAATCTTCCGGGCTAACATTACTCCGTTCATGTGCAACCCTTCCATGGATGGCCTCTATTACGCGCTTTGATTCCTTTACGTCGACACACAACTTGTGCATTCCCAGATGACCCCTCTTGTACAGTTTACCTCCGCAAATGATAAATTAAACGGCCATCTGCCATATTGCCCTTTTGTCTTTGGCATTTGCCCTTGGTGGATAAACCTCATTTTCCAAGAAGTTCCAGATATCATAGTACCAAGGGTTTTGATCTTGCGCTTTACCTATTACGGCGATAGTCTCATAGGCTGGCGTATACCTCTGCTCAATGATGATCGGACGCATTCGAACTCCAAGCGAGATGTCTATCATAGAAGATAGAGTTGATAAGGCGTCGGCGAACCTGTTGTTCTCTCTTAGTAGATGTGTGAAAGTCAACTTTTCAAACCTAGGAATCAGAACATCCAAGGTCTGGTGATAGATCTTCATCTTTTCTTCTTTGACTTTCTAGTCTCCTTTTGCTTGAGACACAACTAGGTTCGAGTCCCCGATGACGTCCAACTTTTTTACCCCTAGTTCCATGGCGGCTTCCAAACTAACGATACACGCCTCGTATTTTGCTCCGTTATTGGATACTTTGAACCGAAGTTTGAAGGCTAAGGGTATATGGAAATTGTCGGGTGCTATTAGCAACACCTCTATCCCATAACCGTATTGGTTAGACGCTCCGTCAAAGTACATTGCCCAAACCTCTTCCTCGACTTGCTAAATAGCTTCATCTGGGAACAGGTATTCTACAGCTTCATCCCCTTCCATTGGGTGATCTGCCAGGAACTCCGTTACCGCTCTCCCATTGACAGACTTGCAAGTAACATACTTCAGATCAAATTCGGTGAGGAGAAGCAACCAACGAGCTAGCCTACCCGTAAGCGCTGGTTTCTCAAAGAGATATTTGATGGGATCTAATCTCGAAACTAGAATTACAGAGTGAGCTAACAAGTAGTGCCTTAACTTCCTAGTAGCCCATACCAAGGCTAAGCAAGCTTTTTCCAGCGGGGTGTAACGAGTCTCATAATCTAGCATTTTCTTGCTCAAATAATAGATGGCTTTCTCCACCCTATCCTCAGATTCCTGAGTAAGCATGCATCCCATTGTTGAATCCATTACTGACAGATACAAAATCAAAGGCTTCCCCGGCTCTGGCGGTGACAAAATAAAATTGACACTTATCAACCCATCGGAATTTCTTTTCTTTCTTCAAGAGACCAAAAAGTGGTTCACAAGTTAAGGTTAATTTAGAAATAAACCGTCTTATGAATTGCACTTTACCCAGAAAGCCTCACACCTCTTTTTAGTCCTTGGTGGTGGCATTTCTAGGACGGCTTTGATTTTCAAAGGATCTACATCAATGCCCCTCTGTGTGATCAAGAAACCTAGTATTTTCCCTGCTGTTACGCCGAAAGTACATTTCTGTGGATTCAACCTTAGTTTGTATTCTCTTATCCGTTGAAAGAATTTCTTCAAGGCAGTGTAATGGCCCTCCCTTTCTTTGGACTTGACAATCATGTTATCCACGTACACCTCGACTTCTTTATGGATCATATCATGCAGAATAGTGGTTGCAGCCCTTTGATAGGTAGCCCTGGCATTCTTCAGCCCAAACGGCATCACCCTGTAGCAGTAGGTTCCTCACGGTGTAGTGAAAGCAGTTTTCTCTCTGTCCTCAGGCGCCATCAAAATCTAGTTATACCCGAAAAATCCATCTATAAAGGAGAATAATGCATGACCTGCGGTGAAGTCCACTAATTCATCGAGGTGCGGCAGGGGAAAGTTGTCCTTCGGATTGGCCTTATTCAGATCTCTGAAGTCCACACACACCCGAATTCTGCCATCTTTTTTCGGCACTGGGACAATATTGGCCAACCAATTCGGATACTTAAATACTAGCAAGAACATTGCGTCTATCTGCTTGGTGACCTCCTCTCTAATCTTCAAAGCCTAATCCGGGCGTATTCTCTGTAACTTCTGTTTGATTGGTAGGCCTCGAGGTCGAGAGGGATTCGATGTTGTACAATCTCAGGATCAATTCCAGGCATATCTTCGTAGGACCACGTGAAAACATCTTTCAAATCTTTTAACAAAGCGACTAGGCGCTCGCGCTCTTTCGAAGACAGCATGGACCCAATCTGGACCAGATGCGGATCCTTCTCAGTACCCACATTAAAAGCAATGACTTCATCAGCAAGGGGTTTTGCGAACCTCTCATCCTCTCGATTAATCAAAATTTTCAAAACCAGAGGAATTCCTTCCTCATCGTTTTTATTAAAATTTTGAAAATCCTGATCAATACAATAAATAAGCAGCACAAAGAAATACTCAGAATCTGCAGTGGTATTCTCATTCACAAGGTCAAGCTCATTCAGTTCTTTGGTTACAACTGACTCAAAGGAAACAGAAAAGGACGACTTGGACAAAACCCTGGCATTCGGGTTATCAACCCCAGGAATACCGGACCCAAACTCGGAAGAACCGGAATCTGATTCTAACTCCACAGACTCTGTGGAATAAAATTCTGTTTCACTACCCGACTCAGAACTACCAGACAAGTAGCCCTCCTCCAGCTGCAAAACAAGGGATGGTACGTCAGATGCATCCAAAATGCTACTAGAAGGGTTCACACCCAGTTGGTCCCCGATCATTCAAGCTCTCTGAGTCGATCAGAGGATCTGAAAGAAGACATGCCAGTGCCGCTCCTATTTCAAGCTCATTGCTGTTGGAATTACTTTCTGCGCTTCGTTTAGCTTCCGTAGTAATTGGCTCAGCCCTTTCCTCTATATCACTGTCTTGCAGCTGTAAGTTAAAGTAAATCTCAAAACCAGGAACTCGCTGCTTCTCATAGTTGAACTAGGGTTCGGGGAAACCGCAAAATGGGAAATCTTCACCTTCCCGAACAAAATAACCATTCAGAGTTCCCCGAATTGGTCTATGTACAAGTTCGTAATGATTCCCGGTCTGCTTAGCTCTGGCTCTGCCGGCCATCTCTTTCCCTTTTCTAACCCAATCCTCTTTGCTGGGCGTATAGCCAAGACCAAAGGCATGCGGGTTGTACGACACATCGACCAATGCAGTAACGCCCTTCCAGCCACTTCTTCCCAAATCCATTCCTGGCACATGTTGAAGCTTGTTCATGAAGTAGATTGATTGGGCACTGACATACAAGCCTTCATCAGCTGCCAAGATGGTTTGCACTGCCCAGGCCTCAGCTAAGGTAAATCCAGAGAGGAATATATCCTTCTCGCCATGAACAATTTCCCACACATGTGTAATTACCTCTGGCGGAGGATGTATAGATGAATTTCCGAATACATTAGCCACCTCTTTTCCATGGGAATATTTCAGCATTTGGTGGACGGTAGAGAAGAAAGCTTTTACTTGGTACAACCATGGCCTTCTTAGCAATAAATTGAAAGTGGCCGGTACATCCAGGACGTGGAACTCAATATCCTATTGAGTTGGGCCCACTTGAACTCTGATCTGTACTGTACCCATCACCTTTCTGCTTGTATTGTCATACGCTCGAATCACTTGGGCTGTAAGCACGAAATTCACCGGTTTCAAACCGATGACATATGTTGTACAAGATGGACAGATGTTGATTGCTGACCCAGTATCGACCAATACCACCGGTACCCACTTTTCTCTGCACTCCACTGATATGTACAGAGGTTTGTTATGTGCTGAGCCTTCTGGCGGCAATTCTTTGTTTGAGAAGGTCAAAGTTTGTGCAGTACCTCTCGGGAAGACTAATCTGACTAACTATTCAGGAGTAGTTTTAATAGACAATTTGGCTTTATCCATTGTTGATAGCACAGTCTGTCAGTGCACGCGAGAAGCCATGAACAAACCCTAGATTGAAATATCGGCCTGGATCTTCTTTAGCTGTTTCAGCACCGCTTCTTCTTCCAACTGTTTTTCCCTCTGTTTCTCTACCTCTTTATCCTTTCCGGAGGCTTCAGCTTGGTCCAAATATGGGGGCTTGAAGTACTGCCCACTTCTAGTCATATAGTCCACCTTTTTAGAGTACCTGGTATTGTCTGGCAAGTCTTCACCCCAATCCTTGTCAGTGTGGGCAAGATGCAGATCATCATCTTCCCACCATATTCCTCCGGCAACCGATAAACAATTGCCCGGTTCCGGTCTAATTATTCTCTCAGCAGAAACATTCCCTGCAGTGTGTTGAGCTATTCCAGCTTCCTGTTTGTTTTGATTTCTTTCTTACACAAACCGTTTCAGTGCGGCTTCTTGTTCAGTCTCTGAGGTACTCACGGCGCCCAGTTCTTGAGCTAAATTCTTGATACTGGTGCTCTTTGGCAATTTCCCCTTGTCCTCGGCCATTCCGGCCACTGCAGCTATTCTAGCTCCCTTTTCTTTAAGTTTTGGTTCAGTTTTATCCTCCTGATCGGGTTCATCACTAAACCACTTGGAGTCGTCTGTCGACCTATTCAGATCAAACTAGTCAATCTGCATATCCCCTTAATCTTATTCGTCATAGAACTACAGATTGTCTAAGTCTTCTTCCAGCTCCGCTAGATCATCCAGACCTTGGCTTGGGCCATCTTCTCGAACCACACTAACCTCCACTGCCTTTGGCAATACCACTTCAGGTTTGGTGTGTTCCATTGGCACAATATAACAGCACAGGTCATACATCCTCTCAGCTAAGTCCACAGAGCTCTCAAGCAATGGACTGGTATTCTCTTCCAAGGCCAACTTCCCTTCCTCTACTATTGTCACCACCACGGGTTCAAGTTGTAGAGTGGAAGTGTTCATCATGCACAAGTCAGTGCTCTCAGGGATGAACATAGCCGGTTTGGGTAGGTGAAAAGGGGTTATGTATACGCTGGGGTCATATGAGATGGCCAGTGTATGTATTAGATTTAGGTTCCGAAGTAGGGGAACTTAGTTGTGGGCTGGAAGAGGATTGGTGGCCACATTTGGCTTTTGGGGTGGCGCTATCATCTTGCTGTCAATGAGATCTTGAATCTCATAACGCAGCTTGCATCATTGGTCAGTGTCGTGGCCGTGTGCCTGCTGGTGAAAAGCATAGTATTTGGCCGGGTTGTGTTTCGATGGGAGAGGATCGGGTAATGGGCGTTGTTCTAACGGCTTTAGGTGCCCCTTTTTTATCAGGACCCCCAGGGCTTTGGATAAAGGCATATAGAGCGGGGTAAAGACCTTTTGAGTTCGGGCCTGGTTGTTTGAGGTTTGTGGATTTGTACTGGTAAAAGGGTTGGCAGTTTTGGGTGTCGTGGTGACGACATTCACATCAGATGGCTGTGCAGCTGTGCTGCCACTCGTGGTTACATTGGAACTGCTTGTGAAAGGCCTCTTAGGCTGCTCCTTTTCATCGGTTATCAACCCCTGTTTCATCGCATCTTCAATCTGAACCCCTATCTCGTGGAGCTCAGCGAATGTAAACAATGGCAAGACTATCATCTTCTGCAATAATTTTCCTTGCAAGTTGTGGACCACCATTCTAATTTGATCCTTCTCGGTTGGCCTGATAGTCATCATCTAGGCCTTAGCCCTCCATCGGGTCACAAAGTCCGAGAAGCCCTGCTTTGGCTCGTGACGAGTCGCTTCAAGATCACAGGCTGTGACCTCGATCTGGGTATTATAAGAGTACTGTGCGATGAAGGCCTTAGCCATTTCTTCCCAACTTCATTTCACAGAGTCCTCGAGTTTTGCATACCAGATAGCCGCTATCCCTGACAAGGTCCGATCGAAAAGCGATAGCTTTTAAAGTCTGGTAAGGCCCATTGGCCGCAGAATATCTGAGAATAACCGCAGATGGACCATGGGATCCCTAGAGCCATCAAACCAAACTGTGTGTGGCATCTTGAATCTGTCCAGCAGAGTAACTGCAGAGTCTGTGTATCCATCCTCGATGTCAGGGATTGAGTTCACACCCTGTGCCCGCTTGAAAAACTTTTCTAGCTTGTTGACCTTCAGTGCAGTGGGGTCAACCTCAAATTTAAATGGCACCACCGTTTGGTACACTGGTGCCTTGGAGGCTTGTGGTAGGATGAAGTCTATCGGGTTGCCCAAATTCTCTTGAACATTGACAGTGATCCCAGGTGCTGGAATACCCACAAGAGGTGCACGGGAAGCAGAAGCTGTTGCTTGCTGTGGTTGTTGTTGCAGCTGCTGCAACCTATTTATCACTTCCGTTTAGTGGGCTGTAACCTTAGCTTGGCGGGCAGCATCTAGCTGCATGGTTTCAATTGTTTGCTGGAGATGATGGAGCATGTCTTTCATGCTAACTGGGGGATGTTGAGCCATCAAAATTGGCAAATAATCTTTCACTGGAGTGGAAGTAGAAGACTGAGCCTAACTGGGTGCAGGTGAAGTAAAAGGTGACTGTTGGACTGGTGAATTATGCCTAACCCTCCTCTGTCTCGTAACCGGTGGGAGTGAAGCAAACACTGGTTGTCCCCTAACAAGATCCCCGGATCTGTAAACTCTCCTTACACGGGTCCAAAGTGCTTGAAGGGTAACAGAATCATCGAAGCAATTTGTGATAAACTACCTTGCAAAAAGAAATAAAGCAAAAAAAAAAAAAAAAAAAAACAAAAAAACAAAAATTAGAAATCGCACAGCACCTCAGCTCATGTGAACAAGACACAGTTGTAACCATAAGCTGTAGAACTACACTCAACACTGATTTCTACTCCAAATCTGATACTCGAACTTGCAACTGATACGTACATTCCTGTAGAGTCTCACTCTAAAAGCACATACTAGTTAAGTGAGAGCCAAAACAACCCTATGATGGGGTAGGGTTACCCTATCCTAGTTTTTTCAAGAACTAGGGCTCACTACTCAAGCAATGCGGTTTCACACAATCCTGAATTCGGGTGAGCAACCTGTTCTAGTTTGGAACAGTCTCTATGGCTTTCGATATGCAACTAGGCCGATTGGTCAAAAACAGTACCTTAGCAAGACTACGTAATATACCTCTCACACCTAACACCGAGAAGTGAAAGTAGGATCAAACGGTACAGTGGTAGTCCAGATCCAAGGGTTGTGTTCCCATCGTGGTAGAGCCCGCAACCAGTCAGTCTTTTGGCAAGCTTTTCCAAGCAAGCCTCCAGCAAACCGTTCAGGAATAACAAATGGCAAACACAGTGACTTAGGCGCACCAATGCAAAGAAACACATAAGTGTAAATAAAATGTTATATTATGAGTTCGAGTCAAGTTCTCTAAAGTCCCTAGCAAAGTCGCCAGAAACAGTAGCTCGCCTTTTTCGCGCCCCCTTTCGGAAACTCGAAAATAAGCCCTACAGTTCGAACTCCCACGATTCTGAATCTAATCTCGCAAGTGCAATGTGAAATTAATAAACACCAAAGAGTCCAAATCCGGCAAATCTTTTGGAAAATCGATTTTGAATCAAAAATGCCAAAATTGGACTGCTTTGCCAGACATAAAGTCGCCACCTAAATATTTTATTTTGGAGAAATTTAGGAAACCCGTGACTCATGCCAAAGGCCACGTGTCCGTCATCACCAAAGTTGCCTCGGCTTGGGAACTTAAGTACGAGAGGGGAAGGTCATGGATTGAGCACCTCTGCTCGCCCAATCAAAGATCAGCCTCTACTAGTCATGATATGATTTTTATGTACATTATGTGCTCTTGTTCCGGTTATTAAGCTAGCTTTACTATGTGATGCGCACAAGCAAGTATAGATTAGTTTGCCCAAATTGAAACAACTTAATTTCATGTTTACTTTGTGAAAAGGGGTTGAATTTGCCACCTCAAGTGGGCTTAAAGTTTGCGAATTTGTCACTTAACAAAGTGGGCTTAAAACTGTGAATTTACCGCTAGACATAATGGCTTAAACACACATTCGTTGAATCGTTCTAATTCAAACAACAAGCCTTCATCCATAGGCATTTAGATAGTTTAACAAGTAAGCATTTAGCCACATGGCAAGCATGCGAAACATGACAATCACTCATACTCATGCAAGTATGCTAAAGTACTAAAAACTCACCTAGTACTTCAAGCGAAGAAGATATGGGTTAGAAAAATATGCATGATTTGAACATTTGAAAGCCTCTGTTTGTACATTTGAACACTTCCAGAATAATTTTGCTGCACCTTAACAACATTCTGCTGAGGTTTGCATCTGTGGCTAGCCGGCCACTGGTAAAGTTTGCCAGTCACCTGCTAGCCATGGAAGTGGCCTGCCGCCCATCAGTGGTGCCCTACTGGCCATGGATAGTACCCTGCCTGCCACTGATGCATTGATTCTTCTTGCTGCAACAGAGGACAAACAAAGCAAAAAGAGAGTATTCCCACAGATTGTTTACACAACTCACCCCTCCTTTTCATGAACAAATCCAAGAAGTTGTAAACTTAAGCCACAAACCACCAACTCAAACAATTTCATTGCATGATGGCTTGTGACTCAAGAGGTGCAAGTTCAATAAATGCAAAATGAGACACAAACCTCCTTCCTTTCATGAAAGATCGAGGAAACAAGTTGACCTTGGAGACTTGGATCATTTCATCACTAACAAGTATGAAATGGTCCAAGTTCCATGTGTTCAATAAACGTCCCATTGAGCACATAAAAAACACAACCAAATTCTTATCTTGGCTCACTTTTAGTTCTAAGTTTTAATTACTCATTTTACTTTACCAACCATTCTTTAATCCAATTAAGTCCAAAAGGTGAGTTAAAGTCCTCTAATGGAAAGAAAAGCTCAAGACACAAGTTGCTTTGGGTATGAAAGAAGTATCATACTGTTGGTAATAAACCCCCTAAGGGATTAAACCATTAAGTATGAAACCTCAATTTCACACTTAAGCAAACAAGTGAATTGAAACCACTTTCAAAGCAAAAAAAAAAATCAAAAAAAATCAAGAAATGAGAGAGGTTGCAGAGGTGATTAGTGTTGAAATTAAGTGTGAAAAACACAAAAAACATACAATTAACTCAAACAAGTGGTGTCTAGAAGCCTAAGACACCAAGATTGTAAGGACTATTACACTACAACTATGCAAAACAAGACTCAAATGCAACAACCAACCCAAAACAGAGTTAAAACAGTCCAAAATAGAGCCTAAAGCATGTTGGAATAAAGCTACCACAAGCTAAAAAAATTAAGGTAAAACATGGCACCAACTAGGCTAGCAAACAAGACACAAGGAGGGGAGGCTAACGCCTCCAAATTTGGACTTCAAAACCTGATTTTTACCACTAAAAACACTCTGAAAATTAGTGTTTAAAGGCCCAAAAAAGATGGTTTGAAAATAGGAAACAAAGGTGCAAAGGCTTTTTAAAGAAGGAATAAAGAGGAATGAACCACCCCCTAACCTCAAATGGCCAAAAACACTACTTTCAGCCCATAAAAAATGGTTTTTTTACAGCTCAAAAACAACCCAAAACAAAAAAAAAAAGATAGGAATACAAGTATGTAAAGCAAGCCTACAAAGCTAGTATTATACCTTTTGAAGAGATGAGTGATTCCATGCAACAATTCCAAGAAAATACCACTTTCTAAAGCTCAAACCAAGCCCAAGAACACCTCAGCTCAGAGATTAGGAGATTTGGTTAAGGGTGAATAGGCAAGAGTGTAGGAATTGTAGGCAAAAGTGTAGAAAATTTGTAGAGGGAGAGAGAATTGTAGAGAGAGGAAAATTTTGAGTCCAAAATTTTCTAACCCTAAAACATTAGCGAGGGGGTCCCTATATATAGAAAACATGAAATCTATATAAGGAGATCCAGCCCTCCACGTGTGGACAGATGCAAGCATCTGTGCAAACAGCTGGCACAGCTGGCATAAAATATCTGCAGAAAACACTGGTGGCTGGCCGGCCATTAGTGATGGCTGTCAAGGCATCATTGATGGCTAGCAAGGCACATCAATGGCCGACAGACAAGAAGTGATAGCCGACAGGCTGGAAGGCCACCAAAGATTGCAGGATAAAAAGACCAAGGTATGATCCAAAAATAAGACAAAATGGATGTAGGGTTTGAAAGGCTCAAAGTTGTGGCGTTCCGCTAAGGACTTCGAGCGCATGGTGAGCAAACAGACTCATCATCGGATGTACCTGCAAAAACATCCAAGTCTTGAAGGGGCGTAAAAAATGAGGTGTCTACAGGTTATCAACACATGTGCAGAGCTTTTGTTGAGTGAACATGATGTGTTGTCGGCAGGGTTAGAATCCCTTGAAAAATCGTACTTTTTAGCAGCATTTGTTTGGTAAGTGTTTGGCTGAGTTAGTGTCTGGACCAATTGGTTGTTAATGTATCTACGTAGATGGTTTGTTGAACTTTTTTTTTTTTTTTTTTTTTTTTTTTTTTTTTGCAGGACATGATGATGAAACACAGAAGCGATACGTCAAGAGATAAATACATCAAGACGCATATGCGCGCAGCCGGTGCAGTGCAATACATTCATTTTCCCATATGGTATAAGTCACACTAGACACTTGTTGTGTACAATACACAAAGTGGGATTTGGAAACATTATAATTTAATGAGGCCCTGGAACAGTAATGAAGATGTGCATTTTAAGGAGGTGATGTTTCTGGTAATTTTGTTTTTGTTGTTGTAAGAAAGTAAAGTGAAGGCAGGGTCACTGTGAATACGGTTTTAGTGACTTGCTTTGTGGTTTGTGCACGTGGTAGAAAGAGCATGTGTTGAGCTATGTGATGCAGACAATCGAGGCGGCTTCATATGACGGCGTTGTCAGCACGCAGGACATAGTTGGTGTTATAGAATCAGTCGTGGATTGCCCACAGAGCAGCCAGAAAGGTAATTTTAATTGTTTTTCCCCCTTCATGAAACGTATTGTGGGTTGCTTACTAATTTTTATCTATCGTAATTGTAAATTCTTTGTCGCCATGCTTTGCTGCTTGATTAATCATGTATCACCTCGTGGTTATTACTTGCAGTCCCGACTACGTAGTCATTGTGTGTTATATAATGCGACAATATGTCCACCACATTGACATCGAGCGAACAATGAAAGACATAAGCTGCATCGATGCACGTGCTGCAATGGTCAGAGCATTTGTGGACTGTCTAGTTTGGGGCCTTAAAGGTGATGCAGTGGACACCCATGGTTGATGGTAGATTAGGTTATTTTGTACGTGGACGTGTTTTTTTTGTGGGTTTTATGTTTTGGTTTAAACTATGGTTTCATTATAGATTGGATGGATTGTGGGACGTTCACTATTTTGCCTTGTGCTGAAATTTTTTTGCTCGTAATATAAATATAATAGTACTACTATGGGGGTGTGGTTGGTTGGATAACCTATTTGCAACTTATTTGGTTGGTATGTGTTGACAATGTTGTGACTATAAATGAGACCATGAATGTGTGTGTTAGTGTAGTACTTGTTTACAAGTTTGTATGGCATCAGATGTTGCAAGTGAGGTGTTGTTTACAAATCAGTTGTTATTATGATCATTGTGTTAAGTTTGAACTAAGTGGCTTACGTGCGGACGCCATTAAAGGTAGACGAAGCTGACAGGTGTGCATGTGTGTGCGAGTGTGGTTTGCATGGGCTGATGGGTACATTATCCATACAGAAAACGTGTGCATAGTTCGACGATCTGAAGACACCCATCATGCTAGTGGGCTATTGTGGCCATATAATGTGTGTACAAAGTTTTGGGGCGTGTCTTTTTGGTGAGGGCACCCTGAAGTGTGTGATGTTACGGAACATCTTCCAAACTGTGCATCCTTCTGATTTGATGTGCGAATAATTTGAGCAATGTATACAGTTGATACATAGTGTTTAATTGGGCATGTGGTGCATCCGGGTTAGGTGTTCGTGACGACCAACTGTTGTAATTGTTGAATGAGTCAATAAGTTGTTATACTGGCATACATGAGACATTGGAACTATTCAAAATTGGAAACATATGTACAAACTGTGAATAACAACTAGGGTCCATTCTAGATGGCACCTGGCAGAAGTTATCGTAATTAACATATGAAACGGTCTAAGTAATATGATGTGTACCAAAAGAAACAGAAATGTAGATGTTTGCAAGTTGTAAATATATTCCGGCCAAAAAACCAAAATGGTTACAACGCCCACATATTTATTAAAATATGGAATGATCTAAGCAATATGATATGTACCAAAAGAAACATAAATGTAGACGTTTGCAAGTTATAAATATATTCTGTCATAAAAACCAAACCGGTCACAACGACCACACCTTTATTAAAATATGGAACGATTAAGCAATATGATAGGTATCAAAAGAAACATAAATCTAGATGTTTGCAAGTTGTAAATGTATTCCGTCATAAAAACTGAAACAGTCCCAATGACCACGTCTTTATTAACCTATGAAAATATCTAAGCAATATGATAGGAAGGGGGCAATATGATACGATCTAAGCAATACGATCCAAGAGTGCGACACTAAATTGGTTCCATGCAAGTTTTTCTATTATGATTTCCCATACGGCCACACCGTCCACACCGTATTTGCTATACTTCTTCCCCTTTAGACGGTATCCTTTTCTTCTTTGGCCTACCAGGTGGCAGCCGAACGAATAGAGGGAGTATGATGTGATTGCCCGGATTGATTTGTGGTTTTTCAACTGTGGGGATTGGGTAGATTGCGGATGAGTATGCTGACTGGTAATTGGTGACGTGGAAAAATGGATCAACCAACTCGTTCAAGTCCATGCCACTGTTACAGATGGCGACCATTCTGTGTTCACAAAGGAGTCCATTTACCTACCATTGAAAACATGAACACGTACGCCTCCCAATGTCTACCAACACGGATGGATGCGAGTGGACCTCATACATATCATGGTTTGCCTGGCTGACAATCCATGATCTACCCTTCTTATACGCCTTATCCAATTTATATTCCATTTTTGAACAAATTACACCAGACCATGTGCTGGACGCCTTCCTACAGTTCGACATCTGATTCATAATCTGTATTCAGATTGCATCAACCAACCTGGTGATTGGTAGATGGCGAGCTTCCTTTATCCAACTGTTAAATGATTCCGCGACATTGGAAGACATTTCGCCATATCTTTTGCCTCTAAATAAGTGTGCAAAGATGTTAGAAATGGACAGTGTTTAGATGCATGAGGATTGCATAACAACCCAACTATGCAATATGATTAACGAATGACCAAGTATTACTTAAAATGTGCATTCGCCCAGTGGCGTGGGTCCAAATCCTTTAGGAAATTTACTGCAAAAAGACGGCTAGATTGTATAAAGTGTTCTAACTTGTGATTATAGTCGGCAATTGTTGGCGCATATGCGCATTCTTGGAATTTGGTTACCAGGCCAATACGATACAGATGGTTGACGTACTTCATTCTATCTTTCAAATTCTTTTGTAAATGATGCATACAAAATGCATGGTGTGATGTTAGGAAAACAGACGGTATGGAATCCAAAATGCCTACATGACGATCCGAAATAAATGTAATTGATTGGCCCCCTTCAACTATGTTAGCAAGATTTTGTAAAAACCATTCTTAGTTTGTTGCATTCTCAGCGTCGACAATTGCGAATGCCACCGGAAATAAACCTGCAAAAAAAAAATATCACCACATCATCAACTCACTGTGTTCGAACCCCCCAACCCATTGGCCCGTACGTTTGCACCATATGAAACTCAAACACACACACACTAGACAGCTTGTAAAAAAATATAACTAGGATACAAAAAAATTGAAAGCACTACAACATGTAATTTAAATGGTGAACTAACGTAACCTTTGTTCCTATCTTTAGCTGTGGCCGCAAGCAAATTACCCTTGTATCTCCCTTTCAAGAAAGTGCCATCCAAAAATAATAACGAGAGACAATGACGGAACCCGTCAATGCAAGCTTTGAATGATACGAACAGCCTATTGAAATGACGTGTGTAATTTTCATCAAACTCAAGATTAACATAACTTCCGAGATTGTATTCCATCACGGCGTCACTATACCACCGCAATTGGTTGAACGAGGCGAAATGGTCCCCAAATAATTCTCCTCTAGCCTTCTCAACCCCTAACAAAGCTACACAGTAACTAACTTGCAGTCCGTAATCTTTTTGAAAATAATATTTGACATCCATAGGGCGAGTCAACGGCTTGCCACGTACGCGTTCCACCATGACATTGACAACCAATTCAGAACCCATCCTCGGGTTTTTAGTAGTTCGTACAGCAACCCCACATGTGTGTTCGCTATTCCATTTCTTCAAATAAAAAAACCCATTGACATTCATCACCCTAGCATGTACAGACCAAGGACACCCCCTTAACTCGTTAAACATACATACCGCCGTAATTTTTACCGAGTCATTTTTTTGAAACTTAAATTGGAACCCGCATTCAATAGCGTACTTGCTGAGAACCTTACGAAATTGACCCACCCCTCCTTCAAAACATTGTCCTAGATTACTAATGCCCAATGCCCATGATTCCAACAACAACACCTTCCGAGCGTACGGGCAAAAATTGGGTAACAAGTCTTTGTCTTCATCAACATCATTTGTAAAACCACTTACTCCCCTATAGCTTTGTTCGCCATCTGAATTCTTAGCAACACCAGGGCGACATTTCTCCCCCAACGCCTCCCCCCGTAACTCCACCACAACATCAACATGGTCCACCCGGAAAGACCTAGCAATGCATAACATATTTTGAAAGTCTCCATCGTTTTCCATTTTGAATTTATTGGACCAATTATCTTGAAGAACATGGAAATGGAATCCGGAGACAAATCCCCAAATCGGTCGCACACATGCTTAGCTAGATGGCTCAACATGAACGACTCATCGAGCATCACGATATCACCACCATATGCACACAACAACAACAGATTGTTTTCCATTGCTGCAATGGAAAAAAAACATACCGTTATAATCGTGAAGATGACCGAATGTGTGAAATAAAATACGAAACGAACACAACCACATAGCAACAATAGATTAAAACGTTACCTGCGCGCAACAAATCAAACCCTACATCCACAGCGTCCAAGTCTGGAACGACACCCTACAATGCGTTCAAATACTCGCTAAAAGATCACCGCCACATAATCATCCTTCGCAACCAGGTCACGTAATCAAAGGGATTCCCCCACATCCTTACCAAACAAGTTACATACAATACATGGATACAAAAGTCATAAAATCCACACCCCAAACAATGCACAGGATTGGCTGGTAAACATTACCATAAAAATAGGACTTGTCAGAGTATTTTAAAAAAAAGAATCTCTCAATCCAAAACTCTCCCAAATGAGATTTCCTGATAATTTTCCCGAGTCCATCCCTTCAATAAATGTGGAGCACAAATTAAATTTTATAATATATATATATATATATATATATATATATATATATATATATATAATATGTGTCCCTAAGAATACTCTTGTTGTAATTAGTCCTATAATTTATGGCCTATCAGTCAAATTATTCGATTCCATGATTAGATTATTATAACAAATTATAACAACACTAGAATGATGAAAATAATCTAAAAAGAGGGATTGAAAAATGAACAAAATAATTGATTTTGCATAAAATGAATCACAAAATGTTTTCAAGGAAAAAGAGAAAATAACAAAAAGAAGAACTATTTGATTGATTCTTATAAATGACGACTATGTACTAATTTTAATTATTAGGATCAATAACATCAATATACACTAATATTTCTTAAATTTACTCAGAACAGCCTTAGTAGCCTGAAACACTTGGAAGCTCTAACTGAGTTTATCTTGATCAATAGAATATTTAACTCTTTTTTTTATTTTCTTTTTTTCCTTTTTTATTTGAATTTTTACTGAGTTGGATACAAACTTTATGGAGAAAAAAAAGAGAAAACCTAAGAATATGAATTTAATAAATAATCAAACACAGGAAAGATTTTAATAAGTTGTTATCAAAACTTCTAAATATATTAGAAACGAATTTTAAAAAAAAAAAAAAAAGTAACTAGTTGAAGATGTGTATTGCATTAGTGGGCATGGGTAAGGATTATCATTCGGTTCAACCCAGTCCAAGTTTGTCCAGTACAAAACACTTAAATCAAGTTTGGGTCGGCCTATAGGGCTTGAGAATTTTAATTTAAAAATTCTTACCCATATTTTGGTTTCATTTGGCTAAGTTGGTTGGGACTAAAAAAATATAAAAGATAAAATAGACTAAATAAGTTAACAAAATAAAATGTCACATTTAAATCATAATTATTTTATTTTTTTCTCATAAAAGTCAAAAAAATTTAAAAAATTTGACAAGTGAACTTTTTAGCCCCAAACTATTAAAAAGTCTCAATTCCAAAATGTCAATTAATTTTTTTTTGCCAAACGGCAACTTTATCCAAACTTTATTTACTGATTTTTTTATTTTTTATTAAAAAATATGAAAACGGTGGAGAGAAGGAATTACTTTTTGTATTGACTCTTTCACATTTTATTTTAATAGTTAATTACCAAACATTTTCTAAGATTATTTGAATTTTTACTATTATTTTTTTAGAAATTCTTTTGCACATCTGTTTTGTAAAAAAATTAAAATCACTAAAAGTTAAAAACAAATCTTAATGATTCATTTGGAAAATTGATTTTATTTATTTATTTATTTATTGACATATTATAAAAAGACATATAAAAAATAAAAGATAATGGATTCATTTTTTATATTAATTTTTTGACTTTTAAAATATTGGGTTATCAAACATCCCTATGTTGTGTCTGGTTTATGAATTTGGATAGAAATTAAAAAAAAAAAAAAAGATAAATTACAAATATACTCTTTGAGATTTGCTTAAAATACGAATTACTCCTTATAGTTTGAAGAATTACAGTTACCTCTTTGTCAAAAAAAATTTATTTACTAGAATCAATTGAAAAAATTAAATTTTTAACTATTTGCCAATACAATAAAATTATCTAAATTATTAATTGACTTGATAATTTATTAATAAAATGAGTTATTTATTATGCAATTATAAACTTCAAGGGGGAATATAATTTTTAAAACTACAAAGAGCAATTCATATTTTAATTTTTTTTTTAAAAATACGTGTAATTTACCTATAATATATATATATGAGAGGGTAATTTGTGTGAACAAATTGAGCCGAGTAAGGCAACGTCATTAGTGAAGATTGGGTCGTACAATAGGCCGAGCCGGTGCTAGGACGGTCGCAGATGTGTTGCTAGGGCTTGCACCTAGCTATCTGGGGATAGAACTTTTATCAGACTGAGATGGTTACAAGTCCAGTGGGTCAAGCTAAATGTAGCTCGGCGGGTTACCAGCTTGTTAGGGCCATTACGGTTCGGCCGTGTTGAGCACAGAACCGAGGTAGCTCGGTTGGACACAGTCAACCGAGCAGAGTATTAAGGCCATCTCACTTGGCTTGCAGTGAGAGGAGAGTTCTAGGGATGAACATTATCCTTGGGTATGTGATTCTTAGAAGAATTCTACTAAGGAGAGTTAGAGTCCTATTAGGATTGTGTCAGACGAAATCTATAAAAACTCATGACAGAACTTATGCAGAAGTATGTCAATTCTTACTCTCAAATACACAGAGCTTTTGTGTCCTATATATTGTCTATTTTGTTGACATAGGCATTAGAGAGGTTTCCGGCACACACTCGCCGGCTAGCTCACGTTTGTGTTTTCAGGTGATAAAGCAACAATGTTTGGAAGAATACAAACTTGGTCAACAGGATTATACGAGAAGATTATTCTGTGCTCGTACAATTGGCACCGTCTGTGGAAAGCTTACAGAGAACAAACCTTTTTGATTAAGTTTTCCTTCAATAAATTCCAAATGGCACATAACGAAGACTTTCCACATTCTGCTATTGATAGGCAAACCCCTGAAGGAGGCGGAAGGCGCGAAGGTTTGCCTTTTGTCCCGCCTATGGCAGAATTGGATCCCCAACGACGGAACCCACAGAGAGACGCGCGAGAAAGGCGGGGCTCAAGTCCTCATCGCTCTCAAAACCCTGATAGGCAGTAGCAGAGAAAGGATCCTCAGGTTCTAGAAGATCGCGTAAAGAAACAAGACGAATTGATAAGGAGGGTGGTAGTGGATATGGAGATAATGAAGCGCCAAATAAAAGGCAAATGGGTGGTAGGAGAAGGGATTCGTGAAGGCAGAATGCATTCTCACCACTCAGGAGATCATGGTAGGCAAGTCACCCCATCACAAACTGAAAGCAGAAGCCTCAGGACAAGCAATACACAGTCAAGGACTTCCAAGACTCGTTTCTCCAAGTTTGAGAGAACGAAGAGTGAAAGGTCATGCACGGAGGGAAGTAGTTATTGGCCCTTGCATACGCACCAAATGACATCTAGGCACACGGAGTTGCCTAGGTCAGCAGACCTACGGACAGTGCTAGAAGAAAGGGCTCGAAGAAGAGAAGATACCCAGGCACACGACTGCCAAAGGGTCTCTGCTCTACACCCGTTGGCTCGCCTATGAACTAACAGACAAAGCGTTAGCAAGGTTGTAGAGCTTGCTGTTCGTTCCAATGATAGAAAGCGCACCATTGCCCTTAGGTTTCCACCAGCCTAAATTCACAACTTATGAGGGGAAGTTAGACCCCTACATGCACTTTAGCCACTTTCGCTAGGTTATGGCTGTATATCGATGGAACGAGGCTCTAATATGTATCATGTTTCCTTATAGCCTAGGCGACCTGGGCTTGACATCGTTTGAGAGGTTTCCAGAAGGCAGCATAGCTTCATAGACGCAACTTGCGGAGGCATTTGTTACCAGGTTTAGGACCAACACCAAGACACCGATGGAGATAGACCAGCTTCTTTCCATCAACATGGGCAAGAAGGAAACACTGAAGGCTTACAACAACCGGTATTGGGAGACTTTTAATCATATTAGAGATTGCCTTGCTAATCTAGCTATCGCACAGTACAAACAGGGTTTGCCGACATGCAATAAATTGAGGGATTCAATGACAATGACACCACCCTCTCACAATGGATGCCCTAACGGAGAGAGTGCATCAGCACATCAAGGTAGACAAAGATGGCACTCGCGCCAAGGCAAAGTCTGGCACAACAGCGATGTCGAACAAAAAACCCGTAGCAAAAGTTAACACGGTTGGCCGAGAGGAATGACCGAACAAAAATAGTCAAGGCAGACGACCGAACGGTGAGGACTCCCAGACAGGGAGATTGAGAGTCCGCACTACCATCACCACAGTGTTCAATAAACCTATTTATTGGATTCTTAGTGAGATACGCGATGAACCCTTCATTCAGCGGCCAACCAAGTTGGGAGAAGCACAAAGGGGCTATGATAATAGATATCGGTGTACTTTTTACGATGAGGTAGAGCACCGAACTGAAAATTACACGCCGTTAAGGCAGCACTTGAAAGAGTTAGTGGTCGTGGGCCACTTGGATCAATACATTGAGGGGGGAGCTCGGCCGGTCCCTCAGGACCGTAATGAGCCCGATAAGATGCCAGCTAAAGGTCCACTTCAAGGTGTAATCAACGTAATACATGGGATCGTTGAGCCAGAACGAGTCTGCAAAGTCAGAGGGATGATAAAGAAGGCAGAACACCTAAAAGAAGTACTGAGTGTACAACCCACCATAAAAAGGAGGAAGATTGAAGCAACTAACACCCTCACTTTCTCTGACAGGGACCTGGCAAGGTTGCAGAGCCTTCGCAACGACGCACTAGTGGTCATTCTGAGCGTGAAGAACTTTGACATCAAGCGGATCTTGATAGACCAAGGGAGCTCGTGCGAGATAATGTACTATGAGACCTTCAAGCAACTCAAGTTGGAGGACAAAGATTTAGCACCCACGATATCTCCCTTGGTTGGCTTCAACTCAATGCCAGAATGGCCGGTCGGCAAGATAATCCTGTCAGTTAAAGCTGGAACAATGACAAAACAAGTGGAATTCTGGGTGTTGAAAGTCCTTTCTACGTACAACATAATCTTGGGGAGAGCATAGTTACACACCATGCGAGCGGTGGCATCAACCTATCACCAAGTAATGCGGTTCCCTAACGAAGCTGGAATGATTGAAGAGATCTTAGGAGACCAAATCATGTCCAAACAATGCTTCGTGACAGTCAACAGCAGCCGAGTTGCCAGAAGGTTCGCTACAACAAAAAGTATATTTTATAGCATTTTTTAAAAAATGTTATAAAATAAGAGGCATTAATAGCATTTAGTAATAAAATGGTGTAAAAAATTATCTGACCATACCATTTTATTTTTTGTAACTTTTTTTTTTTTTAATACTTTTGATAGCAATTAAAAACCAATGTGATATATTAACTAATTTGGAAGCGTATTGTAGATTTTATAATGTAAAATAAACGCTAAAAAAGCCTTCTAAAAAAATTTACATTAAACGTGCCCGCCTTTTTTTTGGTTGGTTTTTAGCCTCATGATTTCCCCTTCCTTGTTTTTTTACCCTATGCTTCTTTCTTCCTCTGTATTGTTCAAGGTTTCTGCTATAGGGTTTGTTAAGAGCAATTCCTCAATCAAGGTAATTATTGTTCAAAAAAAGTCAAGGTAATTCTCTTCCCTGCCTCTTTGTTCAGATTTGTAAAACGCTAACATTTTTTGTGTAACCGATTAGAATTTTGGATCAACATGGGTATGGGTTTTACATATCTAACACAAAAGGATACAAACAAACTAAATTGTACAGATCTTATGAAATAGATACAGACAGATCACCTACTCTTGATAGGTTATTTTTTTTACTCTTCGTATTTATTAATCATTATCTTCTCTTCCTCTACTATTATTTGGGTTTTGTGATTTCGATTTTGAAGTTTTCTTTTTGCTGAATATTTTAATGGATAAATTAGTACAGGATGGAATATTGATTGCTTGGGAGAAAAAAATCTTAAAAGTGTTTTTGGTGCCAACACGAACGATGGGAAAGTTGCCTTGCATATTTTCTTTAATGTACAATCAATAGTCTTCATCTTGGAAAATTATTTGGCAGTCTTGCAACAATTTTATATGTGCTTTAACTTAATTTTTTGAAGAAATTGTCAATTAGTGGGAAGTGGGATAAATATTTACAAGGAATCTTTGTAGGGTGTTTTTTATTTTTTTATTTTTTTATTATACAGAAAGAGTTGCATCTTCATATATTTGGAAATATTTTTATTAATTAAAATAGTGAAATCTATCCCTTTTGTGTTATATTTTGAAGACAAGAAAAATATTATGAGATGAATGATATGAAATATTATTTCAAGATTACCAAATAGCCTCTTATTTTTATTTTTTGCCTTTTATTTTGTTGTGACATACGTCTTGTTTGTTGACTATCGTGGTTTTTACACTTCTGGCCTATTTTCAAAACCTATGTTGTAAATTGTGATATCTAGTTCTAGCGGGCAATTTTCATTCGCCTTGGCATCTTAGTCTTATTTTTTTAATCAGGAGCTAAATTAATTCTATATTCAACCTACATCAATTAATTATATTAGCTGATTTTGTATATATTTATTGCACTCTATTTGTGGGGTTTTCTCAAGTGATGTACATGCAGGCAGACACGCAAATATATATAAGAAATGATGGCATGTCGTCATGAAAAATGTCCCAAAGGAGTAATTACATATGTAAGATTGAATGTTCTACTCATGATATTTTTATTGCTTTACAATTGCAAGGGGCTGCTTGTAAGTTTTTTAATTTTGACTCCTTTTGTAGCTTTTTTTTTTTCCTCCAAGTACCTTGTTGTCATGGAAAGAAACATTTATCAGAACAAATTCTTGCAATTAATCCAAGGTATATACGTGCTTCTAAAATTAGTTTGCCCTACTAATAATAACAATAGTTTTTTTTTTTCCTTGTAATTTTTCATTTGGTTTATTACTGTTGTGGGGGAGTGGTTCTGGAAATACTCTTTTGATCCAACGGGACGCTCGAGATCCTCAGCTAGTCACCTGAAAAGGAATAAACACTCCGGTCGAGGGTGCCGGAATTAGCACTCCGACGGTTAAGTCAGTATCGTCTCTTTCGGTTGCTTCTTTCTTAAGTTAAGTGTACTAGTTCTCACATACCTCTCTCTGGCTGATGTTCTTCTATTTATATCTTTTCTTTCTTGGGCCTCAGGGTTGGGCCCACCTTCAATTCGCCGTATAACTATTTACTCGGCTCCTTTTGTTGCAACCCGCTCTTCACTCGGCCCCTTACTCAACTGATTATTTGGCCGAATAGGGTAGGATTTGTATGTATAAGACGGGGCTGAATGCGATGTATATATTTCGACTCTCCAGGTCCGATTATTCGGCCTCTTTACGTCTCCCAATATTCGGCCCCCATAATTGCCCCCCAAACACTCCACTAACAACAGTTAGCTGGTGTGTTTGGTTTCGAACTCGAAAATTCAGAGCCGAAATTCGGCGGCTAACCTCATTTCAACGCGGATGTCAGAGCTCACGCCTTTCGGTCATCATTACAACTTCCCGCCCATTCGTATACTTCTTCCATTTATTGCGATTTAAAATTTTGTCGTCTTTTTGAATACATACACATTTTTGGATGCTTGAAGCTCTTGGAGTGCCTTTCGACTCACATCTACAACTTCCTTTTATCCCTCATTGTCCTCTCCGTCTCTTGTAAGTTCTCTTCCTCTCTGCTTTACTTCTATAGGTTGACAAAAATGGCAAAGCATTTGAAAGACCTCCTCTCCGCAAACCGAGTCTGTGGCTTTCGACACCATTTTTCTATCCTAGATGACGTCCGTCTGTCACTTGTGACAGACAACACCCTTGATATGGAGAGGGCTGATGAAAGCACAATCGTCTTCCCTCTCTTATCAATTGCAGAGGGCGGAGTCCGTTTCCCTCTTCACCCATTCCTTAGGGTTGTCCTTCACCATTGGGGTCTAATCCCTTCCCAACCTAATGTAAACTTTTTTCAAATCGTAATGGGGATTATAGAGTTAAACCGTCGCCTTATGATTAATCTTGACATACCTGTTATTCAGCATTGTTATGCCTTGGCCAAGTCTTCTTGCCGGCATGGGCGCTATTTCCTTAGGGCCAAGAACACCGACCATCAATTAGTGACTATGCTTTCCAGCTCTGGTAAGCGAGTCGATGATGTCATGGTCGTTATCCGAGGTAATTGGGAATTCGGCGAAGGCGAGGACCGCCTAGATCCTATTCTTAGACGGAGGGGTGAACCAAGTAGACGTATAGCTCCTTGCGTTTATTTTTCTTATATTTACAAGGCTTCATTTTTGCGGTCTCATGGTTTTGCTTGTGCAGGAAATGATTTGAATAAAGTTTTGATTTCAACCGACGATGCCATTCTTGCGAAAATTGAAGTCGCGCTCAAATACTTCGGCCGTCCAAGCCTTCAGAAACAAGGAAGGGCGGCCTACATTCTTCTTCGATATGAGCCGACGTATACGACATTTTTGGCGGCAGAAAACATCCCAATTCCGAGGGGCGAAGAGTTTCTTACGGCTCTTGTTTTAACCAACTTCAAAAACTTGCGCAAGTTGGTTTGGATGGATCCCACTCGGGGCAGGCGGAGGTAGCTGAGATCGCTGAAGAGTGAAACCAGTCTGAAGCCAAGATAAACGAGGCTTTGAAGTTGGCCTTTGAGGAAGCCGGCCTCAATTCAGCCAACCCTCCATCCACTTCGGGCAGAAAGGACATTTCCTTCGACGACGTCTTTACTGGTTTAGAAGACCTCCTCGGTGCGTACCCTGAGGACATGGCCGGGTTGTCACTCACACAACTCGCCAAAAAGAAAAACGCCAAAAGAATGGCCGCGCGGCGGAGAGCAGAGGCCATTCGATCAGAAGTGCCACCCGCCGCCAATGCTGAGCCCTCCCTGCCTGTTATTGAGGTGGTGACGGCTCAAACCCAAAATACCAAGTCGGAGTCGGTAGAGAAGGCGAATCAAGAGGCTGAGCGAAGAGGGGAAAAACGTCCTGCCGAGGTCGAGGCCGGCTCTGAAGAAGACCCCGCTAACAAACGGCCACGCTTAGAGGAGTCGAATGTGGTTGTGCCTTTTGTCGTTCAACCAAAGATAAAAAAACATGCCTATCTCCTCTGACGCGTCGACTATGAAAGACCCAGCCGTGGCGTTGAGCAAGGCTTCGTCGGTCTCATTGCCGACTGACAAGGCGGCTTTCCAGGCTGAGCCGGATCTGTTGGCAATAGCATTAGCCGCTCAATCGGCTCTTTTGGTATATAACTTGATCCTGTCTTTCGCTTTTATGTATATATTGTTTTGGTTTTAATTTCCTATTTTGCAGACAGTCGAAAGGATAACCGAGATAGGCCAGCGCCAGCATGACGCCATCGAAAAAATTGGTCGTTTAAAATTGGAAGTTGAGGGCGAAAAGAGCAGGGCTGAGTTCGAAGCGGCGAGGGCGAAGATGAAAAGTGCAAAGGCCGAGGCCGAGATGGAAAGGGCGAGAAATTCTGACCAGCTCAGATTGGCCGCCGAAGAGAGGGCAAATGTGAGCGAAGGTGCGCTCAAGTTAGCCCAATAGGTGATTACCAAACTGGAGGCCGACTTGGGAGAATCGAAGGAAGCGAAGGAAATAGCCAACTCCGAGGCTTCCAAGGCATACGAGGCTGGGCAAGGCGCCGCCCTTGCAAACTATGTGAAAGAAGTCCCCAAATTTGAGAATCGGGGATTCAAACACGGCTAGCTCAAAGCCCTTGCTGCTACAAATGTGACATTGGCTATGCCAATTCCATACGAGCAAGTGGACGTTGAGCCGCTGGAGTCTGACCCCGAAGATTGATTAGGGCGACACTCTAGTGGTTTCTGTTAAGGATTTTAAGTGTATTGTTGTAGCTTTTTGTTTAGTAGTTTTTATGTGTAAAATGGCTACTGTTTGTACCCAATTTACTAATGAAAATTCCCTTTGTACTTTGCTATTATTTGTGCTCAATTTTGCTATTGATGAATAGTATTGCTTTTTGCTACTTTGGATAAAACATCCGTGTACACTTGCCGATTAGACAACTAGGCAATTTCGTAAGTTATCCTTCAATTTATCTGAATAAAACATCCGTGTACACTTTTGGATGAAACGGCTCAGGACCTCGTCGAATAGCCGATTAGCTTCGCGAATCTACCCTTGCAGTGGCCATTAGTTCGAGCGGCTGCGGCACACGTCAATCAGTGTAGACGTCCCCGAACGCCCCGGGAGGGTTAAGTCCCGTTCCGTTCATATTGGGTTCACTACAGTTCGGACTCAAATTGTCACGGTTCTTAATCTGAACCAAAGAGTCCAACTCTGGCAAATCGTTTTGAGAAAAACAGATTTTGAAAAGAAGTGCCAAACATGGACTGCTTTGCCAGATACAGAGTCGCCACCTAAATATTTTAAAATGAGAAATTTAGGAAACCCTGACTCGGTGCCGAAGGCCACGTGTCCGTCATCACCAAAGTTGCCTCGGCTCGGGAACTTGGGTACGATCGGGGAAGGTCAGCTATGAGCACCCCCTTTCGCCCGGTCCGAAGACCGGCCTCTACTAACCATGATATCTGTTTTTGAAAACATTGTGTGTTCTTATTCCGGTTATTAGCCTAGATTACTATGTGATGCTCGCAGCAAACAAGTATAGACTGGATCGCCTGAATTGGAACAAAACATTTCATGCTTGTTTGTTTGAAAATGGTTTGATGGTGCTACTCGCAAGTAGGCTAAGACGTGGATTTGCCACCCTCGGGTGGGCTTAGAAAAACATGATTTTGCCACTATCTAGTGGGCTTAAAACACACATTTGATGAATTGTCCCAATTCAAGTAACTCAACCTCCACCCACAGGCATTCAAGGCAGTTATATCACATAAGCACATAGCCTCATGGCAAGCATGCTATTCATGGCAGCACTCACACGCATGCAAGGATGCTAAAGCATAAAACTCACCAAGTACTCCAAGCCAAAACAGAAACTAATTAGAAATCAATGCATGATCCTAGTTATACAGAAATGCCTAATGCAACACATGCAAAAATGCAACTATAGCAGGCTCGGCTATTCTAAACATGGCATATGAGATGCAACAGCTATCAAGTACTCAACTTGGAATTGAAATACAAATGCAGTTTGTATGATGTGCCGAGCCTGGTGCGTGCAAAACAGATGAATGATGCAAACATGCTATCATACTGTATGCTAATTGAAATATGCCCTATATCTAACCATCATAAGCGGGTAAATAAAAGGGAAGAAAGACGTGGGGTTGGAAGACATACATCACACTCACCCACACTTATTACAATTTTGCCCTCGCGCAGAGGGTCCGAATAAATAATAATACAGTCCGAAATGAAAGAATAATACAGTCCGAAATATACAGTTCGAATAATATACAAATTCCTAATTAATTAACAAATTAACTAAGAAAAAAAACTGTAAACTGGCATGCAAGTCAGGGGCTGCCTCACTTCCGCTGAATGATGTATGCTGGGCTGCCTTTTCGGAAATCCACTGGGATGCCCCAATTAGCCTCTGTTTGCAATGTTCCTCGAAATGCATGCCAAGCCTCGGAAGACTGCTGATTCTTGATATACTGCAACAGAGAGCAGGAAAGGGGCATAGCAATGTATTTCACAAATATATGCATGTCTCGATCCTCGTGCCACCAATCACGCATCTCGATGCATGATGGCCGAGGAGTCGGATTGCACAACTCGATATAGAATGAATGCGTATGAATGGTACAACAAAACCTAACTCCATCATGGGTAATCCGGAGTGTCGGTGACTTGGGAATTGAGACCCGTTCCGTCGCTCGGAGTACAAAACGTGCCTCGTTTCCCGTGCCCGGGCTAACTCCTATCCCGAACACAATGCAATATGCATGATATGCATGAAATGTAGCTAATATGCAACCCTAACATACGCAATGTCATGGAATGGCATACACGCTATACGAGGTAATACATAACCGGGCATACACAATGCTATAGGCGAAATGGCATACGCAATGCAATAATGGGCTTACACTAACATGAGAGAGCCTCAGCCACACTCACACAAGAGGCCGAGAGATGAAAATGAGATGCCTCGAAATGCGTGCACACGGGCGCGCAAACCGAGGCGATGGCCCTAAGGCATGAAATGGCATGAAATATGATATACAATGAGACTAAAATGAGATGTCTCAAAATGCGTGCCCACGGGCACGCAAACCGAGAAAATGACATACGGAATGCAACAGGACTAAAATGAGATATGCGATGCAATATGGGCTTACACCAACATGAGAGAGCCTCAACCCTACTCACACGGGAGGCCGATGGATGAAAATGAAGCGCCTCGAAATGCGTGCACACGGGCACGCAAACTGAGGCAATGGCATACGCAATGCAATGAGACTAAAATGGCATACGGAATGCAAAATGGGCTTACACCAACATGAGAGAGCCTCAACCACACTCACATAGGAGGCCA
This sequence comes from Camellia japonica, assembly GCA_030407325.1. Lineage (NCBI taxonomy): Eukaryota > Viridiplantae > Streptophyta > Magnoliopsida > Ericales > Theaceae > Camellia > Camellia japonica. The sequence continues at coordinate 30,819,394 of JAPPVO010000031.1, forward strand.
TCGGATAAAAGTGAAATGCCTCGAAATGCGTGCACACGGGCGCACAAACCGAGGCGGTGGCCCTAAGGCATGAAATGGCATGGAGATGATATGCAAACATGCAAATGAATTTTGGCACTGAAATGTGGGGGAAAACAGCCCCGAAATGAGGCGAAAGTACCCCCGATGCATGAAATGGCCCCGAAACATGAATTTAAGCACCCGAAATGGCCTATAGCTATACCAAACATGCACAATATAGACATGGAATGAAAATGCAGTAGCAAGACAGCCCCAAGACAAGCATTTTTCAGTCATAAAAAAGGGTTAAACAGCAAACACACATAGGATTAAGCAAGTATGCAAAAATGGCCCCGCAAGAGGGGTATTGAAGCAAGTGATACATGCGATGCCCAAATGGAAAAGTACCCTTCTACAACACTGATGAGGGACTCAAAATATGAACATTTACAGTAGATGACATCCCCCAAATCAGTATGAAAACATGCTAAAAATGTCATGCAAGAACTAGGATACATAAGGCTATAATATGAGGCACCCCAAACATTCATCAAACCAGCAAAGACCCTTAATGAAATATGTTAAGAAGATCAAAATATGACTCTTTCCAGCTCTGATGATGGTCGAAAACAGAAGCTAGATAAGCTTAAAAAAAGCATGCAAAAATGGGGGTCAAAGAGGGATATAATGACAAGTATAACATGGAGACCCCCAACAAGGTTGATCCCTTCTACAATGTTGTAGAGGGACACAAAATAAGCTTACTCACAGTTCATGACATGCTCCAAAACAATTTACATATAGGCCAAACAAATCATGCAAATTTACGGTAAATATGAGGAATTGTGAAGCAAGTGCAAGATAGAGGGCCCAAACAGGGTTGATCCCTTCTTCAATGTTGAAGAGGGGCTCAAACTAGGCCCTCTTACAGTTTACATTATGCTCGAAAACAGATCACTCATAGGCTAGAAATTTCATGCAAAAATGTGACATACAAGATGATATTGAAGCAAGTACAAGATGGTGATCTCAAATAGGGTTGAACCCTTCAACAAACATGAACAATAGCTCAAAAGAGTGACCCTTTTGGTTTGGGTCGGAGCCTAAAACAGTGAGAAAATAGGCTTAAGAAATGAGGCAAGAAAATGCTACAAAAGAGGGAGATGGTAACTTACCCTTGTAGACAAGTCTTGACAGCCTTTTTGGACCAAGTTTGGATGCTCTTGCCTCTGAAAAACCAACTCCAAGTGTTGGAATGGAGTGTGGGGGTCTTGTGCTAGGGGTTGATGTAGAAATGGTACAAGAAAAATGACTTTGGAGCTTGGAAATGGAGAGAAATGGGAGGTGGAAGGTATAGCTCCCTCTCAAATGTGTCTAAAAAGTGTCCAACCTCTTGCCAAGAAGCCAAGCCTCTCCTTTATAGAGGAGAGGCATGAAAAATATCTAGGGGACCTCTCTAATCCTCCATACACGTGTATGGAGGATGGTCCAATTGGCAACCAGCTGGCACAGCTGGAATACACTGAGGGAGAGGAAAATGGCCGGCTAGAAAAAAAAAAGTCATTTTTTTTGTAAGTTGCCAGCCATGTAGCCCTTGAAGTTGGCTTTCCAATGCCGCAAACCTTGCATTAAAATTCCTCTTGTAGAAAAAGTTATGCCAGTTTCCGTAAAGCCGCGCAGATTCAGTCCAACCGGACTTCAACCAACCATATCTCCTCCACCCGGACTTGGACTTAGGAGATTATTGAGTGCAAAATGAAGCCCAGGAAGTAAGCTTTCCAATGGTGGTGGCCACATATTTTAATTCCTCTTGTGCAAAGAGTTACGCCCGTTTCGGTGAAGCCGCGCAGACTTTTCTCCTTCCCGGATTCATGCTGAACCACTTTTGACCAAACAAAAAGTTGGTTGTCAAAACAATTGCTGGCCTCCCACCCTTCAGTGACCTTCCTGGTGATAAAACAGAGGTACCTGCCAAAAATGAACGAAAAACGATGCAAAACGAATGCTCGGGACCTCTCCCTCCCCTCAGGAAAGAAAACAGAGAAAACCGAGTCCGGTTCGCAAACCGAGGCAAGGCACAGAAGAGAGTTCGAAAGTCCGGAGGCAGGGCGCACGACCGCGACTCTGAGACTTCTGAACGAGCACAATATGCAACATCACCGAGCGCTCAATCGGTGACGTCTGAGTCTTAAGGTTGGTCAAAAATGGGGTGTCTACAATCAGCGTCTGGCCTAAATATCTGGCCAATCAGATTAATAAATCTGCCCTTGCCCCAGCTAATGTATGAACTCCGAAGGCCAAATATCATTAGTTCGTAGAGTGGCTGCGGCACGCGTCGATCGGCATCGGGCCTAGATATTTGGCCGATCAAATTAATACATTTGCCCTTGCCCCAGCCAATGCATGAACTCCAAAGGCCGAATATCATTAGTTCGTAGAGTGGCTGCGGCACACGTCGATTGGCATCGGGCCTAGATATTTGGCCGATCAGATTAATAAATCCGCCCTTACCCCAGCCAATGTATGAACCCCGAAAGCCGAATATCATTAGTTCATAGAGTGGCTGCGGCACACGCCGATCGGCATCGGGCCTAGATATTTGGCCGATCAGATTAATAAATCTGCCCTTGCCCCAGCCAATGTATGAACTCCGAAGGCCGAATATCATTAGTTCGTAGAGTGGCTGTGGCACACAAGTAGATCGACTTCAGGCTTAGATATTGGGCCGATTAGATTAGCGAATCTGCCCTTGCCCCAGCCAATGCTTGAACTGGAAGACCAGATGCAGCTGATCGACGCCAGGATTAGATATGGGGCCGATTAGATCCCTGAGGCTTTTGAAGTCTAGCAGAAATGAGGTTGCCTTGGGGGTGCTGCGCCCGTAAGGAATAAATGGGGTGAGTGTCTCGTACGCGTGGTTCCATCAGTGTGCTTAAACTCAGTAACTCAAACTAGTTTGTTGAGGAAGGTAAGACAAGTGCGAATGTCAAATAGACTATTCTTCAACAATAGAGGGGAAGGGAGGACATTGGCTGAGCTAGATACTGAGATGAATCGAAGTGGCGAGCCCATGTGCACGGGATGTAAGACCTCGAAGGAGCGGGAAAAACGTCAGTCCCCACATCGTCACAGTAGGTCTCCCCGAAGGGAAAAACAGCAGCGGGGCAACTCCCCTCGACCACGACCGAGAGGTGAATCCGGTGAGACACCATGCCCGTTGAGTTTTGCGGTGTTTGTGGGGAATAAACCGATGACTGAGGCGGATTCAGTTGTTCACGACCCAAACATGGCAGTCGAGTTCGCCCAACAGATTTTTCCACCAGAAGTCCAACAGTCAATGGTCGGTCGACAGGACTTCGAAGTGTTTTGGGAGGGCATCCACAAAGCAGTGAAAGGGTTGTATACCGCCTATGAAATCGGCATGCGTCTACGTGCTGCTCGGCGGGAGATAGAGCAGAAGAATGAATGAATTAGAAACTTAGAGGCTCGCGCAGAGAAAGCTAAGCATTAGCTACGGAAGGCCAAAACTGTCGAGCCACGTGCTGCCGGCCAATCTAACCCAGTCGTGGAGGAAAGAGTGACCTAACGGCTGATAAGTCATGCGATTACCGATCGAGATACGACAAGCATGTTTACAGTAGAGACCGTGAGGTTCAGGGGTTATGAGAAAGGCTTCTACAACGGCCGGAATGTGGGGATAGATAAGACCAAGGAGAAACTTACTGAGGAAGTATGCCGATGTGAGAATCGGGGTTTCAAGCACGGGTGGATTAAGGCTCTACAAGCCGCAGAGGCTCTCCGTGAAACAGGCGTTGAATCGGCGTCACCATTATACCAACGCTAGCACTTTCCCTTTGGCGCTTTCGAAATCGAGAAAAGCGACGATGAGGGTGATGCCGAATAAAATTGAACATTCTGTATACGCTCCAACATAGATTGGATGCAAATTATGTACTTATTGGTCAATTTAATAAAACATCCTGTTTTAAATGTTTGCATGTCTCAGCTTAAGCTTATACATTCTGAGCCAATCGGTCAACGTAATGAATCATTTCATTTTAGTTTCATTTTAGATGCTTGCCTGTTTCATCTTTTATCAACAACGCACGTTTTTTAATCGTAACATTCATAGCTACGCCGAATCCGGATTACTATTCGGCCTAAGCTCGTCATGCGCAGATGGGCGCTCTGAATTCGGAGACTTAATCGGCCCAAAATTCTTGCAGTGATGGGGCTCTAAGTTTGGAGACTTAAATCTTAGCCAATCGTGATATCCACGAAGGACGCTCCGAATCTGGAGTCTTTATTCAGCCAAACGTGACGTACACGGATAGGGCTCCGAATTCGGAGGCTTATCTTAGCCAATCGTGACACGAAGGGCGCTCCGAATCTGGAAGCTTAATCGGCCAAAAAGTGTCATGCACTAATGGGGCTCCGAATTCGGAGGCTTATCTTGGCCAATCGTGACACGAAATGCGCTCCGAATCCGGAGGCTTAATCGGCTAAAAAGTGTCATGCACTAATGGGGCTCCGAATTCGGAGGCTTATCTTGGCCAATCATGACATGAAGGGCGCTCCGAATCCGGAGTCTTTATTTGGCCCAAACGTGACGTGCACGGATGGGGATCCGAATTCGGAAGCTTATCTTGGCCAATCGTGATACACGAAGGGCGCTCCGAATTCGGAGTCTTTATTCGGCCTAAACGTGACGTGTATGGATGGGGCTCTGAATTCGGAGGCTTATCTTGGCCAATCGTGATACACGAAGGGCGCTCCGAATCCGGAGACTTAATCGGCCCAAAAGTGTCATGCACTAATGGGGCTCTGAATTCGAAGGCTTTTCTTGGCCAATCGTGACACGAAGGGCACTCCAAATCTGGAGGCTTAATTGGCCAAAAAGTGTCATGCACTAATGGGGCTCCGAATTCGGAGGCTTATCTTAGCCAATCGTGACACGAAGGGCGCTCCGAATCCGGAGTCTTTATTCGGCCCAAACATGACGTGCATGGATGGGGCTCCGAATTCGGAGGCTTATCTTGGCCAATCGTGATACACGAAGGGCGCTCCGAATCTGGAGTCTTTATTCGGTCCAAATGTGACGTGCACGGATGGGGCTCCGAATTCGGAGGCTTATCTTGGCCAATCGTGATACACGAAGGGCGCTCCAAATCCGGAGTCTTTATTGGGCCCAAACGTGACGTGCACGGATGGGGCTCCGAATTCGGAGGCTTATCTTGGCCAATCGTGATACACGAAGGGCGCTCTGAATCCAGAGGCTTAATCGGCCCAAAAGTGTCATGCACTCATGGGGCTTCGAATTCGGAGGCTTATCTTGGCCAATCGTGATACACGAACGAAGGGCGCTCCAAATTCGGAGTCTTTATTCAGCCCAAACGTGACGTGCACAGATGAGGCTCCGAATTCGGAGGCTTATCTTGGCCAATCGTGATACACGAAGGGCGCTCCGAATCCGAAGGCTTAATTGGAAGATTTTGAACTGAATTTCAAAATGAGAAAATTGGAAACTTTGCATTGCAAGAGTGAAATATGTATATGGTGAACCATTCAAAACAAGTATCATGCCCCACATGTCGGGTTTAATGATAGAATTTACGCAAGTGCGTTGAATTCCAAGGTCGTGGCAGACTCCTCCCAGACATATCTTTGAGCCGATATGCCCCTACTCCCGCGATTGAGTCGATCTAATAGGGTCCTTCCAGTTGGGACCCAATTTTCCATCAGCCATATTCCTGGCAGCTGGAAGTACTTTCTTCAGGACCAACTCTCCTGGTGTATAATGGCGCAGCAAAACACGTTGGTTATACGACTTAGCAAGCTGCTGCCGGTACCGTGCCATGGATGCAAAGACACGGTCTTTTCGTTCTTCAATCAGAATCAAATCCAAGGCCAGCATCATGTCGTTTCGGACCATATCAAAAACTTTTGATTTCAAGGTTAGGAGGCCGATTTCCAAGGAGATGATTGCCTGCGTTCCGAAGCACAAAGCGAACAGCGTCTCCCTAGTGGACCGCCTCGGAGTAGTGCGATGGGTCGATAACACACTTGGCAATTCGTCGACCCATCTGCCTTTAGCTTTCTCCAGCCTCTTCTTGATGCCGTCCAAAATAGATTTGTTGGAGGCTTCAGCTTGGCCATTACTCTGAGGATAAGCCGGGGTGGAAAAATAAAGCCAAATACCATACTTGCTGCACGGTTCTCGGTAGACACCACAATCAAACTGGGTGCCGTTGTCTGAAATAAGTGCTCTCGGAATGCCAAATCGTGTTATGATATTTCTTTATACAAAATGCTTCACATCAATATCTCGGATGTGTGTTAGTGCCTTCGCTTCCACCCATTTTGTGAAATAATCTGTTGCGACAATCAAAAATCGCTTGTTGCCCGGGACGCGAGGCAATGGTCCGACGATGTCAAGTCCCCATTGGGCGAACAGCTAAGGACTGGTTATAGAGCTTAATTCTTCAGCAGGCAGATGGGTTAAGGGAGAAAACTTCTGGCACTGCTCACATTTTTTCACATAACACTCGGCATCAGTTCTTATTGTCGGCCAATAATACCCCTGTGTGACAGCTCGATGGGCCAAAGAGCACCTGCTAGAATGGGCACCACAGCTACCTTCATGTATTTCGGTCAGGAGTTCCTTGACTTTATCCGGATGAACGCATTCTAGGTATGGGCCAAAAAGGGATTTTTTGTAGATCTTTCCTTACGGATCCAAGTAGTATCGTAGGGCTTTGTTTCGCAGCTTGTGTGCTTCTTTCTTATCTGACGGGAGCTGTTCGGAAGATATGAATGCAGCAACGGAGTCCATCTAACTCGGACCTGACTCTATGACATTAATCTGGACTTCTTTTGAAGGGCCAATGCTCGGCTTAGGGATGAAACCCACTTCAATTGTCCGTTTAATCTCTAAGCTAATGGCGGAGGTTAGGCAAGCTAGGGCGTCTGCATGTGTGTTCTGATCACGGGTTATTTGGTTCAATTCATGATGATCAAATTTTGCCAGCAAGGAATTTGCCATTTTCATGTAAGCGGCCATACGGTTGTTTTTGGCCGCGTACTCCCCCTTTAGTTGAGTGATCATAAGTTTTGAATCACAAAATATAAGCAAACAATGAGCACCCAGGAGATGTGCATTCCGCAAGCCGGTTAGCAGGGCTTCGTATTCGGCCTTATTGTTCGATGCTTCGAAGCCGAGTTTGACAGCCTGCTCAATTATTGCTCCGTCGGGAGCCATGATCACTACTCCGGCTCCGTTGCCGTATTAATTGGACGATCCATCACAATACAATTGCCAAATGTCCCCAACATAAATTCTCCAGTTTGGCTTAAGTTGAATTTGATCAGACTTCAAGTCGGCAATACCCCCAGTGAATTTGGCCACAAAGTCGGCAAGCACTTGCCCCTTGATTGAGGTTCTAGGCAGGAACTGTATATCGTACTGGCCGAGTTCAAGAGCCCACTTTGAAACGCGCCCTGATGCCTCTGCACTGCAGAGTACTGCCCGGAGGGGATAATCTGTTAATGCCCCGATGGAATACCCCTGAAAGCAATGCATCAGTTTTCGTGCTGCCATGATGAGGGCTATGATGAGTTTTTCCAACGGAAGGTAACGTGTTTCGGCATCAACCATTGCCTTGCTCACATAATACACTGGTCGTTGCTCCCCAAGCTCTTCCTTTAACAGTACGGCACTAACGGCCCGGTCAGAGACGGGATGGTGTTGTCAATAGTGGAACTGATCGGACATAGGTCTTCAGACCGTTGAAAGCGGCTTCGTACTCAGAGGTCCATTCAAAAGCTTTACCCTGCCGTAGGGTGTGAAAGAATTGTCGGCAACGGTCCGTGGAATGACTGATGAACCTGTTGAGTGTGGCGGCCATCCCCATCAACTTTTGAACCTCCTTGACCGATTGAGGGGAGCCGAGTTCCAGGATTGCTGTGATTTGCCTCAGGTTGGCTTCGATTCCTCGATGGTTGACAATGTAACCCAAGAATTTGCCAGAGCCGATCCCAAACGCACATTTGGAAGCGTTTAACTTCATTCTGTATTTGCGTAAAATGCCGAATGTCTTTTCCAGATCGGCTAGATGATTTTTTCTCTTCTTTGGACTTGACCACCATATCTTCAATGTACACTTCCATAATGTGGTCGAGTTGCTCCTTGAACATGGCAGTAACTAGTCTTTGGTAAGTTGCCCCGGCATTCTTCAGCCCAAAAGGCATAACCTTATAGCAATAGGTTCCTCTTGGGGTGAGGAATACAGTTTTGTCTTGATCCTCCAGATGCATGGCAATTTGATGGTAGCCTTTGTAGGTATCGAGGAAGCTCATACGTTGATGACGTGCCGTAGCATCTATTAGTTAGTCTATTCGGGGAAGGGGAAAACAATCTTTGGGGCAGGCTTTGTTTAGGTCCATGAAATCAACGCAGACTCGCCAAGTCCCATTTTTATTCTTCACAACCATAGTATTCGTGAGCCATGTAGGGTAGGTCACTTCCCTGATTGCCCCAGTGTCAAGCAACGGTCAACCTCTTCAACAACGGCGGCAGTGTGCTCTGCGGCTGACTGCCGGCTTTTCTGAATAATCGACTTTCATTTAGGGTCAACATTTAAACGGTGCTGCGAAACAGACGGATCCACACCCGGCATCTCATATGGTGTCCACGCAAATACATCAAGGTTGCCAAGCAAGAAGGAAATAGCTGCTGCCTGTCGGCTTTATTCAGGGAGGCACCAACCATGAAGAACCTGTCTGGGTTTCCGTCAATTTGAACTCGATCCAGGGCTTTCGTGGCCTTTTCACTTGGGAGCCGCCCAACATCGTCGAGGCTCTCTCGATCCGGCACCTCAATAGAATTCACTTCCAACCCTTTTGGTGTCTTTGCAGCAAGGAGATAACATGCTTGTGCCGATTTTTAGGAGCCACGGATTTGCTCAATGTCGCGTTCTGTCGGGAAGCGGAGCAGTTGATGATAGGTGCTTGGCACGGCCTACATGGTATGCAACCAAGTTTGCCCCATGATGAGATTATACGGCGAAGGCAGCTTAACGACCAAGAATTCCACATCCACTGTTCAGAAGCCCGCTCGAACTAGTAGTGTAATTTTGCCCAATGGGTATTTCGGATTAGCGTTGAAGCCGAATAATGGATAAGGAGCCGGAGAGAGGTCTGACTTGGCGAACCCGAGTTTGATGAAAGTCTTGTAATACATAACCTCCGAAGTACTCCCTTAGTCTATGAGAACGCGTTCAATGGTGAATCGGTTTACGCGTAGTTCGATGACTAATGGATCAATGTGGGGGAGCGTTACGCCGATCAAATCAAAATCGTCGAAGGTAATATTTAGAGCTTCATGGGACCGTTTGGCTGGTGTTATTTGTTTTTGGGGGCCTGGATGCGACTGAATTGCATACACGGTTAGGGCTGTTGGCAGGCTGTATATCATATGGATAACGCCGAATAGAGGTGAATCCTGCCGTAGGGCAACTGTTTTGGTTGAGTTGTTCTTTCGGACGTGTTGCTGGAGCCGACCGTCTTGTACCAACTCCTCAAGGTGGTCTTTCAAAGCATAGCAACTGTCGGTATCATGACCGTGATCTTTATGATATTCACACCGCCTATCCCGTCTCCTCGTGTTGAGAGGTCCTACCATTTTTTATGGCCATTTGAAAAACAGAATATGTTGAACCTTAGCCATAACCACACTGATTGGTTCTGATAACTCCGTGTATTTCTTGTCGATGTGCCTCGCACGCCTGCTATCTACTTGAAGCTGCTCATTAGCTCGGTGTGGACACTGGTCATTTGATTAGTGTGAATCCCGTCTTCTATCTCGCTTAGCCCGATTCCGTGATTCAGGTCTCCATGGTGGTACAGCGTTTATCGGCTACACGACTTCAGGAGGGGCCGAATTAGCGGCTTTATGCCCGTCTTTGACCCGGAGGGCATCGTCTTCTACTTTGCAGTATTCCTTAACTTTTTTCATCAACGCCCAAACCGTTTTTGGGGGCCGTCTGGTCAAAGACCTACGGAGGGCACTGTCTAGATGTAACCCCATCTTGAAAGCGGCAATGGCCATGGAGTCATTGCAGGCATCATCTACCAGATTAAAACATTGCCAATACCGCACCGAATACGCACGAAGGGTTTCCCCCAGTTGAATCTGCATTGCCCATAGAGAATCAGCTTGCTTCGGCTAGACCTCATTAGTGATGAACCTTGCCCTAAAAGATCTTTGGAGTTGGTGGAAGCTCTTAATCGAAGCCGGCTCCAGTTTATAATACCACCTGACAGCCAATGGTCCCAAACTACTGGGAAATATTTGGCACATGAGGGCCTCGTCGTCTGCATGCAATGTCATGGCTTGCTTGTAGTTACGGATGTGATCGGTGGGGTCTGATTTTCCATCGTAGAGAGTGAACGACGGAGCTTTGAGCTTTTTGGGCAGTACCGCCCTTGCGATCCGTCGCACAAAGGGGTCATGTTGATCCTCTTCGTCCGAGTCATCTCGTCTTCGTTTAGTCCTTGCACGCGGACTCCCTTCGGAAGAACTGGAGACTGCTACTCGTCCCTTCTTTTTGGAATCTGGGGATGACGAGTCAGAATCACTGCTACTGTCTTGTCTCCGAATTCGGGATCGTCGACCATCCTTTCTCAGAGGTCGTCTCGGGTCTTGGCGCGCAACTTGTCGGGATTTTGCCACCTCCAAGGCCAAATCCTGTCGAAAGCGCTCGTTCTCGGCCAACATGTTTTCCAACCTCTGTTCGTTTTGCTTTGCTGGCTCCATAATGGCTTGCATTGCCTCATGTGTTGATGTCAAGGTTGAATCGAAGTTCAAAGCCCTTCTTGCGGTAATATTCTCCAGCCCAAACATATTGCTTGGAGTGGTTTCATCTTGCGGCGTAGGGTCGCCAGCGACTGCCGGAGGATCTTCTGTCACGCCCGCCATGAATGTGCTTGAGTATTCCCACAGACGGCGCCAATTGTGGGGGAGTGGTTCTAGAAATACTCTTTTGATCCAACGAGACACTCGAGATCCTCAGCTAGTCACCTCGGTCGGGGGTGCCAGAATTAGCACTCTGACGGTTAAGTCAGTATCTTCTCTCTCGGTTGCTTCTTTCTTAAGTTAAGTGTACTAGTTCTCACATATCTCTCTCTGGCTAATGTTCTTCTATTTATATCTTTTCTTTCTTGGGCCTCAGGGCTAGGCCCACCTTCAATTCGCCGTATAACTATTTACTCGGCTCCTTTTGTTGCAACCCGCTCTTCACTCGGTCCCTTACTCAACTGGTTATTTGGCCGAATAAGGTAGGATTTGTATGTATACGACGGGGCCGAATGCGATGTATATATTTCGACTCTCCAGGTCTGATTATTCGGCCTCTTTACGCCTCTCAATATTCGGTCCCCACAACTGTCATGTTGTACGATGTTGATTGTATTATATGGTGAGTCCACCAAAAAGTTTGATGTGTCTTTACCTTGAATGTGATCTTGAAACTTATTTATCTAAATGTGCCTGTTTGGCAGAGCTTAATTACAGCTTATTTCAGCTTTCAGCCTAATTTAAGCTATTTTGATGTGTTTGGTTTAGCTTATAGCTTATAACTTATAACTTTTTGGAAGTCAGAAATCAGCTTATTCTTTGAGTGGCGCAGGAGATGCTTTAAGAATAAGCTGGAAATCAGCTTAAGCTGAAAGTTATAAGCTATAAGCTGTTTAGGCATAAGCTATAAGTACTTTCCCACAGCTCTACCAAGCAGGGCCAATATATTGTTTAAATTTGTTTATTGATTAGGAATTTTATTTTCGGGCAAACTTCACTTTACCCCCTATGGTTTTGGCCATTTGCAGATTACCTCCCTGATTTTCAAATATCACCACATAACCCCCATGTGGTTGATGAAGTAAAGTGCATAGTTAACACCGTTAATGACAGACGTAAAAAGACCAATTTACCCTTGTATATATAACTCTTACAGTGAATTAAAAATCTAATGAAGTATCTAAACCGCATCCTTGCAATGTTATTAAACTAAATGGTTCTTATATTTTCAAATTGGTATTGTTCTTGATGTGGGATTTTGTTGACATTTCAACTGCTCCTCTCTTGTAATAATCTAAGAGTTACAAAATCATTCTGCTTTTAGATCACAAAAGTTCTTCTAAAAATCATCACATCAATTTACACAAAATCATCACATTTTCAGTTACAAAATAAATCATCACATTTGCAGTAGGGGAAATATGATGATTTTGATTTTGTTCTCTTTCTCTTAATTTCGTATAATAGTAACACATCAATCTAGAGAGAGAAACAGAGAAAAAAAGAGAGAGAGAGAGAAAAAAAAAAAAAGGGAAAAAATAGAGCAAGTTAGCAAACTTTCCAGTGGAATCCAATGTATATATATAATCTCTTTTGATTTCAATGAAGATCCAACTGACTTACTTCTTCCATGCGCCGCCACCACCATCGGTGTTGCTGCCGCTGCTGCCGTCGACTTCCCATTTTCTTCAATTGAAGATAAAACCAAGTAAGAAGATGAAGAGGATGAGGAAGTGATGAAACCCAGTAAAAGCTCTTGCTTCCACACCCGACGGATCTAGATCTGGAAACTCTCCGGCCAAACGCCGCCGGGTTCAGACTCTCACTGTCATCCACCACCACCGTCGTCGCAGCAAACTCCTCCCTCTTCTTCGATCTCTGCGACAACGAACCCACCGACGAGGAATCACTTTTGTCTCTCTCTCTCTCTCTCTATCTCTCTCTCTGTCTCTCTCTTTCTCTCTACAGTATTTTCGAATTCGAATTAGATTCTCCTTCTTGTTGCCTTTTCAAAGGTGCATAAAACTTTCAATTTCTATTTTTTGGTGTTCATGAATTATGATTGTAGTTTAGGTTTTGAAATAAAATTGAATTGCTCATTTGGAGAAAGAGAACAAAGTCAAAATCATCACATTTCCAGATTTGATAATGAAGATGATGAAGATAAAGAAAATAATATGAGGGTATTCTTTGGAAATTGATGATGAAGATAAGGCATTTTAGTCATTTATTTCGGAGAAAAAATTATATTTTCATGCCCAACTGCACCACACTCGTGTGTACTGCACAGCCTGTTAAAATAGATGGAAAAGCTAACTGTGCACTTTACTCCATCAACCACAAGGAGGTTATGTGGTGATATTCAAACGCCAATGGGGTAACCCGCACAGAACCTAAACCATAAGGGTGTGTTTGTTTTGAAGGATTAGGGCGTGGGATTAGACTATTAGTCCCACTGGACTAATAGTCCATTGTTTGTTTCAATTTTTTTGCTCCGGACTGATAGTCCCCCCGAACTATTAGTCCCATATTTGTGGGACTATCCTATCCCATGAGGGGAGTAGCATTATTTCCATGGGATTAGGCTCTGAAATGTCCATTTTACCCCATGTTATTACTTAGCAAACAATTAGAAAATGGGTAAAATAGTCTTTTGAACATTTATAAATTATTTTTTGTGTTGTTAATTTAAAATTATATTTAAAAATTTTAAATTATAAATTTAATTTAATTAAAAATAATAAATTAAAAATTATGGCCTTATAAATTAAATTTTTTTAGTGTTGTTGAAAATTTAATTTATATATTAAATAAAATTATTTTTATTGTCCTTAATTTAAAATTATATATTAAATAAAAAATACAAATTATAAATTATAAATTTAATTTAATTGAAAATAATAAATTAAAAATTATGGCCTTATAAATTAAATTTTTTTAGTGTTGTTGAAAATTTAATTTAATATTAAATAAAATTATTTTTTATTGTCGTTAATTTAAAATTATATATTAAATAAAAAATACAAATTATAAATTATAAATTTAATTTAATTGAAAATAATAAATTAAAAATTATGGTCCTATAAATTAAATTTTTTAGTGTTGTTAAATTATAAATTATAAATTATAGATTACAAATTTAAAATTTAAAATTATATATTAAATAAAAATTATAAATTACAAGGGTAAAATAGTCTTTTGAATATTTATCCTTATCTAGTCCGTCTAACCGAACATTGGATTCACTAAAAATAGTCCAATACAGACATCTAATCTCATGACTAAACAAACATAGGATACAAATCCAATCCAACTAAATAGTCTGAGGACAATGTATCCCGGGACTAACAGTCCGATGGATTACAATCCTCCCTTATCCAGTCCGTCCAAACAAACACACCCTAAGGGGGTAAAGTGAAGTTTGCCCTTTATTTTCATTTTGCAGTTGTTGCCTTTGGAAAGTAGAGGGACTAAACTCATCACAAAAGCAAGCTTGAAGGATGGGAAATTTGTAATTGAAGAAGTGAATATTTGAAAAACTAGTTTATTTTTATTTGTACATGGCTATGTTTTGTCCATTAGCATCCTTTGGAAACTTAATTTTATTGTTTTGTTAAGACAATGTATGACAAGTTTGTGTAATTATTTCAATCCTTTTACTGAAGTTTGTGTAATTACTTTCAACATTGATGTTGAATGAAAATATGAAATTTTATTTTATAAAAAAAAATTACAATGATAGCAGGTAAAAAAACTATCGCATGATGGTATTAACATCATGTATGACAACATTTGGAAATTGTTTTGAAAGAGAATTTGTAGCATGATAAAACTACTATTGTTATAATTCAATAGCATTATTAGAATGCTACGATATTCTTTTGATAGCATTCATGTATAGCACTCAATAAATGCTATTGAAAATTATAGACTTTTAATAACATGGGCTAATATAGCATTCCAACAAATGCTATTTTTTACTTTTGATAGCATTTTTTGCACGCTATAAAAAGTGATATTTGTTGTAGTGGTTCGTACAAATGATAGAGGAGCCAAAAAGAAAAGATGTCGGCAGGCAGCCGAACAGAAGGCAGTAGAAGATATGGTGGAGGTGAAGATAGACGAGAAAAATCCAAAGAAGTTCTTTTTGCTTGGCTCGTCTCTGTCCAGCACCGAGAGAATAGAGATCATGGAGTTCTTGATCTCTAATATCGAGGTGTTTGCCTAGACGCCGTATGATATGTCAGGCATTGATCCAACTTTCATCTGCCATCAACTTAATGTCCACCTAACCGTCAGACCAATTATACAGCGAACGTGCCGATCGGCACTTCATCATGCCGAGATAGTGGCTAAGAAAGTGGGAAACCTACTGGAAGTAGGAGCAATCAGAGAGGTCCACTATCCTAAGTGGATCTCCAATACCGTGGTGGTGCCAAAGAATAATGGCAAGTGGCGCGTGTGTGTGGACTACAAGACGATCAACAAAGCATGCCCAAAAGACAGTTTCCCCTTACCACGAATAGACCAACTGGTGGACCTAGCTGCAAGTCACAACCGACTTAGCTTTTTTGATGCATATCGGGGATACCATCAGATCGCTATGTATGAACTGGACCAGGAGGTTACATCCTTTACAACACCTAGGGGATTGTATTGTTATAAGGTCATGCTCTTTGGCTTAAAAAATGCAGGGGCAACATTCCAACAGATGATCACCAAAATGTCGAGCCATTGTTAGGTAGAACAATGGAAGCATACATAGACGACATAGTGATGAAAAGAAAGAACGAAGGAGACCATCTCAATGACCTAGCTGAGATGTTTCACATTTTAAAGGCCCACAATCTGCGGCTAAATGCATCTAAATGTGCATTTGGCATGGGGTCAGGTAAATTTCTTGGCTTTCTAGTGACCAACCGAGGTATAGAAGCTGATCCTTCTCAAATCAAAGCCATTCAAGATCTCGAGAGGCCCAACACAGTCAAGGAAGTATAACATCTCACAGGTCTAGCTACCACACTAAACCGATTCATAAGTCGGTCATCGGACAAATGTTGACCGTTCTTCCAGGCACTGAAGGCCAAGTTTGAGTGGGATGACGAGTGCGACCGTGCTCTGGAAAGGTTGAAAGAATACATGACCTCTCCACCATTGTTGGTAAACCCAATACCAGGAGAGGAACTTTTTCTATACTTAGCAGTTTCCCAGCATGCAGTTAGCACAGTGTTGGTACGAGCCGAGGAATACAACACCCATCTATCTTTTATGTTAGCAAAACATTGCTGGGCGCCGAAATGAGGTACCTGTCGTTGGAGAAGTTGGCCCTAGTGTTGATGATGGCTTCAAGAAAATTGTCGCACTACTTCCATGCTCACACCATGATCGTCTTAATAGTCTTTTCCTTAAAAGCCTTGTTTGAAAGGGCGGACTTTTCTGGGCAAATTTTGAAGTGGGTCGTGGAGTTAGGATAGTTTGACATTAAGTTTTAATCAAGAACCGCAACAAAGGCCCAAGCTTTGGCAGACTTTGTGGCCGAATTTGCTCTAGGAAGTCATCATGTTTGTTCGGTCGACTTGACCAAAGCAAACGAGTAATTGGGGGAAATTGTCGCAGGGATAGCGCAGCCCCCGCAGCAAAACGCTCAACTGTACAACGAACCATTCAGCCATGCAGAAAAGGAACAAGGAACAAGCCGCATTACCACGAGCAAGAACTCACTTGAAAGAACAGTCCTAAGACAATCATGCAGTAAGGATCAAATCCTAACGGCGGACAACAACTTAGAAGACATTGTCAACACCCTTGATCCTAAGGCGTCATCAGATCTCTCCACTTGCTGGAAGCTGTTCGTAGGAGAGATGTGGAAGCTCGTTGTGGATAGAGCGTCCAATAGGCATGGTGCAGAACTTAGCATAGTCCTCATCTCGCCAGATGGCTTGACCATTAAACAGGCCATCAACCTTGGTTTTCTAGCATCCAATAACGAGACTGAGTATGAAGCATTGTTAGCCGGTTTAAAGTCAGCATTTTGCATGGAAGCCACCGAGCTGATTATGTACAGTGACTCCCAACTAGTAGTCAACCAAATCTCGGGCCACTATGAAGCAAAGGACGATAGAATGGCCAAGTATCAAGAGTTGGTCAGAAAGGAGATCATGAAGTTTGAAGTGGTCAGGATAGAGCAAACCGTCCGAGAAAAAAAAAGCAAGGCAGATGAACTGGCCGGTTTCACGTCGATGGCAGATATTTCTATTCCGCACCCATTGCTAATGGACTACTTGCCAAGACCAAGCATTGAAGAACCTGAAGTGGCTGAAGTATGTTGTGCTGAGCTAGGTCCCTCCTAGATGGACTCCATAGTGGTGTTCTTAAAAGATGGCATTTTACTAGAGGACAAGAAGGAAGCCAACAAAGTTAGAGCAAAGTCACAGCAATTTTAGCTCTCCCCATCACTAGCATTGTACAAAAAGTCCTTCACAAGACCATACTTGAAGTGTGTCCATTCTAGCAAGGTCGAGGCATTCTTATTCGAAATTCACGAAGGCATTTGCGAAAGCCACCAAGGAGGGAGATCGCTGTTTTATCGAGCTATTTCACAAGGATATTGGTGACTATACATGCAAGCAAATGCTGAGAAGCACGTCAAAAAATGCAAGAAATGTCAGAAGTTTGCGCATCAAATCCATCAACCAGCAAGAGAGCTCCTACATTTGACTAGCCCTTAGCCTTTTGCAATGTAGAGGTTAGACATAGTGGGACCACTCCCAACCGCATCAGGCAACAAAAAGTTCTTTATTGCGACAATAGACTACTTCACCAACTAGGTGAAAGCAGAGGCTCTCGCCTCCATTAAGGAGAAAGACGTCAAGAAGTTTGTCTGGCAGAACATCATAACTCGGTTCGGCATTCCCAAAGCCTTGATATCTGACAACGGCACATAGTTTGATGGAAAAATCTTTAGGGATTTTTGCGATGAGCACAAGATAGAATTTTACAACTCCACGCCAGCGTACCCCCAAGCTAATGGTCAGGCTAAAGCCTCTAACAAAGTAGTCTTAGACAGTCTGAAAAAGAGGCTGGAAAAAAAAAAGGCAAATGGACAGAGGAACTTCCTCACATCTTATGGGTTTACCGAACTACACCTCGGCGGTCAACCGACAAAACACCTTTTTCCTTGACCTATGGCATGGAAGCAGTAATCTCCCTAGAGGTCGGCCTCCTACTATTAGAAGCGAAAATTTTGATCCGAACCTGAACAGGAAGGCCATAGCCTTGGAGCTAGATCTTGCCGACGAAAGAAGAGAAAGGGCACTAGTACACATCGCCTCGTACCAACAGGAGCTGTCCAGAAAATACAACAAAGTGGTCCATCCAAGGCAATTCAAGATTGGAGATTGGGTGTTGCGCAAAGTAATGGGAAACACTCTGGTGCCTAGAGATGGCAAATTGGGACCCAACTAGGAGGGACCATACAAAGTGATTGGTCTAGCAGGAAAAGGTGCATACCACATTGAAGACGTGGATGGCCGAGCTATCCTAAGGCCTTGGAACACTGCAAATCTCAAAGTATTTTATTTTTAGCTCTTAAGAGACTTGTAATTTCCTTTTGACATTCAATAAAACAAGTCGACATTTTTTCAGTATAATAATTGGATTCCTCTATTTGTAAAATTGTTTGTACTCATTGCCCGATTAGGGGACAATGTAGGTTGGCAAGTTTGAACAACGCTTTAGACAAGATAAGGATCTAGGCTAAAGAAAGTTGATAGGTTTGACCAATATAACTTTTTGCACTTTTTAGCCGAGATAAGGATCTAGGATAAAGACGGTTGACAGGTTTAACCAACATAAACTTTTTGTACCTTTGACCGAGATGATTATCTCGGCCAAAAGAGGTTGGTAGGTATAACCAATAACTTTTTGCACTCTTGAACCGAGATAAAGATCTAGGCTCAAGAAGGTTGGCAGGTATGACCAACAACTTTTGGTACCTTTGACCGAGATGATTATCTCGGCCAAAAGAGGTTGGCAGGTATGACCAGCAACTTTTTACACTCTTAAGCCAAGATAAAAATCTAGGCTCAAGAAAGTTGGCAAGTATGACCAACAACTTTTGATACCTTTGACTGAGATGATCATCTCGGCCAAAAGAGGTTGATAGGGTAGACCAACACCAACTTTTTGTACATTTGACCAAGATGATCATCTTGGCCAAAAGAGGTTGGCAGGGTGGGCCAACACATCTTTTTGGCACTTTAGGACCGAGATGTTGATCTCCGCCAAAAACGGTTGGCAGGATTGGAGAAGGTCGAGTTTGTTAGTTTGGCTATGCATACAGTAAAAATAATACAAGTCATTGCAGAATAAACACAATAACCGAGATAAAAGTTAAAAAAATTTCATTGATTAAAGACGTGCTTACAAAGAGGTAGAGTGTATAGCCCGGTTACATTGCAAAAACCAAAAAACAAAGGAGCACAAGGCCTCCACCTCGCAGTCAACCGAACAGGTCCTCTAGCTTGGTGTCCACACCAGCACCGACTTCTGTGTCCTCTTGGTGGCCTACAGCACCACTGTCCAGTGTCAGATCGGTGATCCCTTCTCCACCAACAAGGCTTAGCTCGGCCTAGTTTGGTACTTCTGACTAAACTGGCAAAAGACCCTGCTCATTCAGCACTGGATTGTCTTTTTCCTCCACTTGCAGGAGCTTCTGCTACACGGCACTGGCATACGCCACCATATAGCTTGGGATGAAATAGGGCAAAGCATTGAGGAAGACCTCTGAGTCGGGCGCCTCACCGAGCTGCTCTGCCGTTGCCTTCCAGCCAGATTTGAAGAAGATATCCTTGGCTGCATCGCATTGTTTAATGTAGGTTTGTTCGCCCTCGGCGTAACCACGGTCCTCGGCATCCTTCATCTTCTTCTCCAGAGCTTTTATTTCAGCATCTTTCTTTCTTTCCAACTTGGCAAGCTCACGAAGATAGCAGTCTTTCTTTTCACCCAATGCTTTTTGTTTGTCCGTCTCCGCCTCATTGACTAGCTCGGCCAATCGATCTCGATCGGCACTCAGCTCGGCCATCTTGGCATTAAGCTCTTTTAGCTTGGCAGCCTTGGCTTCAACATCTGCATCAGCAGCCCAAGCTTTTTCCTTAACTCCAGCACGCGTTGGTGGGCAACGTGATTTTTCTGTGCGGCCTGCAATCCGGTCAAAGAAACAATGAGTTAGAACTAAGCAGAAGGTTGGAGAGGAAGTAGAAAGGAAATGCGAAATCCAAGCTTACCAACACCATAGACTTTGTAGCCAACCGAATAGCTTTCAGCTCGGCCAGATGCTCATGGCGCTCCATATAGGCCAGTAAGCACAGGCTCTTGGACAAACTAAAGACCAGTAGAGGGTCGCTTTCGGCAACCACAGAGTCCGTGGTGGTCACAACGCGGCCCTTGAACGCCAAGGCTGGTGCCCTCGCGAGTAAGGAAGGTTTATCTCGGCCAAAAGTGCGGCCTTCTTGGTTAGTTTGCGAATCAAGTAGTTTGGCTTTTGGGAGCGCAGTCTCTTCTTCTAACCGTTGTTGTTCGGCAGTCGAGGTGCGAGCCCGCTTGCTCGGCCGAGATGACGATGCCCTAGTAGTTAGAAGGGCGATGACAGTCTCGTGCAGCTGCTCAGTCGGAAGTTGTTCGGTGGAGATCTCGGCAAATGTTTGCTCGGTAATCAAAGCTCGCACAGCTCTTCTCTTTGCAATTTCTTGCTATTCGATTAGAGGGATTAGGTTGATTTGAGGGAGGTTTGGGTCTGGTTCTGGCGAAGACTCCAAGAGGAAGTCGATCACCTTGCTCTTTCGTTTGCTGTTGTATCGATAAGTCAGTTGGAAATGCAGGAGCTCAGACCAGTCCTTATCCCGATATCACAGTGCGGCGCGAAGTGCGTCCTGATTAGCGTAGAGGTAGTTCGTCTTCAGTAAGTTCAAATCTACAAATAGAGCAAAGGTCAACACGGCAGGTAGACTTGAAAAGAGAAGGAATGTGACCAGGCTATTCTTACTAGCGGTGCCCTTGTTCCAATTTATGTTATAGCCCGGTATCTAGGCTTCTTAGTCCTCAAAATTTGCAAAAAGCTAGAGAAAATCGCCGTCGTGTAAATCTTTGTCTGGCGTTCGTTTGACAAGTTTCTCTTGGCCTCTTTTGACTTTGAAGTACCATACCCACCCATCATCATTTTGACAAAGTGAGTACTGGTGAAAGATCTCAACCAACCCAAGTTGGAGACCGAGAAAGCGGTTGAGTTCGGCAATACCATTTACTAATCTATAGGTGTTGGTAGACAATTGTGTGGAACAGAGCCTGGTTTTCCTTAGGAATTCGCAGATAAATGGTTGGACGGGGAACCATAGTCCACCCTCTGCGATAGATAGCACGGTAAAAGGGACGAAGCCTGGCTTGCCCCAAGGTGTTGTATCTTGCTTGGCCAAAAAGAGGTGTACATCGTCAAGAATGTTGTAATCCCTGCAGAATTCGGCCATGGCACTTGGCGAACTCACCATAAATCGGTACTTGCCCATGGCTTTGTATTAGGTTGGAAATAGAAAAAAATGTGTGTTCGACCCTTTAGCCTAGCTATAGTGTGATCAAAACGGTGCTCGGTCGAGCGGCGCCACCAAGGGGCAAGTGAATGGTGTGCCTGAATAAACCTAGTCAAGTCTACACAGTGAAGAACATAGAATGTGTTATGGCCAGATGGTAACCGGGCTAAGGAAACAGTGCAAATTAGTTTGAAGTTTGTTCGTCCAAGAGAGTGTGTGTGGCGTGGAGCTCGGTCAAAAACATAAAAAGGGCGCTGTTTTAGCTCGGTTCATATTAGGGGCACAGTTTTAGCTTGGTCGCAGTTTCCAGAGCAAGTGCCTAGTTCGGTGGGATCTACTTAAGTGACTAACCAGCCGTAGCTCGGTCGTAGTTTGTTAGACGGTCACAAACACGATTTTAGTTCAGTTATTATGATAATATGGATCAAAATCCCAGGTTCTGAATAGGTTTTACCTCATCCGTTGGGTGTTCATTTTTAAGTATGAAAACATAGGAATATTCGTGGCCCTAATATGGTTCCATAACAATGGTTTATATATTTTAGTGGATTCCCATTCAATAGTGAAGTTTTGAATCATCAGTATTGAGTTTAACAACTCAAACAAAGCAGAAAATGTCATGAATAGGAAGAAATTTGGAGCATTCATGAACAAGTGCTGGAAAGAGAAAGTAACTTACAGGTTTGTGGCAGGCGATTGGATTCCAAGCCAAAGATAGGCGTTCCTGCAACGGCGGCAGGCGCGAAGGGGAGATGCAAAGCTCGAACACAGACAACAGAGTAGTCAAAAGACATGTAAGTCTTAGTTCTAGGGTTCGATAGTGAAGACAATGAACAGTGAAGAAGACTCTTCACTGTACACAAAGTAAAAAGGCAAAAAAAGCGGGACAGTTCAAATATTTGGATATCCGTGCCTGACAGCTGTGCTAGGGGTACGGGGCCAGTGGAGGCCTGCCACGTGTCCAGAGACATAATGGCATATCAAACGTGCCAGAGTAGTGGAGCGACGTGCAGAGCAATTGATAAAACGTTGCTCAATCGGGCAGATCACGAGACCGAGCGAGCATTTTTATCTCGATCGGATTGTAGCTCGGCTGAAAGACAGTAATCCCAATCATGCTATGTAGATGGGATTAAGGGGCAATTGAGAGGGTAATTTGTGTGAACAAATTGGGCCGAGCGAGGCAACGTCATTAGTGAAGATTGGGTCACACAGTGGGCCGAGCAGGTGTTAGGACGATTGCAAATGTGTTGTTAGGGCTTACACCTAGCTATCTGGGGACAGAACTTTTATCAGACCGAGATGGTTACAAGTCTAGTGGACCAAGCTACATGGAGCTCGGCGGGTTACCAACTTATTAGGACCATCACGGTTCAGCCATGTTGAGCACAGAGCCGAGGTAGTTCGGTTGGGCATAGTCAGCCGAGCAGAGTATTAAGGTCATCTCACTTGGCTTACAGTGAGAGGTGAGTTCTAGGGATGAGCATTATCCTTGGGTATGTGATTCCTAAGGGAACTCTACTAAAGAGAGTTGGAATCCTATTAGGATTGTGTCAAGCGGAATATATAAAAGCTCATAACAGAACCTATGCGGAGGTATGTCAATTCTTACTCTCGAATACACAGAGCTTTTGTGTCTATTGTCTATTTTGCTGACTTAGGCATCGGAGAGATTTCCGGTACACACTCACCGACTAGCTCACGTTTGTGTTTTCAGGTGATAAAGCGACGACGTTTGGAGGAGTGCAAACTTGGTCAACAGGATTATACGAGAAGATTATTCTATGCTCATACAATATATATAATATAGGTGAATTTCCTTTTCCTTTCCTCTTTTGAAATACTTTCTCAAAGCTATAAGTATTTGGGTAAATTGCTCTACACCCCCTCAACCATGGCTTAGTGTCACCTTTACCCTTTTGAACAAAAAAAAAATATTACACTCCCCCCCCTGAAGTATCAAAATTCAAGTTTGTTTTAATAATGGCTAATTTACATTTTTAACCTTATTGGTCACACATTTTCACCCCATCCTTCTCTCATTCTCTCTTTCACTCATCTCTTTGCACAAGACACTCTCATTCTCTCCTAAACCTCTCGTGCACCACATCTTTCATATCTTCAAATGCAATTTTTATTTTTATTGATTTTGGTTTGTATGTAGATAAGTCTATATGTCACCATCGTAGAGGATCCATCTTTGTTTAATGGAAATAGATATCAGATGGAGTAAATACTCGAATTACGGTTCTCAAGTTCATTGTTGATGTAATTACAAAGGGTGTTACTTTTCTTACTAATTTTTGTTGTTGTTAATAGTCATAATGGAACTGTGGTTTTTAAATCAATAGATAAGATACGTTGTGTGTAATTAACAAATTTCAAGAAATTATTTGAGTTGCTTTTCTGCATTTTCAACTTTACTTACTCTCATAATAAATTTTTTTTTCAATATAGGACTAAGGAACTTAAATGCAAACAAGAAAGGAAAAAGAAAGGTATGTGAAAATGATGAAGGTTGTGGGGAGTGATTTTGGAATACTCCTTCAATCCAAACAAGCGCTTGAAGGATCCTTGAAATGCTACCTAAAACAGAAGAAGAACTCCGATCGGTGGTGCCGGAATTAGCACTCCGACGAGCAAGTTAATTTCTTTTGAAAGAAGAGTTTATAGTTTCTTAGAGTGCAAGTTTTTTAGAACATACCTCTTCCTTCTGCCTTGCCTCCCTTATATAGAGTCATCCTCCTCGATATTTTTCCCTTGCAACATAGCCTTTCATCATCACTTTGTCAAGATTTATCTCCATACTATACTTTTTAGAAAGGGACAACCTGGGCCCACCTAATGGGACCATGCTAACTTACCTGATATACTTGGCTCAGATGCATGGCTTAGGTACCCACAATTCGGCACTCTTTCACCCATTTGTAATTACTCGGTGATGACTTGTTGAAGTCCAGTGGGCTTTTGATCAAATTTGGCCCATCAAAGATGGGCTTGGGTGTGCCCTGTTTGCCAATTAAAGGTTAAGTTTACTGGGCTCCTACAAAGGTGATGAAGAGGAAGGTAATGACCAGCTAAGATGAAATAACACTGGTTGAAGACGAAAATGAAGACGACAAAGACTTTTGGAGTTAGCTTTTGGAGTAAATTGAGAAAAACTTGAAACATAAATTTTCTCTAATCTAACTTTTGTTTTCTTATGGTGAATTTTTCTTTTTCTTTTTTTTTTTTTTTTTTTTTGACAAAACTATAGATTTATAAATGAATAGTTTCTTTTTCACAAGCATAGATTAAGAAATATTTGGAAAATTTTAGAACTTATGACATTGTGAATTTTTTATGATGAATTAATTGCATATTTTGTAAAATTGACATTATTAACGATCTTTTTATTATGAATATTGTTTTTTTTTTTCCACTTTCCACTATAAATTATAACATAAATGCAAAAATGTCTTTTTTTTGGTCATATCCTTGTCTCGTGTGCATTTGGTTTAAGTTTTTTGAATTAAGTTTTTTTAAAATTAAGTTTTTTGTTTTTCGTATTTTTTTTGTTTTTAGTGAATATTTTTAAAATTTTAAGCCTTTTTTTTTTTTACTTTTTTAGATACACCTTACTTAGATGTATCTAAAAAGTAAAAAATTTGTGAAAAAATATTTTAAGAAATTAATAAATACTAAAAAATATAAAAATATATACTGAATTCTCGTATTTTTTTATATTTTTGGCATTTAGTAAATTTTTAAAAGATTTTTTTCACAAAAATTATGTTTTTATGTGTATTTATGTCAGGTGTGTCTAAAAATTAAAAAAATTACTTAAAATATTAAAAAAATTCAGTAAAAATAAAAAAAAATACGAAAAATAAAAAAGTAAAATTTTTTGAAAAGTATTTTGGAAAAACCAAAAACAAGCAAAGTAGTTATTCCAAAAAAAATATCAAAAAAATTTAGCACCTAAGAAACCTTAGTGGATCATATTCATTGAAATAATAGCCTACTAAACTAAAAGAGTAGTGATACATAACTCTAAAATAATAGTTCTAATGAGAGCTTTAATGAAGTGGAAGAAAAAGAGAATAGAGAGAGGAGTCTGGACTCTCACATCACATGAACACTCTCCATATCATTAAAATTCTATTAAAGCTTCCAAACGTTATTGAAACTAAAATCGAGATTGTAAATTTTCAATATCAAATCATTTTGGATCACACAATCGGCATTTGAGACAAGTGTAAATCCACTACAGTATATATAAGCACATTTTAGTGAGGAAATGTTCAACAAATGGTTCCATTCAATTGGATTGTGGGAAAATTTTGCACTCAACAACTCATTCTAGTGAGGAAATATTCTACAAATGGTTCGGTAGATTGGATTGTGGGAAAATTTATCACTCAACAAATTATTTAATTTTATTAGTTCAGAAATCGAAATTAATCATATGCTCAGATTTTGTCGATTTTTTAACTGTGTGTAAACGGTAGTACTATATATATTAATTAGTGTACGAACTAGTGTACCAATTAATGTTATGATATTATTATTAACTCTATTTATTATACAAATTATAAAAATTTAAAATTTTTAAAATTATATTATATTATTTATTAATACACTAATTGATATACCAATCATTATTTGGGCGTAAAAAAAGTGATTCACATAAACCTTTAATAAGAGTTTTTGTGGAATCCTATATAAAGAATAGAATAAGAAAAAATTCTCCGGTGCATTTCCCGAATAGTAAATAAAGAGAAAGAGTTGACTCCTTCCTAACCTTAATTACAAAATGTTTACTATTAGTCATTTATCTTATAATATAATGCTTAAAGAATCATAATATAATATATAAAGAGTATTAAATATAATATATTAGTCAATAAAACTGTACTATATAAAAATTTTCAGAGACGGAACATATCATATTTTATGAAAATTCAACTAAAAATTAAAATTTTAATTTTTTTTTCCACTTTAGTCTTTTTTTTTTCTTTTTTTTTTTCACTTTAACCTTTAATGTTTCAAATTTTTCTCAGTTTACTCCAAAAGTTAACTTCTATTTAAATTAGACAGAAAATGTCATAACAATTGTCACATAAAATAAAAAAATATATTATTATATTAAAATTTAAGTTTATATCAGAGATGTGAATTATATATAATAAAATATTTTTATATCACGTGACTGTTAATGTGTCATTTGCTGTTTATTTTTTAACATAAATTAATTTTAAGAGTAAATTGAAAAAAAATTGAAACATAAAGGACTAAGATAGAAAAAAAACAAACTTTAATTGTTAAAGTAAAAAAATGACAAAATACAAAAAGAACAAAATGTAATTTACCCAATATAATAGTCAATACTGTATACAAATTTTCAGAGACAGCATAAGAGCATCCACACCAGCCTCTTCAAAATTTTAGTCAAATTATAATTAAAAAAGCTATTTTACTATTTTAGCTAGTCAGCTTTTTAGTGCCTACTGTATCATTCTAACTTAATTTTATTAAAATATTATTTTCTTATTGGGTTTATTATTTTTCTTTTTTATTAAATTGATGAGTTATCAGTCAAAAAAAAAAAAAAAACTTGGCCATTAATCGGCCGGAAATCCGGTAACACTAATCTCCGTGTTATAACGATGAACAGTACCTCACTTGTTATAGCGAGATATTGTAGCACTCATAAATTAACGATAAACAATAACGAGGCTGATGCACGTCTATTTTTGATGAACAATATCACTAATTTAACTAAAAAATAATTTAACTACTTTAATGCGGATGCTCTAAGCGAGCGTTTCATTCCATTTGGTTTTTCATGCAGCCTAGTGCATGTGGGTGTACTCATTCAAGTATAAGATAGGATAATCTGGCAAGAAATTATACTTTGCTCCAGAGGCACAAAGTTATGTGGCGTTTCAAATTGCATTTGATTAGTTAAAATAGTGGACTCTATCACTTTGGTGTCTCTTTTGAGGAGACAAATGAATAAGTGTCCAACCTTAAATGGTGTGGGGTAATGTTCCAAGAGCACCCAATACCTTCTCTAATCTGACAGTCAATTAGTGGTAGGTAAGATTGTGTAAAATATTGTCTTATTCGCTAAAACCGTACTGGTCAGTATTAATTCACACCGCTCTATCCGCTAATTGCGGTTTAAATTTTAAAATTTATAATTCGCCTTCGAAACAGTTCCGCTCCGCTATAGTTAATACATATATATTTTTCAATCTATAATTAAATATCAAATTAAAAATAAGTGTGAAAGATATCTAAAATGTGTAAAATTTATTATTTATGAAAAATATTATGTAAAATTAATTTGTGTTATATATATAAAAAATATTATACAAATTAGTTTTTATATATTATGTAAATGCTTGATAATTGGTTAAAATATCCTTCAATCCACCAATCCATCCAAAATCGCTCAAATCGCAATTTGCTAATCTGCTAATCTATCATTTGATTTATAATTTTACTCTCAAACCGCTCGAATCACACCGCTGATGGTAGGAGCTCATTTGGTTAGGTAAGAATAATGAAAAACTAGAATTATTTTCTATCATTTCTCTCTCTAGTCAATTATTGGCAGGAACTCATTTGGGCAAGTATAAATATTCAAAAACTGAATTTACTAGTAAAATTTCCCATATTTTTCTGGGTAATATGTGTTTGGTGGAAATTGAATTAATTTAGTATATGATCTAAATATAAAACAATTCTAAATCATAGATTGATTTTGTGGATAAAATTTATGAGACTGTAATATTACCATATTCAAAAACTAGAATCTAAGAATGATTTTTTATCATCTCTGTGAACCAGACCATGATTCCCAGACCTGGGGCTTGATAACATAGCACAAAATCCAACAAGGGCTACTATTTTATCACTTCAAAAGCAAAGTCAGAGAGAAAAGTCAAATAATATAAAAATGCATATATCTATCAACCACACTTATATCTGTGTGATCAAAATTTACAATCATATACATAGTAAATAAATATATATATATATATATATACAATGATGGATCTAGGGGTATCATACGCAAAAATTTGAAAAAAATCATATATCATATTAAAAATTTTAAAATAATTTCAAATTATAAAAGTTCGCACTCTCAAATTTTTTTTAGATAATTTCAAGATTATATAAAATAGTTCTTAATTTTTTAAACCATAGAATAGCTCCAAAGACATAATCCTGAATCTGTCCCTGTATATATATATATTTTCCACATTCCCGCAATGTCCATATCCTAGTTTTTCAAAACTACCATGTTAAAACTACATCATATGACAAAAACTAGAACAAATGCAGAACATTTCATAGCAGATATCTCAATAATAGAAACACTGAAAGTAACTGTTTCAACTTTCACACTATGCTTAAAATAGTTGAAACAACACAAATATGTATTGTTGGAATAAAGGAATATACACCACTGGTATCAATTCCCAAATTTCCAAAAAATAGTTTTAGCCAGAAAGTTGTAGATGATTTACAATTTATTTTGGACAAAAAAACAAAACAAGATCACTTAAATACAATTAACAAGAAGTTTACAATAACAGTGCGAAAAAGCATGATTCACATTCAAGATAGTTGAAGATTATGATACGCTTACTTTTCATTTGGCCTTCCAACTCTTCGAAATTCTCCACAAAGCGAATAGGAGTACTCTTTTATGAAGCAATTGAAGAATCAACCAACTGAAAGACTCAATGCCGGTTCTTATTATTGCGAATATCAGATCCTAAGAAGGCCCTCCGAGCAGGAAAAGGCCACCATTTGGCAAAACCAGAATGCAGATGAGGCTGAAATTTTTTGCTGCAAGAATTTCCCTCTTTATCATAAAGAACAGTGTAATTCGAGCTTGTCACATTTCTAAAATAGCATAATTCACTACCATCATATTGGTATGCTTGTTGTGTACTCCCTAATCCACTAACCACCAAGTTGCCCTTTACAAGCATAACACCCTGCCCATCCTGCAAATTTTTTAAAGAACTTACCAAGAATCCAAAATCACCAGCCCTAACCCTCTCCTCATTAAAACCCCATGTTAGATTCGCTACCGAAGTGTAAGTTTTATTTCCTTGGTCCACATTGTCGGAGTAAAGGTAAAGGGGAAACCTTTTAAACGATTTGATTGAATACGTAGGAGAAGATGGCGCATTGGCATAGACAGTGTCGTTAAAATCAATTATCTGATTCACAATCTGCAAATTCCCATCCTTCCCTATCACCATAAAGTTACTGTAATTGAACGATTGAGTTGAATTGGTTGTGATCTTCCCGTGGGATGACATCACCCATCCAATCGATGATACGGACCTGGTAGCAGTAGTCAAGAAATTCCCATTTAGACCTGTGAAATTTGTCACCGAGGTAATAACAGGAGGCAAGCTATTGTGTCTCAAAAGCTTTCCTTCCGTTTTCACACTCTTCTTGTCCAACCAAACGTGCAAATTCGCGTCTATGTACCACACATTCAAAGCGTTCGTGACACTAAATCCAAACTTATGGGTCTTTCCATCCAGAATCATTCCCAAAAATGGAGTGATTTCAATATCATAAGAAGGGAGATCGAAAGACCCAATACCAGAAATAGGTCTCCATAGGAGGGGATTGACTCCCCCGGTATAAATCACAGTAAAAGGCCAAACAGCACCAACTGTCATACCATCCAAACTAACCACAACCTCCCTAAAAGCCCCATTCCCGGGCAAATCAGTGAGGTTATTCGCATCAATATACTCATTCGGTACATTCGTATACCAAAATTCATCTTTCTCATGAAAAGAAACATAAACCTCCAACACAGCCCTGTATGCATTTTGGGGAATATCAAACATCTTCGATTGTAAATCATCTGAATTCTGAATTTCAAACCACAACCCATCATTCAAAGGTAAATTTCTTGAAATAGGCAAGATCAAATCAGCCCCAGGACCAAACCCATTAACCCAATTACCCAAATTTGACTCATAAGAATACCCATTAACAGAATTACTACTATGTACTTCTTGAGCAGGATAGAAATGGAATGTTAAATTCACAGAGTACACACCAGTGTAAGTAGTATCAACAAGGTTACCAAGATAAACAGCAAGTGTTTGATTAGTCATCAACAATGAATAATACTTGGAAACATCTTTCTTCACAGTCCAATCGATTCCGGTGCGTCTCGGCTCCGCAGTGCAGCTCCGGAGAAGCTCAACGCCGCCGAGCCAAATCCCGAAAATTCGATCGAATTGTCTACCCTTACATGTTGCTGTCCATTGGAGGACGATTTTGGAGAAATTATGAGATGGGCAATTGGAAGGAGGAGTGTAATTGGCGAGAACTGGTGGTTTTCCATACGTGTAGCCGAATTCATGGTTGAGGACGAGGTTTGAGCAAGGTTTTGTGTCGGGTACTTTGATGGGTTTTGTGACTTCGAAGTAATTGGTTAGTGGGGGATCAGTGGAATCAGAGATGAGCTCTGATCGGAAGAGGGTTGGTCTGTGGTGAATGTTTGCGGTAGTAGAGAGAGGTTGGTGGAGGAGGAAGAGAGAGAAAATGAGGAGGAGAGAGAGAGCCATGAGTGGTGGACTGGACTGGTTGTTGACAGTTGTGGATGTGGTGTTGCTTTGCTTTGCTTTGTGTGTGAGAGAGAGAGAGAGAGACGATTACTACTAGGTTTTGGAGTGAAAAACGAATGCTTCAAGAGATCGAAAGTTCAGTATGTGTGTGTGTGAAGAAAACAGAGGGATTTGATTACATAATTTGGATGGTTAGGCAACTTTTAGTTTTGAATAATGCTATTTGTATTAATTAATATATTAATTAATATATTAACAGATGATACAGTATAATTTTAAAAGTTTTAGATATTTATAATTTATATAATAAGTGGAGTCAGTAATAATGACATAACATTAATTGGTGCACTAATATATACATTAATTAATACATGTAATACTATAATTTAGTTTTAGTCAAAAATTTATTATAAATTATCATATCATTTTTTTTTATTTTTTAAATACCTTTTAAAAAAATAAAAAATTATTAAAATAACTTGCTCATAAACCACCTAGACAAATAATGTAGTAGTAATAGTTTCAAAATCTTGGGAAGAAAGTAATAATTGACATTAACTACCTTTATTTGTATGGGAATAATGAACAAAAATAAAATAAATAAATGCTAACTAGTATTTCTATATATTGTTTAATATTAAAAAGTGTGTATAAAATGTCTTAAAAATATATAAAAATATTAAAAAGTGTATTAATTTCAAGAAAAATACATTTAATTTACTGAACAGTGTTTTATATTCTTCAAATTTTTTGTCATTTACTTATGTCCTAAAGGCAATTGCTAGTAGAACCCATAAAAAAATAATAATAATGATATATGCACCAATTGTTATATCAATTAGTATACTAATAGATGATGTAGCATGATTTTAGAAATTTTTAGTATTTGTAATTTATATAACGGATGGGGTTAATAATAATATCATAATAAATGTTGGTATACTAATTGATAAATATAATCCCACCGAAAAATAATAATTGATATTAATAACTTTTACTTGTATAGGGATAGTGAACAAAAGTAGAAATAAGTGAAGCAAATAAATGTAATATATTTCTTTTAGAATCTTGTTAACAAGTGTCCACAGGCATAAGAAAAAGATAAAATATATGTAAATTTCGAGATATTTATTATTAAATTTAATAGTTTTTTTATGAATTTTAAAATATTTTATAATTTTTTTACACCTTTTTGATGCATTTTTTCAATATTAACAAGTGTCGTGTCTTAAAAATATCCCATTATTGGGATAGAAAATTGGCAATAAAATTATCTAACTATGCAATGTACATGTAGTGTAAATAATAATAATAATAATAATAAACGATCACTTGAGAGAGCTCTGCCAACCGATAAAAGTTTGTGCAATTGTTTTTAATCTAATTTTATGTACTTTATCTCATTATTTTTATAACATGTTAATTTTAATTAAAAGAAAAAAAATAGCTGGAAATTATTTTTGTTTGGTTGAATTTTTAAAATTTATTTTGAAAAATTAGAAATTAATTTGACAAAAATAAATATAAAAAATATGTTTTTAAATTTTTAAAAGTTAATTTTTTACCAGGAAAAAGTCATATAAAGAAGGTGAAAATGAATGTGAGAGAGAGTCAGAGGGGGAAAGGCTACAATGAAGGGAAAGCAACAAAGGTGTTTTCGACTTATTATAAAAAAAATATTATTTAATTTAGACAATTTTTAAATTTTACTATTTTCTATATTAAATAATTGTACCTCTGTAATGCCTCATTGATATATATGTTAGGGCACATGTTAACAAAAGTCATTTTGAAAAAAAAAAAATTTGTTAACAAGTGCACTTATTAAGAATGGAAAATATATTGCTTCATAATTCAAAATTTTGAAGGCTCAAGTAGCCCTAATACCAAAACAACGTCGTTTTGGCCTCTCTTTTTTTTCCTCCTCTCTTTTCTCTCTGAAACAGAGAAGGGGAGAAGAAAGAGGGAGGGGGAACAGAGCACCCACCGGTGCCACCATCACCGTTGCAAATCCCTTCACCCACCAGCGCCGCCATCACCATCGCCCATTGCAACCCTCCTCCTTGTGTATACATACATAAATCTATGTGTATATATATATATATATCTCTCTGTTCTCCCTCTCTTCTTTTCTTCTTCCTCCTCTCCTTCTTTTCTCCTTATTCTTTATGTTCTCCTCCCTCTCTCTTATGTTCTTTCTCTTTTCTTTTCTTTTCCTTTCTCTTCTTTCTTCTTCTTCTTTCTTCTTTTTTCTTTCTAGATTGTTGGCCGGCCGGAAGAGGAAGGAAAAAGAGAGGGGGAAGGAAAAAGAAAAAAAAAATGATTTTGATTTGAGTTTGGATTCAGAAAGAATAGACGAAGAAAATGAAAGAAGAAGAGAAAGAAGAGGGGGGAAGAAAGAACAAAAGGTAAAAAAAAAAAAAAAAGTTGCCAAAATGACGCCGTTTTGATACCTTGAGCCATTTCAGCCACCATTACCTAATACGATTGTTAAGAATGTATTAAATGCTAAGCCCATTATCATATTAAAAACAAAACTAAACAAAAAAGAAGTTATAAATGTACAACACAAAAACATATATGTTTTTCTGATAAGACCAAACTACCCTTTTATGTATTTATTTTTATTTTATCTTCTATCTTTTAACTTTCATTTCCTACCCAGATATTCTTTAATGAATTAACAAATTAGATAAATAGTTAGCAAAAATGTAAAATACATCAAAAATACTATTTTCTCTTAATAAAGTGGTAGAAAACGAGGCACATAATAAAGTGTTGAAGAGTTATAAGAAGAAGAAGAAAAAATCACACATTTTTATACATTTATTAATATTTTATTTTTGAAATATGTAAAAAAATGTATTAATATTCTAATATTATTGGTGTGTTTCACCACTTGCTAAATATTTATCTAATATATTAATTTATGAAAGAATATCTGTGTAGGAAATGAAAAGATAAAAAAATAAAATAAAATAAAAGATAAAATAAAAAATAAAAAATAAAAATAAATACATAAAAGGGTAGTATTTAGGGTGTGTTTGTTTTGAAGGATTAGGGAGTGGGATTAGACTATTAGTCCCACCGGACTAATAGTCCATTGTTTGTTTCATTTTTTTTTTTTTGCCACAAATATGGGACTATCCTATCCCATGGGAGGAGGTGGGATAGAAACCATGGGATTGGTATCCCATGGGATTATTTTGTGAAATGTCTATTTTACCCTCCATGCTATTACTTAGCAAACAATTAGAAAATGATAAAATAGTCTTTTGAACATTTATAAATTATTTTTTTAGTGTTGTTAATTTAAAATTACATATTAAATAAAAAATTTAATTATAAATTATAAATTATAAATTTAATTTAATTATAAATTATGGCCTTATAAATTAAATTTTTTTAGTGTTGTTAAAAAATTAAATTTACATATTAAATTAAATTATTTTTTTAGTGTTGTTAATTTAAAATTATGTATTAAATAAAAAATATAAATTATAAATTAAATTTATTTAAAAATAATAAATTATAAATTATGGCCTTATAAATTAAATTTTTTTAGTGTTGTTGAAAATTTAATTTATATATTAAATAAATTTATTTTTTATTGTCGTTAATTTAAAATTATATATTAATAAAAAATAAAAATATAAATTATAAATTTAATTTAATTGAAAATAATAAATTAAAATGATTAAAATATTGTGCAAAAAATAAAATAAAACAAATTTTTATTTAATCTAGCTAAAAATAATTAAAATGTTAAAGCTATGTTTAATATTGCTATTACTTATTAAATAATTGAAAATGATAAACTAGTCATTTGAGCATTTATCCTTCTCCATAATATTCCAAGTAAACATTAGATAACTAAAAATAGTCCAATCCAGACATCTAATCTCATGACTAAACAAACATAGGATACAAATTTAGTCCAACCAAATAGTCCCAGGACACTGTATCCCAGGACTAATAGTCCGATGGATTACAATCCCCCCTTATCCAGTCCGTCCAAACAAACGCACCCTTAATGCATTCTTATGACAGTTGTTAACAAAATCTTTTTAAAAATAATTTAATTTTTTGATTATATAATTTTAATAAAAAATTTAAGAATCACAATGATGTGTGGGTAATATTTTTGAAAGTATAAACAAACCTTTTATTTTTAAGTGATAAAATAAAAACTTGTCATATTATTCAATAAAATTTTTATGTATAATTATTCGCTTTGAATAACACTACTCAATTTTCTAAAAATTTTGCACCTCATCCTAGTGGAAGCTAAGCACTTGAAAAACGAGGCTTCCTTTGGAAATATCAATTAAAAGTCAAAAGTCATCTTTTAATTTATTTTGAGTCGCGTTATTTTTCATATAAAATAATAAAAAGAATTAAAAAAATTAAAAAATTAACTTTTAATCATCTTCTCAAAACACTCTTAAAATACATTATTTTTGTTAACCTTTCTGATTGCAAATTAGTTCCTTCCACGCTAGTGGAGTCCTGAAATCAAACAAAATTTAAGGGAGAAAAAAAAATTTTAAACTCACTTTCAAACCCTAGAATTTTTAAACCCTCCATTTTTTGAAAATTCCTTCCTAACCCTCAAGCCAACCCCTGCCAACTCCTTTCAAGAATTAAACAAACATTTTCTATTATTTTATTTAAATTTATTTTGAAAAAAAAAATATATATATATATGTACCAAAATTTTATTTTGTAAAATAATATTTGTGTACCAAGTACTTTCAAACTAAAAACATTGTAGCACCTTGTCCTTAACAACTTTGTTATATTTTTTCTTTTTGTGGTAAAAAAATATATTACACATATCTACATCTATATTATCCACCACCAAACACAAATAATTGGGTTTTCACTTTATTTATTAATGTGGCCCTCTTTAGTTGGTAAGAAATGTAGATGGGTAAAACAAGATTCAAATTAAAGCCATGATGAAGGAAACTCTACTTACATCATAATTTTATCTTTTTATACTTATTTTTTTATTATATTATTAAAAAAAATAAAATTCTCATTCCACATTTTATAATACAAAAACTAACCCTAAATTAAACCTTTTTTCAAAACTTTTACAAAATTTTCTCATTACACCTATTCTTTTTGAATTACTGTGGTGTCATGTTACTGAACAAATTATATTTTTTCAGCCATCTGTTACTGCACGTTTACAGATTCACTTTTCTTAAAACATCATATTTTTTCTAAATTTATGATGGGTCTGTTTAGTTATACATTGTTTAACAATTTGGATTATTCCAGTATCATGTTGTTGAACAAGTTAAATTTATCCAGTCATTTATTGTCGCACGTTATAGATTCACTTTTCTTAAAACATTAAACATCCATAAAAACATGAAGTGTACAAATATTTATCAAATCTATCAATACAAATATTTTCAAATCTATTAATACAAACATCTATAAAAACACACTAAAATGTTATCACAATCCATCTATGTTGATAGTTTCAGTAGTTAATACACTAGAGTTGACAAGCATATGGAATTGACCAATATGAATAGTATATACTTTCTCTCATCCATTAGCACACGGGTGATGAAAGTGAATCCAATTACCCGCTATAGGAGGTACTGGATGACTAAGAAACAGATAAATCTAATCTCGTGTATAATAAATTCATGACTGTAGTCCATTAATAGTGCACTAGTAGCCTTACTATAATAAGTAAAAACATAATTCTTCAAAGCAAAAAAAACAAAAATGTTAGAAAAATAAAAATGAAAATGTTTGGCTGTAAGTTACCGGACATGTACTTTTTGTTTGGCAGTGGGTTATCAAATATGTATTTGTTGTTTGACAGTGTTATTCCGAGCTATTTGAATTTGTATATACCAAAAAAAAATCGAACAACTCTCTTAAAAAACAAAAAAAAAAAAACATAAAATATAAAGGTGGTGTTTGGGAAGTGTTTTTTTTTTTTTTTGGCTTAAAAAAACACAAAAAGACAAAAATTGGTTAAAAATTTTTTTAAAAAAAATCCAGACAAAATGTCAAATCAAACCCATAATCATTTCATTTTTTCTCTCACAAACATCACATCCAACTACAAAAAAATCAAACTATCTTTCCAAACACAAAAATTTTAACCTCCTAAAATAATCAAAAACTAAAAAACCTACTAAAATATCAACTTCCCAAACACCCACAAAGAAAAAAACTCACAATTTCACTTTTTTGTTTGTCCTTTACCACCATTTCTTTGGCCATTACTTTTTTTATGATCAAAATATTTATATTCTCCTTTTTTGAAAGTAGTGTATAATAGAGAAGAAGAAATGAGAAAAGAAAAAAAAGTAGGGATTGAAGTGTAACGAGTATAAAGAGATAATCAAATCTATTTAATTTTTGTCTTTTGTTCTTAAAAGTAATTTTAAATATAGATAAAATTAAAATAAATTATTAATACACTCCCTGAGGTTTGATTAAAATGCGAATTGCCCCCTATGATTTGAAAAAATATAAACACCTCCCTATCAGAATTTTTTTATTTAACAGACTTAATTGAAAAAGTAAAATTTTTAATTGTTCACCTATACAATAATAAAATTATATGAATTATTAATTGAAATAAAAATTTAATATTATTAAAAATTATTAATTAACTTGATAATTTATTAATAAAATGATATCTTTATTATGAAATTAGAAATTTTGGAGATATAATGTAATTTTTAAAATCACATAAAATAATTTATAATTTAAATAAATCCCAAAAGGTGTGTTTGTAATTACCTATAAAATTAAGAGAAAAAAATCTTAATTGAAAAATATAAAGAGATAAATATATTGTATAAGTAAAATTTCTGATGGTGAATAATTGTTTTAAAAGTAGAGTAGTGTTCATGTCACATCACATCTTAATGTCTTTACTTTCACATTTTTGCCTTTTACTTCCTATAAAGTTATTTTAATTTTTTAAAGAACCATGGTTCATAGTTTTAAATTTGGAACTAATAATGGTTCTGTTTGGTAGGGTTTATTTTTAATTTATTTTAGTTTTTAGTTTAATTTAAGTTATTTTGATGTATTTGGTTCAGCTTAACAATACAGCATATAGTTTTTTGTAAATCAAAAATCAACTTATTCTTTGAGTGAGGGAAGAGAAGCTTAATTTATAAGTCAAAAATCAGCTTATGTTCACAGCTATAAGCTATAAGCTGTTAGACTATAAGTTATAATTACTTTCCTATAACTCTACCAAACGGGGCCAATGATTCTAATGATGTGATATGTAGCAGAAAAAAATAAATAAATAAAAGTAAGATACATACATTGAATTATTTATTAGTGGGACCTATTGTCACATAAATAGAGCTTTCATTATAATTCTACTTTTAATGTTCTTACATATTTTTATTTTTTAAATACATTTAATATGTAAATAGTATATATTTAAATATTCTAATCATAACTTAAAATTGTAAATAGTATATATTTAAAGATTCTAATCATAACTTAAAATTATATATTTTGTCCTTTGTTTTTATCGAGTCCTACAAATTGAATTGACTTGATTTTAAATCTTGAAAGTGAGTTTATTTATTTATTTTTTTTTCTTCAAACTTTCTTTGATTTTAAGACTCTACTAGCGTGGAAGGAACTAATTTGCAATCAGAAAGGTTAACAAAAGCAACATATTTTAAGGGTGTTTTGAGAAGGGGATTAAAAGTTAATTTTTAAATTTTTTGACTTTTTTTATTATTTTATATGAGAGGTAATGTGATCTAAAATTAATTAAAAATTAATTTTTAACTTTTAATTGATATTTCCAAAAGAAGCCTCGGTTTTCCAGTGCTTAGCTTCCACTAGGATGAGGTGCAAAATTTTCAAAAAATTGAGTAGTGCTATAACAAGCGAATAATTATACATAAAAATTTTATTGAATAATATGACAAGTTTTTATTTTATCACTTGAAAATAAAAGATTTGTTTATATTTGCAAAAATATTACTCACATCATTGTGATTCTTAAATTTTATATTAAAATTATATAATCAAAAAATTAAATTATTTTTAAAAGATTTTGTTAACAAGTGTCATAAGAATGTATTAAATACTACCCTTTTATGTATTTATTTTTATTTTATCTTTTATCTTTTATTTTATTGTCTTTTTTTATCTTTTCATTTCCTACACAGATATTCTTTCATAAATTAATATATTAGATAAATATTTAGCAAATGGTGAAACACACCAATAATATTAGAATATTAATGCATTTTTTTACATATTTCAAAAATAAAATATTAATAAATGTATAAAAATGTATTTATCAAAAAAAAAAAATAATAATAAATAAATGTATAAAAATGTGTGATTTTTTCTTCTTCTTCTTATAACTCTTCAACATTTTATTATGTGCCTCGTTTTCTACCACTTTATTAAGAGAAAATAGTATTTTTGATGTATTTTACATTTTTGCTAACTATTTATCTATTATTCTAATATGTTAATTCATGAAAGAATATCCCGGTAGGAAATGAAAAGTTAAAAGATAGAAAATAAAATAAAAAGAAATACATAAAAGGGTATATATGTTTTTGTGTTGTACATTTAAAACTTTTTATTTCATTTTATATGATAATGGGCTTAGTTAATAGCATTTAATACATTCTTAACAATCCCGCTAGATAGCTCAAATAATAGTGGCTTGAATGGTTCGATGTGCTAAAAAAACATCGTTTTGACACCTTTTTTTTTTTTTTTTTTTCTCCTTTTTTTCTTCCTTCCCCTCTCTTCTTCTAACAGTGTTATTCTGAGCTATTTGAATTTGTATATACCAAACAAAAATCAAACAACTCTCTTAAAAAACGAAACAAAAACACAAAATATTAAAAAAAAACTCACAATTTCACTTTTTTGTTGGTCCTTTACCACCATTTCTTTGTCCATTGCTTTTTTATTATCAAATATTATGATTCTCCTTTTTTGAAAGTAGATGTATAATAGAGAAGAAGAAATGAGAAAAGAAAAAAAAGTAGGGATTGAAGTGTAATGAGTATAAAGAGATAACTGTACGGGAAAGAAATAAACATTCTCATATAATCCTGTTGATCAAGTCTGCGTTCCTCTGTACGACGTCGCTTTATCACCTGAAAATACGAACGTGAGCTGACTGGCGGGTGTGTGCCGGAAACCTCTCCGATGCCTAAGTCAGTTAGCTTGACAAATAGACAAAAGCTCTGTGTATTCAGAAAACAAAGTTGTGTTACCTCTCCATAGGTAATATTTGTGAGCTTTTATAGGTTTAGTGTGGCACAATCCTAGTAGGACTCTTACTCCTCCATATAGAGTCTTCCTAGGATTCATACTCCTAAAAGATCATGCTTATCCTTCAACACCCCCCTCACTGCTTAAACCAAGTGAGATAGTTTTACCCCGACCGGACTACCACGACCGGAGTAAGTGTGGCTTTACTGAGCCGCAGAGTAAGCCGAACTAACATTAGTTTGGTTCTTTCATTCATTGTTCTCCAGACCGAGCTACCAAATAATAAAGCTCGGACCGATTTAGCCGTAATGTGTTATAACCGGACTAAATCTGAGACTGGGCTACCTTCAAGGTGTTCTTGGATCGGACTAACCTCAAGCCTTTCAAGACCGAAATAACTTTGAAGCCTCTTTCCGCTCAGTACTTCGCACTGTGGTCTACAACGGTTCACTTACCTAGCTCGGCCCAATTTTTTTTTTTTTTTTTCTCCTTTTTTTCTTCCTTCCCCTCTCTTCTTCTAACAGTGTTATTCTGAGCTATTTGAATTTGTATATACCAAACAAAATCGAACAACTCTCTTAAAAAACGAAACAAAAACACAAAATATTTAAAAAAAAAACTCACAATTTCACTTTTTTGTTGGTCCTTTACCACCATTTCTTTGTCCATTGCCTTTTTTATGATCAAAATATTATGATTCTCATTTTTTGAAAGTACATGTATAATAGAGAAGAAGAAATGAGAAAAGAAAAAAAAGAAGTAGGGATTGAAGTGTAATGAGTATAAAGAGATAACAAATCTATTTAATTTTTGTCTTTTGTCCTTAAAAGTAATTTTAAACACAGATACAATTAGGATAAATTACAAATACACCCTTGAGGTTTGATTAAAATATAAATTACCCCTTATGATTTGAAAAATTACAAATATCTCCCTTATCAAAAAACTTTTATTTAACAGAATTAATTAAAAAAGTAAAATTTCTAACTGTTCACCTATACAATAATAAAATTATCTGAATTATTACTTGAAATAAAATTTTAACATTATTAAAAACTGTTAATTAACTTGATGATTTATTAATAAAATGACCTATTTATTATAAATTAGAAATCTTGGGGGTATAATGAAATTTCTAAAATCACATGAGGTAATTTATAAATTAAGTAAATCTCAGAAAGTATGTTAAGAATTACCTATAAAATTAAGAGAGAAAAAAAATCTCAATTGAAAAGTATAAAGAGATAAATATATGGGTAAATTATACTGACACCCCCTAAAGTTTATGTTTATTACAATTCCCCCTCACCTTTTAGAAATTACTTCTCCCTCCCTGAGGTTTAAAGTTTCATTACAGATTCCCCCCTCAGTAATTTAATTTTTTTAAATATCAATTTTGCCCTCACTAGGTAAATTACATTAACACCCCTAAAATTTTAGAAATTACAATCCCCTCCCTAAGGTATAATGTAGCATTACCAA
This sequence comes from Camellia japonica, assembly GCA_030407325.1. Classification (NCBI taxonomy): domain Eukaryota; kingdom Viridiplantae; phylum Streptophyta; class Magnoliopsida; order Ericales; family Theaceae; genus Camellia; species Camellia japonica. The sequence goes on from JAPPVO010000031.1 coordinate 30,861,171, forward strand.
TTTCCCCCACGGTTAGTATTAGTTGGAAAAAAAATTCATTGAAAAAAAATATATTTGAAAAAAGAAATTAATTGAAAAAATTGTTAGTAAAATTTTTAAATTTCTGTTTAAAAACCAACGTAAACTCATTTTTTCCTCAAATTTACAGACTGAGGCAACAATTTATAAACCAAAAAAATTATCCAACAAGTTTTTATGACAGTTTTTAAAATTTTTGTAAATATAAATTGAAAACTGAAAACGAAATGTTACCAAACAAGCCTTAGATGGTAAAAATGTTGTAAAATTAACAAATAATTAACAACGTAAGAAATGACTTATTAAAAGATTCTTAGGCTATGTATGGTTTGATTTTTAGAAAAAAAAAATTTAAAAATTAAAAATTAATTTGGTTAAGAATTAAAAAATAAAAAATAATTATCATTTAAGAGTAAAAAATAATTATCCTTTTAACTTTTGTGCAAGTTATATACATACATATGGTTGCTTCAATTTAATTTGTAAAAAATTATTTCTAACCACTCGAAAGATAAAAATTATATAAAAATAATAATTAGTTTTTATTTTTTATTTCGTAACCAAATTAATTTTTAATTTTTTTTAAAAAAATTCTAAAAATCAAACCATACACAACCTAAGAATCTTTTGATAAGTCATTTCTTATGTTGGTAACTTATTTAATTATTTGTTAATTTTATGATATTTTTACCATCTTATGTCTGCTTGGTAACCATTTCGTTTTCAATTTTCAATTTATATTTACAAAAATTTTAAAAACTGTCATAAAAACTTGTTTGATAATTTTTTTGGTTTCTAAATGGTTGTCTCAATTTGTAAATTGGAGGAAAAAACGTAAATTCAAAAAATGAGTTTACATTTGTTTTTAAACAGAAATTTAAAAATTTTACTAACAAAAATTTTTTTCAATTAATTTTTTTTTTAAATAATTTTTTTTGAAATTCATTTTTTTTCCAACTAATACTAACCGATGAGACAATCAATAATATTACTTTAAACCTTAGAGAGGGGATTGTAATTTCTAAAATGTGAGAAGTGTCAATTTAATTTACTCGGTGAAGGCAAAATTGGTATTTAAAAAAATCAAATTGTTGCGAGGGAATCTATAATGAAACTTTAAACATCAAGGAGGGAGATGTAATTTCCAAAAGGTGAGGGGGGAACCGTAATAAATATAAATCTCAGGGGGTGTCAGTGTAATTTACCCATAAAATTTTGGTACATATATATATATTCAAAATAAATTAAAATAAAATAATAAAAAAATATTTGTTTAATTCTTGAAATGAGTTGGCAGGGGTTGGCTTGAGGGCTAGGAATGAATTTTCAAAAAAAATGGAGGGTTTAATTTTTATTTTTTTTCCCCCCTTAAATTTTCGTTGATTTAGGATTCCACTAGCGTGGAAGGAACTAATTTGCAATTAGAAAGGTTAACAAACGTATTTTAAGAATGTTTTGATAAGATAGTTAAAAGTTGACTTTTTTATTTTATTTTTTTTTTGACTTTTTTCACTGTTTTATATGAGAGGTAATATAACTCAAAATAAATTAAAAGTTGACTTTTGACTTTTGACTTTTGACTTTTGACTTTTAATTATATTCTCGAAAGAAGTCTCGTTTTTCAAGTAAGTGCTTCCATTTTCACAATAGTGAGATATATGCAGGAATGGCAACGGGGCGGGACGGGGGGCAGGGCCAAGGATCACACTCCCCGTCCTCGATAGCAAAAACTCCTCCATCCCCGGCCCCGATCTCCGACGAAGAACCTATTACCATCCCCATCCCCGTCCTCTAATAGGGATCGGGTTTTCCCGACCCCGTTAATTCCCCGGCCAAAACAAAAAAAAAAAACAGATGCAACATCAACATAGATCATCATCGACAACATTATCAACAAAATCATCAAACATCAACAGATCTCAGCTAACAAAGTCATCAACAATAGATCTCAGATCTGTATATCTGAGTGTGTCACATAGAGAGAAAGAGAGAGAACGACAAAGGCGATGGTTTGGTGACTGTGACGAACGACGAAGGAGATCGGCGGCGATGGACGATAGAGGAGGTGGAGCGGCGACACGAGCGAGGTGGATAGAGGTGTCGGCGATGGACGATGAAGGAGGTGGACGTAGATCGGCGATGCGATGTGGACAAAGGTGGAAGAGAGCGCGCAAGAGTGAAGCGGCGATGCGAGCTATACGGCAACTCCGGCGTCTTGGATAGTGGCAGTGGCGCCACTAAGGAGAAGAAGATGTGCGAGAGTGTGAGAGAGTAGAGGAGAGAGACAGAGAGAGACAGAGGAGGGGTCATTCTGAGAGAGAGAGAGAGAGAGAGAGAGAGAGACATATGAGGGTAGATATGTGAATGAAGGATAGAGGGGGTAAAATAGTAATTTTACTTCGGGGGGAAACAGGGCCGAGAATGGGGACGGGGACAGGGACGGGCCGGGGCTGAAAACATATCCCCGTCCCTAGCCCGAAAATCACCGGGGATTTTTTTTTGAATACCATCTCCGGCCCGTCGGTAGTATTTTTCGGAAAAAAAACCGCTCTAATTGGGGTCGGGGGAGCTGGTCCCCGTCGGGTCGGTTTCAAATTGATATCCCTAGATATATGGTATGAATAATTATGCATTTGTCGATGTTTTTGTCGTCTGATGTAGTTTTTGTATTTGTTAAAGTGGTACATTCTATTTCATATGTCCATCCTCCCATCTCTTTAATTTCTTATGGCTTTTTGAATGTCGCAAGCTGAGTCTCTTAGGGCATCCGGTTTTACTTTTAAAGCTACTTTTATTGCGTTAAAATATGCAATTTTGTGTTAACTATCTTAAGAAGAATCATCCTCTAATAACAATTTATAAGAGGGCAATAGGATCATCCTCAAGGTTTAAAATCATGTCAATTCAATTTGTAGGACTCAATAAAAACAAAGGACAAAATATATAATTTTAAGTTATGATTAGAATCTTTAAATATAGAATCTTTAAATATATACTATTTACATATTAAATATATTTAAAAAATAAAAATGTTTAAGAGTATTAAAAGTAAAACTCTAATAAGAGTTTTACTTATGTGACAGTGAGTCCTACTCATGAATGATTTGATGTATGTATCTTATTTTTATTTTTATTTTTATTTTTTATGCTCTATGTCACATTATTAGAATCATTGTTGAAGCTCCAAATTTAAAAATATGAATAATTGCATTTTAAAAAATTAGAATAACTTTATAGGAAGTAAAAAACAAAAGGACTTTTCTTAAGTGTGCAAGGCACATGGTATGCAACCCATTTACGCCTTTCTGTTTGCCTTCTGTTTTATGTTTACACCTTACACTTACACTCTTTGTGTTGGTTGCATATAGTGTGCAACTTTAAGGGTTGCACACCATAACAGGACCCCAAACAAAAATGACATTGTGAAAGTAAAGACATTGAATGTGATGTGAACTTTACTTTTAGAACAAGGGTAAATTACATTGACATCCCTTGAGATTTATGTTTATTACAGTTTCTTCTCTCACCTTTTGAAAATTACATCTCTCTCTCTGAGGTTTAAAGTTTTATTACAGATTCCTTCCTCAGCAATTTAATTTTTTTACATACCAATTTTGCCCTCACTGGGTAAATTACATTGACATGCTTCCTATTTTAGAAATTACAATCTCCTTCCTAAGGTTTAAAGTAGCATTTTCAGTTATCTCCTCGGTTAGTAATAGTTGGAAAAAAAATTCATTGAAAAAAAAAATTAATTGAAAAAAAATTAATTAAAAAAAAATTAATTGAAAAAAATTTTATTAGTAAAATTTTTAAATTTCTGTTTAAAAACCAACGTAAACTCATTTTTTGAATTTACATTTTTTCCTCAAATTTACAAACAGAGACAACAATTTATAAATCAAAAAAAATTATCAAACAAGTTTTTATGACAATTTTTAAAATTTTTGTAAATATAAATTGAAAACTGAAAACGAAATAGTTATCAAACAGGTCTCAGATGGTAAAAATGTCGTAAAATTAACAAATAATTAAATAAGTTACCAACGTAAGAAATGACTTATCAAAAGATTCTTAGGCTATGTATAGTTTGATTTTTAGATTTTTTTTTAAATTAAAAATTAATTTGGTTAAGAAATAAAAAATAAAAAATAATTATCATTTAAGGGTAAAAAATAATTATCATTTTAACTTTTGGACAGGTTATATAAATACGTATGGCTGTTTCAATTTAATTTGTAAAAAATTATTTCTAGTCACTCGAAGGATAAAAATTATATAAAAATGATAATTATTTTTATTTTTTATTTCTTAACCAAATTAAATTTTCATTTTTTTAAAAAAATTCTAAAAATCAAACCATACATACCTTCAGAATCTTTTGATAAGTCATTTTTTACGTTGATAACTTATTTAATTATTTGTTAATTTTATGACATTTTTACCATCTGAAACCTGTTTGGTAACCATTTCATTTTCAGTTTTCAATTTATATTTACAAAAATTTTAAAAACTGTCATAAAAACTTATTTGACAATTTTTTTGGTTTATAAATGGTTGTCTTAGTTTGTAAATTTGAGAAAAAAACGTAAATTAAAAAAATGAGTTTACGTTGGTTTTTAAACAGAAATTTAAAAATTTTACTAACAAAAAATTTTTCAAATAATTTTTTTTTTCAATTAATTTTTTTTCGAATAATTTTTTTTCCGATTAATTTTTTTTTCAATGATTTTATTTTTCCAACTAATACTAACTGAGGGAACAATTGGTAATGCTACTTTAAACCTTAGGGAAAGGATTGTAATTTCTAAAATGTGAGGAATGTCATTGTAATTTACCCAGTGAGGGCAAAATTGGTATTTAAAAAAATTAAATTGTTGAGAGGGAATCTATAATGAAACTTTAAACCTCAGGGAGGGAGATGTAATTTCTAAAATGTGAGAAGAGAAATTGAAATAAATATAAATCTCAGAGGGTGTCAGTGTAATTTATCCAAATTTTATCTTTGTAAAATAATATTTGTGTACCAAGTACTTTCACACTAAAAACATCGTAGCACCTTGTCCTTAACAACTTTGTTATATTTTTTTCTTTTGGTGGTAAAAAAAAATATATTACACATATCTACATCTGTAATGTCCACCAAACACAAATAATTGGGTTTTCACTTTATTTATTAATGTGGCCCACTTTAGTTGGTAAGAAATGTAGATGTGTATAACAAGCTTCAAATTAAAGCCATGGCGAAGGAAACTCTACTCACATAACAACTTTTATACTTATTTTTTTATTATATTATTAAAAAAATTAAAATTCTCATTACACATTTTATAATACAAAAACTAATCCTAAATTAAATCTTTTTTCAAAACTTTTACAAAATTTTTTCATTACACCTATTCTTTTTGAATTACTGTGATATCATGCTACCGAACAAATTATTTTTTTTCGGTCATCTGTTACCGCACGTTTACAGATTCACTTTTCTTAGAACATCATATTTTTTCTAAATTTATGATGGGTCTGTTTGGTTATACATTGTTAAACAATTTGGATTATTCCAGTATCATGATGTCGAACAAATTAGATTTGTCCAGTCATTTATAATTGCACGTTATATATTCACTTTTCTTAAAATATCAAACATTCATAAAAATATGAAGCGTACAAATATTTATCAAATCTATCGGTACAAATATTTTCAAAACTATTAATACAAACATCTAAAAAGCACACTAAAATGTTATCACAATCCATCCATGTTAATAGTTTCAGTAGTTATTATATCAGAGTTGACAAGCGTACGGAATTGACCACTACGAGTAGTATATACTTTCTAGCGTATGGAATTGACCAAGCGTACGGAATTGACCACAAGTGGATATGTCTTTATTCTGGGAGGTGCTATTGTTTCTTGGAAATCCACGAAACAAACATGCATTGCGCGATCCACAATGGAATCCGAGTTCATTGCTTTAGACAAAGCAGGAGAAGAAGCAGAATGGCTTCATCACTTCTTAGAGGACATTCCAATGTGGCCAAAACCTATGCCAGCTATTTGCATTCATTGTGATAGTCAATCTGCAATAGGCATGGCACAAAATCATATGTATAACGGTAAGTCATGGCATATTCGTCGTCGACATAATACCGTAAGGCAATTGTTGTCAAATGAAATAATCTCAATAGATTATATAAAATCTAAAGAGAATATTGCGGATCTGTTAACAAAAGGTTTGACAAAAGAGCTAGTGTATAGTTCATCGAAGGGGATGAAATTAAAGCCTATTACATAAGAGTCATCATAATGGTAACCCTACTTATATGACTGGAGATCCCAAGAACTAAGTTCAAAGGGACAACTAAGTTATGTGTGACTCACCAGAAATCACCAAGGGATTAAAATTCCCTACTCATTCCTATGGTGAGAGTGATATCTGCAACATGTGTTGTCTGCAGGGGTATAAGGATAAGCTTTGCTTTTAATGATTACTTATATCTTGATTTAGGCATATAAATCAAGACGAGTATAAAGAGATACTCACGATAAGAATCACCTATATGAGTGTCGAACTGGAGCCGGTTCTATGAGAATGAAGAGGCTAAATTCTCTAGAAACACTCATGAAAACCAGGAGCGTTCAAGGCCAAAATGAACACAACTGTGAGAATCACGATGTGTTAGAAGATATTTTGTGTCAAATCTATTGTCTTGGCTTACACAAACGGCTGAACAATTCACGGCATCGCGTCCATTGGTTAGCTAGTAAGTCCGATAGGTTATTACTAGGAAGGTTCAAGGCCGAAAGCTACCTATCCTGATGCAAGATATTTTTGACTTATACTATTTCGATAAAGTCTGCATATTGTTACATTTCCGTTGTCATCACATTCCATTCATGTGGGGGATTGTTGGAAATGGTTTGGAAAATCTGGGTAAAAAACAGATTTTTTCCTAACTTTAGTCTAATATTTAGGTGGGACCCGAGCGTCGATTTTCGCGGGACAAAGTGGTAACGCGTTCTATGCCGCGTTGTGATTCACGTGGTATATTTTGTTGCTCAAAACCATTATCGAGTGAATGGGAAATTGAAGCCAAAGTGTGCTCCATGGAAATGGAGTTTTGGTGAAAATTCCTTTAGGTTTGTGTAAATGGCTTGTCCCACATTAATTTGGTGGGAAGTTTTGAATGAGTTTATATAACTTGGATTTATAACTTGGGGAGGGCCCCAAGGGGCACTCCAAGTTTGTAGAAGGGAGAGGTTATGGGCAAAATAGGCTAGACCCAAAAATCACCACGCGTGCGCCACCGCCGCCATCCGTTCGGTCGGCGCAAGTGCGTGGTGTGAGGTTGGGTTGGGCTTGTCCGGTCCAATACCTATCTTTTTAGGCCAAAAACATTTGAATTTTATTTTATTTTTTGGTAAAATAAAATCCAGAATTCAAATTAATTCCGGAAATAAATTGGTCCGGTTTTACTATACACCCAAACAAGTCCCTTCTGTTTTTATCTGTTTGAATTTTGAACCCAACAGATTTAAATCTGTTTAATTCAAAACCAAACAGGTTTCATACCTGTTCAAACAGGTTGCACCTGTTTAATTCAAAACTAGCAGCCACAATTTTGCTTATAAATAGACTAGCCCCTCATTTGGATTCATTCACTAATTTTCGTTCATAAAATTCTGTATTCATACTCTTCATTTTGCTGTGTTATTTTCTCTCATTTCTTTTATTTCTTTGATATTCTGTTTGTTGTTAAGTACACAAACAGAATTAATTAATTACAGTGAAGATTGTCCAACATAAATTACACTAACAGGCCCTATAGTTTGGGGTTCGTGTCAGTTTGGTCCTTGACTTTTCAATTGTGACACATTTGACTATGAATTTTGAATCTTGTTCTAAATAAGAACAATTGAAGATACCATTACTTAATTTCAAGGGCAAAATCGTCAATTTGATAAAATATAAACTAATTTGACACAAATAAATGTCAAAAAATTATTTTTAAATTTTTAAAAATTATTTCTACCCATCAAAGATAAAATTATGTAAAATTGATAAATCTTTTACACATTTATTTATTTATTTATTTTGCAAAATTAATTTTTATTATATGTTTGGATGATGACCATGTAATGAGTGGTTGTTAGGATTATAATGTGTAATCGATATTTTAATATATGAAATGTTTTTAGTTCTGGATTTTTTTATTTAATGGATTGGTTTAATAATGATATTAAAGTTGGCGCCATATTTGACTTTTGAAAAAATAGAAACTAATTTAATGAAAATAAAAACTACCCATTACATGATCATCATCCAAACATATAATTAAAATTAATTTGATATAAATAAATAATATGTAAATGTTCAAAAGATTTATCAATTTTACATAATTTTATCTTTAGTGGGTAGAAATAATTTTTAAATATTCAGAAATATTTTTTTGACATTTATTTTTATCAAATTAGTTTATATTTTATCAAATTGATATTTTGCCCTTGAAATTAAGCAATAGTATATTCAATTGCCCTATTTGAAATAAGATTCAAAATTCAGGGTCAAATGTGTCACAATTGAAAAGTCAATGATCAAAGTGACACAAGCCCCAAACTATAGGTACTGTTAGTGTAATTCGCCCTAAAATATAAAGAAAAAAACTCACAATTTCACTTTTTTGTTTGTCCTTTACCACTATTTCTTTGTCTATTACTTTTTTTATAATCAAAATATTATGATTCTCCTTATCTGAAAGTAGATGTATAATAAAGAAGAAGAAATGAGAAAAGAAAAAAAGAAGTGTAATGAGTATAAAGAGATAACCAAATCTATTTAATTTTTTTCTTTTGTCCTTAAAATTAATTTTAAACAAAGATAAAATTAGGGTAAATTACAAATACACCCTCTGAGATTTAATTAAAATACAAATTTGCCTCCTGTGGTTTGAAAAATTACAAATAACTCCCTATCAAAAATTTTTATCTAATTGTAGCGACTCTAATTTTTCGTAAGTCTTTTTTATTATTATTACTTTATTTTATTTTTGACTTTATTAATTACGTGGTTACATGAGAATTTAATGTGGTATTTAATTAATTTAATGTGTTATTTAATTATATCTAATTAATCCAAATATTTATATATTCATATTTGTTATATAAAAAAAAAAGATGTGTTATATATATATTATATTTAATCTTATATTATATTTATATATATTATAATAGTTTATTAGATAGAATAGGATTAGGTAATTTATCAAAGAAAAGAAAGAAAAGAAAGAGAGGTGCGACAGCAAAGAGAAAGCCACAAGAGAGAGAGAGAGAGAGAGAGAGGAGAGTCATCCAAAACCATAGGTAGTGCATGCAGAGAAGAGAGAGACAGCTTGGAGAGAAAATGGTGAGAAAGAAGAGAGAACCAAAAAAAAAAAGGAGAAAGGAAGAAAAAAAATATTAGGGTTTGTTTTAGTGGCTCCATTAGTTCTTCAAATAATTCTTTGATCTTCAAAAAAATATTGTGAGTACAAAACTTACTTTCCTTGATTTATATTTAATTCGTTGTTTTTATTTATTTATTTTATTTATTTGATGTTGAATTAATTTCATATTTGCATGTAGATGATTGATTGATTTTAATTATTTTGATTAGTTGTGTATGTAAGGTTTAGGATTTTTAGATGATTGATTGATTTTAATTATTTTGATTAGTTGTGTATGCCAGGTTTAGGGTTTTTATATGGATTTATTTTATGGTTGTAATCACACTCATGGTTATATGAAATTAAAATTAATTAGGAATCCATAGATAAATTCCTTATACTCTACCATGACTCCATGAATTGTTAATTATTTGAGTGATGGTGAGAAAGAGTGTATAAAAAAAATGAGAATTATGAGATTTATTTGAATGTCTTAGGCTTGGCACTGTTATGTGTTGTTCTCATGAGTGAGATGTTTTGTATATGTATATTGTTGCCTCATTCCATGAGTAGACGAGTGCTTTGATTTACGCGCGTACGTATATACTAACCATACGGAGAGTGTGCGTCAAATCGGGACGATATCCCCGTGCAAGTTTGGCTTCGGAGCGGTGTTAGGTATACGTGAGGCACATGGGATATATGTGTAGGCCAAAAGTGAAGGGCCGAAGTGGTGGAGTTAAGGTACAAAGAATTTAATTATGAGTTTATTGTTATAGTGTGTATTGTATTGACTTGTACAGGTTGAAAAATAGTAAACGACCTCGATAAATTATGAAATTGAGCAGAGGCATGTATACGTGATTCTAGACAATTTTTGTGTTTTAACTTTTTATTAAAAAGATCGATTAGAACTTATAATCGGATGATCTTGATTATAGTAGTTTTAATTCATTTTGGCAATGCAGATTTTAGATGCTGTTTTAACCCACGAAACGAGCTCATTTTTATTAGTTTCACATAAATTGAAGTACAACATTAATCTAAACAACTTTCGTGTTTTGAACTTTTCTGAAAAAATTCATCTTACAGCATTTTCTTTTCGTTTTCAATTCCAGATTTTTCGATCAAATTCGGTTAGAATATTCTATTAAGTTTTTCTCTCAACCTGTTTAGTTTCTACTAAATTCGTTTGCATTATCTTTTAGGAAATTTGATTCTGTACAACTTTTGTTCTTTGAGTTTTGGTCAATTCGAATTATTTAAGCATGAAACGGTGCATTTTTATATTTCTTCAGCAAATTACTTAGGATTAAATTATACTAATTTTATTTTTTTTTCAGGATGGTGGGTCTTACTAACTTTTTATGCAGGGCTGACCCACCATATTTTTATTTAGATTTTGTTTATTTTATACTCAATTTATATTTCGTTGTGTACGCGTAAGAAACTAAATGCCATCGTATCTCGGGAAACTAGCCATTCGTCTCGGTGTGGATGGAACTACTTGTCTTGTCCCGTAACAAGAATTAAATGTATTTTTGTTTGTGTTTGGTGGACACGTGGGAGTTAAATCTTGTACTCATACCAGTATACCTATATACTGACCCGTTTTGTCTCATGGCAACTCCGGTGCGTTCTGTTTGAGCGCAGTCGAGCTTCCTTTGCAAGATTAGTTAGGGCTACGGTGGTGACGTGAAATTATTATAGTTGTTAGACTTGTTGTTTGGACTTCTTTTGTTTTCTTGAGTTTAGGGTTGATATTAGTTTATGTATTTATTATTTTTTTTATGACTTTAGTATTTGGATAATTTGGCATGGTTTGTAACCGTACATTATTTAAGTTATTTTGACTATTTATTGTTACTTTAATATTTGAGGTATTGGGTAGTTATGAGATTATGGTGGATGGTTTGGTTGGCATTTAGTTTTTTTTTTGTTTCACCCCTAGAATTTGGATGATGAAATATTAATTGGGGTTTAATCCTAATTTAATATTTAATTGTCTAAATTTTGAGGTGTGACAGTTTGGTATCAGAGCTCTAGGTTACCCTAGACTTGTGAGAGTTTAGGTGATCCTCGGATTGTGGAAATATGGGTTAGCTGGTTTAGGTTAGTGGTTGAATTTATTCTAAGTATTCATGAACGAATTCTTCTTGTGTGTTTAACTTGAAGGTGATGGCTAGAAGGTATAATTTGAGAAGCATTGAGCCCAATGGCACAGGGGAAGAAACTACTGCTAATACGGCGACTGCTACCGAGGCAACCAATATGGTGCAGGTTAATGTGGAGGAGATGATGGCTCAGTTACTTCAAGTTGTTCAGAACAATAATCAAGGCCACCAGGGAGATCCCTTTGCGAAGAGAAACAAAGATTTTGGTTCTTTGGGAGGTCAAAAATTCTCTAGAGATGGAGGACTCATTGCAGCTGACGCTTGGTTTCAGAAATGTGAGATGATGTTTGGTCGTATGCAGCTCACCGAGGTCCAAAAACAAGAGTTGGCGACACATCAGCTTGAGGGAGCAGCCCTATTTTGGTGGAACTCGTGGAAGGAGGGTCTAGACTTGACGACTTTGACTTGGGCAAATTTCAAGACTCGTTTTGACCGAAAGTTTGTTCCTGCTGCTATTCGGTCTCAACTGAGTGATGAATTTTTGAAATTGACTCAAGAGAGTAGAACAGTGATCGATTAATGAGTTGTCTCGTTATGCCCCTTACTTGGTCGACACGCAGGAGAAGAAGAATGAGAAGTTTATTAAGGGATTGAATCATTACCTGTCTAAGTCCTTTATTCCCTTTGATGCTAAACCGTTTGACAGAGTTCTTGACTTGGCACTGAAGTATGAGGAAAAAGAGAAGCAGTTTAAAGAAGGGAAGGCAAGGTCAGAGAGACTTCTAGAGGGAGTCATTTCCAGCAGTGAGATGGGAACATATACCGACCCCATGATCAAAGGCATAGGGGTCAGCAGTTTCAGAGGCCACAACAACAGGGTAGTCAGGGAAATTTCAGACCTCAGGGTAATTTCTGGCCTCAGGGCAATTTCCAGCCCCAAGGGCACTATTATCAGAGACAAGGTGGTCTACGCTCTCAGGGTTATCAAGACAGCGGCAGCAAATGCCACAGTTGGGTTATCGTCCTCTCGTACCTCAGTTAAAGGGGCCCTCACCTATCCGGCCAGGAGCACCTCAACCGATCAATAGGAAGTGTTTTGGGTGTCAGCAGTTGGGGCATGTAATCAAGGATTGCCCTTAGAGACAGCAAGTGCGACAGGGTCAGACAGCTCCAGCTAGAGCATTTGCAGTGATGCCAGGAACTGACAAAGTACAAGGTACTTTTAATCTCTTTCAAGAACCCATTAGAGTACTTTTTGATACTGGCGTCTCTCATTCTTTTATATCTAGACAGTTTGTAGAAAGAGAACATATCGTAACTACCTCCTTGTCTAGACCTATTCGTGTTAAGACCCCTTTAGGAGGGGCAGTTACTCTTTATGAGATATGTAAAGATTTTGAGATTGACTTTGCAGGTAGAGTCTTGTATGCAGACCTAATTGTGTTAGGATTTGAGGGGTTTGTAATTATTTTGGGTATGGATTGGCTACGAAAACACTTTGTGACTCTAGATTGTTCTGGAAGGACTGTAAATATAGATATTCCCAGTATGCCACGGCTTACCCACACTTCTAGCGATGGAGAAGAGTCGGTGATGACGAGTTTTCTATGCTCGGTAGAAATCCCTAAGCAGGATATTAGTGAGGTAGATGTGGTGCGTGAGTTTGAGGATGTATTTCAGGAGATACCTGGACCTCCACCTCGACGGGTAGTAGAATTTCGCATTGACTTAGTGCTAGGAACTGCACCAATTTCTAAGGCGGCATACAGAATGGCGCCTAAAGAGCTTGTGGAGATGAAGAAGCAGCTGGAAGAGATGCTTCAGAAAGGGTTCATTCGTTCAAGTAACTCCCCATGGGGAGCACCCGCGATCTTTGTCTCCAAGAAAGATGGCACTCTCCGTATGTGCATAGATTACAAAGAGCTAAACAAGGTGACTATCAAGAACAAGTATCCGCTACCTAGAATTGATGACTTGTTTGATCAGTTGAAGGGGGCAGCCATGTTCTCTCAGTTTGATCTCAGAACGGGTTACCATCAGATGGGTGTGTTAGAGGAAAGTATACCGCTTACTGCTTTTCGGACCTGGTATGGGTTGTATGAATTTCCTATAATGCTTTTTGGTTTGACAAATGCTCCTGCCTATTTCATGGACTTGATGAACATAATTTTTCAACCGTATCTAGATAAGTTTGTGATTATCTTCATAGATGATATCCTGGTATATTCTAAGAATGAAAAGGAACACAGAGAACACTTGAAAGTTGTATTGCAGACTTTGAGGGAGCAACAATTATACGCTAAGTTCAGTAAGTGTCACTTTTGGGAGAAAGAAGTTCGATTTTTGGGGCATGTTGTGTCCAATCAGGGAATAGCGGTAGATCTTGAGAAAGTTGTTGCGGTCAAAGAATGGAAGCAGCCCACGAACCCTACAGAGGTGAGAAGTTTTTTAGGACTAGCCAGTTATTACAGGAGATTTATAGAGAAGTTTTCCACTATTGCAGTACCCATGACCAAGTTGACCCGCAAGAATGTGAAGTTTGTATGGACAGATGATTGTGAGAAAGCTTTCCAGGAGTTAAAGCAGCGGTTGACTACAGCACCGGTGTTAACTATACCAGTACAAGGGAAAAGTTAGTAGTGTTTACTGATGCAAGTGGAACTGGGTTGGGATGTGTGTTGATGCAGCATCAGAAGGTTGTATCTTATGCTTCTCGACAGTTAAAACCTCATGAGAGACGATACCCTACTCATGACTTAGAGTTGGCAGCAGTTGTTTTTGCGTTAAAAGTGTGGCGACACTACTTGTTTGGGGAGCACTTTGAGTTGTACACAGATCACAAGAGCCTCAAATATCTTTTTTCTCAAAAAGAGTTGAACATGAGGCAACAGAGGTGGGTTGAATTCGTCAGTAGTTATGATTTCGAGATCCTTTACCATCCAGGAAAAGAAAATGTGGTCGCAGATGCACTTAGTCGACAACATGGGATTATAGCTTCTTTGATGATTCAGGAATGGAAGTCCTTAGAGTTAATTTCGATGCATGATGTTCAACCAATAGAGAGTGCTGAGAGGGCATACATTGGTAGTTTGACCGTACAGCCGACGTTACTGGGTAAAGTTCGTCAGATGCAAATTTAGATGGGTTTCTCGTCAACAAGCTCTATGATCTTGTAGTGGATTTGATGGATGATTGTCCTATTGATTGGTTTGTGGACTCAGATAAGGGATTGCGATTCAGGGACAGATTGTGTGTACCTAACATTGTTGAATTGAGGAAAGAGATTATGGATGATGCCCATAGGTCCCGATATACCATTCACCCTGGTGGGACTAAGATGTATCATGACCTGAAGAGGACGTTTTTGTGAAAAGGTATAAAGAAAGACGTAGGAGAGTATGTTTCTCGATGTTATGTGTGCCAACAAGTTAAGGTAGAACACCAACGACCGTTCAGACTTTTGTAGCCTCTTGAGATTCCTACTTGGAAATTGGAGTACATCTCTATAGACTTCGTGGATGGATTGCTGCGGTCTAAGCGAGACAATGAATCTATTTGGGTGATAGTGGATCGACTCATCAAGTCTGCTCATTTTATTCCAATCAGTGTTCACTGAACTGCGGATAAACTAGCTAGGCTGTATATTCAAGAGGTGGTGCGACTTCATGGCGCGCCAGTTTCTATAGTTTCATATCGTGATCCGTTATTTGTGGCAGAGTTTTGGGAGAGCTTTCAGCATGCTTTGGGTGCTAGGTTAGACTTGAGCATGACTTATCATCCTCAGACAGATGGGCAAACTGAGCAAGTAAATCAGATCTTGGAGGATATGTTAAGAGCTTGTGTCATCAATCTTGGTGGTAGTTGGGAAGAACAATTGCCATTGGTGGAGTTTGCTTATGATAATAGCTATCACTTAGTATCAGGATGGCACCTTTTGAGGCTTTGTATGGGAGGCCATGTCGATCACCTGCATGTTGGAGGGAGGTAGGAGATGCGCCATTGTTAGGGCCAGAGTTGGTGAGAGAGACCACAGAGAAGGTGAATATTATTCAGGAACGTATTAAGACTGCACAGAGTTGTTAGAAGAGTTATGCTGATAGAAAACGTAAAGGGGTTGAGTTGAATGTTGGAGATTTTGTGTTTTTGAAGGTCTCGTCGATGAAGGATATCATGCGGTTCGGAAAGAAGGAAAAGTTGGCACCTAGATTTGTGAGACCATATAAGATCACTGAGAAGATTGGTAATGTGGCTTACAAATTAGCCCTATCACCTGCTTTAGCTATGATTCACAATGTGTTCCATGTATCTTTATTGCGGAAGTGTAAGCAAGACCTTTCCCAAGTAATATCATCAGAGGTGTTAGAGATTAGTGACGATCTAACGTCTATGATGTGACCGGTTACTATTCTAGACCGAGAAGTAAAGCAGTTGCGGCGTAAAAAAGTGAACTTGGTGAAAGTGCAATGGAGCGAGGATGAAAATGATATCACTTGGGAATTAGAAGAGAAAGTTCGACTTATGCACCTGAAACTTTTTGCTTAGTACTCTCTCCTATCGAATCTCGGGATGAGATTCTTTTGAGGTGTGTATATTGTAGCGACCCTAATTTTTCATAAGTCTTATTTATTAGTATTATTACTTTATTTTATTTTTGACTTTATTAATTACGTAGTTACATGAGAATTTAATATTGTATTTAATTAATTTAATGTATTATTTAATTATATATAATTAATCCAAATATTTATATATTTATGTTTGTTATATAAAAAAAAAGAGTGTTATATATATATATATATATTTAATCTTGGGCGACGCACCAATAAATCCCAAATCTTTATCTTATGATCCATTTAGTCCTATCTTTTTTCTTATGCTCCAATTAGCCCCAACATAATGTAAATGACAACTGAACCCGTGTTACACTAATTTTTACGCGTTTCATTAAGGGTAATTAAGTAAAGCCCCAACGGTGTAATGACTGGAATGCCCCAAACCTGTCATCTGTAGAAATTTGTTTCCCTCCAAACAAACCCGTAATCGAAGAGTCGTGTATGGAAGGTTGAACAGTTCTCCGATGTTAATGGCGTGATGTTAGGTATTGCAGTTGCAGATTGTTAGTTGACGATGCGAAATCCATGTGGACTGGGACAATAGAATAGCGTTTTTGTGTTTTACCCTAATCCCTATCAAATACGCAACCCCCTTCGCTGTTGATACATCAAAACCGGCGGTGTAAGTGCTCTGTGACGCTGTTGTGCTTGGAAGCAGTGACCAGAAAGTATTCGTAGTTCGCCGACAATGGTACCAGGTACGGTAATCGTCTGTGCACGTAAACCCTTGCTTTCATTTACATTACGAAGTTGTGGATTTATGTGTGAAGGACAATGCGAAGTGCTTATTGTTGTCAGTTTTGTGAAATACATTAAATTGTGATGTCTGTACGCTGAAGTAGTGTTGTTATTTTTGTGCGATTTTGAGAAATGCGTGCTTCTTCTCGGAGGGTTGTTTGTCAATGTTGTCGGCCTGTTAAGGGATGTTCTGTGTGTGATTTTGTGGTAATATTACTGCGGTGAATGTAAATGTGATGGTAATGCAATTTTATTATCAAGTGTGTACTGGGATTTCCTGATTTTGGGGCAATGCAATGTGAATGTAATGGTGATGCAAATGTAAATGTGATGGTTTACCTAATTGCTTGGTGGTGTGTACTATCATGTACCTGTGGAGGTGTGCGTACTGTGTTTTTGAGGTTTTTACATTGAAGAAAAATGTAATTGTGTTCAAGATTCGTGTCAGTGATGCTACGTAACATAATTACGACTACACAAACAACAACAAAACATAAACAATAACATTGGGGCCCAAAAACACACTTGTATTTTTCTTTAATGCGTTAACGTAATCTACGTAACGTCACTTCAATCGTTGTATATTATTGCTGAAATGCGTAATTACAATTCGTTGTATTGTATATAATGTAGTACAAAACACTGAAATTAGATAGCTGGGAAGAGATAGTGGTTAGTTTTTTATAGTCATGCATGCAATACATACTCATTGTCTATTGCGAGATGAGATAAAAAAACAGAGTTTGGCTGTGTGCTGTTACTGTTTGTGTTCAGATTTTACATTGATGGCATGATATGGGGCATAAAGGTTTGTGTTCTTTTGGTAAATTGCCTGATTGTGGAACATGTGGTGGTGTAAAAGATTCAGTTTTTCATGGTTACACGTCATTACATTTTACGTTTTGTGTTGGCAGTTTTAACATGTTTCTGCTGCTTTTCATGAAAAACATGTTCAGGTAGCAGTGGCAGTAGGACTGCGAAAAAAAAAATTGGCATGAGGTCACCACAAACATCGACAAGGAAGGCCAGTAAAAGACAAGCAAAGCTCCCATTCAAGAAACACAAACGGCAGGGTGACCCTGTTCAGAGACCTGATGTTGATCCATCAAAATTAATGTACCGGTCAAACATATCCGGGCTGATTAGCACAGTTCTGGAACTGGAATTACGCGATGCCCACATCAGGCAGTTGCAGAAAACGCCATTCTGGCTGATGATTGATGCGATTCGGGCTAACGAGCTGGATCCTAAAATGTTCAAAAAATGTGATGCGACAGTATGTCGGATAATACAAACTTACAACCCTGAAGATGAGAAATTCCACATTGGTGGAGCTAAGTTACCATTGCGCAACAATGACATCAGGTTGATATTCGGCGTACAATGCGGGAAGGAGAAGTTGGATATGACACAGGGTGGGAAAGGGCCGTCCGATTTCATCCAAAGACGCTGCGCAAATGTAAGCCGAATTTCTGCGAAAGTTATAAAGGACTTGCTGGGAGAAGCAATATCTGGTCGTACAGAGCGTGACGAAGAAGATGTGGCGAAATTGCTGTGTCTTTACGTTTGTGCCAAGTTGTTTTTCGCAACGACCGGCGAGCATATAGGTTGGGCATTTGTGCGTGTCATCGACAAACTGGACACATTGCAACACTATGACTGGACTGCAACAATAAGGAACACATTGATTGGGTCACTAAATGAGATGCACAATAGGCCAGAGAAGGTCACTGGTTGCGTAGTAGCATTGCTGGTACGTACATTTACTTGCTGTTTGGTGGTTTAATTTCAGCTTTAAAACATAACAACAGATTCGCAAGCCATTTCCGCGTTTATTTAATGGATGTTTGTTGTGTAATTTCAGTTTCTCATTTGTGAGCATTCAAACATTGTCGCTCCGGAACGGCCTAACGTCACACCGCGCTTTTGTCGATAGAACATGGCAGCCGCTGTGGGGAAACTAAGAGTAATAAATCTGTGGGCAGAAGGTTGCTTTGAGGTATGGAATTAGAACCCTTATAATTGTATTCCAAAATTTTCAAACACAAAACATTTGAAGTTCTGATATGTTTTATTTGTAATTTTACTTAGGTCTAGTGTGGCAAACTTGTTGAGACGATTAATGAATGTCATATTCTCAAGCTGCCTGCTGCTGAGATTAAACTAAAAGAAAGTGGTAGAACTAGTATGGATGTGGAACCACGTGGACTGTGCGATGAACGCAGGGCTGTGATTGAAGACAGATGATGTTGGCAGCGTGGAGCCAAGCTTCAATTGTTGGCAGCTGGGCACAAAAAACAAGGGTGACATGCAAATAGAGGGAGGGAATGACTATGACAATAAGAATACAGGAACACCGACCAGCAAGGAAAAAGTAGCTGGAAAGCTGGCATCACGTGGAGAAGTTTGGCCGGTATTGTTCCCAGATCTTCTAGAACTGTCCAGCACTCCAGATGGTGAAGACGTGGGTGAGGAACAAGAGGGGTTGCACGATGAACTGCGAACTTGTAAAGTCAGAATTTCTGAATTAGAGAGTGAGATCAATATGAAAGACGTACGGATAAGTGAACTGGAACAGCGTGTGGAAATACTGGAGAAACTGCTCGGGCGGCACGCTGGGAATTTGTTTACAGACTTAAATACTGTGATTGTCGATAAGGATTCGGAAATTGCTCGACTCAGCAAGTAGGTTGATCGGTTGGAGACAAAAATAAGCAGTTTGGAAGATAGTCTTGATGACCTTGAGGTGCACGAGGTCACACAATTTGCTGTGAATGATGGATCCAATCAACGAACACTGAGTAATAGTCTGTTAGGGAAAGTGAGTGGGTCTGCCAATGTGACGAGTTGCGAAAGTGCGCAGCAGTCTGCGTGTCCTGCAGGCCAACCCGAAGACGTGCAGATCAATGACATAGAAATTGTTGACAATGCAACTGGGATTGAAGATTTGACAGATGACTTCGCAGGTGGGCTTGTACATACAACTGTACAAAGGGTTGAGGGTAGCTGCAATCCCCTAAATGCGCAGACAGCAGCTGCTGGCAATGTAAAAGATGGCGCAGATGTCGTTGGTGTAGAAGGTCATTGTGAACACACAGCAGGTGCAATAAGTTCTGGGCCAAAAGTTACATCACTTGTGAAAAGGGTGAAGAACAAGGCAAGACGGGAATTTAGGTTATCAGACTACGAATATCCCGGCATATTTGGGCGTCCACAGGTAAACACCAATGTCAGACTTGGTAAATCATTTGAGCCCGGGGTGATTTACAGTGTTGAGGACATCCAGGTGGAGTGTAAAACCTGGAATGGCTTCGGTTTGAATAGGCGGCACACAGTGTGGAACATGCTGAAGGACAAAGACAGGGAACTACTACAAAGAATGTACAGTTTAGAGGGGGACAGGTAGGTTTTTCGGATAGAATGTTATATTCCTCAGTTTGTGCAGCTTGTAAAACTATGTTGTATGGTGGTTCTTAATTTTGTGTAACGGTGTGCAGCTTAATAGTATGGGATGGTGGACACAATGGAATACAAGTTCATTTCACGGACATCAAAGATTTGGTGCAGCAGAACTCCATACACGGCAATGTAAGCTGGTTTCGTGTAACGAAGCGTAGAGTATTTTTTGATTCTACAATTATTTTCTTTTAAAAACATATGCAAATCTGACCGTTGTTTCCTTTGTGAATTGAGTGATGTGGCTGTCACGAAGGGCCAATGAATTTTAAAACACAGTACAGAAAATGTAAACGGAAATGTAAATTTACAAAGCTCTTATTAGTATTGTGCTTGAATTGTAATGGGTAACATATGTTGCAGGTAATCGATGCGTACGCTGCAATGTTGACTGAAATGCATAAGACGGTATCTGGAAGGGCAGAATATGTTGGGACATCGTACATTTACACCAGTGTCTGTTCAGTATGTATCTACACTTTCGTTTGATTGCCCGGAATGTCAAAAAAATATTTGCATAATGAAACGTGATACGACTACGGAGGTTTTCGACAATTGTGCAGGATATGATGCGAAACAGTAGTGCTGTTTCCCGAGCGAAGTATTTGAATGTTCACATGAAGGCTGCTCAAGGTTGCAGAAATGCACTTTTCCCAATCTACAATGCCAACCATTGGATAGTCATGGCGCACGATTCAGAAAGCGGAAATTGGAAACATTACAACTCGATGCGGCTAAGACGTGGAGTGCGCGATGAGCATTACAATGAGGCTCTAAAAGTTGTAAGTGCTGTTTACAAAATTCAGTGTTGAATGTGCATGATGGACATATTACTATTTACGAAATCTTAATGTTACTGTGGTCAAAACTGCACTGATATGTGGAACATGGACAGAAACAATGGGTGACTGACCACCACAACAAATTTGTGAAGCCTCGAGTTACAGCTCCAGGTGTCCGAGCAGATCTGTTTGATGGCAGTTTTGTATCTGTTGTGGATTGTCCACAACAAGTTCCAGAGTCGTAAGTAATGTACAATTTGTTTTCAGTATACTGTTTTGATGATGTATCGCGTAACTGATGTTTACACCTGTATTTGTGAGTGCAGGTCGGATTATGGGATTTTCGTGTACTTCATAATTAGGCAGTACATTCGTAGTGCGGAAGTGGATACTATGATGGACGGTCTAACCCCAACTGGGCTACGAGCTGCAATGGTGGACATGTTCTTAAGTGACCCGGGCAGAGGCCTCCGTGGGAGGACATTATAAGAGGTTGAGGAGACATTTGCCAGTGCAGAAGGTGCATCAACAGCGTTGGGATGTTTTATTTTGTTGATGTTTTATGGACGTATATAATTTTTTGTTAGTCTGAAAAAACATAACAGTAGGAGGGAAAACTAGTTTCATATACATCACTTTTGGGGCTATGCAGAATTGCATAAAGGTTTAATCTGGGGTTAGGATCCATGACTTTGTGTAAATGAATGTTGAAATTATTTAGTAAGTTATTCAAACAGTCTCACCTATTGCATAGTAACAGTTTAACAGTGCATTACACTTTTATGTCATGTGAATTAGATTGTTTTAAAATGGCAGATGGGCGTGGGTATGTAAACAGGGTGTGCTCTATACAGTAGTTGCCATGACGATACTGAGATTGGGAAACCTATTTTCCATCATTTCAGTATGCGTGGCTTGATGTATATGGAAGTTGACATGCAACAATTGAGCACGTCGACCACGTGCTAAATATGACATGAGAAACGATTAATTGCACATTGCCAACGTAATAGGAATTGTGGACACACCATCTTCAGCGTAACATAAAATTACGTTCGCATTCACTTTATTTTACAAATTGCATACTGGCTACATGTTTTGTGGAATGACAATGGATTGTAAGCAGCCACCCAAACAGATTAAAACGTATAACATAATGTGGATCACAGGTTTTCAAATCTGTTATGTTGATAGATTCACCTATTGCATAATAACATTTTAACGGTGCATTACATTTTCATGTGCATGTGTAGCAGAGTGTTTTTAAATGGCACATGGACCTGTCTATGTAAACATGGTATGATCTATACAGGAGTTGCACATGACGACACTCAGTTTGGGGAACCTGTTTTACACCGTAGGAGTATGGTTAGGGTGATGTGTATGGAAGTTGACATGCCAACAGTTTAATCGAAGCTAGATTTGAAAAAAAAATGGAAGTTGACACTCAGTTTGTGGAACCTGTTTTACACCATGAGAGTATGGGTTGGTTGATGTCTATGGAAGTTGACATGCAAACAGGTTAATGAAAGCCGGATTTGAAAAAAAAAATGGAAGTTGACACTCAGTTTGGGGTATGTTTTTTACACCATGGGCGTGTGGGTGGCTTCACGTATATGGAAGTTGACATGCAAACAGGTTAATCAAAGCTAGATTTGAAAACAAAATGGTTGTCTTTCAAAGGAGCAGTGTTAGTGTTCAACAGTGGGGACCAAAAATGTATGTCCTACCAATCAGGTTAAACCAATAACATCAACTGGATGACTGGTTTCCAAATCTGTCATGATGTCCACAGATTTGAAACAACAAACGGCACCCATTTGCTCATTTCATGTCTAGACAGTGTTAATAAAAAAATATTTGAAAAATAAAACCCATTGGCTATTTTCATGTCTTCACATTATTAAGCAAAACAGATTTCAAACAATGGAACTGAAATGGTTGCCGGGTTACATAAAAATGTATATCCTACAAAATAGATTAAACCAATAGCAAAATTGAATGACTGATTGAAAAAAAGGGGAAAATATTTCGGAAAACATAATGAAACAGAATCCCAGTTTGCTAACAACAAAATTAAATCATACGGCAGACCACCTGTAATGGCTCTTTGCATGTCTTCCTATTGTGATTGCCCACTTTTCCGCAATGACCACAACGTATACGTTGCACTACCTCACCCTTGGACGGAATTCTCTTCCGTTTGGGCCGACCGGGAGGACGCTTGGCCATCGACGGAGCTATCAAACATTCAGCTGGGTTAAACAGTGGCCTCCCCACTGTTGGGATGGGATATATGGATCCGCTATAAGTAGCTCGAAATGTATCAATAAAAAATGCGGAGTCTATGGCATCATAGATGTTTCTCCCACTATTACGGAATGCAACGACAGCATGGGAACATGGGAACCTGTTGATCTGCCACTGAAGACAAGAACATGTGTGCTTGCCAACATCAACCAACACCGATGGGTGGGAGTGGACCTCATATACATCATCATTACCCTGGCTCACACACCAAGCCCTGCTGTCATTATACGTTGACACCAATTT
This sequence comes from Camellia japonica, assembly GCA_030407325.1. Taxonomy (NCBI): domain Eukaryota; kingdom Viridiplantae; phylum Streptophyta; class Magnoliopsida; order Ericales; family Theaceae; genus Camellia; species Camellia japonica. The sequence continues at coordinate 30,884,868 of JAPPVO010000031.1, forward strand.
TTTCTCCATTTTCGGGGATATCACACCGGCCCATTTACTGCATTTAACTCTGCGCTCCGACATCTGCTCCATTATTTGACCCCTTATCATATCGACCAATCTCGTGATAGGGAGATGACGGGCCTCACCAATCCAATTGTTGAAAGACTCAGCAGCATTTGAACACATCTCCCCATACCGTTGGCCCCTTTAAAAAAAAAAAAAACCCATTTACGGAGCAAAAATTAAAAAGACAAGAATAAACACATACTGCAAGAAAACATATGGGGATTTTAAAATATGCCATAACCCATTGTGCAGACAATGAATTACCTAAAATACGCATTAGCCCAGTGTTTGGGGTCCAGGTCTTTCATGAAATCTTCAATCACAGCTGGGCTTGCCTTCTTCAATACCTCCAATTTCTCATTGAAACAAGTAACAGTGGGCGCATATGCACATTCCCACAACTTCCGCATCAACCCAATTTTGTGCGATGCATTAACATACTTCATTCGATCCCGCAAGTTCATCTGGAGATGCAACAAACAATATGCATGATGCGCTGAAGGGAAAATAATGGGCATAGAGTGTAATAATCCGATGTGGCGGTCAGATATGAAAGTTAATGTTCGCCCACCCCCGACAACTTCTTTCAAATTACGAAGAAACCATTCCCAATTGGCTGAATTCTCGGAATCAACAATAGCAAAGGCTACCGGAAACAACCCTGAGACGAAACATGCAACATAAAAAGTTAGACATTACAAAAATTATACAACCATCCATACAAAATAAATTGCGACACATTTACAACAAAAAAAAAAGAATAAGCCTGCCATTGTGTCTTACATTCCTATTCAGTTTTATTTGAGGAGACTCTATTTCAATGTTCTCAAATTTTTTGCTTCAATAAATGGAAAAAAAACATTTGTAATGTATACAAATGGAATTATCTATTTACTAGTATACTCAGCAAATAAGCACTAATGGAATAAAATAACACACCATTACCTTGATTGGCGTCTTTTGCCGTAGCTGCGAGCAAATTACCTTTAAATCTACCTTTCAAAAACGTTCCATCCAAAAACAGCATAGGACGGCAGTGATTGAACCCATCTATACATGCGCGGAATGCTATGAAATACCTAACGAAGCCCTCGGTTTTTTGGTCAAACTCAAGGTTAATGTAACTGTTTGGGTTTTTTTGCATAACAGAATTGCTATACCACCTCAGCTGATCGAAGGACGTAGCGTGATCCCCGTACATCTTGCCCCTAGCTTTCTCAACACCCAACCATGCCACCCGGTAGCTAATGTCCAAACCATACTCGTTCTTCAAATCAAAAACAACATCAGTGGGGCGCGTCAATAGCTTATCACGCACCCGATCTGCAACAACAGTAGACACCAAATCAGACCCCGTACGAAGGTTCCTAGAAGTACGTACAGCAGCCCCACAAGTATGCACACTATCAAACCTCTTAACACAAAACACCCCACTTGACGGTAACATCCTCGCATGAACTGACCACGGACAATCTGTTGAATCCGCAAACTTACACACTACCGTAATTCGGACGGAGTCATTTTTAACGTACTTAAATTGAAATCCACGTTCAACAGCATACTTACACAGAACGTCACGGAATTCAGTTGCTCCACCATCAAAACATTGTCCCACATGGGTAATACCGTGCGCCCATTGCGCCGACAGAAACGTCTTCGATTTGTTAGGACAATTCGTTGGTAACAAATCCATCTGCTCATTCACGCACCCATTCCCACTACAATGCCGTGATGTTCCCCCATCGTCAGCGGAATCCAACACGCCCCGATTACCCCCCACACCAACACTATTTCCCTGAATGAGGACCTCAATGTGATTTATCCCGAAGGACTTAGCAAGGCACAACATGTTTTGAATGTCGTCATCGCTATCCACCTTAAACTTCTTATACCCGAGGAAATCAAAAAACAAACACATCGCACCTGGCACCAAACCATCGAACTTCCCGCAAATTTCATCAACAATCTTTGCATACGACGAATCCTGATGCAACCGAATAAGAACATTAACTAAACCATATGAACACACCAGCAAAATTCCCCCTTCCATACCTGCACACATTTTGAAGAACCCCATTACTGTTGCTACATACCCATGAAACAACCATAACAAAACAGTATGTGTGCGTTTGTTGGATTAAACACACAGTGCATGAAAATAAAAAATGTCCCAACGCCCCATCGCAGGCATTGATATAACCAACACACCCAGCCCATAGACAGATCACAGGAAACTAAAATAAACCTGTAAAAAAAAAAACACCTTTTCCCAGGAGCTTGAACACAACAGTGCCACCACAGGAATCCACCAACTTGAAATGTCCAATTATAGTGCGAAGCACAGCAGTGCTCACCCTATTCTGCCTCCATGACAACAATGGTGGAATCAATGTAGATGAAAAAAAACAATGGTAATGAAACCGAAATGGTGGCCAACAACAATAAAGAATCAGAAACAATGTCAATCAAATACATAACAATGAAATAAATTGTTAATCAGTAAGAACGGAAATTCCCGTATTCTGAGAGATCGCACAAATGGTGCAGAAAATGTTAATCAATAAAAATCATCCCCACTAAAAACGTCGAATGGAGAAAATCAGTGGTAATGCATCATAAAATCGTGGACAACACCGACCATGCATCAGAAAACAGTGTTACTCAAAGACATAACAACGAGCCAAATGTTAATCAATAAACACAGATTAACCGTTTGCATTCACATCGGAAAAAATGGTGCAAACGATGGTAATCAATAGCAATCAGCCCCACGCAAACATTGACAACAACAAACCGAAATGAAAACAAATCAAATGTTTAAAGAAATACACATAAACAGCGTATTGACGGGGAGAAATGGTGCTCACCGATTTGGGTGTCCCAATAACAATGCCAACAGTGTTAATCAACAACCCATCCCCACAATAAGTTGAACATTACGAAACCCAATTGAATTCACCATCAACTGTTTAAGAAAAGATTCATCTAAAGGATATTGATGTAAAAACGAAATGGATCAATCAAACCCCACAAAATCAGGCTTCTAAATAGGACTAAATGGTGCATAAGAAAACATTTAGGACTAAATGGTTCAACGTTTCAGCAAGTAGGATTTATTGGTAAATATTTATATTTATATATATTATAATAGTTTATTAGGTTAGAATAGGATTAGGTAATCTATCAAAAGAAAAGAAAAGAAGGAGAGGTGCGGCGGCAAAGAGAAAGCCACCAGAGAGAGAGAGAGAGAAAGATTCATCCAAACCATAGGCAGTGCATGCAAAGAAGAGAGAGACGGCTTGGAGAGAAAGTGGTGTGGAAGAGGAGAACAGAAAAAAAAAAAAAAAAAAAAAAAAAATGGAGAAAGAAAGAAAAAAAGAATAGAGTTTTGTTTTGGTGGCTCCATTAGTTCTTCAAATAATTCTTTGATCTTCAAAAAAATATTGTGAGTATAAAACCCACTTTCCTTGATTTATATTTAATTCGTTGTTTTTATTTATTTATTTTTATTTATTTGATATTGAATTGATTTCATATTTGCATGTAGATGATTGATCGATTTTAATTATTTTGATTAGTTGTGCATGTAAGGTTTAGGGTTTTTAGATGATTAATTGATTTTAATTATTTTGTTTAGTTGTGTATGTAAGGTTTAGGGTTTTTAGATAATTGATTGATTTTAATTATTTTGATTAGTTGTGTATGCTAGGTTTAGGGTTTTTATATGGATTTATTTTATGGTTGTAATCACACTCATGGTTATATGAAATTAAAATTAATTAGGAACTCATAGCTAAATTCTTTATACTCCATCATGACTCTATGGATTGTTGTTTATTTGAGTGATAGTGAGAAAGAGTGTATAAAAAAAAAGTGAGGATTATGAGATTTATTTGAATGCCTTAGGCTTGGCATTGTTATATTGTTTTCATGAGTGAGATGTTTTGTATATGTATATTGTTGCCTCGTTCTCATGAGTAAACGAGTGCTTTGATTTACGCGCGTACGTATATACTAACCATCTGAAGAATGTGGGTCAAACTCGGGACGATATCCCCGTACAAGTTTGGCTTCGGAGCGATGTTAGGTATACGGGAGGCACATGGGATATATGTTTAGGCCAGAAGTGGAGGGCCGAAGTAGTGGAGTTAAGGTACAAAGAATTTAATTATGAGTTTATTGTTATAGTGTGTATTGTATTGACTTGTACAGGTTGAAATATAGTAAACGACCTCGATAAATTATGAAATTAAGCAGAGGCATGTATACGTGATTCTAGACAACTTTTGTGTTTTAACTTTTTATTAAAAAGATCGATTAGAACTTATAATCGGATGATTTTGATTATAGTAGTTTTAATTCATTTTGGCAATGCAGACTTTAGATGCTGTTTTAACCCACGAAACGAGCTCATTTTTATTGGTTTCGCGTAAATTGAAGTACAACATTATTCTAAACACTTTTCGTGTTTTGAAATTTTCTGAAAAAATTCATCTTACAGCAGTTTCTTTTCGTTTTCAGTTCCAGATTTTTCGATCGAAATTCGGTTAGGATATTCTATTAAGTTTTTCTCTTAATCTGTTCAATTTCTACTAAATTTGTTCGCACTACCTTTTAATAAATTTGATTCTGTACAACTTTTGTTCTTTGAGTTTTGGTTAATTCAAATTATTTAAGCATGAATCAGTGCATTTTTATACTTCTTTAACAAGTTACTTAGGATTAAATTATACTAACTTTATTTTTTTTCAGGATGGTGGGTCTTCCTAATTTTTATGCAGGGTTGACCCGCCATATTTTTATTTATATTTTGTTTATTTTATACTCAATTTATATTTCGTTGTGTATGGGTAAGAAACTAAATGCCACCGTATCTCGAGAAACTACCAATTCGTCTCGGTGTGGATGAAACTACTTGTCTTGTCCCATAACAAGAATTAAATGTATTTTTGTTTGTGTCTGGTGGACACATGGGAGTTAAATCTTATACTCATACCAGTATACCTATATACTGACCCGTTTTGTCCCTTGGCAACTCGGGTGCATTTTGTTTGAGCGTAGCTAAGCTTCCTTTGCAGGATTAGTTGGGGCTACGGTGGTGACGTGGAATTACTATAATTGTTGAACTTGTCGTTTGGACTTCTTTTGTTTTCTTGAGTTTTAGGGTTGATATTAGTTTATGTATTTATTATTTTTTTTTATGACTTTAGTATTGGGATAATTTGGCATGATTTGTAACCATACATTATTTAAGTTATTTTGACTATTTATTGTTATTTTAATATTGGAGGTATTGGGTAGTTATGAGATTATGGTAGATAGTTTGGTTGGCATTTAGTTTTTTCTGTTTCACCCTTAGGATTTGGATGATAGAATATTGATTGAAGTTTAGTCCTAATTTAATATTTAATTGTCTAAATTTTGGGGTGTGACAGTAACAGAATTAACTGAAAAAATAAATTTTCTAACTGTTCACCTATACAATAATAAAATTATCTGAATTAATAATTGAAATAAAATTTTAACATTATTAAAAATTATTAATTAATTTGATGATTTATTAATAAAAAGACCTATTTATTATGAAATTAGAACTCTTGGGAGCATAATGTAATTTTTAAAATCACATGAGGTAATTTATAATTTAAGTAAATTTCAAATGTATGTTTATAATTTATCTATAAAATTAAGATTAAAAAAATCTCAATTGAAAAGTATAAAGAGATAAATATATTGTATAAGTAAAATTTCCCATGATGAATGATTGTTTTAAAAGTAGTGTTCATGCCACGTCACATTCAATGTCTTTACTTTCAAAATCTCATTTTTGTCTTCTACTTCCTATAAAGTTATTCTAATTTTTTAAAGACTAATGATTCACAACTCTAAATTTAAATCTTTAACAATGATTCTAATGATATGATATATAGTAGGGAAAAAAAAACACATACATCAAACCATTCATGAATGAGACCCACTGTTACATAAGTAAAACTCTCATTAGAGTTCTACTTTTAGAGCTCTTCAACATTTTTATTTTTTAAATGCATTTAATATGTAAATAGCATAGATTTAAAGATTCTAATCATAACTCAAAATTATATATTTTGTCCTTTGTTTTTATTTTGAGTCCTACACATTAAATCGACTTGATTTTAAACCTTGAGGATGATCCTATTGTACCCGCTTATAACTTGTTATTAGAGGAGGATTGATCGCAAGATAGTTAACACAAAATTACATATTTTAACGCAATAAAAATAGTTTCAAAAGTAAAATCAGATACTTTAGGAGACAGCTTGCTACATTCAAAGAGCTATAAGAAATTAAGGAGAGAAGAGGCCGGACAGATGAAATCAAATATACGACTTTAGAAGATACGAAAACTATATCAGACGACAAAAACATCGATAAATGCATAACTTTTCATACCATATATCTCACTATTGTGAAAATGAAAACACTTGCTATAACATTCACTATCCACTTCCAAGACAACCAAGGCCCATCCAAGTACAAATAACTATGTAAGTTTACACTGACAGTGTGAAAAAAGCATAATTTTCACATTTATGATAATTGAAAGATTATGACACACTTACTTTTCATTTCTACCAACATTTCGAAATTCTCCAGAACGCTAAAAGGAGAACTCTTTTATGAAGCAATTGAATAATCAACCAACTGAATGATTCAATGCCGTTTCTTATTATCGCGAAAAACAGATGCTAGAAAGGCCCTCCGAGCAGGAAAAGGCCCACAATGCACATGAGGCTAGATTTTTTTGCTGCAAGTGTTTCCCTCTTTATCATAAAGAATAGTGTCATTTGAGCTGGTCACATTTCTAAAATAGCAGAATTCAGTACCATCATATTGGTATGCTTGCTTTGTACTCCATAATCTGCTGACCTGCAAGTTGCCCTTTGCAACAAGAACAACGTGACCATCCTGCAAATTTTTTAGAGAACTCGCCAAGAAACCAATATCAGCGTCCTTAACCTTCTCCTCGTTAAAACCTAACGTTATATTCGTTACCAAAGAGTTAAATCCATTTCCTTGGTCCACATATCTGAAGTATAGGGAAAGCGGAAACCTTTTAAGTGATTTGATTGAATAGGTAGAAGACGATGGCAACATGGCATAGACACTGTCATTAAAATTGATTATCTGATTCACCGTCATCAAATCCCCATCATTCCCCACCACAATAATGTTACTGTAATTTAATGATTGAATTGAATTGGTTGTGATCTTCCCATGGGATGACCTCACCCATCCGGTCGATGATATGGACCTACTAGCACTAGTCAAAAATTTCCCATTCAGACCTGTAAAATTTGATTCTGGGGTAACAACAGGAGGCAAGCTATTGAGTCTCAAAAGCTGTCCTTCCGTTTTTACACTCTTCTTGTCCAACCAAACGTGCAAATTCGCATCTATGTACCACACCTTCAACGCGTTTGTGACACTAAATGCAAACTCATGGCTCTTTCCATCTAGAATTTTTCCCAAAAATGGAGTGATTTCAATATCATAAGAAGGGAGATTGAAAGATCCAATACCGGTAATGGGTCTCCATAGGAGAGGATAGAACCCTCCAGTATAGATCACAGTAAAAGGCCAAACAGCACCAACTGTTATACCATCCAGACTGATCACAACCTCCCTAAATGCCCCGTTCCCCGGTGTATTCGTGAGGTTATTCGCAGCAATATATTCATTGGGGAAATTCGTATACCAAAATTCATCATTCTCATGAAAAGAAACATAAACCTCCAACACAGCCCTATATGCATTTTGGGGAACATTGAACATTTTTGATTGTTTATCAATTGAATTCTGAATTAGAAACCACAACCCATCATTCAATGGTAAATTTCGCGAAATGGGTAAGATCAAATCAGCCACAGAACTATACCCACTAACGGAATTACCCAATTTTGGTTCATGAGATTTGTGAGGTACCTCAGCAGGATAGAAATGGAATGTTAGGCTCAGATTATACACACCAGTGCGAGAACCATCGACACTATTACCAAGATAAACAGCAAGTGTTTGATTAGTCATCAACAGTGAATAATACCTGGTAATATCCTTCTTGATAGTCCAATCTATTCCTGTGGGTGTTGGCTCCGCTGTGCAGCTACGGAGAAGCTCAACGCCCCCGAGCCAAACCCCGAAAATGCGATCATATTGGATACCTTTAGATTTTCCCTTCAATTCAAGGACAATTGTGGTGAAATTTTGAGATGGGCAATTGGAAGGAGGGGTGTAATTGGCAAAAGCTGGTGGTTGACCATATGTGAAGCCAAAGTCATGTTGGAGAAGGAAGTATGAGCATGGTTTGGTTTTGGGTAGTTTGATGGGTTTGGTGACTTCAAAGTATGTTGTCGATGGGGGATTGGTGGAGGTTTTGAGCTCAGAGATGAGCTCTGATCTGAAGTTGGTTGCTCTGTGGATGTTTGCAGTGGTGGAGAGAGGTTGGTTGAGGAGGAAAATGGAGGAGAGGAGGAGGAGGAAGGGGAGGAGAGAGAGAGCCATGAATGAAAGTTGTGTAGTTGCTTCGCTTCAAGAGATTGAAACTCGTATTTGAGTGGTGAAAACAGCAGCAAGCATCCTCTCCTTCATTCCTTACTTGGTGGGCTATTCGGCCTACTTTTGGACTCAATTTTGATTTTTTAAGTCGTTCACATTTTTAAATTTATCATGTATATCATACTTGTAAGAAATCAAGTCGATCGAATATCAAAAATCACATAAATTAAAAGTTTTATTAAACAATAAAATTGTTTATTAAAATTTTTTTAATAAACGATTTTTAGTTCTTCCGATATCCAATCAATTTAATTTTTTACAAATATAATATACATAACAAATCTTAAAATGTGAACGATTCAGATTAAAATTAGTCCCAATAACCCACTAAATAGGGAGCCAATGAGAGGATCTTGCTGGTGAAAACAGAGGAGGAATTTGAATGACATAGATTTCTTCCACACCGGTTGACGGACTTGACTTGACTTGCATCGTCATTCATAAATGAAAGCAAAAGTCTATGAATCATAAAAGAATAACTAGAAAATTATTCAAAATTTCAAATTTAGAGTTTAGATTTAATACTCCAAAAAAATATTATACAAATTAAAAGAACCCCACTTTTCTTTTCTTTTTTGTCTCTCTCTTCCTCTTCCAATGACATCGCTGCTACCATTTCCGCCTATATTGCTTCGCCAATCACTCGTTTTACATGTTTTTAAAATAAAATTTTATATGTACACAAGCATATTTTTATTTTTTATTATTTTTTTTATGCTAAAAATGAATATAAGCAAGTATAACTTTTATATGAATAAAAAAATAATAAACTACAATCATTACCAAAATGACTCCTATTAAGGGTCTGATTGGTTTAATTTTAAGAATTTGTTTTTTAAAAAATTCAAAAACTAGTTTAATAAAAAAAAATTGAAAAATCAATAATCAAAAACTCATTATTTCCATATGATTCACTTTTTTGGACAAAAATAATCTTACAAAAAAAAAAAAAAAAGTGCTCATTTTTGAAAAAAAAATTCAAAAACAAATTATGAAAATTCAACTAAACGAATTCTAAATGCTTTTAAAGGCTTAGGTTGTAAATTTAAATTTCCAAAAACACTACCTACTCAATATGTCAAATTTATTATTTTATTATTTTTATTTTTAATTTACTAAGAAGGAAAAAAAATGGTAATGAAGATTAGACTACTAAGATAATGAAAATAAGATCAGATTTTTTTTTTTAAAGGTAAATAAAGGCCCCTTTTGGGAAGTGAGTTATAATCCACTTCCCAGATTATAATCCACTTCCTCCCTCACAAAAAAGTAACTTATAAGCAACTTTTAATCAAAAAGCTGATTATAACCATCTTTCCAAAATAGCTCAAAAGTAAGGTAAAATACAACAAACCATATACTTGTGACAAAATTACACTAACTTCTCCTCTAATAACGGTAAATTACAAAATTGCTTGTGTTTGGCATTATGAAAGGTGTAGTGAGATAATTAGAATTCTTTTTCTTATGCTTCCTATATTTTGTTTTAGCGTGGTACCACAAAATGAGTGGTGACAATAATATCACCCTCAGGAAAATTATTATTTTAATGAGCAGTTCGTATATAAGAATGTATTTAAAGATTTGAATCATCGTTTGACGAACAAATATTTATGCATTTTGTAATTTGTACACAAAAAGCTCACATAAACATAAGTAGTAGTAATATTTAGAAGTGTATATGTGCATGTAAATATTCATTCAAGATAATATATAGGTCTGCACAGAAGCATTTTTGTGGGTACCCAGCAGTATAAACACAAAAATGTATGAACATACATATTTGTACATCTTTGAGCACAAAAAAAGCATTATATGTAAGTATACAAACACATACAAGCTTATGCATATATATAAATATAAACATATACATATATATAAACACATATATATTACATATGAGTGTATAATAATCAAACATGCATGCCTATTTATGAGTGTTCATATATGCTTGTGTCTACACATAAATTTGGATATGACAAGGGCTGATTCCAATCATAGAGCAAAAATCAACTTTTTTTTAAATTTCTGAAGAGCGAAATTGCTTTTTTAAGGAGTAATTTTTATGCTTCTTAAAGTACTCTATTTAAGACTACAGGATCAACTAATTTTCAACATCAACAATTTCCACTTCCATGATGCCATATAAAAAAAAAATTTATCTTTCTTACATTCATACAACCAAGAAAGATGATCATGACCTAGCACAATTTCATGTTCTCTAGATGGAAATCAAGGGCGAAGAAAATATGTTCTAGAGGAATATATGTTCAATCAAGAGATCGATTTAAAACTGATAATTGACCTGAGTCCCCATTCAACAAGAAAACTTCCAAAGGCACATATGTTGCAGACAATATGGAGGATGATCCAAATCTGTAGGTGGGTTGCAGTATTTTGCTCCCTCTGGCACATGGTATAGTGCGAAGACGGGGTCCTGTCCTCATCTGCCAAACCTGCATGGAGAAAAATCAAATTGCTGAGAGAAGCGTGGTCTTTTTAACCCATTTTCAGAAATGCATTTCAGTTCAAGATTCCATATCAATAAAGACAATCCATCAACAATCGTTAGTTCACCCAAATCGAATCCCAATTTGACAACTAGGGGCGACATCATAAAAGCACCTTCATATAAATTATGGTGAATTCTTTCTACCATAAAACATCACTTTGATTGAGAAATAAATCTGAAAATATAGATGGGGCATCTATTTTAATGGGGGAAGGTGCCACAGGAGGTGGCAGCTAGGGGAGAAGGTGTGAACTGGAGGGGCGGAGGCTATGAAACCTTCAAGACGGTGGGGGAGGAGGATTTGGGAAGCGAGGTTGGTGGTGGGGCATACTACTTCCCTCCCTCTCTCCCGTATATGCTTATATGCAATGTTGGCTATAATCAACCATGACATTAATCTTTTAGTCAAATAAAGATGAAGGTAAGGTAAAGGCGAAAGCCTAGTTACATTCATGACTACAAAGGCGAGCACTAATGACATGTCAGTATCTTCCACTATACAACATTGTATACGTTGTTATTTCCAAGATAACAGCAAGGAGAACATGTTATATTCCCAACGCCAGATTTGATGCTAGAGCTGTGAGGTCAGAAATCAAAAGTAATTTGCTAAAACAAGAAAATAGTACCTCAATAATCCCTTTTCGAGGTGCATGAATGGCTAAGCACAAGCAATAATCACTCTTCACATGTTCATAATAAGCAGAACTTGATGCTGCACTATCTCTATTGACTAGCATTTCCATAAACAAGCAGCTAGCTTCACGATATCCCTGTAAAGAAGTGAACCTGAGCTCCTAGCATAGCAGAGGAAAAGAAAAAGGAAAAAAAAATACAACAAAAGATGCTTGCAAAGACATTCAATTCAGTGGTTGTAGAGATCAAAACCTTCCATAACCGCACTACAACAAGTGCCTGAGTGTCTAAAAGAAGTATACGGCCAAGCGAATCCGTTATTGCCGCCAATGTACCACTAGGTGATAAAGTAAGTTTCTCACCCTTCCTTGGGTGATCCTTCAAACATGTAAGAGGAGAAGCTGCCATAAATCATAAAAGCAGAACATAAATTTTTTGTTGACTGCTGATACTGGTGAGTAGGATACACAATAAACTGTCAAGTGGCATACTGACATTTAAAACACAATTACAACCACAGGAAGCACCATAATAAATTACAACAAATAGAGTACGGAAATGACATATATATGAATGAATGAACTTGTGCTTGTATATATCACTGTAGACACCTCATTTTTGACTGCCCTTAAGACTTGGGCGCCTCAGGTTGATCACTCGATGATGAAACTTACGTTGTACAAACGTTTGATTTTTTTAGCAAGAAAAGCTTCTAAATCCCAACCTTACTCCCCATTTTGACCAAAACTATTTTAGACCTTAAAACCTTCTCTTTTAAAATATTTTGACCAAAATATTTTTCCAAATGTTTCTACGATGTTCCGAGACTCGCATTTCGTTTAAAAGTTGCACATTTCGGTAAACCGAGCAAGGACAAAGTGGAAATAAATGGAAGAGAGGTGAACTCTTTGAAAAATCTTTAAAACCTCTTATTTATAGGTTTGGAGTTGAAGAAAATTGGAGGAGAGGGAAGAAAACTAGTTGGGGAAGAAGTTGGGTATCAAACCGTTAAGGGAGAACTGAGCAGCCTTCACTAAAATTGGCATATCTCTTTGTACACTTAAACTTTAGTTGTGAGGCCACCACCATTGGAAAGTGGACTTCCAGAGCTTCAATTTAGACTTAAGAATCTCCTAAAGCCGAGTTCGGATGAGAAAGATATGGCTGTTTGAAGTTAGGCATCAATCTGGTTAAGATAGAAATGAGCAACCTTCACTAAAATAGGCATATCTCTTTGCACATTTGAAATTTAGATGTGAGGCTGCCACCATTGGAAAGTAGACTTCCGGGACTTTAATTTAAACTCAAGAATCACCTAAAACCGAGTCCGGATGAAGAAGATGTGCCCATTTGAAGTTGGGCCTGGAAGTAGATTTTTGTGGCCGACAGGCCACTATTTGTAGACGGCTGGCCACTACTTCTGGCCTGCCGGCCACTTGTGTAAAGTCCAGATATTTTTGCCAGCTGTCCCCCAAAAGCTCCAACTGTTCCTATATAGACATTTCCGACCTGTGAGGCTGTTTTTCTATATATTCTTGCCATCTCCTCATGTTTTTAGGTTACAAAAAATTCTAAAGGGACCAAAACTTGAAATTCTCTCTCTATCTCTATCTTGCAACCTATACACTCTCTCTCTCTACACTTCCTAAACCAATATTGGAGCTCTCCTTGCTGAGATTCTTGAGTCTAAATTTCAGTCTTTGAGAGTGAAAGACTTGTGGTTTGTGAAACAAAGTATTATTCCTCTTCAAAAGGTATAACTTTGGCCTTCTCTACACTACTTTTTCCTCATCTTTTCTTACTGTTTTTGAACTGTTTTGAGATTGTATTTTTGAGCTGAAACTTGTGGTTTAAAGCCATTAAAGATAGAGGGGGTGAATCACCTTTTTTTGAATCTTATTTCATAAGCTTTTACCCTTGTGTTTCCCACCTTGTTATCAACTTTTTTGAGCTTTTTACCTTAAAATGTTATTTTGAGATCCCAAAAATGGAGGGGATAGCCTCCCCTCCTTGAACTTGTTTACTAGCTTAACTTATTCCATGTTTTAGCTATTGTTAGCTTAATTCCAGCACTTTTTTGGACTGCTTTAGCACTGTTTTAGGACTGTTTTTAGTTTTTCATTGCATTTAAGTTTTGTATAGCATGCTTGTAGTGTAATGGTCCTCATAGACTTGGTGGTTTAAGCCTTAGCCACCAACCAATTTGATTTGATAGTGTTTATTTCAAGTTTTCTATAGTTGTATTCATATCTAATCACCTCTGCAACCTCCTTCTTTTCTTGACTTTTTTCTTTGTTTTGAAAATTGTTTCAAGCTACTTGCTTGTTTAAGCTTGAGATTGAGGTATTGTGCTTAGTGGTTTAATCCCTTTGGGAGTTCATTACCAACGGCATGACACTTCTCTCATGCCTAAAACAACACTTGGTTTGGTACTCCTTTCCATTAGAGGACTTAAAGCTTACTTTTGGACTTAATTAGCTAAGGAAAGGTTGGTAATTAAAATGGAGTAATAAAATGAGGATTAAAATGATGCAACATAATAATCAACTTGATGTTCAATCGGACGTTAATTGAACACATGGAAACTTGAGGCATTTCATGCTTGCTAGTGATGAAATTGTTCAAGTTTTCAAGGTCAACCACTTCCCTTGATCAATCCATGATAGGGAGGAGGTTTGAGAGTCTTTTCTTGTTGCATTTATTGAAATTGTACACCTTGGTTCATAGGCCATCATGCAATATCATGCAACGAAATTGCATCGATTGATGGTTTGTGAATCAAACTTGCCACTCCTTTGAACTGTTTTGATAATAAGGAGGGGTAAGATGTACAAACATACCTTGAGAATACCTTGTTTTGTGCTCTTTATGCTTTCTATTGCAGCAGGGGGAACCAAGCTTCAGTGGCCGACAGGCCACTATTTCTGGACGGTAGGCTACCATTTGTGGCCAGCCGGCCACCACTTCTGGCCTACTGGCCACTTTTGTAAAATTGAGCAGTAGTGTTTTTGGAACAGAACAGAGCAATGGCTGAGGTGAAAAGATGTTCTACCGTGCAACAGAAGCATTCTGGCAGCAGAACAGTGTACTTTTCAGGTGGAGATCCGCATATGAATGAGCAGTCCTCGCTTCCCGGAACTAAATTTAGTTACTTTATTTTATGTTGTAATTAATTAGTTAGCTAATTAGAATTTTGTAAATTAATTAATTAGTGTAATTAATTAGTTAGTTCCAATTTGTAATAATTAGCTAGAATAGTTAATTAGTTGTGATGTTCTAATAACTAGCTAGCATAGTTAGTTAATTCGTTTTGTAATAATTAGTCAATTAGTTTAGCTAGTTAGTTTATTCGGACCCTCCTGCGTGAGGGCACAATTGTAATAATGTGTATGTCTTCCAACCCCACATTTTTCTTCCTTTTATTTACCTGTTTATGATGGTTAGTTTAGGGCATCATATTTTGTTTAGCATCTCTCATGCCTTGCATCCATTGTCTTGCATGCATCGAGCTCGGCGCATCATTTTAATTTGCATTGTTAATTAATACTTCTTTGAATACGTGCTTTACCGCATGTTATCAAATTGATTCATATGCCATATTAGTAGCCGAGCCTAGTAATTACATATTGTATGTGATGCATTAAGTCATATTGCATAGTTAGCATCATGCATTTTTCTAATTATTTTATCTTTTTGGCTTGCCTCGGAGTATTAAGTGAGCTTTTCTTTGTTTTAACATATTGTATTGTATGTTAGTGTTGCCATGTTTAGCATGTTCACCATGAGGCTAAGTGCTTAAGTGATAAACTGTTTGAATGCCTGTGGATGAAGGCTAGTTGCTTGAATTGGGATAGTTTGATTAATGTACATTTGAGCCCACTTTTTCAAGTCGCACATTCATAAACTATTTTCAAAAACATACCTGAAATCAAAGTGTCCAATTTTTGCAAATTAGTCTATTACTTATATGTGCGTCACATAATAAGTTAGCCTAATAAATCGGAACAAGAGCATATAATGTAAATAAGAATCACATCATAATTAATAGAGGCCGATCTTTGATCGGGCGAGTGGGAGTGCTCAATTTATGACCTTCCCCTCTCGTACCTAAGTTCCCAAGCCGAGACACTCTTGGTGATGATAGATAAGTGGCCTTTGGCACGAGTCTCGGGTTTCCTAAATTTCTCAAAAAAAAAATATTTAGGTAGCGACTCTGTATCTGGCAAAACAGTCCATTTTTGGCATTTTGATTTAAAATCGATTTTCCAAAAGATTTGTTGGATTTGGACTCTTTTGTGTTTTCTATTTCACATTACACTTGTGGAATCAGATTCAGAACCACGGGAGTCCAAACTATAAGGCTCATTATCTTCCAAAAAGAGCATGAAAAGTCGAGCTACAATCACATAGATGTTCAAAACCACTATATCATGGAAACATAGGACCCAATTCAGACAAGTACTCAAGTGAATTATTTGTTCTTGTATAGTCATAAAATCTTTACTACAATTTAAAAACAAGACTTCAGAACAAATCAAACATAAAAGGGAATTATTATTACCTCGAGCAAATGGTTGGGGTTTTGCTTCTGACTTTGTTGTTGATTTTGGGTCACTCCGCCATATCATTTTTGAAAAAGAAGCTATTGTTGAAAATGTTGCTGGCACAACTTTTGACAGAATAGCTCCCACTAAAGACCTGCTTCGATCCTCTGATAGTCTTTTGTAGAATTAGACAAGGGTTGAAACACAGTTAGAGAGGAAAATAGTGAAGTGATTATTCAAGTGCATCAACATGACAATCAATTATTATTTTAAAGAAAACAATCAGCATAACGTGAAATCCCACCATGCTAACCTGAATGCCGAAATCACAGCATCATCTCCAATAGTGACTGCACAATAATAACGTTGACTTGACTGCCCAACAATAAAAGCAGCTGAATTCAAATACCAGACTAACTTCAGAAAGCTTCCATAAATCATTGGACAAATTAATAGTCAATACTAGACAAATTAATAGTCTTCTAAAGTAATTTTCTTTTAACAATTAGACATCCAATAAATTGGAAGTATTCTTTCTCCAAATTAATTATGTAGCAACACATTTCTATGAACATTATAACCTATTTTTGACCTTTTTTCGGTCAAAACTTCACTAACCTCATATTTTAGTTCTTTTTATTTGATATATTTTTCAACTCAAGGAAACCTTCACCAAAAATATTGAAAAAAACTTTTGGGATCGCTTTAGATCACTAAACTTACCATTTTGGAACGAAAATGTACCATATTTAGGAACATGCGTTCCAATATATAATTCGCAGAGGAATTAGTGTTTTCTGGTAAAATAGGTTTGAACATACACATGTTAAGATTGAGCAACAAAAGTAATCACCTGCAGTTCCATCAGCGGAGGCGGCATTATGCCAGTTATTGCTGCATCAGCACATGACCCATACTTGTTAACATTCCATAGCTGGTAAGGTAGTCTTGCATTGGAACTCCCAGAATCAACAGGATTTTTCTTTTGATCCCAAAACTGAGAGTGTGTTTCTTGAAACCATCGCTGCAACATACTCTACATTTCAAGCACAGAAAAGCACGTCCGTAATCAATTAGGATCCAAAACGCTAACACTTTCAAAAAGTGAAACAGATACAAAGAGCCCAATCAAGGAAATTTTTTCTGACGTCAAGAAATATATGAACTTGTCCTGAAGATAAAAACCTGATTCATTCAGATGGAAAATTACAACCTTTGCCACAAAAAAGAAAAAAAAAGAAGAGAGAGAGAGAGAGAGAGAGAGAGAGTCTGCCAAAAAGCAGATATGCCAACAAAAACTCGCATAGCTTTAACATCAAAGAATACCAAATACCTGGATTTCAGATCCATCAAAACGAGCAACCACACCAGGCATTACAACACAAATCTCCTCAGATGATGTATCTTCTGTGAGATCTCTCTTTGTGCCACGGACTCTTAACTTAAGAATTCGTCCAGGATTTACAATCTGTCAGCACAAAATTAACTAATAAGTTCTATTATCTTTGTATCATTCACAAAAAAAGAAAATAAATTCATGCCACATCCATAAACAGACAAACCCCAAATTGTACTCTTCTTTTAAACTGTAGAATCACAGTTCATTGGATAAAAAAGTAAAAAAAAATACTGAGAGAAAGAATTTATTCAAAATAGAGAAATAAGAAAAAAAAAAAAAAGTACTCAATCAACTCAGTCAGAAAAAATGGCTGCGTGACCTTGGTGCTGCTGAAAAAACATAGTAGTAATCTTAACAAAATGCAAAATAGTACAACACAGCTCTCATACAATGTAGTGATCCCAACTTTTGAAGTCCGGTATGTACAAATGTGAGTCATTAATCAGTTTCTTGAAAACCTCAAACATATATGATGGTTTCTTTTTTGCGATAAAGAAAGAAGAGATGAAAGAAAAATATAAGAGAGTAAAAATAACATAGGAGAAGAATGTAATTCGCGAGATCATGAACCCTTTCTTTCCTAGTTATAAGGAAAAAAAGAACAGCTAATCGGATCCAGCCTATTCTTGAAATAAACGACTCGCACACACACCCGTTCCAAAAAAGATCAATAAATCAAGTACTACCCTTAGATTTATTGGATTTGTTGCTAAAATATCAGTATTAAACCCGAAACTCCCAGCGATTGGCCAGTAGCCCAAAGAAATGACAGAATAAGTTACATTTTTTTTTATGATCTGCACCTATAGATAGAATAAAAATCAAACAAAGTTCTTCTTTTATCACTTCGCCCCTTTTTTCTTTTTCTTTATATATATATATATATATTCCTATTTCTAAATAAAATAGAGTCAAAGAGATATTTTATTTAGAAATTGTGAACTATACCTTGTTTGTTGGGTCCTAGCCCCTCCAAAAATTTGAGAAAGCCCATTTTTGTATATGTACTACCCTTCAAACATTTTTGAACCCCATGTAATGGGGTGGTGAGCAAGGGTGGGAAAGGGGGCCGCTGGAGGAAGGGGTTGGTGCGGGTCCAAAGAAGTAGCGGTATGTTTGATTGGAGGGATAAGGGGAAGACTATTTACTGTGCGGATTGTAATCCATTGGAAGCATCCAATCCGGCATTTGTTTTCCGGCGGAACTCCATAT
The DNA here is from genome assembly GCA_030407325.1 of Camellia japonica. Taxonomy (NCBI): domain Eukaryota; kingdom Viridiplantae; phylum Streptophyta; class Magnoliopsida; order Ericales; family Theaceae; genus Camellia; species Camellia japonica. The sequence goes on from JAPPVO010000031.1 coordinate 30,903,814, forward strand.
CCCTCATATGAGGGACTATTGTATCCTCGGGGGTGGGATTATTTCCATGAGACTATTTACTGTTGGGATTAGGTGATGAAATGACCATTTTGACCCTCTATTATTTAATTATGTATTATATTTAGTAAAATTCAATAAAATTTAAATGTCTCAATTTAAAAATAAAATAATTTTATTTAACTTTTTATTGATATTTTATTTATTTAATTTTTTAAAATAATTTTTTATAAATATTTTTATTGATGTTTTATTTAAAAATTTTGTTTATATTTTATTTAATTTCATTATTTAAATTTTAATAGATGTTTTATTTAATTTCATTATTTCATTATTATTATTTTTTAAAATAAATTTATTTAAATTTTTAATTAAAAAAAATAACATATATTTTTATTGATACTTTATTTATTTAATTTTTAAAAAATAAATTTATTTAATTGTGTAAAAATAAAATAAATAAAATTTTTATTCAATCTAGCTAAAAATAATTAAAATATTAAAGACATGTTTAATATTGCTATTACTTAGTAAACAATTGAAAAATGATAAAATAATCTTTTGTTTATTTATTCTATCCAATCCGTCCAATCAAACAATGGATTCACTAAAAATAGTCTTTTCTAGATATCTAATCCCATGGGAAAACAACCACGTGATACACATCCACTCTAACCAAATAGTCTAGAGGATTCACAATCTCAAGATTCAAGTCAGATGAATTTTAATTCCTCTTATCCAATCTGTCCAATCAAACACACCCTAACGGTATAGTTGGGACTAAGGTGAGGGTTAAAAAGAAGTGGGAAGTAATTTTGGTGGTTGGGGTCCAAAAAAACATTTGGTGGTGGCTATTGGCAGCACTCTTTTGCAATAGAAAATTGTTGGTCATCTACCAAACAAAACCAAGCAAAATATTTAATTTCTTTGTTTTACCTAAATTTTTCCACAAAACAAAGCAGAAAATCAGAGAGATTATCTGATTATGAATCTTACATTTCAGAATGTCAAATTCCTTTCTTTTCCTACAATTTTTCACCAACCCAATAAGCATCATTAAATATATTGCTAATTCCAATTTCTTTCCTTTACTCCAACACCTCCACAGTGCACCAATTCCCAACAGATCATCAAACCACACCTAATTATGACACTTAAAAGAACACAAATTTTGCAATTTCATGTTCTGAATTCCAAACTTACAATTGCATTTTCTTTCACACAATTTTCTAACCATCCAATCAGCACTACAAAAAAAAAAACCCAATAACCCATATCATGATCCAAAACATATAATCCCAAAAAAAAAATAAAAAAAGAACAGGAATTTGGGTAACCTGCTTATGAATGAGATCGCCTCGAAGAGAATAAATCAACAAGTACCCACAAGAGGTCCCTAGTGCAAGAACTCGAATATCGTCGAAGACCAACCATTCAACTGAAGATATGTATTCGGACTCGATCGGGGAGAGAGTGGGTCGGATCTTGACTCGCGGTCCGGTTGGATCGGATCCATCGGACCAGTCAAGAACAAGGACAACTGAGTGGTTAGCGATGGCGAGAGAGTGAGTGTCGAGTGCGGTGAGGAGGTTAGGGTTGTCAACGAGCCAGCCCTCCTTTCCAGCACCCAGTTCGGTGAGGTCGTCGCAGGCTATGGAGCCTAGCTCGGTCGTGTGGTTTCGTCGAGCCATTTTTGATCCAAGAAGAAGAAGGAATACAGGGGGAAACAGAGGAATATAGGTGGAAGTTGATTTGTGCCACCGAAGAAATCATAATTACACTGACACCCCTTTAAAAACTGAAATTTCAGCGAAGTTGACTTACAGGGTGGTAAAAACTACTGTTTGAGAAAAATTCGTTTAAGTTTTTGTGAGGCTCGGCAAAGACTCTAAGAAAAATGCTTCAATCCTCGAGCTTTAGGTGTGGATGGTGTGAATTTATGTTCACTGATTGACCGATTGAACGATCGAGTGAAATATTTGTCTATCGTAGTTGTCACCTTATCGATTGCAATTATCAACCCTTTTACCGAACGATTAGCTGGACAAGCGATAAAATAAAATTTAAATTATTCGGGTCAAGATCAAATTCAAAGTACGTATTATTGCTTTTTCAGATTTTAAATCAAAGTTAAACAGCAAATTATTTATTCAGTGCATTAAAATTAGCCAAAAATGTCAAAGTATTCGTATTCGGCTCAATAAAAATTTGTTTGAAATCGATTCAAAAATTTAACAAATCAAGATTAAACAAATTTTAAAATTTGTTAAAATTTTTTAACTAAACTTAAACAGTTAATCGTTCGACTTGTTTATTACTCCTAAAATTGTACTCCCAAATTAATGATAAATTAGAATCACACTTCTATATATCTTGTGTTCCCCTAGTTTGGTTTACACAAGTTTGGAAGTTTGGATAATAGTCTCTACCTTTTATATTTGATAATAGTCTCTACTTTTTATATATATATATATATTTTTTTGTAAAAAGTTAAAACTCATCTTAAACATAATAATTTTTTTTAACTCATATTTTGGATAACAAAGTTTAAAAAAAAAATACTAAAATAGCATATTATCAAAACAATTTAAATTGAGTATTTTGTTTTTTGTTTTTTTTTTAATTTTTAGTGAATTTTTTTAGATATTCCTAATCTAAATACACTTAAAAAACCATAATATTTTTGAATTTTTTTTTAAAAAAATACCAAATACAAAAAAAAAAAAAAATTGAAAATTCAATAAATTTTGTATTTTGTTGCATTCAATGAATTTTTTAAATATTTTTGTACAAATTTTATCTTTTTTTAATATATCAATATGGATCTAAAAGTTTAAAAAAAAAAATGATTAAGGCTAAGTTTGGCATGTCACAAAAAAGATAAAAAGTCAAAAAGTTACTCAAAAAGTTAAAAAGTTATCATTATTTATCAAAAAAATATTAAAAATTTGATTTTACACACAAAATTACAACACATCAATCTGACAGCCTCAGATCTGTGCTGCGTTGTGTAACAAAAATTGCACAGTTGGGGTGCAATTTTAACACACTGCTATTTGGCCCGTGGAGGCCCATCACGGGTCCCGTTTTGATAATCTGAACCGTTGAATGTGTAAAACTCGTCGAGTACTATATGTCTATAAAAAATCACATTGACCAGATATTGATAACTACATGATCAAATCAGTTTTGTATAAAAAAAATAAACGTTTTATAAGTAACGGTTGGAAAAAAACAAATTTGATAAGATAGCTATCGATATTCGATCAACGTAATTTTTTACAAGCATATAGTACTCGACGAGTTCTACACATTCAACGGTTTAAATTATCAAAACGGGACCCGTGATGGCCCTCACGAGCCGAACAGCACCGTCCAGTGCAATGCCCAAAAAGTAGACAATTACTTCTTAGCATCTATTCCACCTTTGCAGACATGACAACCGTACAACTCACCATCTAATCTTCTCTTACACACTAATTTATATAATTTTTTAATACACATTTTTTCATAAAAAAGTCAAAAAGTTAACATAAACAACCATATTTTTTTCTCAACTTTTTAGTCCAAAAAGTCAAAAAGTACACTTATTTAGGACACCCTAAACAACCCCTAAAATATTTTTTAAAAATCACAAAAAAATAGAAAAATACGAATTGGAAACTCGAAACCAAACAAAGTTTGGGAACATGACTGATCTGTTTAGGAAGTTTGGAAACATGACTGATCTGTTTAGGGTTCGTTTGAAATGTGAGTTGACTTTTTAGCCTTAGCTTTTTAACTATTTTAGTTTTGGGGCTAAAAAGTCTCGTTTGGAATGAGTTTTTTGACTTTTTTGACTTTTGTGAGAGAAAAAATGAAATGATTATAATTTGAATGTGACATTTTATCTTATTAGCTTTTTAGTCTGTTCTGTTTTGTTTTGTTTTGTTTTTTTGTTTTTTTTGTTTTTTTTTGATGGCTATTTTAGCCAAAAAAATCCCAAACTTTTTCTTCCCAAACTAGGGCTTAGGACATTTGTCGTTTTTTAATTTTCAATTCCTTAAAATAGGAAAAAATATATATTTAAGGCGTTCGTTGGGAAGTCCAGATCTTATAAATGATTTTTTATAGAGTGATCTTAGAATTTTTTTTATATGTTTGAAATTTTTTTAAAAGTAATTATCAATATTATTATACCTATAACTTAATACTATTATACTTTCAACATTTTATAGAATTAAATCTCAACAAGTCAAAAAATTTCACTCTACAAAAACAAATCATTTTAAAAGTTTTGGATTCGTTTGTTAGAAATTACAAAAAAAATCATCAAAAATCATAAAGAGAAATTATATATTTTGTCTCAAAACAAAATCATGTAGGGCCTTAAATTGAGTTTGATTGATTAAAATAGCTGATTTTATCACTTTTATATCTCTTTTAAGGAGATAAATAGACAAATGTCCAATCTTAAATGGTGTAGAACTACTCCAAGAGCACCCACTACCTTCTCCTTAATCACTTTTCTATTAATCATGCTAATTAAATAAATCCAAATATATATATATATATATGGCAGTATAATTAAAAAAAAAAAAGTGTGTCAGAGGAATTTGCCTAAAATAGCATTTGCCAAAAATATAGGGGTGTCAGTGTAATTAAGGGCACAGTTCCAATTTCCATCAGAGGCCCCTCTCGAAAATTCGACATCATCTACTCCATTTCAGGAGTTTTTCAGAACCCTAGTTTTTTGACTGGTGAATCAATGAGTGACTGTCCTTCAAAATTTCAATTCAATGGATCCATACTATGAACAGAGATTGATAGACGAGGTCCAATACCTCCACTCCCTCTGGCACCAAGGCCCTCCCTCAAACCCTAACCCTAACCCTAACCCCAATCACAATTCTTCAATTCACGTCCAACGACTCAACAATGGAAACACGAAACGCAGACCCAAAAATCCCAACAAAAACCCTCCTCAATCTGACCCAATCCTCCTCAAACCTTCCAATTTCAGACCGTCGAAGAGGCAAGGGATGAGGCTCAAAAGCAGAACCAAAATGGCTCAGAAAAAGACTCCGGAGACCCAAGAACAAGCCCGGTTCGCCGCAACCCAAGTCCACCAAAAGGCATTGAAGGCTGCCCAAGAGTTTTTTGCGGGTGATGTGGATAGTGATGAGGAAGCTAGTGGTACTAGTATTGGAGATGGGTATGAAGAATATAAGTTCTTTTTCAAGTTGTTTATTGAGGATAGTGAATTGAGGGTTTACTATGAGAAGAACCATGATGTGGGTGATTTTTGTTGCTTGGTGTGTTGTGGTGTTGGTGAAAATGTGGGGATGAGGTTTAAGCAATGTGCAGGTCTTGTTCAGCATTCAATGGAGATAGGGAAGGTGAAGAAGAAGCGAGGACACCGAGCTTTTGGGCGGGTTGTTTGTAAAGTTCTTGGTTGGGATATTGATATGTTTCCAAGAAATAATCTCTTTGTGCGCACCTCGGCTAAACCCGAGTGTCAGGTAGCTAGTAGTTTTTAATCATGTCTGAAGTTTGTTTATCTGCATAACTTGTAACATTACAGTGCAATTTTAATCATATTTGGGTTCGGAGAATGTTATTAATGGTGAATTGATTCCGAATGAGGTTTCTGATGTTGATTAGGAGGAAGAGTTGCACAATTTTGGAGTTGCTGGTACGACAAATGTTATTAGTGATAATGGGATGTTTTGCAAGGATATTTAATTGTTAGTTAAATGTTTTAGGAGTAATATGGAGTTTTGGGTTTGTGATATTGAAATTTAAAACAAGGTATACATTAATTGTCTCTTGCCGTGTTTTGCAGGGTTCTTCGAAGGTTGGTGATGCCAGTAAGAGTATGGAAAATCTTGATAATGCCGCGGTTTTGAGGTTGGCAGATGGGAATGCAAAGGGAGCGGTTAATTGCCTGGTGAGATGTCTGTTCTTAGTATTTTTGTTTTTTTTAATATTTTCCTTCTTATTTGTATTCAGTTACTCTTTAGGATGGGTGAACCTTTTATAACTGCTGTAGGTTGTGAACCAAACTACCAAATAGGTGCAATACTGGTAATTTGTTAATTCTTCTACCTATTGGCTTGTATTTGTCTGGCATTTTTTCTTATGCTAGACAGTAGATCCTGTATTTTTGTAATTATATAAAGAAGATTGTCTAGCCATGGACCATTTTATGTCTTTGAAAATGACGATTCTCAACATTTGATATCTTGTATTTATTTATTTATTTATTTTTTGACATTACAAATAGTCAGATCGTAAGAGTGAGCTTAACTATCTGTAAAGGTGTATGGCCGATTATTCAACTTGAATCCTGGCTTGTAGGACTACTGTCATACTCTGTCCAACTTCTTGTCACCTCTATTTTCTACTCATTACATCCCCGTGTGTTTGTTATGTTGAACTTCACTGTCAATACCAATCTTACCTGCTGTTTCTGAGCATGATTGTGCCCGATTTTGAGAAGTACACTATGACTGCCTTTTTTATCTTGCAATTGTATAGAGCACCCCAAGACATCCATGAAAGATGTAGTTTATGTCTCTTTTCTTCCTTGAAAAAAAGGCAAAGGGGAACTGTATATCTGCAGGGGAACATTTTGATACTGATGAAATTAGGGGGGGAAAAACTAATATCTGTTGTATATAATTAACGAGTTTTCTCTCTTGCAGTAACTGGCTATTAGAGGGTTGACTGAATTATAGCTTTCACGCTAATTTTGACATTTTTTTTTCACTAAAACTAAAATATAGACAATGCAGGAACGTAGCAAGGGCGATGGGGTCGCAAATGAAATAGAAAACAATCAGAAGGGTGTCGTTGCAGTTAATGATCTGAAGGAAAATATTGGGAATCCAAATTGATGTGGAGGTGGTGGAAATCAATATCAAGGAAGCGATCTATGATTTGTCTGTTGTCTGAGATCTTCACTAATCAGAAGGGGGTCGTTGCAGTTGTTAATGATCTGAAGGAAAATATCGGGAAATTGATGTGGAGGTGGTGGAAATCAATATCAAGCAATCTATGATTTTTCAGTTGTTCAATTTGCATCATTTGGTGCTTGTGGTTTGTACATCATGTAATTTGCAGGTGTATTTGAAGGTTGATGGTCTTTCTTGGTGCAACTTTTTTGCGAGTAGCCATTCTGTAAGAAGTAAGAACAGGCTCTACATGAAATTGAATATGCACAGGGAATACTTTCTCATGCTTGTTAGAGAAAAGGTGTATTGTTAGATATGCTAGCTTAAATTCTTATGTTGAGGCCATTTTATTATGGATTTTGTTCATAAACCTCAGTGGAGGGGAATATCCATTATATTGAGGATACAAGTGAATGAGTTTTTTCGGTAGGCTCTATTGTAATGATGTATGCATTCTTATTACTTTTTTATTTTTATATTTTTATGAATGTATACTTAAATCTCTCTATGGTCATGGGGAAACAAGAGATCATTGTCTCTGGATCAGATTAGGTATGACCCAATCCCGATCCAAATATAGAGAGTAAGGGTGGTAGCGGGGGGTGTTTGAGGTGGAAGAGCTACATGCACACACAGAAACCTATCATGTTGGTTATCTACCAGTCTACAACTCGTTTGTTCCCTCTTTTATTCCAAAAAAAATCTTAATGTATAATCATTAAACCACTAATAAAGAACAATTGGAACAGCTGTTTTTTTTTTCGTTGTTGCTTGAGTGGGGTTTTTTTTTTTTTTTGGCCTTCTTATACGTTCTGCTATCTCTTCCTGCAAAATTTGTTTATCTGCATTGTTCCTTTTTTCCCTTGGTTGGCCAAAATGGTTGTGTGTTAACAAACTGTAGACACAAATAAATATATCACCTAGACACAATATACATGTCAATTGTTGAATTCACATGCAGCCTCTTGTTTTGGTTGAGGGTAATTATTCACTAGGTTCAGAGTGTAATTATGTTTATATGATACTCCAAATTAATTATGTAATGAAAGATTTTATGTGTGAAATATATCGATTAACCTTTGCTATGTACTTATTATGAGACAAATGATGATTTGCCTATGTAGATAACCATATGGTACTTCAAGAATATTTAATAATTTTATGTAATTATTCAGTAATTTTAAAATATTATGTGGCTTTGCTAAACTGATTATGTAACAATATTATTTTTTAAGTGGAACATGGCGATTCACATTTGTTAAGTAATCATGTGATAAAAAATAAGAAAGATGATTCCCTAATTTTGCTTCCTTCCAAATTTCACTCCAATGATATCAAATTAGAAGGCTAAAAGATACACAGAAAAGTAGAGATATGACCTAAATAAGTGCACTTATTTAGGAGATATCAAACAAACTTTTAACAACGTCATTAGGGTGAAATTGGGGGGTCTCAATTAGGGGTGTAGTGAGATTGTATTTAAAATGTGCACTTATCAAACACAATTTCTTTTAGGATTATTATTTATTTTATTTTTTTTGGAGAAATAACAGTACAATGTAACAGTCAAACAAAATTTACAAATCAGTGAAAAATTTTATATACTTTAATAATTAAAATATTATACTTTTTCATGATTTTGTAAGTTTTGTCACTACTACTATTCTCCAATTTTTATTTATTTTTTTGGTAAAGCCAATTCCAAGAGGTCCTTTATTTTTGTTTTATTTTAAACATTTTTCTATTAAAAAAATAGAAATTTGGTCAAAACTCCCTCATTATAAAACTTTGATACATTAAGAATAAGCACAAAAATTTTCCTTCAAAATCTAACACATACCACTATTACCAAAATATTAAATTTTAAAATAATATAATTTTTTTATCTAAATATCAATTTTTAAATAAAATTAATATTTTTAGAATCCTCTCATCAAAATCTATCAAATAAGATCCATGTTGACTATGAAATTCTTACAAAAAAAAGAAAAAAAAAATTATCATCGACATTTATGTAAACAGTAATATGTTACTCTGTTTCACAATAACATATTACTCTAGTTCAAAATAACATGTTACTCTGAAAATATTATCAAAAAAAAAATATTTTTTACTTTATCCTTACTCAATTATATGCCTTTTCATTAGGAGATTTATGAAGTAAAATAAATTGAGATTTCATTTTCACTAAATAAGAGTCCAATACAGAGGTTCTGGCTAAATACAATTTTACCCCTAAACTATACGCGTTTTTTCTATTTGGTCTCTTAACAATTGTTTGTGTTTCTTTAGTCCTTAAACTTTAATAATTTGTGTCTGTCAAGTCCAATTTGTGTCTGCCGTTCAAATAATTAACGGAATAGCGTTAGTGGAGGACAAAAGGGACATTTTACACACATAAAATTGGAGGGAATATTCCCACTAGTACACTGATATATAGCCAGATATATATACATGGCTATATATGGGGAAAAAAAACAGAGCATCAAGAAGACAAAGAAGAGAAAGAGGAAGGAGAGTAGAAAGAGGAAGAACAATGTACCGGATAGATGCAACGCAGTGCTCATGTGGCAGAGCTGCTGTGATGAAGACATCTTGGACAAACTTGAACCTGGGAAGACGATTCTTATGCTGCAAAGGATATAGGCTCAATAGGGGAGGATGTGGATTTTTTCGGTATATATGGCCGGTCAAAACAAGTTATACCAAGACTCCTATGAAGGATTACTAAGATGGAGGACCAAATATCAAAGATGAAAATGAAGGAGGAGATACTCTGGGTTTGTTTGGTTGTGTCTTGGTTTATCATCTCGGTATTGTTACTATAGAAGATACTCTGGGTTTCCTATGTAATATGTTTGTTATGTAAGTTGTTGGATACGTAATGAATGGAAGGTTTTGTATGGAAAATTGTATGCCCAAATCTTCTATAATGGTTGATTGTGTTTACCAACAAAAAACAAACACACACACACACACACACACAAAAAAAAAAAGTTCAGGCCCTCCTCCCCCAATTTAAAGATAAACATCATCATCATTTCCATTCATAAAAGTTTTAACTTCATTGTCATTACAAACACAAAAAAATAATCTGGCATTTCTAAATACTACTGTGTTGACCCTTTCTTCCTGGATGTGCCTCCATTGGCTGGTGCTACCCTTGTCAGTCTTGAGGCTTGGACAATAGAGGTTACAGCAACAGGTGGTGTTGGTCTTATAGGCATTGAAGGTTGACTTGCAAAAGTTGTAGCAGCAGATGGTGGCCTCCTTAGCATTGGCCCTTGACTGGCAAATTTGGCAGCAGCAGCAGGTGGTGGCCTCCTTGGCATTGGCTCTTGACTTGTAAAAGTTCCAACATCACTTTCACCTGATGTTGTATTATCCTACTGCAAAGCACAAGATGTATCATAGTTAGTGATCACCAAATAAATGAAAACAAACAAATGTTGTAGGCTTTACTTACAGAGGATTGAAGCTCTGATTTGCAAGTCCTGGTGTTGTGGCCCTTTTGTCCACATTTTCTGCAACTCAAATTCTTTTTAAATCTCCTTAGTTTTGTAGGCTTTTGACCTTTAGGTCCTTCATCTGGGTCCCTCCTTCTTGCCTTCCTTGGCCTTCCAGGCTGCTTAAGGTATTCTGGGAGAAGCACTTGTTCTTTCCCTGATTGCTCCTACATCTCAGCACCATTCATTGGGCACATCATCTGTGTGTAAGCTTTTAGAAATGTATCTTTTTTGTAACAGTAATGGACATAGTCCTCAGGTTATTCCATTGATGTCCAAATGACAGATATTGCATGTGCATAAGGGATTCCTATTAACTCCCATCTTCTGCAGGAACTTGTCTCCTCCTTAAGGTCCACTATAAACTGATCACCATACATTTCTCTTACTTCAAATTTTTTATCTCCTGCCAATGCTGGAATGTATGCAGCTGTATTTGTCTTATTTTTCTCCAATACCTTATGTATCTTAGGGCCTATGTTATCTTGCCACTTTTGTGCATACTCTCTTCTCTTAACTAACCTTTCCATCAAATACATTCTAATTCTCTCTAAACAAGTCAAAATTGGCTTGTCCCTAGCAAATACAATGGAAACATTGAAAGACTCACATAGGTTGTTTAATAGGATGTCACATTTTGCACTAGTACCAAAGTGGGACCTGGTCCAATGGACTGGATCCTTGGCAGCCAACTAGTCATATGCCAAATTGTTCTCCCTCTTCAATTCTTGCATTTCAGCATTGAACCTGCCCATATAAGTTGCTCTAGCTAACCTCCATAACCTATTCTTCAAGTTTTGACCTCCAAAACCATCTTTCTTGAAATTGTTGTGTAAATGTCTTATACAATGCCTATGTTCAACTGCTGGAAACAAATCAACAATTGCTCTCTCCAAACCCTACAATCATCCAAATAGACATGTCAGACAAACAAAAACAACATAAGCCACAAATAGATTAGAGATTATGGTCAATTTTGCTTACCTTTTGCTTATCAAAGATTATGGTCCATTTTGGATCATTGGATATTCCAAGATCAATCATCAAATATTGTAGAAACCACGTCCAACTACTGGTGTTTTCAATCTCCACCATTGCATAAGGCACAGGATATGTTTGGTTATTTCCATCTAGTCCAACTGCAGTGAGCAACTGACCACCAATAGCACCTTTCAAATGACAACCATCAACACCAATTATAGGCTTGCAACTTTCAATAAACCCCTTCTTCAGTGCATACTAACAAACATGGAACCTCTGAAATACATTAGTTGGGTTTCCATCCTCATCAAGTTTAAAGTGCAAGTACACACTACTTCCTAGGTTGGTCCTATCAATCTCTTTGCAATAGTCCCACAACTTTGCAAATTGTTCACTAACACTCCCTCTTAGCTTTGTTAGAGCCTTTCTCCTTACTCTGTAAAGTTGACTAGGGGAAACCTTAATGTTAAAATATTTTCTTACCCTTTCCATGAATTCAGAAACAGAGCATGTTGGATTTATTCTAAATTCATCCAAATACACCATTGCCAACCAACTTGAATTGACTAGCCTATTTACCCAAACCCTACCACAAGTGTGCTTAGGGTTGTATGTTTTTACTTGAAGTGTTTTCTTGTCTCCACTTCTCAGAGATGCAGAAATAGTCCAAGGGCATCATTCTCTACAATTTGTTCTAACTCTACACCCCTCATTCTTTTTAAACCTAATGTCTTTACCATTGAGGATAGCATGATGCTTGACAGCTCCAGCAAACTGAGCCTTACTTTTAAAAATCATTCCTAACTCAAAAACAAGGTTCTCTTTTCCAGAAATAGATTTGAACTCTTTGTACTTGGTCCTTGGCAAACCATCATTCCCATCTTTTGATTCTTCAAGGCTAGTAAACCCATCTGAGGAATCCCATTCCTCACTTTTTGGTTCTGAAAAATCTTGAACATGACTATTTTCTGGTGGCTTACTTGTATGTTGGTCCACTCCTGCCATTGGCTCCCCATTCAAGTTGTAATCACTGTCAACAAATACTTCATATCCAGCCTCTAAAGTAGAATTTGAACTATGCTCATCCCCATCAACATTGGGTTCATAAATACTCCCTTCTGTTGTGTTGCATTCCCAGTCCCATTCCTCTACATTGACATCCTGGAAATATTCATCAAAACTCTGTGGAACAGGGACAAGTTCCTCAATATAAAGTTCCAATACACCTGCCACGATAAATTTCATCATTTCATACACATCCTTATCAGAACTAATAAATCTAAATCCTCTATCCATGCTCTGATTCTCACTGACTCTGTAATGAAATCCAACAAAATCACTATATTCTACCATTTGGGCACATTCAACCAATGCTAGCAATGACATCCTATCCCTATCATTATAGTCAATGTAATTTACTTGGCCCCCAACATAAGACCTCCTTCCATTTTCTGTCATAAATTGACCACCATGATTTTTACTTTAATGGTAAAGTGATCAGCATTGATGTCTGCATGGACATTGGACCACTATAACATTAAAAAATAAAAAATTGGGAAACATATGCAAATGCATGGGACCACAGTATCATTCACAAACAAAGCATGAAAACATACTTGAAAAAAACACAGACTAACAGATAGGGGACAATCAGACAAACGCGTACAACAAGACTTTACTTTTTGGAACAGTACATACACTTTAAAATTCACTGCTTCAGAACAACACAGTAAACAAGAAAGATTCAACAAAAAATATACAAAACTGACCGAATAAAAAACTAACCAAACCGAAAATATATAAAACTGACCAAATAAAAAATTAACCAAAACGAAAAATATACAAAACTGACCGAAAATGCTCAAAAAATTATAACCATGCAAAAATCTAAACCAAAAACTAAAAAAAAATATACTTATATTTTGGTATATAACTATCTTGACGTTGTACATACTACGTCATGGCCATCTGGCTTCAATCAACACCAATAATGTTGCAAAACCCTTTGATTCTTCAAGAAAACCACAAACCCTAGCCTCAATCGAAGTTCTGAAGACTCAATCAAAGTTTTGAAGAGTCAATCGATGATCTGAAAACCATAAACCCGTCATTTTTGTTCCCCCAATTTGCCTTATGTGTATGGCACATGCGATTGAGGATGAAATGTCTATTTTGACCTTTGTATCAACCTTTCGTATCACGTGGAATGCATGTGTAACGCTATTCCGTTAATTATTTGAATGGCAGACACAAATTGGACTTGAAAAACACAAATTATTAAAGTTTATGGGCTAAAGAAACACAAACAATTATTAAGGTGTCGTTTGGTAACACTTACGTTTTTAGTTTTCTGTTTATATTTACAAAAATTTAAAAAACTCAAATAAAAATTTGTTTAGTAAATTTTTGATTTATAAATCAGTGGTCTTAGTTTATAAATTTAGCCAAAAAATGTAAACTAAAAAAATGTGTTTCCGTTTTAAATTTTGAGTTTTTTTTTTTTTTAACCACCCAACACTAGCCACCACCCGCCACCATTTTTCACCACCGTTTTCCGCCACCACCACCGACCCCCTACCACCACCTGCCACTACCACTCACCACCCACCTGCCACCACCACCCACCACCCTCCACCCTCCACCACCCACCACCCCCACACCACCTACCACTCACTCGCCACCACCACCACCCCTCGCCACCACCACCACCACCCACTACCCACCCGCCACCACCCGCTATTACCATCCACTGCCCGCTACCACCACCCGCCACCTACCTGCCACCACCACTCACCACTCACCTACCACCACCAGCTATTTACCACCACCAACTACCTACCAGCCACCAGCCACCACTACCACCACCTACCCGTCACCACTCACCACCACCCGCCATCCGCCATCCGCCACCCACCAGCCACCATCACTACCCACTCGCTACCTACCATCCGCCATCGTCACCCACCCACCCACCATCACCACCCGCCACCTACCCGTCACCACCACCCACCTACCACCACCCACCACCTGCCACCGTCACCCACCCACTCACCACCTGCCACCACCACCCACCACCCGCTACCACCACCACCACCACTCGCTCGCTACCACCCACCACCTGCCACCGTCACCCACCCACCCACAATTACCACCCACCTGTCACCATCCGCTACCTACCACCCACCGTCACCACTTTCCACCACCGTCTTCTGCCGTCACTTGCCACCACTTGTCATTTCTCACTCTTTTTTATATTTTTAAAATTTTTTAAACATTTTGTTAATACCAAACGCGTTTGTAGTTTATGTTTTTCTAAAAATAAACAAAAAATAAACAAAAATTAATTTACAAAATTTTTGTAAATATAAACTGAAAACATAAACGTTACCAAATAGACCCTAAGGGACCAAATAGAAAAAGTGCGTATAGTTTAGGAGGTAAAACTGTAATTTATCCAAAAATATATAGTGGTGCTTGCTCCTCCTTTGGAATAGCGCAAATCCTGCAGCCAAACACTACCTGAAAAACCTCCACATAGAAAGTGTTGGTCACCGATCAGCTCAGAAGCTCTTGATATTTACATAGAGAGAGACAGAGAGAGAGAGAGAAAAGAAGAAGAAGAAGAAGAAGCATGTCAGGAGGAGGTGGTCAGATCACACAAGACTGGGAGCCGGTGGTGATCCGCAAGAAGGCTCCGACCGCCGCCGCCCGCAAGGATGAGAAAGCCGTCAACGCCGCTCGTCGCGCCGGTGCCGAGATCGAAACCATCAAAAAATGTCTGTGCTCTCTCTCTCTCTCTCTCTCTACACTTTTTCTTCGTCAATTAGGGTTTCTGGTTCCTTTGCAATTCTCGAATCGATTGGTCTTTGATCTCTGTATGTAGTATGAGTTGAGTTGTGTATGAATGGGCTCGATTGTTGCTGATTAGCTGTGAATTGATGCATATGGGGAAGAGACTTTGATTGGTTGAAATGAAGAAGAAAAAAAAACAACGAGGCATTGAATTTTAAATGTCCTACGGCCCTCTGTTTTACGTTTTTTCACTTTCGTTTTTGAATGTCCTAATTTTATCAATTCAAATTCTAATATTTTGATTTATTTTTTAATCTAAACCAATTTGCCCGTTAAGTAAAACCGATGTAAAAAAAGGTATTTTAGTTATAACCTACATTAAGTTTAATAATCATTTTTTTCATTGATTTTATTTAACATAGGCTGATGATTTAGGTTGAAAACAAATCAAAAAGTTATGATTTAAATTTGATAAATAAAAAACTCAGGTTTATTTTGTTGTAAGGGTTAAACATTTTGTTTTGGTAATTTCTCCGAAATTTTAACATTGGAATGTTCAAAAATCAATAAATTTTAATTGATAAAGTTTTGATGTTTCTCTTCTCTCTTTTGCATAAGTCTCAAGAGGCAACAGTATATTACATTAATTATATTGTGTGCTATATTGTTTGTGCTAATAGCAAGAATTAGAGGTTTTGGTATGTGTTAATCATTTGAATTTCCAGTGCTGATAACTCATTACTTTCTCCTACAGCAAATGCGGCCTCAAACAAAGCTGCCTCTAGCAGCACTTCTTTGAATACTAGGAAGCTTGATGAAGAAACAGAGAATCTTACACGTGAGTACATGTTAACTTTTGTACTTGCGGATATTTATAGCTCGTTTACTTCCTTTGAATTCCTTGTACATTTTTTGCACAAACTTTACACTTCATTTCAGCCCACTCGGAGATGAAACATGTGTTGCTATACCAGTTGAGACCATGTTTATTTAAATTTTTTATTTTTTTTTTCAAAATTACATATACGTTTTGTTAACTGAGCATATAGCTTTTGCTAGAGCAGAATGGAAAAAATTGATTCGTATAGCCTACTCCACCTGATTGGCACACGAGGCTTAGTTTGGTTTTGTGGCTTCTCATTTCAGTCAAGATTTTGTTTGTTGGAGTGAAGTTTTGATGTGTCTTGTTTGGCCTGGGGTTGCTGTTTGGTGATGAAGTGAGATGCATCAGGTTTTGGGTTTGGGTTTGGGTTTGGGTTTGGGTAGTCTAAATGCCACATTTATGATTTTTTTTGGAACTTCTTTGTTTTATGGATTCAATATAAAGGATTATATAACAATGATTAAAATAGAGATTTGAACTAAATAATCAACCTCAACTTAGCGAAAGGACAATCAAATCATTCTCAAAGCACATCGTTCTGTATTCTTATAGTTAAGCTTTCCTTAAGATGCATGCTTTGGTGTATGTGTGGTGCAGTATTGTTTCACTACATTTTTTAGCCTGTGTGCTCTTGCAACTGACTAGTTATTGTGCAAAGACTCATGCTTGCGTGTACTGTGTGAAATTGAACAGATGATAGGGTGCCAACTGAACTGAAGAAAGCCATCATGCAAGCTCGGATGGATAAGAAACTCACTCAGTCTCAACTTGCACAAGTCACTCTTTCTCTCCCTCTATCAGACACAAACACATCCTCACAGAGTAGGTCCCCACCTAAGTAAGGTATAAAGATCTTGACTGGGTTGATTGTTTTTTGTTGTGCAGTTGATCAATGAGAAGCCGCAAGTGATACAAGAATATGAATCAGGAAAAGCTATTCCAAATCAGCAGATAATCTCAAAACTGGAGAGGGCTCTTGGTGCGAAGCTGCGTGGAAAGAAGTAAAACAGGGAAGTCGACTTCTAGCACGGTCATTGAGTGCCTCTTTTGAGTCTCTGTTGTGGTGGTGTACATGAACCCTTTTTTTCCCCTATTCCGTCATGGCTCATTTGTAAATAATAAAAAAAAAAAACCTATGGCTGATGAATTTGGCTTTCCATGGACTTGTGAAACTTTGTTTCCTTTTGTTTTCGGAGCATGGTGAAACTGCAACTTGAATGTGATGTTGTGTGGAGATCTTCTGCACTACTGTGATGGTTTTTGCCTTCTCTAGATTTGGAATCATATGTGTAAGTATGCTCTCATAGGAGTAATAGCGCTTGCAGTACGGCTTTCTAATTATGTCTCTTGGAAACCAGCTAAATTTTCCTTCAGTTTAGAGCCTTTTGAATGAGAAAGAAGTATCTTTCGGATTGGAGCAAAGGAAAATAGAATTGGGAGGGGTTGTTGGGTTTAGAGCAACTCCAGTGTGCTATTTAGAAAGGTGGTTATTGTTAAATTTTAGCAGTTCACTTTCTTTTTTTTTTTCCATTGATTAGTTAACACGGTTGCCCAAAAAAATGACATATTGCAATGTGCTCATTCAGATCAGGATGCAAATGATTCAATGGATAAACGTAAACCATGATTTGAATAAATCATGTGTTAAAATGTGATTAAGGCTGAATTGTACATCATTGAGGCCGTTAATTAGAATCTTTTAACTTCACTTACTGGTCAAATTGTATACTTTATGTGTGTTAAATGTCAATCAGGTTGTACATAGTCGGAGCATAAAATGGGTAAAAAGACAGAATTTGGAGAGAGTTGACTTTCCCGCACGTGCGTTGACTTTTCCGCACGTGCGTTGATTTTTTCTGGGAAAGTCAGCCCGACGTTTTAAACCTGTTTGGAAGGGATCAGAAGTATAAAAGGCAAGGAAAAGGCTGGAATAGGGTTCTGAACTTAGTTTGACCTAAAGAGAGAGGCTAGGGTTTGAAAGGGAAGAGGAACTAGATTCAAGGATGTCTCATATGGTGGTTCTTTCTCCATCTATCTCTTTCCACTTCTCCATGAGTGGCTAGTCTCATTTTCTAGGGTTTTGACGAAACCCTAGCCATGTAATTAGTTTTTCTTTTTGATTCTTAATTATGTAAAGGTTTGAACATTTGTATAGTAATTTAGAAGTTTCTTTTATATATTTTTCATTATTTCTTCGAATATTTGACTTTCTGTGATTGTTGAATGTTATTCATACAAGAGTTTTTTATTCCTTCACATTCAAGGTATGAGACGAACCATACTACGAGGAACGAGTCGTATCACTACTTTAGTTTAAAGTGAACGATTCGTATTACTTGAGATGGTTCGTGCTCGTACATTGAATGTGATGATCTTCTTGTTAAATGCTTTGAGTTTGTAGTTGAGAAGCATTAATCCGTTCAAACCATAGCATAATTGATTTTAATTGGAAACCCTAATTACGTGGCTAGTGGTAGACTCTTTGCCCTAGTTTTTCCCCCAATTCAGTAAACCCAATTTCATTTATTATTGATAATTTAATTCCTTAGTTTAATTTATTTGTTATTAAATTAGGCTATGAACAATTAATCTTTTTATCAAAATTAATTTAGAAATTTAACAATTGAATTAGTTTAATTTCACCAAATGGGTCATTGAATACACCAAAAATAAACCATCAAATGGGTCGTTGAACACACCAAAAAGTCAACGCACGTGCGAGAAAGTCAACTCTCTCCAAATTCTGTCTTTTTGCCCGTTTTATGCTCCGACTATGTACAACCTGATTGACATTCAACGCACATAGAGTATACAGTTTGACCAGCAAGTGAAGTTAAAAGATTCTAATTAACGGCTTCAATGATGTACAATTCGGCCTTAATCACATCCCCCAACTTACAACTTACTAGTCCTCAAGCAAGTAAAATAAAATAAAATAAAATTAAACAAAATTTATCTATTTCCTCTTTCGTGGAAAAACGGTTGCATTTAGCATATACAGCAAGCCTTTAAACCACAAAATTACCCCAAGTGGACGAGTAAAGTCTCGTGAGGGTTTCCAGAAATAATACCCAGAAACATTAACATATTCATATATACTCAACAACAAATGACCACATTACTCCACCTAACAATCAACTTATGTGCCACTATAGTGTGATATTGAGACATCATGAGTTATTAAAGGCACAGTGGACAAGCATGGAGGAACCCATTGAGGAAAAATCACAATTCAGTTAATACAAAAGTAAAGTCCCCTATACTTGTGCATGTTAGTAGACAAGTCGTGAGTACTCTTGGTGTAAAGTGCAATCTCCATATTAGTTAACTGTTCACTATAATAACCCAGTGTAACTCATAATAACACCAAAAATATACAGAAAAACTAACCTATTGCAGCCAAGATTCTCAAAAGTTTTAAATTTTTTTTTTATTTTGATGACTGTGTAATGTCTTGATCCATTAAGCTTTCTAATAAATCCATATAACAAGTTTTGGGTCAATGACTCTCAAACCAGACGGTTTTAGGGCACCAGATGTAAAGGCACCCCTACGGGCTTAATAACTCGAGTTGAAAATGTTACAAATCCGAACAAGTCATTCTTTTTATTTTTCCTTAACTGTGCAATGTCCAAGTCCCTTAAGCTTTCTAAGTAACCCATGTAGCAAGTTTTGGGTTAATGACTCTCAAACCAGACGGTTTTAGGGCATTAGGTGTAGAGACACCCCTACGGGCTTAATAACTCGAGTTAAAAATGTTACAAACCCAAACAAGTCAAGTGTTTTTTTTTTTTTTTTAAGAAGGTTGGCTCCTCATTTATTCTTTTCTGCAATTCTAGCTATTATCAGTGATGTACACCAGGGATTATAATAAAAAGATCACCGCTATGATAGTGTGTTCATGTGAATTAAGGCATACTCATGACAAGTGTACTAATACCACAAACACAGACAACTCTCATTGTGCAAACATCGCATGCAAGTATCTACCCAATAAACCCTTTTCATACAAGTCTACTATGCTCTCCAATTAACATATGCAAATATCATCACCCTACTAGCAAAAAGTCACATCAAGTGAAGTAATGCAATCAAGTGAAATAGGTATAAGCATGAATTATGAGCCAAATAGAAATGCACAAAAGAAAATATAACTCTCATCCCTCAACTTGAATATGATTATATGACATTGTCCTCCATGGAAAAGTAAAAAGAAATGAGATAATATTACCAGAATTGTAGGTGCACATCCAGGTAGGCAGAGAGTAACATATACACACTTCACACATTTTTTTTTAATAGATAAAAACGAAAATAATTAAATAAATGAATAAAAATGACATTAAATTAAATTAACTAAACTATAAAATAAAATAAACTAAACTAAATTATAAAATAACTAAACTACAAAAGAGACTAAAGTATAGAATAAAATAACCTAAACTAAACCCCCCCCCCTTTTTTTAGTTAATAGAAAAAAAGAAAAGAAAATAAAATGAAATAAAAATTCAGAAAATAAAATAAAAACTAAACTACTTAATAATTAAATGGACAACTACATCAAAGAATAATAAAAAAAATAAAATAAAAATAAAAATAACAGCACTAACCAAACAAATAAAATTAAAAATAAAAATAAAACCAAAACAATCCACAAACTAATTAAACTAATGAAAATCACTAACGAAACAATTTAAAATAAACAAATATAGCTAATAAAAAAAAAAACTAAATTAGGATTATTGTTAGCACCATGATTTCGGAGGTTTTTTTTTTTTTTTTTTGTACGAAAATAGAAAATAAAAAAAATAAATAAATAAATAAAATAAAATACGATTTTATATATATATAAAATTATAAATAAAATAATTGTATATATATTTATGTATTTATTTAAAATTTATTTACTTATTTATTTATTTTGAAATAAGTAAATAAATTAAAAATAATTAAAAAAAAAAGAAAACAAAACAAATTTTTTTTTTTTTTTTTAAAATTTCCGCACGTGCGAGGCCCAAGCCGCACGTGCGGCGATCAGTGTTTTTAAAGGCGAAAGCGCAAGGCGAGGCGTTTTACCCTTGTTGAGGCGAGGCATAAGCCTCGAGGCGTTGAGGCATAAACCTTTTGAATTTTGAATTTTTTAATTTTTATAAAATACAAAATTAATTAAATATAGCATAAAAAGAGTAAAAAAATTAAGAATTACCAAATAAAATTCTTAAAGGCCATTCTAAGCATATAACCAAAATTAATTAATAATTTCAAGTATTAGAAGTGCTTTCTAAGTCATTCTCATTAATACTATAATAAAAAAATAACTTAAGTGATAGTCAAAATAACTTAAATTCCAATTATTCAATAAACAAAATAACTTAAAACTCTAATACTCTATAAACAAAGCAATAAATAAATAATAGGTCACTCTAAATCATCCTTATTAATATTGTCATCATCTTCGTCCGCTATATCTATAATGGGATAGGTTCCATCATCTATTCCACCAACTTCTTCCAACTCCATATCTTCATCCACAAGGGTGCATCTTGCTACCTTGCCTTTTCCTCTATCATTTCCTATACAAGAAATAGGATTTCAAATTAATTAAATAGGCACATATAATAATATCTATGCAACTATTCCATAATTGTTTAACAACTTACTTGAACCTTCGCCAACTTTTCTTTTCTTTGCATTCGAAGATGAGTCAACATTAATCGTAGTCGTAGTTGATCGATTCTCCACACTTCTATCATAGGTAGTGATAGGCACAGTCCTAATTGCTTCAGCATCGAACAATTCTTCTTCATCAAGCCAAGAAGCATCAAGGGGGAGGACAGGATCTTCTTTTTCAGCAATCCATTCATCATCCGAATCAATTTCATCAATTAGTATTGGATCGATGTTTTGTCTTCTTCTAATACTCCATTCAAACGTTTGTGCTCAAGCCTATTCCTCTTTTTTGTATGAATCTAATATAATAATATAAGAAACGAAACAAGAAACATGAATATTTTATTTTATGCATAAGAAAGTTTAGGAAAGAAAGATATATTACCGACTCAAAGGTGCTCCAAGTCCTCTCACATCCCGAAGCACTACAAGTTAGACTAAGTATTCGAATAGCAAATTTTGTTAACTCTGGTGTTTTGCTCCCAAAACGAATCCACCAATCAGCTACATAATTTGAAAAATGCATAAATAATTTCAATCTCGTATTTTAATTTTATAGAATGTAATTGGAAAATTATTTTCATATTAGTTTCTTACCAGGAGAGCGTATCGCTCTGGAATCAATTGCAACACGACTTCTGAATTCCCCTTTTGCTTGATCATAATAGTCCAATTGGATATCAGCCTTGAGACGCTCATCATAACTCAACATTCTATCCATGCACTGATACAATCCTTGCCTCACCTCCTCAACATTGGAGAACGAATCTCGATAGCGCAACTGAGGGTTTAGATAATAACTAGCAGCATGTAAAGGTCTATGAAGTTGTGGTGTCCACCTTGCATCTATCTTATTCCAAATTGGTCCGTACTTCCTAACATTTCCTCCACAATTGAAAGCAATCTTTTCTTTAGCCAAATCCATCAACTCATAAATGTAACCCATAGCAGGCCTCTCCTCTGAATCAACTTCTCGCAAAACACTAACCAAAGGTATTGTGCTTTTGATACAAAAAGCAACATTAGGCCAAAATTTTGGATCAAACAACACAGTTGCACGAGCCTTTACCCCTTCAACCTTTCTTGCCCAACTACTAGAAGCCCACTTTTCTGAAGAAAACATAGCTTGGAGTGGTTGCTTTTGTTTGTAAAGACTTTGGAGAGTAAGATAAGCAGTGGCAAACCGTGTTACTGCTGGACGGAGTAGTTCACTGTTCTTTGTAAATGATCTCATCATTGAAAGAACCCAACAATGTCCATATATAAACTTGACCACTTGCCTAGCTAACGAGAGAGTTTGGTCACAGACTTTCAATTTTCCAATGTCCTCCAACATTAAATCAATACAATGCGCAGCAAATGGAGTCCAATACAACTTCTTCCTCTTCTCCATAAGTCTTGACCCGACATTGACATAGTTTGAAGCATTATCAGTAATAACTTGAACAACATTGTCTTCCCCAATTTCATCTACGACACTATCAAGATAGTTAAACATCAACTCCCCATTTTTTATAGTATCAGATGCATCAATTGATTTTAAAAACCAAGTTCCAGCAGGGCTATTCACAAGAAAATTAATAAGAACTCTACTTTTCCCATTTGTCCAACCATTAGACATAATTGAGCATCCATATTGTTTCCATGCTTTCTTATGTTCCTCCATCATGTCATTTATATCCTCTACTTCTGCTTTAAGAATCCAAGTCCTCAATTCATGCATAGAAGGGGTTTTGAAACCAGGTCCATAATTTGCAATTCCATCAACTACAGCTACCCAATACGGATCATTCACTAAATTAAATGGAAGAGCTTTACAATATATGAAACGCCCAATCTTTCGACACACATCTTTTCTTTCTTTTTGTTTCCATTTGGAGTTTAGTGTAGATTGTCGTGCTTGAGAACTAGCAAATTTATCCATTGGGCCCCTCGGTTTTGGTGGTTGTGTCATACCACCAGTATCGCCTTCAATAGATTGAGAAGCACCACTCTCGCCCTTTGCTCCAGCAGCCATCCCAATTTCATATAGCATCTCATTACGGGCACTTTTTTGCTCAAAGAAATTTTTTAATGGATGTTGGCATTCCAACTTTACATCTTCAGGAACTTTTGAACACGGTTTAATGCCTTTATGTATACTGGCTAGATGATTTTTAAATCGACTTACAGTACCACTACAAGTTTGATCACAAAATTTACATCTAAAATACTTTTCCCCATCAACTTCTTTTACATACTTCCGGACAAAATCTTTTCTTTGGCCTTTGGGTTCAGTCATTTTTTTTCCCCACAAACTTATCAACTGTAGCACTATATAAAAATAAACAAATAAAAAAGATATTGGTTAGATGGGATGGCAAAAAGAAAAAAAGAATATTAATTTTAATAATAATAAATTATAGTCTGCAAAAAAAAAAATAATAATAATAATTTTAAATAAAAGAAGGAGAAACATTAAAATAATAATAATATATAGCCTCCAGATATATTATATAATATATATAGTGCTCAAAACATGACTATAGCCTCCAGATATATTATATAATATTTATAGTGCTCAAAACATGACTACAACCTCCAGATATATTATATAATATGTATAGTGCCTCCAGATATATTATATAATACATGTAGTGGACTACTAATATTAATATAATATAGCCTTTATTTTAATGTTTCTCTGTAGTAGTTATCTACAATGTTTGACTACTAATATTAATATTTGAGTCATTAAAATAATAACAGTAAAACACCATTGAAATAGAGATAGACATATTATATAATATATATACAACACAGTCGAACATATATACATCACAGAACCAACGCAATAAGAGAGAGACAGAGAAGCGATGTCGAAAGCAGAATGAGAGAGACGATGCAGAGAGAGACAGAGACAGAGACAGAGTCGACTCAACTCGAGAGAAAGAGAGAGAGAGACTGCGTACCTTGAAAACCCTAGTTCGTTGAAGACGATTAGCAGACTGATTCGAAGTTGTTGGACTCTGATTTGAAGGAGATCGACTTACATGGTATTTATAACTTCTTGTTGAGCAATTTTAGTTTGAATCGAAGTCATTTATATCAATTTTCCATCAACTACTCTATCTTCCCTTTTTTGATTTTTGAAATCGAATTCCTAAAATGCTTGCGCCTCTCTGTCGAAAGTGTGAAAAGCGCATGAAGCGCGACAAATGCTTACGCCTCTGATTTTGACACGTACGCATATCTGGGGTCTCGCCCCAAGAAGAATGCATCTGTGCGTTTTCTGTACGCCTCGCCTCAAGTCGCGCCTTGTATACGCCTTTGAAAACCTTGGCGGCGATTTCTCCTCCTCGCAAATTTATTTATTTATTTTGGAAAAATCGGCGTCCCGCACGTACGGGAGTCAAGCCGCACGTGCGGCTTGGTCAACGCACCTGCTCTCCGCACCTGCTTATTAAGCAGTGTGCAATTTTTTGTTTCCCACATTTGGCCGCACGTGCATGAATAGTGCCGCACGTGCAGGAAATTAAATTTTTTTTTTTCACAACAAGTACAACACAAATATATATATTTTTTATTGTTTTTAAATAAGACAAAAACAAAGTTCTAAGCATTTGAATGTGGTTAAATACTTGATTTTTCAAAAACCACAAAGCAGAAATCAAGGTCTTACCCAGGCTAGAGAGGCTCTCTTCCACCCACACGCATGCAATGACCTTTTTCTACTACATTGCAACAGCATAGTTTAAAAAAAACAAGAAGCACTCGCAAGCGTACATGCTTCAAGAAAATGGAAAATTAACTCCCAGCACCTAACAAAAGGCACCAGAGTTATGGCATAAAGTTGCCACTTCAGAATCCCCCAGGTAATAAAACCCAGCGTAGTTTATAGCCTTCGGGCTAGTACAACCCAAAGTATACTTAACCATTTCTACCTTCAGTTGACATCCGAAATAAATATAACACATAAGAAAATAACGGAATGCCTACTAAAGGTATAATCTTCACGCGAAAACCACGGGTACTACTTTTCTCCCTAACTGTGTTTGTAACTTTCCTTATTCTCCAACAGGGTGACAGACTAGGTTGATTCGGTATCCAGAATCGAGGCGCATAAAGCTACCTCAACCTATAGGGTTGCCATATAGAGTTCAAGCCGAGGTAGTTTTGAAACAATCTCCACACCCCTGGGTATTTAAACCAGACTCTAGTCTCGGAAATCCCAAACCTTTGTGTTCTAGGCTTTGCCATTCGAACTCTAGTTTCCACCGTCTCAGTTGGTCTTCTAGGAACTCACTACAAACACGGTTAGGTGGCTATACCAGACCGTCAGATGCCGTTCGGGCACGGCTAACACCAAAGGAATTACATCTTTAGAGGATTTAAAGTCTCCTAGAGGCAAATAAAGCATAACGAGAACAAAGAAAAACAGAATAACATAGAAGGGAAAGAAAAGAGAACAAGAAATCAATCTATCAATCATAGTAAAATGGGTCCATCAAAGCAATGGACTCAATCATATCCCCATTCCCAATCCCCTCTATATATGGTTTCAATCTTTGGCCATTCACTTTGAAAGTGTGGCCAGTCTTTGGATCTCGCACCTCAACGGCGCCATGAATAAATGCCTCAACAACCTTAAAGGGGCCATCCCATCTTGATCTTAGCTTATCCGGAAAGAGTCTCAATTTTGAATTAAAAAGCCACACTTTTTGGCCGGGTTCAAAGGATTTCCTATTAATGTGCTTGTCATGGAATTCTTTAGTCCGAGCTTTAAAAACTCTCGAACTCTCATATGCATCATTTCGGATTTCCTCTAGCTCATTGAGTTGCAATTTCCGGTTGAGCTCAGCTGCGGCCATATCAAAGTTAAACTTCTTTATGGCCCACAATGCTTGGTGCTCAAGTTCAACCGGGAGATGACAAGCTTTGCCAAACACCGCTCTATATGGTGACATCCTAATGGGTGTCTTATAAGCAGTGCGGTAAGCCCATAATGCATCAATTAACTGTTGTGACCAATCTTTCCTATCTGGCCTCACCGTCTTCTCAATTATGTGCTTTACCTTCCCATTTGAGACTTCCACTTGGCCACTAGTTTAAGGGTGGTAAGGAGTGCCAACTTTGTGAGTGATAGAGTATTTCTTAACTACCGACTCAAAGAATCGGTTACAAAAATGTGTATCCTGATCACTTATTATGGCTCTAGGAAACCCAAAACGACTAAAGATATTTTCATGCAAAAATTTGATTACAACTCTATGATCGTTTGTTCAGGTAGCTATTGTCTCCACCCACTTAGACACATAATCTACTGCCAAGAGAATGTACTCAAACCCGAATGAGGACAGGAAAGGGCCCATAAAATCAATCCCCCAAACATCAAATATTTCTACCACAAGAATAGGGGACATTGGCATCATGTCACGCCGAGACATCGAACCCATTTGCTGACAGCGCAAACAAGTTCTACAAAATTGATGGGCATCTTTAAAAATTGTGGGCCAATAAAACCCACTCTGTAAAATCTTGGAGCCATTTTATGCCCACTAAAATGACCGCTACATGCAGAAGAATGATAAAATGTAAGAATGCTATGCATCTCACTCTCCAGCACACACCGTCGGATCACTTGGTCGGAGCAATATTTAAACAACTCCGGATCCTTCCAAAAGTAATACCTGACCTGTGAAAAGAATCGGTCTTTGTCTTGCTTAGACCAATTCTGTGGAATTTGCCCAATGACCAAGTAATTCACAATATGTGCAAACCACGGGGGACTCGCTTGTGACAGCTCAAAGAGTTGTTCGTCCGGAAACGAATCATGCAAAATAAGAGGGTCACTAGTATACTCAACGAGGATTCGGGAGAGGTGATCCGCCACTACATTCTCGGATCTTTTCTTATCACGGATCTCTAGGTCAAATTCCTGAAGCAACAAAATCCATCTAATCAACCTAGGTTTGGTCTCTTTCTTAGATAGTAAATACCGCAAAACAGCATGATCAGTGAAGACTATGACCTTGGAACCTAGGAGATAAGACCAGAATTTGTCTAAGGCAAAGACCACAGCTAGCAACTCTTTCTCGGTGGTAGTGTAATTCAATTGTGCATCCGAGAGAGTGCGACTAGCATAGTATATAGCAAATGGTACCTTATTGACCCTTTGGCCCAACACAGTCCCGACAGCATAATCGGAGGCATCACACATGATTTCAAAGGGAAGCGACCAATCTGGTGATTTTATGATTGAGGCGGTGGTTAAGTGTAATAACCCTCACCATTGCTTACCGATTAATTATAAATTACCGCTTAACTGAGACTGAAATCTGGAACTGATTGATTGACTGTATCTGTTTGAATTGCATTCCTATCTGTTTAATTATTTGATTATCTGTTCATGTTTTATGTTTAAACTGCTAATTGAAGGCCTTATCGGTGGCCGAGCTAGAAATTGATTGATAATTTAGGATCGTTAGAATTTATATGATTTTATGGTGTATTTAATTGAAAATTGATTTTGTATGATTAAACTAGATTGAATAATGTAAAACACATAAGTTGCCTTATCTACCAAATTGCCATTGTGAGTGGGCCTTGTTTATTAAAATATTGAGCCTTATTATCACACTTAGACAAACATTTCATCAGCCACTTTGTTGCCTACAACCGACCAAGATAGAGAGAAAGAGAGAATTAAGAGAGATTTTGGCCTCATTTTGTGTATTGCTTGAGAATTTGAAGGAATTGGAGTGTAGGTTGGCAAATTGAACCTCTAGACTTGTCATTGAGGAACCTAGGTATGAATTTCATCCTCTAAATTGTATATTTAAGCTCTATTTAGCATGGATCATGGTAGTTTAAAGAGCTAAGTCAAGAATTGGTTCAATGGTGTTGAGGTATAGCTTAATTCATGCATGCATGCCTTTATCTTGAAGTTTTGAAGTTATTTTTTTATGAATTGTACATGCATGCCCATATTTTTGCAATAGACCATGAACTTACCCTGTTTTTGAAAGTTTTGGCTCACTAGAGCATGAGATTGAAGCTTTGAATTGAGTTTAATTCATGCATGTTTGCATGTTCATCTTGTTCATGATTTTGGGTTTGAAATTTGGTTTAATTGACTCACCCTTGGGCTTTGATTTCACAAATTAAGCTTTGAAACTTGTTGTATATTGAGTTTTGATGTGTTTTCCAGAAATTGGGCCCAAGAGGTCGAGTTTTGAGCTAAGGAATGCTTGGTTTTAGCTTGGGAGGCAAATCTGGAAATTCCAGAATTTGGCTTCTCCGCTCGAGCGAAGAATTCTACGCTCGAGCGACCACCGTTTACTCTGAGCACCGCTCGAGCGAAGGAATGATGACTCGAGCATAAATTTCAAGCTCTCAGAATCTTGGTGCACGTAGACGCACGCTCGAGCGAGAGAACCTACGCTCGAGCGAGGACTGTGTCTTATGCTCGACCGGGCGTCGAGCGAGCATCGAGCGGAGTTTTCCAACATCCAGCACTTTTTGCATTTTTGCAGCCCGCTCGAGCGAAGAAAGCCACGCTCGAGCGAGACCCTTATTCTCTGAAAAATTCTGAAAATGTTTTCTAAGTGCATCTTTGCATCCTCATCCCATCTTAGGCATTCTCAGGCTTAGTTTAAGGCATCTTAATGAGGATATAGATGTAGAACCACACCGAGGCAATTTAGGGATTGAGTTATTACTTTCCCACTGTGTAGCTTAGTGTGTGTTCAATCTGTAAACTGTGTAGGGTTGGCTTTCCGAGGGGACGCTCTAGCTTACCGTAGCCCAGAACTCTGTGAGTAAAAATTGTGTAAAGATATGTTCAAAATGATTATCTTCTGAATACTGAACTGTACTGTTTTTTGAACTGATACTGTTAACTGAATGAATGTATGTCCTATATTCTGAACTGTATTGTGGCATCCTTAGCAATTACTGTTACTGACTGTTACTGTTACAGAGATCTCTGTCGGTTCCCTCGTTGGAACCACTACTGTTTACTGATTGATGGCCATCATTTACTGTTCGGTCTTTTAAGACCTACTGTTACTGTTATGCTAATGGATGTACCACATATGACTGTTTACTGTACTGAATAACTGATATACTGATTGATATGAACCGTTTTCATTACTGTAAGGACATTCATTCTAAACCTCTTTACGCATTGTGTTATTCACTGGGCTTTAGCTCACTGCTCATATATATATGTAGGTGTACAGGCACCGGACCAATGCTAGAAGCGTCGGGGTAAACTCCAGTTTTGTCAAGCCAACCACTGTGCCTCACTGCGAGGTTCCGAGCCTGCCAAGCTATGGCTTAGGGGTGTTTTTATTTCCTTGTCTGTCTCTGTACCGTTTTGTAATACTGTATAGACTGTACTGTACTGTGTTTAATAGGGTTTTAGTCCCTGCTCTGAATGGCTGTATATAATGTACATACGATTTTGTCACTGCCTGTACAAATGTATGAAAAGTCTTTTTGCATACAGATTGACACAGCTCATTGGACATTGTTTTATTACTGTAATGGCTTCCGCCATGCCCCTGTACTCTATTTTACTGTATTACTGTTAAGTAGGCCTTCGGTAATCTCGGATTACTGGCCGGTTACGGTGCTAAACCCATAGGGGCGGGTTTGGGTCGTGACATTAACGCCATTCTCAGTGTTTCAAATGCCTTTAAGCATGCCTCATCAAAGACAAAAGGCGCGTCCTTAACCAGTAAACTACGCAAAGGACGTGATATCTTACTAAAGTCTTTGATGAACCTGCGGTAAAAACCTGCATCCCTAAGAAAGACCTAATTTGATGCACGGAATTGAGTGGAGGAAGGCCTACAATGAGGTCAACCTTAGCCTTGTCAACCTCTATACCTCAAGGGGACACAATGTGTCCCAACACTATACCTTCACGAACCATAAAATGGTTTTTTCCCAACTCAAGATTAGGTTTGCCTCAGTAGATCGTTCTAACACTCTAGTCAAGTTTCTAAGGCATTCCTCAAAAGACGGTCCAAACACCGAAAAGTCATCCATAAAAACCTCTAAGAATTTCTCCACCATATCGGAGAAAATGGCCATCATACACCGTTGAAAGGTCGTCGGTGCATTACATAGCCCGAAGGGCATGCGCCTATAAGCAAAAGTGCCAAAAGGGCATGTGAATGTGGTCTTTTCCTGGTCAGCAGGGTACACCGGGACTTGATTATATCCCGAGTAGCCATCAAGAAAACAATAGAAACCCTGCCCCGCTAACCGCTCTAGGATTTGGTCAATGAAAGGTAAGGGAAAATGGTCCTTCCTAGTCGAGGAATTTAGTCTCCTATAATCAATGCACACTCGCCACCCAGTAGTGGTTCGTGTGGGGACTAACTCTCCTCCCTCATTCTCAACAACGGTGATGCCCGATTTCTTGGGCACCACTTGTGTGGGACTCACCCACTTGCTATCTGAGATGGGGTATATAATACCCGCATCTAATAATTTCAGTACCTCCTTTTTCACCACCTCTTTCATATTAGGATTCAGTCTCCGTTGCATTTCGCGAGAAGGTTTGGTGTCCTCCTCTAGGTGTATATAATGCATGCATACGGAGGGATCTATCCCTTTCAAATCAGCCACTGACCACCCTATAGCACTCCGATGTGCCACGAGAACACTCATTAACTGACTCTCCTGCTCTACAGTCAAGTCAGATGCAATGATGACCGGTAAAGTATCTTGGGGCCCTAAAAATGCATACTTGAGTGTGGCCGGGAGTGGCTTCAACTCAAGTGTAGGTGGTGTGACCAAAGATGGTATGGCAGACTCTCTCGACAGAGGAGGAAGTGACTCAAACCGGGCTTTCCATGGAGGAAAATCCGGTGTAGAATAAGAATTAAGCAAGACATTCACCTCCTCAACTGACCCATCAATATCAAAATTTTCAAACCCAAAATGAGCTAGACAAGCCTCTAAAGGGTCCTCTACAAGAATGGAGGGCAAAGCCTCCTCCACAATCTCATCCACAACATCCACTAATAAGCACTCCTCTCTCTCATGAGGTTGTTAGGATGCTTGGAAAACATTAAGTTTCACTTGCATGTTTCCAAATGAAACTTCCATAACCCCGATCCAACAATTAATGCATGCATTGGTCGTAGCCAAGAAAGGTCGACCTAAGATTATCGGGATTTGTTTCCTAGAATTGGCTACCGGTTCCATATCTAACACCAAAAAGTCAACAGGGAAGTAGAACCTATCAACCTTAACTAGCACATCCTCAATCATGCCACGTGGCACTTTGAGGGACCGGTCAGCCAACTGAAGAGTAACAGTAGTGGGCTTCAACTCGCCAAGCCCAAATTCCTCGTACACAGAGTACAGCAACAAATTGACACTAGCCCCTAAATCTAACAAGGCCCTATCAATGAAATGGTCCCCTATAATGAATGCAATGGTTGGGGCACCCGGGTCCTTAAGCTTATGAGGTGTGTCATTCAACAAAATGGAGCTTACTTGCTCCGTGAATAAGACCTTTTGGGACACATGTGTCCTAGATTTACGCTTTTGCATACAAAGGTCATTCAGAAATTTGGCATAGGATGGTACTTGCTTAATTGCCTCCAACAGGGGGAGGTTGATTTTTACCTGTTTAAAGACCTCCATCATTGCCTCCATAGATGCCGCCTTCTTATTAAAAGGGGACGGTGTATCAAGGCATTAGGAAAAGGGTGCCTTAGGCACATATGGTGCTTTGGGCTCAAGTGAAGTGCTAGGGACTAAGTCATCCCTCTTAAGTGTTTCCCCCTCACCCTTGCTCTCATTGGGTGTACCACCGTGGTCACCCTTCCTAACTCTAGTTGCATCAGACGCAATTGACTGAGGCTCTAACTCCCTACCACTTCTCAAAGCAACCACCGCTTGCACTTGCTCATGTTGCTTCCCATTCCCACCCGAACTCTCTGCCTTTTATTGTCCCTTAGGGTTGGCCACAGTTTGACTTGGTAATTTTTCCTCCTCTCTTCGATTCATATTGTTAGCCATTTGACCCAATTGGGTCTCTAGCTTGGCAATAGAGTGAGTGTGGGAGTGAACTACCGGTGCTAACCCCTTAAGTTTGGAGAGAACTTCTAACACCTGAGTCTCAAAGGCAGAGTTGCCCTGAGGAACATGCGGGGGTTGTGGTTGCCGGTACGGTTATGGGGGTCGATAAGGTTGCGGTGGTCGGTAGGATGATTGGTTGGCAAAATTATTGAAATTCTGCCTTGGTGGTGGAGAATTGTAAGAAGTGCCTTGTGAATGGGGTCTCCATGAAAAATTAGGATGATTTCTCCATCCTGGATTGTATGTATTAGAGTATGGGTCATTACCCGGGTTGGAGAATCCTTGAGCCGTATTCACATGCGCTTGGACTAATTCCGAAAATTGTGATGTCGAAGGGCACTCACTCAAGTCATGAGCAGGGCTTGTACAAATAACACATGCCTCGTGAAATTGAGGCTGATCTTGCTGGGTAGGGGCATATCCCGTAGCTAATAATTGGTCCATCTTGCGGGACAGTGCCTCTACTTGTTGGGCTAACTCTAGGTTTTGCCCAACCTCATAAATGCCCCCTCTTTTCGGGGCTCCAACTACTGGTTGCCGGACTTGCCGGGCTGTGGAGGCATGGTGAAGGGAATTATCACTTAAGTTCTCAAACAATTGCCATATCTTGGCATCATTTTTAGACATAAATGTCCTACCACAGGATGAATCCACCATTTGGCGGTGCAGCTCAGTTAAGCCATAATAAAATGTTTGAACAAGTTGCCAATCAGGCACTTGGTGGTGGGGACACTGTTGGAAAAGGTCTCGAAGTCTTTCCCACGTCTCATGGAATTGCTCGCCATCCATTTGAGCAAAGTTTGTGATGGCTCACCTAAGTTGGTTGGTTTTACCTATGGGAAAGTACTTCTCCAAGAACCGTTGCTGTAATTGGTCCCAAGTTGTGATTGAATTAGCAGGTAAAGAATTTAGCCAGTGTTTGGCTTTATCCTTTAACGAGAATGGAAACAATCGCAACATTAAGGCCTCATTTGTGAAATTCTGGATCTTCACTATCGAGCAAATTTCTAGAAATTCATTCAAATGCTTATAAGGATCATCATGAGCTAGTCCATGGAATGATGGGAGCATTTGTATGGTGCTGGACTTAATCTCATAATGAGTAGCAGTGGTGTTGGGTAATTGGATGCATGATGGTGATGTATATGCAGTGGGTGTAAAATAATCCTTAAGGGTGCGGTTAGGCACATTTGGGACATTAGGATCTGCCATCTCTAATGGCTCAATGTATGAATATGAATATTCAAGCCTAGGAACACGGGCAAAGGCCCTAAGTCTCCTAAGGGTCTTTTCTAGTTCAAGGTCCAAACTCCACAATTTAGGGCAACAAGAACGACGCCCGTGCATACACTACCCACACACACACAAAAAGTTCGACTCTGTGCACTAAGTTACGAAAGCAGAATGCTAAAGGAGAAATACTCACAGCGATTTAACGAAAACGCTTTACTCGTCTTGCGGATGCTTGACGTGTAGATGTTGTCTCCAATCTCTATTTGAGCTTTGACTTTCGTTTTAGCACTTTGGTGCTTTGCTTGTGAGTGTTTGCTTCTATTTACTCATTTTAGTGCTGTTGTTTTTTTTTTTAAAAAGCTCGGTTGCGCTCCGCTTGCACTTCAATGATAGCTCCAATTTCAAACGCTTTACACACTTAGCAACACAAAAGCATAAAATCCTAAACTAAAAATTAAAATAAGAATGTAACTTTAAATTAACTAATTTCGCCAGAAGTCCCCACAACGGCGCCAAAATTTGATGGGTCGTTGAACACACCAAAAATAAACCCTAAACTATACCAAATTCTTTTAGAATAATGGCAAGTCCAGGTTTCGATCCACAGGGACAATTGTGAAATTAAACTAATTTAATTGTTAAATTCCTAAATTAATTTTGATAAAAAGATTGATTGTTCATAGCCTAATTTAATAACAAATAAATTAAACTAAGGAATTAAATTATCAATAATAAATGAAATTGTGTTCATTGAATTGGGGAAAAAATTAGGGCAAACAGTCCACCACTAGCGACGTAATTAGGGTTTCCAATTGAAATCAATTATGCTATGATTTGAACGGATTAATGCTTCGCAACTACAAGTTCAAAGCATTTAACAAGAAGATCATCACATTCAATGTACGAGCACGAACCATTTCAAGTAATACGAATCGTTCACTCTAAACTAAGGTAGTGATATGACTCGTTCCTCGTAGTATGGTTCGTCTCATACCTTGAATGTGAAGGAATAGAAAACTCTTGTAGGAATAACATTCAACAATCATAGAAAGTCAAATATTCGAAAAAATAATGAAAAATATATAAAAGAAACTTCTAAATCACCATACAAATGTTCAAACCTTTACATAATTAAGAATCAAAAAGAAAAACTAATTACATGGCTAGGGTTTCATCAAAACCCTAGAAAATGAAACTAGCCACTCATGGAGGAGTGGAAGGAGGTAGATGAAGAAGGAACCACCATGGGAGACATCCTTAAATCTTTAAGTTCCTCTTCCCTTTTAAACCCTAGCTCTCTCTTTAGGTCAAACTAAGTTCAGAACCCTATTCCAGCCTTTTCCTTGTCTTTTTATACTTCTGATCCCTTCTAAACAGGTTTAAAACGTCGGGCTGACAAAGTCAACGCACGTGCGAGAAAGTCAACTCTCTCCAAATTCTGTCTTTTTGCCCGTTTTATACTCCGATTATGTACAATCTGATTGACATTCAACACACATAAAGTATACAGTTTGATCAGCAAGTAAAGTTAAACGATTTTAATTAACAGTCTCAATAATGTACAATTCAACATTAATCAAAATGACATTTGCACGAATTAAATAATGTCAAATTATGACTTTAATATTTCCATTTTAGCAATGATAAGTGGAGTTACACTCAGCTATGATAATCATTACCGAAGAAGAATTCTAGATTGCCGCCTGGGGGAAAATATTTCCAAAAAAATAAAAAAAAATTTAAAAATTTAGAGGTTAATATGTTAGTGGGCTGGGCCCTAGCAAGAGGTTGTTGGATTCATTAGCTCTTTTGTCTTGTTGACTTGACATGTGGGTTTGAATTAGGTTAGGGTTATTTTAATCAAAAATAAAATAAAATAATTTCTTTTCATTTGAAGTTAAAAGTTATCATACTTAAATTATAATCATTATATTTTTTTTTATAAAAATTCAAAAGTTAAAAAATTTATTTCAAATGAGGCTATTTTAGCCTAAAATAACCAAAAAAATTAAAAATTAAAAAGTCAACCACATCCCAAACCAAACCATAAAATAAAGGGTAAATTATAAACATACCCCTTGAGGTTTATTTAAATTATAAATTATTCCTCGTAGTTCTAGAAATTACATTATACCTCATGAGATTTCTAATTTCATAACAAATAGCTCTTTTTATTAATAAATTATCAAGTTAATTAATAGTTTTTAATAATATTAAAATTTTATTTTAATTAATAATTCAGATAATTTTATTATTGTATAGGTAGACAGTTAGAATTTTTATTTTTTCAATTAATTTTGTTAAATAAAAAATTTTAATGGAGAGAAATTTATAATTTTTTAAATTACAAGAAGCAATTCATATTTTAAACAAATCTCAGGAGATATATTTATAATTTATCTGAAGAGAAAACTTATCCGGCGTGGATAAGAAGGTGAGATGGGTTGGTGACATACTGACACGTGTACACGAAGTCAGTATTAGTACTGGGACATGCCACGTACAATAGCTCATGACGACACGTGGCAGCCTCCAACAACCCCAAGTTTTTGCTTATATACTACAACATAAGACTATAAATACTACTCTACATAAGACTATAAATACTAGTCTCAAAACACTGGTTATTTATTTATCTGCGATTTGAGAAGCTTGAATCGGAGAGAAGATGTCGGGGGCGCAAGGAGCTCAGCCGCCGGAGTGTAAGACGGCGACGACGTACGAGTCGGTGGAAGGAGGCCAGAACAAGGCCAAGCTTGACCTACGATCCAACCAAGATGAGGGCGGAATCCAGGTCCAAAAACTTGAGGAGAAGGTGCCGGAAGCCGCTGGCGAGGGTGGGCCGGTTTTCGGAGCCGGAAAAGAAGATGACAAGCAAGATTTAGGTGTCACTGGGACTGCTTGAGCTTTCCATATCCATTCGATATGTATGTTTATGATGTGATGTTGTGTCTAGAAATAATTTCTTTTGATGGTGGTAGTTGTGTAGAAAATGCAAAATAACAAATGAAACTCCTTTTTTGTGTCATTTTGTCTCATTATATGTATCAGTCGAGTGTAAGTTATGTTCTACGTCAAGAACAGGAGTAAAACTTCAATCGGAGATATTATTACAGTGGTATCATTATCTAATAATATAAAATTTGAGGTTTCCTAAGAAAAAATTATAAGATTAAAGTGTTACTGATTAATAAAAAATTTATAAATGCATTTACACTGTGTTTGATTTAGGAATTTTGAGAAGATATTTGAAAAAGAAAAAGAAAAAAAATAGTGAAATATAAATAAAATATATTTATATTTTATTTAGTTTTATAATTTTTTTTCTTTTCTTTTTTTTTTTTATAAATTTTTCTTAAATCTGCAGCAAAATACAACGTAAGAGATTATTTTATTTTGGATAAATTATAAATATATTTCTTGAGATTTATTTAAAATATAAATTATCTCCTGTGATTTAGAAAATTACAAATATTTTTCTGTCATAATTTTTTAGTTAACATAATTAATTGAAAAAATGAAAATTTTAATTGTTCACCTATATAATAATAAAATTATTTGAATTATTAATTGAAATAAAATTTTAATATTATTAAAAATTGTTAATTAATTTGATAATTTATTAATAAATGACTTATTTGTTATGAAATTAGAAACTTTAGGAGACATAATAAAATTTTTAGAATCAAATGAAATAATTTATAATTTAAATAAATCTCAGGAGGTGTATTTGTAATTTATCATTTTATTTTTTATCCCTCTCTAATCTATGATAATCCTCTGAATGATTTTATTTTATTTTATTTTATTTTATTTTATTTTATTATTATTATTTTTTTAACCTCTGAATAATGATATCATCAGGTAATCTAATATTTACCCCCAAACATGAGGTTAAAGTGGCAAAATATAATCAGTATAAAAAGGTTTGCATATTTTTCAGAAACTTATTAAAAGGAGCTCTGTGTGACTAGCATTTTTGTTTATTATTATATATTATTATCAACTCTGCTACGTTGCTCGAAAATCAATTAGCCCGAATGGCTCGAGGTGTCAAAACGACGTCGTTTTGACACTTTTTTTTTTTCTTTTTCTTTCCTTCTTATCTCTTTTCTCTGTAAAATAGATAGGCGAGAGGAAGAGAGAAGAGAGAAGAGAGAAGAGAGAAGAGAGAGGGGAACAGAGGGAGAGAGAAAAAGATGATGGTGAAGAACAAGGCCTTACATTTCTGAAGCATGGGCGGTTTGGGAGAGAGAGAGGAGAGAGAATCCACTGATAAATAAAACAAAAAAAAAACAACAGAGAGAGAGAGAAGAAGAGAAGGAGACAGATCTACTCACAGACCCAACAACGAATTCCAAACATTGAGCCAACCCATAAACCGTTAAATTCCCTCTACTCACAGACCCAACAGCAAATCCACCATTGTTAACACCTTCCAAGCTCAAATTCCTCACCAAATCACCAACATTTTCTCGAAATAGAGTGTCATTTCCACCCACAAACCCACTCGACCCACACACAGTTCGATTCAATCGACTCAAACCCCTCCACCCACCGTCGCAATGAATATTATAGAATGACGCGGCTGTGAAATCATATCCAAAAATGGGTTTTGAGCTCAATCCCCTTTTATCTTTATTCATACCTTCCATAAACTACTAAATTGATTCTATTAGAACTTGTAGAACACATTTGAATAAGTTTCACTCAATAGTAATAAGCCAGAAATTAGAAGGTGTCCTACTTTTCTATCAAGAATTGTTTAAGAGAGATTATGTCTGTCCAACATTAGTAGGTTTGAGTTTTCAAACACTGGCCAGAAGGGAGTGCAACAAAAAGGCAAACAAACATGCTTAGATTTAGTAATACAAACATTTTCCACTAATATCCTAATGTTACTTGACAAAATACAAGGAACAATTTATCTCCACTAAGTTCTGCATTTCACAAGGGTAGCTCAGAAGATGATTGAGGTCAAGATCTCCTTTACAGGGTGCTCGAAAAAGTTGCACTCTTTGCTTAAACAGCGGCTTTTAGTCCATTCTGAAGTCCTATAATTTGAGGATGGAAGTATTCTTGTTGGATTGGTGTTGTATATGCAAGAAATGAGGAGAGTGTGAATCATCTTTTATATAGCACTGTTGCAGAGGAGGTGTGGGTATGATTTCACAACCATCACCGTCGCAAACCCCTCCACCCACCGGCGCCACCATCAACGTCGCTCGCGACCCTTCCCCTTAGAGAGGAAATGAGAGAGAACAGAACAAAGATAGAGAAGAGAGGAGAGAACAGAACAAAGCTATAGAGGTGAGGAGAGAGAATACTTAGAGAGGAGATGACAGGAAAACAGAGATAGAGAGGAGAGGAGAGAGAACATTTCGGGCCACTCGACCCTCAATAAATCGAGCTACGAGGCATTTCTCTATTATTATTTTCATTTATGTATTATCAACATCCATATTTTGTTCTATTTCTTTGACCTTGCACAAAACCAACCACCAAGACCACCAGCAACAGCAGTAGCAACAAGAATTGAATTTAGGAAAATTTACAAATCAGTGGTATCCACTAAAAATAATTAGAGATTTATAATAAATAAAAAAAATTGACTTTAAAATTGACTATAAACTTCTAATTATTTTAGAAGAATACTACTAAATTGTTTTTTCCCATTGGATTTATATGTAGCTTGTTTGGTACTACTTCTAACAAATACAACTTAAAACATCAAAATACTCTAGTTTCCTGACAAAGTAAAATGTCAACAAGATCCCCTACCAGGCTAAGATTGAAATAGTCTTTTGTCAAAGTGATTACAACACAAACATAACAGTTGGCTCTTTTGGAGATATCCAAATAAACTGTTTATTAACTTATTTTGTGAAAAGTCAAAAAATAAGTGACACTATCACCTATTTAGAACTATTTTAAGAAAATAATTAAAAGCCATTTTAAGTTACATTATCTCTCACATTTTTTACACATTTTTTAAAATAAATCAAAAAAATTAAAAAAAATCAACTTTTGACCATCTTTCTAAAACAAGCCTTAACTAGACATGAGTTCGAAAATATTCCACAGTTTGTTATCTTAAAACTTAGAACAATAAGCATTGCACACATTGACAACAACATTGGATTTCATTAATTTCACAACCACTAGTTCCACCATACTTGCTCGAATGTTGTTTACTAATGAACTCAAAAGTCACATCAAATATCATACATACAATAATACCAACATGTACACATCATATCATATGCTTAAGCTGTCCAGGGATATCGTTTATGCTTTGTTTGGTTAAGGGATTTGATGAGGGATTTGAAAAAAGAAATGGAAAAGATAAGTGAAATGTGAATAAAATATACTTATATTTCACCTAATTTCACATATCTTTTCCCTTTCCCTTTCCCTTTCCCTTTTCAAATTCCTCTCTAAATCCCTCAACCAAACACAATGTTAAAGAAATGGCAAATGAGAAACTTAAATTAGAACATTGTGGTGCACCGGCTTCTTCGATACACACAGCTAAAAGGAAAGAAAATATATATTACTCACAAGCCAGTTTCGTACCAAAGCTGGTGAGGCAAATGGCAAATGCCTGGAATGCTGACAAGGGCTGCCTATAATCCATTGTGAAAGTATCGTCTCCTACTTTCCCAAACTGGAGGAGAACTGTTTCCTCGTCCCCTTTCCCTCCTGGCTGGCTCTGATCTATTGTTGCGACCAATTGAAAGTTTTTAACAGACGCAACCGTCACACGACCATGGAAATTCAAGCACCAGCACTGCAAGTGCTCGTGCCATCTCGGAGCTTTGTTCCTCAATACCGTGTGTCCAGAGAGAGCCAACTCTGAATCTTTCATCCTAGAGTTGTCCTCGTGTTTGTTGGCGTCGGCCAACGATGGGCTGGATGGGCACTGAAGGGCACATATCATCCTCCTTGGGCCTCTCGACTTCAAGAGGTTGAACTTGTAGGAGATCTGCCCGACTTCAAAATTGCCTGCCGAAACCTGGGGACTAATTTGCTTGCTTGCGAAACGACGGCTAGATCGGCTACTTGACGGCTTCGCACCACTGTGTGGGGGCTGGCTATCGTAGATTGTAAAGTTGGTGCCAAGGAAATCCGAACTGCAAAGAACAGGATTTTATCTGAACAAA
Organism: Camellia japonica; assembly: GCA_030407325.1. Taxonomy (NCBI): domain Eukaryota; kingdom Viridiplantae; phylum Streptophyta; class Magnoliopsida; order Ericales; family Theaceae; genus Camellia; species Camellia japonica. Next base: position 30,945,059 of record JAPPVO010000031.1, read on the forward strand.
TTAGTGGAAACAGCAGGGGGGGAAGAAAGAAAAAAAACACAAAAAAAAGGAGAGGCCATTGCAATGCAAATAGAAATACAGAGAAATCCTTCATCAATTATGGAGGGAATATTGAACATCCATACTGTTGTTTCATTTCTGCCGGATGGGTGATTCTATCAGCATAGACATGGAAATTGTCTGCCCAAATGTGTTTCAGCAGAGGATATCATCAGGTAAGACTAACCTATGCCAAAATATTGTGTAGAAATTATGAATTTATGTCAGCAGTGTCAGGTAGAAGCAGCAAACCACTAAATGGACTTCAAATAAGGATTTCTACAAAATTCTTAAATTTCGTTTTGTAGGTACATGAGTCCATCGGCCATGTCCACACTCACTTCATCTCCCCCACGTGCTTGGGTCTCTTGAAGTGACACATGGATTCTCATATAACAAGTGTCATTATTGTTCCCTTCCTGTCTCAGGTTAGGCAGTCAGAGACTCCTGAGGCACTCCAGCTATCCTCCTTGGCTTGGTCAAGTCAGACCCTGATCAAGTGGCACCTTTCCTCTCAGATTGACTGAGGGCTGTCACCACCCCCCCCCCCCCAATTCAGTTGAGTGAAAATTTGCTTGAGCACCCTCTGCTTGTTATGATGAGCTTGACCCCCTTGGCCCAACAGGGGAAGACCTCTATTCAAGCGCGTCTCTCCCTCTCTCCTTGTGAGCACACATTTGCTCCCCTCAGCTCATGCTGTGGCTTTCCACCCTACCATGTCTGCCCTATGCCTCATAATCCCTCATCTCCAATGACACTCTAAACCTCAAGGTTGGTGCTGCGATTATGGGATGTTCAAGCGCTACCCAATGCCCTGTGCATGGGGACTATGAAGTCATGAGGCTTGACTTTTACACTTGAGGGTTCGTTAATGTGCTTGTCTTGCATAACTTTGAGGGATTTGCACATTGGCCAACCATATAACCTAAGACAAAGGCACATGGTGTGTTTCATACCTCTCCATACCTGAGTAGTATTCCCCATTATTATCTCTGCAACTCAAGCCCTTAGAAGATACCGGCTCCAATATTAGTTTAGAACATTCCACTAACAGTGTGTCAGACCAGGAAAAGCCACCCACCTGTCCCTCTACCAACAGACCCTAGCACGTGTGATGAGCTGGCCCATGGTTTGGCTTCTATATTACAGTGACCACCATCCTCCAAGCAATCTCCCCAGTCTTCCTCTCTCCCCTAAGGCCACCTAGCTCTCACTCCATCCACCTCCGTCAGTCCTGCACCTCGTATGTGTGTTACCATATGCTACTTAGAAGGCTCCCTAAACTGTCCTACTCACCTCCAACCATTCATACATTTAAAGATAAAAATTCTTTGAACTAGGCCTGAAAAAAAATTCAAAACAGTTGGCATCTGCTATGAAATTATGTGATGGAATTCTATATAAAGGTTTTATGACTCAAACCACAAATAAGATTAGCCGTATTCAAACAAAAGAAAGCACAATAATACACAATAGCTCACCATAACAAAACAGGGGGAAAAAAAAAAATTTATTTCTAAATTACATTTTTCTGTAGGAATGCCTTACCTTAATTTTCCAACATAGGCATTACTTCCTTGGGATATGTCATCTGCATCAAGTGATATAATGTACTCAGTATGAGCACCATTTCTACACCTTCGTGCTGCTAGGAGAAACTTTCCCTTGTCTGTCAATGCTGCCAAAAATACACAATACTTCAAGGTTTCAAATCATTGAAGACATCAGGAGAAAAATAAAATAAAAAAAGGAGAACCACTGCAATACATATGTCAAATAAATCATGACGGAGCTTCAGCTGGCCAAAGAACCTGATATCCTAAACCCAATTTTTTTTTAGACTCGCGAGCGCACACACATATATTGGTAAAATTAGCTTTTTGCATTATCAACTGCACCTTGGAGTACATGCCTTAATGAAAATTGAAAGGCAACCTATCAACATTATCGAAGGCCATTAATTCCATTTGAAACCTTCACAAATTTTGCCAACACAAAGGCCATGCACAGCAACTTTCAAATGGCTAGTTTTGAACTTGGATGATACTGCTCAGAACTTGTGCACTGATTAACTCACATTTGATTATTGAATGAGATGGTTGGTCATGAAACTACCATCCAATAACACAGCTCAAGCAAGTCTTTCTAATTAGGGAGCTGGAGTCCCTAATTTGGTCAAGAAAAAAAATCCTTATGACACCCTATATAAAAAATTGCAAATTGCAAAACACTACACAGACTAGATACCCTCCTTCCGAACAAAAGAATCTCTAAGAAATTTGAGGGTGATCAGAAAAGGCACCAAACTTATCACATCTCATGTTCAAATAGATATTTCAAGCGCCAAAATTGTCCACTAACCCATCCCATACTTACCACAAACAGGTATCATATTTTCTAATTTTGGTGCAGTTCAAAGAAAAATGCACTCCATGACTTGTGAAACTTAAAATAATTGGCAGATCAAATCTTGTAAAGAAGTTTAATATTTCATACAACACAATTTTTTAACAAATCCTACTATATCCTAGTTTATAATATGAAAAATCATCTGCCACACAATATTCACAGCCAACTCTTTAATGTCTTGCCTCCAAACGCAGACAAGAAGGAATTAGAATTTGTGAAATAGTTTTTGGATGCTACTAGTGATGAAAGAAAGAACATGTGATGAAACCAGCCAAATCAACAGTTTAGATTTTTGAATTGACAACCAAGTCAACGTTCTTATTTAAACCTTCTTAGAATTTTAAATAAATGAATTCTTGCATATGAAGTATGTTTGTAATTTCAGACACTTGACTAAGCAAATAACTGACACCATCTTAGAATTAACATTGAGGATTGAAAAAGTGACAAATGCACCTTACTAGTCATGATAAGTTATAAATTGAGTTCTTATCCAGGTCAACTAATTCAACTACAAACAAGTAAAATTTGAACTTCTAGTAATGGAATCACTTTAATCTAATTGAGTAGCTCTGCTGGAGATCTAAACATTTACATATATCTACTTACATGGGGTAAGACCAAGATAAAGGTAAAAAGTGTTCTTCTTCTTGTTCCGTCTTATGAGACACTGAAGAGGAGAATCACGGGGACCCGGCTGCCAAAGAGAAAAAAAGAAGATAGTTAGACCATCAACCATTACAAAGCTAAGAACTTCTCCATCCGCCAACCATAATGATGATAGTCAAAATGTCCATCCAAGAATTTAAGATGTCAAATGAACTACCAAGAAACAACCACTCAATGAAATTCCATAATCTACTTGAAGGGTTACAGCGTCAACCACAAAGCAACCACATGAAAGCAAAAACCCAAAAATATAATGGGGGAAACTAGGGAAGTTCTTGCACTTAATCATTTGCTACCAAAAACATGTAGAGTAGTTTGATTTGGTTTGGTTTGGTTTGGTTTGTGTTTGTAGAGTAGTTTTTTTGATAAAAAGTACGAAAACTTGTTTGGTTTGTCTTTTTTCAGAAATGATTTTGGAAAATTGTTTTGGGGAGAGAGTTTTAAAAAGAGTGATTTATTTGATGTGTGTGAGAGAGAGAGTGATTTTGGAAAGTAGGTAACCAAACAAAATTTTGAGATTTTTTTTGGAAAAATTTGTTTAGTTTGATTACTCTTGAAAATTTGTTTGTAGAGAATTTTTCCCAAAAATTTTTCTGAAAAACAAACCAAACAAGGCCTAATGTTTCATAGGTTTCCCACACTAATCACATTGAAGGAACTTAATCGAACAAGTAATTCTAGAATGAACATCTATTTCTACAATCTTCCCTTAGCATATGATGTGTCAGTCTAATTGTCAACATTAGATTAGAGATATACACTAATATTGGATTCAGTACGCTAAAATGGTATGGAAATGTAAGCATAGCATTATTGTGATTGAATATCACTCTAACATATTTTTATTAGGAAAAAAAAAAAAAATTAGAACAAAACGATGCCTATGTAACCGAGGCATAACTATTTTGAAGACCCGGATCAAATTGTTTCGCATGCTTAGATGCCACTAACCACTCCACTCCAATTTTTCACATATATGGTTTAATTTTTATGCCACTAACCATATATATATAGCTACAATAGAAGATTCAAAGTTTCAATTTTGTGCTAATTCCCAGGTTGAAGAATTTTTTTAACAAAAAAAATGAAATGTTGATTGAATCAGATACGTAAATGTAAACTCTTCAGACAAAAGATCACAAACGCAGAAATTGTGCAATCAACTACCGTGTCTAAGCTCGGATAACAGAGAAGATCACAAAAACCGTAATTTCACAAGATTCAACAAGCCATTAATTGCAAAAATTACAAAAAAAAAAAAAAAAAAAAAAGGGTCCAACAATCTAATTACGAAAATCACCCAAAAAAAGAATCAAAGAATTCCAAATAAAATCCAGACCTGTTTGAGGGAAGAAGGAAAGGTGATCTTGCCACTTTGAAGCGGAGACCTAACGATTCCTTGAGTGATGTCTCTCCAACTCTTGCACACACAAGCGCAAGAGACAACATTTTGGCGGATCGGCCACCGATCTTCGCTTGCTTCAACTCTCTGCATGATCTCACCGAGTAGCTCCGGCAACATACTCGCCCAACATCCTTCATGCGAGCCTCGATCTGGACCTTCCAATTCAGCCTCATCACAATTACTACTCGGTTTCGCTTCAATCTGTGTTGCAATGTCTAGGGTTTTAAATTCTTTCAACGATTTTGATAGCGAGAAGGACCGACTGTTGATCCTTCGCGAGAGAAATGATCTTCTCAGTGACATCGGTAAAGTCTCATCTGAAGAGAGAAGAAAGCGAGGCGAGCAAGTGAGAAAATATCGAATGAAGAATTTTCTCGGAAAATTTTGAAAGAGAAAATATTGATAAGGTGATTTGTCTCTGAATGGTTGCTCCAAGTTCGTGTAAGAGATTTTTGTTGAACTTAATTAGATCTGGACTGTTAAATTTTAAAAGCTTGACACATGTGGTACTGTGATTGTTTTGTTTGACAGGCGTGTGAGTTTATTGGTTATTTATTTATTTTGGTTGGACCGTTTCTACTTTTGACTAGGTCTGGTGAAATAATTAGGGTTGGTTTGGAATGTTTTAAAAAAAAGTATGTTTTTTGATTTATTGGTTTATATAGATTAGGTTTGGGTTGAATTTGATGTGATGTGTTAGAGAGGTGATGTAATTTAAATAAGATGATGTGACTTAAATAAGATAATAATTTTTTAACTTTTTATATTATTTAGCAAATGTCAAACTTGACCTAAACCTACTTGTAGTGATGAGTTATTGGGTGTGTATTTTTTTCTTTTTTCTTTGATTGGTGAACCAAAGTCAACAGGTTACGAACCATATCAAACATATTTTTGCTAAAAAACGCGTTATCTCATTTCATTTAAAAAAAAAAAATATCATGGAAAATTTATTAAAAAAATCAAAATTATTTATTTATTTTAATTAAAATAAATTAATAAAAAAATAAGATTTCAATTATTAAATTTTACGAAAAATCTGTTTTAAATGTTTTTTGGTACACGTGCATTAATCTACCTTAAGTTTAATGAATTAAATACTATTTTTTCATGAATAAATAGTTTAGGTTAAAAATAAATGAAAAGATTAATGTTAAATTGATAAAATTAAAATTTTATTTCATTACTATGACCAAGTTTTGGAATTTTTTTTTCTTTTTTATAATTTTTTTCAAATAAAATATGTCAAATAAATTAAAAATTTTAAACTTATTTATAGTTGTAAATTAGCTTTTCAATTGACTCGCAAAAGAAGTGTAGTCCATGTTGTATAAAAACAAAATTTTCAATTGTGTTTTTTAAAACGCAAATCTGGAACAAATTATAAATTCAAGCTGATTCATCATTTGTGTTACTATTTATAATAAAATCACTAATGGATGGTTTTGCAAGAATCTTTGACTGAGACCACTGACTTCAATATTAAAAATAATATAAAAAAAAAACTTAAAATTAAAATACTACTTTAATTGAGCAATTGTTTAAAAATGAAAAATATTATTTTAAGTTAGAATAATAGTGTTTTGAAAACAAGACTTTTTAAAAACAAATTGAATTTGATAAAAAGTGGAAAACACGAGTTTAGGAATTTTATTTTTGGTAATTTTTTTTTTATTATTTTAAAAAAATAGAAAATTACAAATACACTCCTAAGGTTTAATTAAAATATGAATCGTCTCCTGTGATTTTGAAAACTACATTCCACCCACAGAGATTTCTAATTTTATTACAAATCGTCCCTTTTGTTAATGAATTATCAAGTTAATTAACAGTTTTTAATGATATTAGAAATATGTTTTAACTAATAATTTAGATAATTTTATTATTATATAAGAAATCAATTATGAATTTCATTTTTTTAGTTATTTCTGTTAAATAAAAGGGTATGGCTTCTGTCCAGTCCAGGATCGGACTGGACCGTACTGTTGGGCCCGTGGGGGCTCACCACGGGCCCCGTTTTGATAATCTGAACCGTTTAATGTGTAGAATTCGTCGAGTACTGTATGCTTGTAAAAAATCACATTGATCGGATATCGATAGTTATGTGATCAAAACAGTTTTTTTGTCAACCGTTAATTTGTTCACCGTCCAATTTTTTTAATACAAAACTGATTTGATCATATAGTTATCGATATCCGATCAACGTGATTTTTTACAGGCATATAGTACTCGACGAGTTCTACACATTGACGATTCAGATTATCAATGGGTCCCCACAGGCCCAACAGCACGGTCCAGTCCCATCCCGGACTGGACAGAAGCCATACCCTAAATAAAAATACTAACAATGAGGTATTTGTAATTTTTTAAACTACGTGGGGCAATCTGTATTTTAAGCAAATTTCAAAGATATATTTGTAATTTACCCTTTAAAAAATCATTCAATCAATTTTTCAATGACCATTTTCATCCCGTATTATTGAATATCTTCATCATTTCATCATTTGATATTTATCACGTTATTTTCAAAAACATAAAACAAGTATTGAATTTTATTATTTTAATTAATGAATATCAATAAAAAAAATCACATAAATTTACTTCAAAAATGAAAAAATGATTTCTCAAAATTATTTGCGTCAGAGGTTACAACATTGTCAAAAGAATCACGTTACAACATTGTCAAAAGAATCACGTTCAAAATTAATAGCATATAGTTCCAAATTCCTGGCAAAGTCTTCTAAATGAATAGCGCATAGCCCCAAATCGCCAGCAAAGTCAACAACTTTGAAAATATTTATATGGTCCACATTTGAAATATTGCAAATTCTTCCTTTGCATGAAGCAAATCAAAATTATACAAAATTATCATGTCAATTTATTTTATTAAATTTTATTTTTAAATTTTAAAATTTATAATTGTATGCTATGCTAGTTTGTAGAAAAAATTTATACCTTTTTTTAGTAAGAGTGGCATTTTTTCTTCTAAATCCATTCAATTTTACAATATTTTACAACATAACATAGGCCTTGTTTTCATTTATGTTTTTTTTCTTCTTCTATCATTTGTGTTTTATAAACAAAAATAAGGAAAAGTCTGATTCAGCTTGCTTGCTTGGTTGTGTTTTTTCAAAAACACTTTTCAAAAAATTTTACTTTTGTATTTTTCATATTTTTTTGTTTTTATTGAATTTTTTTAATATTTTAAGCAAATTTTTTTTACTTTTTAGACATATCTAACATAAATATACCTAAAAAGTAAAAAAATTGTGAAAAAAATCTTTTAAAAATTCACTAAATACCAAAAATAAAAAAAAAATACAAGAATTTAGTACATTTTTTATATTTTTATGTATTTATTAAATTTTTAAAATATTTTTTCACAAATTTTTTACTTTTTAGATACATCTAAGTAAGGTACATCTAAAAAAATAAAAAAAAAATGTTTAAAATTTTAAAAATATTCACTAAAAATAAAAAAAAAAACACGAAAACCAAAAAACTGTGTTTTCAAAAAACTTAAACCAAACATACTGAATTGTTTTTATATTAGTGTACAATAAGCAGTTCAAGATTTCTTTGAGTAGTTGGATAGGGAAAAATCCAAAAAAATCGATTCACTTGATTTGATTTTAGTTTCTCTATAAATTTTGATTTAAATAATTTTACATTATATTTTTCATTTTTAATAATATTTTTGGACCTACGCATTTTATGGTTGCACTTTTTTGGTATCATTTCTTACTTTTGTATTCTATGTTGACAACTATGAAAAATGCAAGAAGACTATTGATGTGTGTGTGTGTGTGTATATATATATATATATGTATGTATGGCTCAAGCTCAATGACAGTGGAAAAGGCCCAATAATGAGGGTCAACCTCAATAGCCCATTTCAAAAGGTTATAAGGGAGGAGTAATTATTTGGTGGTCTCTCTAGGTGCTTTGGGATCTTAAATAAGGTCTCATTTGGCAAGTGACGTTTTTAGTCAAAAAGTTAAAAAGTCACTAAAAAAATCAAAAAGTTAATAACTTATATCAAAAATTAAAAATTTTCTTTTCTCTCTACTTTTTATATATCTTTTTGTAAAAAACTAAAAAATTATCCCAAACATACTAGTTTTTTTTAACTCATATTTTAGCCAAATAGCCAAAAAGTTACTAAATTAGCCTGTTCCCAAACGAGACCTAAGTGTACTTTTTGATTTTTTATAAAAAGACGTGTAAAAAAATAGAGAGAAGGTATTAATTGATGTGACTAAAAAAAAATAAAAAGATAAACTTATTTAGTATATACCAAACAAGGCTAAATTATCAAATTCTCTCTTAAAAAGCCAATAACAAGTATAGAGTTTAACTTATTTTAATTTATAAATATCAAATTAAGACACTACATCGATTCGTCCCAAGATTATCATACAATTTTTCCATAAAGGAGGCCTCAATTGGTCAGAAGAATACCAAATTGGTCTGCAAATTAACAAAGGCTAACAAAGCCCACTATTGACCTCACTGAGTCATTGTGGTCCACTGGTTAGAATGATCAACTTATCTTATATGCTCACAATAGTGAGGAAAAATTCTTCATAATACCGACATAGCATTAGGCCAAGCTTGGCAATATCAAAATAATTCATCTTTTTATCTTTTTTTCATCATATTACCTCTCTACTTTTTTGCATATTTTTTCATAAAAAGATAAAAAATACACTTGTTTAGATCATCCTAAACAATCCTTTAATAGAGTAATTGTAGAAGTCTATACATATCCAATCATATTATAAAAGTACATTCTCTGTTCTAATCTCAACTCTTTGACTATCTTGTTTTTTAAACATTGTTTTAATTTGACTGTCACAAGCTCTTAAAAAATACGCTTATCATTTATTTAAAATCTCAATAGAAAAAAAGTGCAACTAATCACTTTCGAAGTCAAATTCATATTCTCCCTATCTGGTCTATGGATTGCCAATTTACTAATACCATCAAAGTATAAACTGAAATCAAATCAAACTTTGAGGTGTTACTAAATGATCATATAAAAAAGAGCAGTAAAAACTAACAAAAAGAAAAATAAAATCTAATTAGAAGGGAAAATTGAAAGAGAGTGCTTTTCAATACAACAAGAAACTGGGGCGATTCTATTTGTATCAAAAAAATCATTCAACACGCTTAATTTTTCAGTATTCTCTATTAAATTAATTATGCTTATAATTTACTTTCAGTACATCCTATGTGTTTTTCACAAATTACTCTTCAAGATAAAACTATAATTTATGATACACTTAAATAATAAATAAATCAAAAACCCTAAATTACACAATTTTAAAGAAAAATTAAAAATTCTTAAATAAATTTCTTAAACAAATCTTTCATGCCTGTGCAACCTCTTCAACACCCTTGACTTGTTGAAATCTCTCAGCACTAATAAAAAGGTAGACCAACATCACAATTGGTTTTCATTCTGCATATTGATAAGCAAAGCAAAGCAAAAGCAACATAAAGATAATGAGTGAATCGTTTACTAATCAATCAAGTAGCAAAATTTTTGAATTTTTGTGCAAGTGTGATCTTGTGTTGGAGCAGAAGCAATCTAGAAGTTGGTGCAATTTTCCAAGATCAAATGAGTGCAAATAGAGGCATCTGATGGCAAGGCAAGAGCATTTTCGGGAGGAAGCAACCGAGCATGCATGCATCCCTCGTCCCTCGAGGCCGTTTAAATTGCTTTACTAGTTAGTTAGTGTAGCTAATCATTCAATTCGTTTTGTAATATTTTAATTAACTTAACATAACCAGTTATTCAATTGTGTTGTAATAATTAATTAGTTAGATTAGTTAATTAGTGCGTTTTGTAATAATTAGCTTAGCTTAGTATAACTTAACTTATTTATTTGGACCCTCATTCGCGAGGGCACAATGTTGTAATAAGTGTGCATGTGTGTGTATATTTTCCAACCCCACGTTTTTCTCCCTTTTATTTAACCGCTTTCAATGGTTAGTTTAGGGTCATTTTTAGTTAGCATACCTTATGTTTACATGTTTGCATCTTTCATTTGTCTTGTATGCACCGAGGCTCGGCGCATCATTCAAACTGCATCGCAATTTCAATACTTATTTGAATACGTGTTTCAAAACATGTTATTAGAGTGTTGCAAATCATATGCCATCTTAGTAGCCGAGTCTATTAATTTTATGTTGCATGTGTTGCATTAGGCATCTTAACATAGTGAAGATCTTGCATTATTTCTAATTAGTTTTTGTTTTAGCTTGGAATACTCGGTGAGCTTTTGCGCTTTAGCATGCTTGCATGAGTGTGATTGCTGTATTACTATGTTTAGCATGCTTGCCATAAGGCTATTTGCTTAAGTGATTAAACTGCATGAATGCTTGTGGATGAAGGCTTTATTACTTGAATTGGAACAATTCGATAAATGTGAGTTTTAAGCCCATTTTGCGAAGTGGCAAATCATGTTTCAAACCCATCATGTTTGATGGCAAATCCGCGTTCTAGCCCACTTGAGGGTGGCAATTTCAAACTATTTTTTGAAAACAAACATGAGTTGTTTTGTTCCAATTCATGCGATTTAGTCTATACTTGCTTGCGCGCGTCACATAGTAAAGTTAACTAAATAACCGTAATAAGAACACATGAGATTTATAAAACAACATATCATGATAGTAGAGGCCGATCTTTGATCAGGCGAGCGAGGGTGCTCATTTAAGGACCTTCATTTCTTGTACCCAAGTTCCCGAGCCGAGGCAACTTTGGTGATGACGGACACATGGCCTTCGGCACGAGTCAGGGTTTCCTAAATTTTTCAAAAATAAAATATTTAGGTAGCGACTCTGTAATCTGGCAAAGCAGTCCAGTTTTGGCATTATTTGATTTCAAATCGATTTTCCAAAAATGATTTGCCAGATTGGACTCTTTGGTGTTTATTAGTTTCACATTACACTTTGTGAGATTAGATTTAGAACCGTGACAGGAGTCCGAACTGTAGGACCAATTCGAGCTTTCCGAAAGGAGGCGCAAAGAAAGTCGTGTCTACACTCATCTACTTGGCCATCCACCTCAAGTCATACGTTGAGCTAACTTTCACGCTCGGCCTCATGACTTACTCAGCCGACACGTCAACTTTTCAACCCGTCTTTTCAAGACTGTCACTGGTCTTATCATAGACACGTGTCCGCTGTTCATTGTTCTTGTGCGGCCAACCTAGTCGCCCTACGCCGTCTCTTCAATTTCAAATTTTGGCGCCTCTTCTCCTCCTATACACACATGGTATGCCCTATTCTCATTTCTTTCACTACTATTCATCTTCTCTCTTAAACGACACAGCGATCCTGAACTACAATGTAACCACCCCTATTTTTTGCATTGCTTGCCCACGTCGAAGCATCCCTCTGGTGGATTTGGCCTCGCCGTTGTCGCGTAGAAGCATCCCTCTATCTGGAACTCTAATTCTCGCTCCCAAATCCATAAGTCCTTCAAATTCTCTCTGTCGTTCTTACTGTTCTTCATGTTCTTAGGCTTGCCACGTTCTTAGATTCAACTCACATAGATGAGTTTAGGGTATGATGGCAGTAGGTCTCAAGGCTTCGAATGAAGTTAGGCTAGGGCTTTTTTCCAATGTGATCGTAAAAGCTGCCTTTGACACTGTTCATCATCTTCTGTGATGAACATGTCAGATTCTGGGACCAACTGGGCTACAAACCTTCGTTTGATCCAAAACCATAAGTGAATCGAGCAAGTTCCATGTTTATAGGACTTAAGTGAGAACCGAGCTAATAAACGTGTTGGACCGCTCGACCGGGCTAATATCTGGCCCGCTTGAGCAACTGAGCTGTTGAGTTCACATATCGAGACCAAGGTGCTATTATGCCTAAAGTGATCAGGCTGAAGTCGAGCTCGTTTACGCGCCGGTGCTATCACTCATACTTGGTTTTTAACTGTAGAGTCCTAGGGGACCAGACACCAACACAAGGGCTCTCAAAGACCAAGCAGCTACCGTGCAAAAATTTGCAAACCTAACACTGCCGTGCTGAGCAAGCCGGCCTTCCATGGGGTGCTACCGTTTTCTTGTTAATACGCCGTGCGCGTTGGCCGCGTTCTAAGAAGAGTATGGTATTCCGGCCGATGTGCATAGGGTAGGCTGGAGTCCTGCCCCTTCACCATGTTAGGCATAGTAGAAGGAGGACTACGATTCCCTGTGCAACCCTTAATCTGTGAGTTCCTAAGAAGAACCGGGCTCGCTTCAACACAAGTATCCACCAATACCTTCAACATTATAAATGGTGTGGCTGAATTAAACCATCGGCTTGGTTTGAATCTGGGCCTGGCCCAGATCTTGTGTCAATACACGCTCGGTCGAACAAAAGACGGTTTCAACTATTATTTGAAAATACGACCGGGTAGAGAACGATTAGTGACCGACACGCCAGACAAGGACATGCATGATGATGATTTCTTCTGCGTGTCCGGTAACTATGAAACAGTTGACGTGCCTAGTTGGTACAGCAACAAGAACTTCGGTTCTTCTTGTAAGCCCCTCTTTTTGACTGATTTATTCTGTCAATATTAATTGGACCGAGCTAATTGTTTCCCTTTTGCAGTTATCGAAGAGTTACAAGCCAACTACCAATATCCGAACGAAGATGCGATCAGGGCCGTGCTGAGATATCGGTACTGAGATTTCCACGAGCTTCTTGGTCACGTCCCGACTTATCGTTATCTAGCTCCTCGTAGGAACAAGGTTACAGATTTTCAATGGGCTCCTTCCACCTCTTGCTCCTTCTGTTAGCTAGAGCTCGGGGACCGTGATTTCCCTGGCCTCCACGGCTACCCCACCTATTAATTCTCGCCGTGCTGGCAAGCAAGCCTGGTCAGCTGACTCCTCTGCCGAGCTTGTGGCCGAGCTAAGCACTGAGCAGCCAGTGCAGGATGCCGAGCCCACTCCTCCGTGGAAGCCGGAGTTCAAGCATCGGGGTAAAGAGATCCCGGTAACTGCATCCGTCAAGGGAGGACAAGGAGCACCTCTTGGCCTTTGATTTATCAAAGGCGTTGTTGCTGCTAGGTGATGTGACCGAGAGTGATCATATTCCCGACACCCGGCTCGTGAAATCAATGGTCAAGTCCATGACTAGGGTATGATTCAAAATTTCATCAAGTCTTTGCTCGGTTTACCTCTTTGCTTGGGCTAACTGTAGACACCCCATTTTGACCAGCCCTAAGACTTGGGCGCTTTTTGTGGATTACCCGATGATGACAATCAAAATGTGTTCCCCAGCAGCCCTCAACAAGAAAAATAGAATTTGAGCTTTAATCCCAACCTTGACACATTTTTGGCCAAACTATTTTAGACCTTAAAACCCTCTTTTCAAAATATTTTTCCAAATATTTCTATGATGTTCTGAGGCTCCCATTTCAATTAAAATATTACACTTTTCAGTAAACCGAATAAGGACAAAGTGGAAATAAATAGAAGGGAGATGAACTCCTTGAAAAAATATTTAAAAGCATCTTCTTTATAGGTTTGGATTTGAAGGAAATAGGAGGGGATGGAAGAAAACTAGTTTAGGAAAATAATGAGCATCAAATCATTAAGAAGGAAATGAATAGCCTTTACTAAATTAGGCATATCTCTTTGTACACTTGGAATTTAGATGTGAGGCTATCACCATTGGAAAGTAGACTTTTGGGGCTTCAATTTAGATCTGAGAACCATCTAAAATCAAGTCCGGATAAGGGAGATATGTCCATTTGAAATTGGGCTTAAGAGTAGATTTTGTTGACCTGGGCCAAGAGAAATGAATAACCTTCACTAAATTAGGCATATCTCTTTGTACACTTAGAATTTAGATATGAGGCCACCACCATTGGAAAGTAGACTTCTGGGGCTTCAATTTAGACCCAATAACCACCTAAAACTAAGTCCATATAAGAGAGATATGCCCATTTGAAGTTGGGCTTAATAGTAGATTTTGTTGACTCGGCCCAAAACAGCAGCAGGCTTTTTTTTTGGTTTTGGTTCGGTAGGGACACCCCATTGAGCCATTTTCTAATCCATTCAAGTGTACCCACTCTTCCTCCATTATCTTTACTCACCCCCCATTGTCAAAAAGAAGTTTTGTTTGCATCCATAAAGGAGTATCCCATGCAACCACCTTGAAAATTTGCCTTCTTATCACATTCTTGTCTTTCACCTTGTCTCCCACCTTCTTTTTGACCTTCACTTTCCCTCATTGCCTATATAGAATAATCATATTGTAAGAGAGAGAGAGAGAGAGAGAGAACCACGAAATTGAAGAGAAAAGAGTGAGAAAAGGGTGAAAAAGGAAAGAAAAATTTAGTTTTTGAGCAAAAAATACTCCTATCTTCCATATACACCCCATACCCTTCATAGCTACTGAAATTCCTCATTTCCATACACCAAACCCACTTCAAAAATTCTGATATAGCCAAAGAGCAATTGCCTTGATCATAAGGAAGAGTGTTTAGTGATTAAAAGTGAGAAAAACTAAAGAGTTAGCCACTTTCCATACCATAAACTCCATAATTTTGAATTGAGGATTTGAGAACACACTTTCTACACTTGAGGGTGATCAAGAGGGAGTTTGTGAACTAACAAGTTCATCTTTTTCTTGGAAGGTGAATTTCACAAACTTTTCATTTTTTTACATTTCTTACTTATTTTGCTTTTTTGATTTGATTTCTTGTTATATTATATATTGTTGTAATCTAATTGAAAGTGGTAAGTTGAGACTCCCATATATATTGTTTTTAGCTCTGTTTTTGTTATGGAAATCTAAAAAAACAGAGTTTGGCTGAGCTTAACGGGCTACCCAGCCCGTTAGTTGGTCAGGTAGCTGTAGCTCGGCTTTTTCGTGCCCCCTTTTGGAAGCTTCAGAGAAAGCCCTACAATTCGGACCTCTGTGATTCTGAATCTAATCTCACAAGTGTAATGTGAAATTGATAAACACCAAAGAGTTCAAATCCGGCAAATCTTTTGGAAAATCAATTTTTGAATCAAAAATGCTAAAATTGGATTGCTTTGCCAGATACAAAGTCGCCACCTAAGTATTTTATTTTGGGAAATTTAGGAAACCCATGACTCGTGCCAAAGGCCACGTGCCCGTCATCACCAAAGTTGCCTCAGCTCGGGAACTTAGGTACGAGAAGGGAAGGTCATGAATTGAGCATCCCTTTTCTCCCGATCAAAGATCGGCCTCTACTAATCATGATATGATTTTTTATCAACATTATATGCTCTTGTTCCGGTTATTAAGCTAGCTTTAGTACGTGATGTGCACAAGCAAATATAGACTAGTTTGCTCAAGTTGGAACAATTCAAATTCATGTTTGTTTTGTGAAAAGGGTTTAAATTTGCCACCTCAAATGGGCTTAAAGTTGTGAATTTGCCACCAAACATAATGGGCTTAAAACGTAGATTTATTGAATCGTTCCAATTCAAGCAACAAGCCTTCATCCACAGCCATTCAAGCAATTTATCAAGCATTTAGCATCATGGTAAGCATGCTAGTCATGACAATCACTCACACTCATGCAAGTATGCTAAAGCACTAAAAACTCACCTAGTACTCCAAGCTAAGAAGATATGAGTTAGGAAAATATGCATGATTCCTATCTATACAAGATGACTAATGCAACACATGCGAAGAATGCAATTAATAGGATCGGCTATTAATATGGCATATGATTCAATTAAATTACATATAGTTTGAACACATATTCAAAGAATTATTAAAACAACAATGCAGTTTGAATGATGCGCCGAGCCCTGGTGCATGTAAAACAAAATGAATGTATGCAAGCATAAGGTATGCTAATTGAAACATGTCCCTAATCTAACCATCAAAAGCGATTAAATAAAAGGGATAAAGACGTGGGGTTAGAAGACATACACATTATTACATTACGCTCTCACGAAGGAAAGTCCGAATGAATAAAAGCAAAACTAACTAACAACTAAGCTAATTATTACAAACCAAATGAAATAAATAGCTAAACTAATTAACTAATTATTACATCACTTAAATGAACTAACTAGTAAGCTAACTAATTAAGTTACAACACAAATGTAAGTAAACTAAGTAATTGAAGTCTCTAACTACGCTGCCACTACTCCGCTTCGGGAAATGGAAGATGTACATGCTCGAATATCACCCGAAAATGACCTCTGTTTTGCTCTCGAAAGCCCCTGTTTGTAGAGTTGAACACTTCTAGAACCATTTTGCTCCACCTTACCAACATTTTGCTGAGGTTTGCATCAATGGCCAGCCGGCCACTGGTAAAGGCTGCCGGCCAAGTGCCGGTCATAAAAGTGGCCTGTCGGCTATCTATGGTGCTCTACCGGCCAAAGATGGTGGCCTGCTGGCCACTAATGCATTGGATCATCATGTTGTAACAGAGGACAAACAGAGCAAAAAGAGGGTATTTCCAAGGATTGTTTTCACAACCCACCCGTCCTTTTCATGAATAAATCCATGGAGTTGTGAACTTAAGCCACAAACTACCAATCCAAGCAATTTCATTGCATGATGGCTCGTGATTCAAGATGTGCAAGCTCAATAAATACAAAATGGGACACACAAGAACCATCACCCTATCATGCGTGATCAAGGGCAATATAGACCTAGGAAACTTGACACATTTCATCACTTTGAGTATGAAATGTCCCAATTTTCCTTGTGTTCAATTAACGTCCGATTGAACACACAATATAAACTGTAGACACCCCATTTTTGACCGTCCTCAAGACTTGGTTGTGCTTGTAGGTACACCCAACGGCTGGTTCGATTGCTCGCCCAGCATTCTACTGTCGCGGCGGAACGTCACTGGTTTGGGTTTCCCGAACCTTGTATCCTTTTTGTCTCATTTTTGGACCCTGACCTGGTCCTTTCAGGGTGGCCCCTGTGGTGCACTGCCGGCCATGGCATGGCACTGCCGGCCATCAGTGTGGCACTGCCGGCCATTGCTGATGGCCGGCACCCCCCCTATTTCAGCTGGTTTCCGGGAAGATCTTTTGTACCAGCTAGATTCCTCATATCTGCCCTCCATACACGTGTATGGAGGGATAAAGCTCTTGCCAAGCTTGTTCAAGAAACTTTAGCTTTGTATTCCTCTATATAAGCAAGGGGCTCCTTCATTTCAGAGGGTTCTGAGTTTTTGAAGGGCAAAAAGCTTTCTCTCTCTCTATATTGCTTGTGGTTAGAGCTTGGAAGTTGGATTTCTTTGCATTTTTGCACTATACCTCATAGCACAAGACCTCCATCACTCATTCAAACACCTTGAGGCTGTCTCTCAGAGGTTGGAAGCTCAGATTTTTGGACCAAAAGCTGCTGGAAAGATTGTTCTTCAAGGGTAAGCACACTTTTCCCCTAAACTAGTCTTTTCTTGTTTCATTTATAAGCTTTGCTTTCAAGCATTTTTGGGCTCCGACCCAAACTAGAAATAATCATATTTTGAGCCCCTTTTCATGTTTGATCAAGGGTCTTTCTTTGTTTGAGGCTTCCTTCTATCACTTGCCTCTTTAACTCTCTTTTAGGCTTTTTTTTTTGCATAGTATTTTAAGCTTATTTGTGAGCTGTTTTGGATTTGGCCATAAACTGGAAAGAGGCTTTTTTTGAGTCCCTCTTCAACTTTGTTGAAGGGCTCTCCTCTGTTTGAGGACAGCAGCTACCACCTGTCTCTTTACCCCTCTTTTAGGGCCATTTTTACATGATAGATTAGCCCTATTTGTATTCATTTTTGAGGCATGTTGTAAACTGGAAAGAGGCTTGTTTTGACATCATCTTCATATTTTATTAAGATTTCATTTTTGTTTAAGGTCACATGCTATCTTGTATGCTTGGTTGCCTCCCATTTTCAGCCTTATATCCTAGCTCTTGTTGCATGCTTTGTTTGGCCTTCTAGCCACTGAAATCCAGTGGATTTTCAGTAGCTTGGCCATTGTTTTGAGCTTCCAAATCAGAGGGGGGTGACCCCCTCTCACCTTGACTTGTTTGGTAGTCATTTTGGCCTTCCAAAGAGGCCCTATCTTGCATGCTTTGTTGACTGATTTTGGGGCCAATTTGGTGAGTGTTGGGACTATCATATTTGATTTTCAGAGTTGTATATGCCATGTCACTTGTCTGTCTTGTATGTGCCTAATAACTCCTTGTATGGCCATCTAAAGGAGCTCATCATTTTTGCATACCATGGTTGCATATCAGTGGTTATTTGGGCCTATTTTCACATGTTTTATTCACTGATTTTTGACAGTTTGGTGAAATTCCATGTGCATCATACACTTGCCATGTAAACCATGTTTGCTAGTCAAAATCGCATGCTACTTTAGTCCATCTTGCTAGCACTTTTTGGCCTTGCTTTAAACTGGAAAAGTCCATGTTTTAGGACTGCCTTGACTCTGTCTTCATGCTTCATGTTCAAATAATGCATGCTTTGTATAGTTGTAGGTCATTCCATGTGCCTAGTTTTGAGTTTCGGGTCTCACCTCATGCATCGGGTGCCATGTTTTCATGATTCGGGGCTGTTTAGCATCATATTTCAGTGCTAAAATTTGCATGTTTGCATACCATGTTCCATGCCTTACCATACTTTGATAGAGTGGCATTCGTGCCTTAGGTTCGGTCCTCGGTTTGCGTGCACGCGTGCACGCATTTCGAGTGTCTCATTTTCATCTAATGGCCACTTATGTGAGTATGGCTGAGGTTCACTCGTGTTGGTGTAAGTCCATCATGCATTGTGTATGCCATTTCATTTCATAGCATTGTGTATGCTAGGTTGTATGTTAGCGCATTGTGTATGCCATGTTACCTCGTGCATCGTGTATGCCATTTCATAGCATTGTGCATGTTAGGTTATATCTTAGTTGCATTCATGCATGTCATGCATCTTGCATTGTGTTTGGGAGGTAGGAGTTAGCTCGAGCACGGGAAACGAGAGGCGTTTCGTACTCCAAGTGACGGAACGTGTCTCAATTCCCAGTCATCGAAACTTCGGATTATCCGTGATGGAGTTTAGGTATTGTTGTGTTTATGTGTGCATTCATTTCATATTAAGTCGTGCAATTTGACTCCTCGGCCATCATGCATCGATATGCGTGATTGGTGGCACGAGGATCGAGGACTACACTCCCTGAAGAGTAGTCAAGCATACATATGTGAAAATACATTGTCATGCCCCTTTCCTGCTCTCTGTTGCAGCAAATCAAGAATCAGCAGCCTTCCGGAGCTTGGTACGCATTCCAAGAACAATTGCAAACAGAGGCTAATTAGGGCATCGCAATGGATTTCCGAGCAAGGCAACCCGACCATGCATCATTCATCATTTGGAGCAGAGTTGAGGCAGTCTCTGGCTTGCATGCCAATTTACCGCTTTCCTAGATTAATTTGTTAATTAATTAGGATTTTGTATTTATTCGGACTGTAATTATTCATTTGGGACTGTACTATTTATTCGGACCCTCCGAGCGAGGGTACAATTGTAATAAGCGTGCGTGCGTGTGATGTATGTCTTCCAACCCCACGTCTTTCTCCCTTTTATTTACCAGCTTACGATGGTTAGATTAGGGCATGTTTCAATTAGCATACAGTATGATAGCATGTTTGCATTCATTCATCTGTTTTGCATGCACCGGGCTCGGCGCATCATACTAACTGCATTTGTATTTCAATTCCGAGTTGAATACTTGATAGCTGTTGCATCTCATATGCCATGTTTAGAATAGCCGAGCCTGCTATAGTTACATTTTTGCATGTGTTGCATTAGGCATTTCTGTATAGTTAGGATCATGCATGGATTTCTAATTAGCTTATGTTTTTGCTTGGAGTACTTGGTGAGTTTTTACGCTTTAGCATCCTTGCATGCGTGTGAGTGACTGCCATGATAGCATGCTTACCATGAGGCTATATGCTTATGTGTTATAACTACCTGAATGCCTGTGGGTGAAGGTTGGGTTATCTGAATTGGAGTAATGCATTGACTGTGAGTTTTAAGCCCACTAGATAGTGGCAAAACCATCTTTTTCTAAGCCCACCTGAGGGTGGCAAAATCTGCATTTTAAGCCTACTTGCGAGTAGCAAACCATCTTTCAAAAACAAACATGAAATGTTTTGTTCCAATTCGGGCGACTCGGTCTATACTTGTATGCTGTGTGCATTACATAGTAAATCTAGGCTAATAACCGGAATAAGAACACACAATGTTTTCAAAACTAGATATCATGGTTAGTAGAGGCCGATCTTTGATTGGGCGAGAGGGGGTGCTCATAGCTGACCTTCCCCAATCGTACCCAAGTTCCCGAGCCGAGGCAACTTTGGTGATGACGGACACGTGGCCTTAGGCAACGAGTCAGGGTTTCCTAAATTTTCCAAAAATAAAATATTTAGGTGGCGACTCTGTATCTGGCAAAGCAGTCCATGTTTGGCACTTCTTTCAAAAATCTGTTTTCTCAAAACGATTTGCCGGATTTGGACTCTTTGGTTCAGATTAAGAACCGTGACATTGAGTCCTGAACTGTAGTGAGCCCAAAATGAACAGAACGGGGGACTCATCCCTCCCGGGGCGTTCGGGGACGTCTACACAAACGTTATTATCTTGCTCAATTTTAGTCCCAAGTTGTTAGTTACTCATTTTAACTTACCAACCATTCTTTAATCCAATTAAGTCCAAAAGATGAGTTAAAGTCCTCTAATGGAAAGAAGAGCTCAAGACACAAGTTGCCTTGGGTATGAAAGAAGTATCATACTGTTGGTAATGAATCCCTTAAGGGATTAAACCGTTAAGTATGAAACCTCAATTTCGCGCTTAGGCAAACAAGTGACTTGAAACCACTTTCAAACCAAAAGTAAAAACCAAGAAAGGAGGGAGGTTACAGAGGTGATTAATGCCGAAATGAAGTGCAAAATAACACTAAAACGTGCAATCAACTCAAACAAGTGGTGTCTAATGGTCTAAAACACCGAGCTTGTGAGGACCTTTACATTACAACCATGCAAAACAAGACTCAACTGACCCGAACAGCCCAAAATAGAGCTAAAGTAGTCTAAAACAAAGGCAAAAACATGCTAGAATATAGCTATAAAAAGCTAGAACATCATGCTAACATATAGAATTAACTAGGCTAGCAAACAAGACACAAGGAGTGGAGGCGAACCCCTCCAATTTTGGACTTCAAAACATGTTTTTTGCCACTGAAAATACTCTGGAATTCAGTGGTTAAAAGCCCAAAAAAGATTCGTTTGAAAGTGAGAAACAAAGGTGCAAAAGCCTTAGAAGCAAGGAATAAAGAAGGGTGAGACACCCCACTAACCTTAAATAGCTTAAAACACCAATTTCAGCCATTAAAACAGATATTTTTATAGCTCAAAAATGGCCCAAAAACAGTGGGAAAAGATAGAGAAACAAGTATACTAAAACAAGTTAAAAAGACAAGTGTTATACCTCTTGAAGCCAAGCACAACTTTAGGCACAAATACAAGTCAAAACCACCTTCAAGAGCTTCAACAAGACCTTAAGGGACCTCAGCTCAAAAGTGATCAATTTTGGTTTAGGAGGTATATGCAAAAGAGTGATATAACTAGGCAAATGTGCACAAAATTGCAAGAGAGAGAAAATTTTGAATTTAAAATCTTCTAACCCCAAAACATGAGAGAGGGGGTCCCTATATATAGAAAACATGAAATCTATATAAGTAGATCCAGCCCTCCACGTGTGGACAGATGCAAGTATCTGTACAAATAGCTGGCATAAAATATCTGTAAAAAACACTAGTGGTCGGCCGGCCAAGGCATCATTGATGGCCGGCAAGGCACATCAATGGCCGGCAGACAAGAAGTGATACCCGGCAGCCTCTAAGGATGGTCGGCAGGCCACCAAAGATTGCAGGATAGAAAGACCAAGGCATGGTTCAAAAATGAGACAAAATGAATGCAGGGTTTGAAATGCCCAAAGCTATGGTGTTCCGCTGAGGACTTCGAGTGCTCAGCGAGCATACAGACTCGCCATCGGATGTACCTACAAGGACATCCAAGTCTTGAAGGGCCGTAAAAAATGGGGTGTCTACAATTCTGGGGCAAAATGCAAATGGTATGCAAGATGCAAGAACATAACTTATGATTATGCAATGAGGTTGTGCAATGAAACATTTAAATGCAAATGCTATGCAAAGAAATGCCACAGTTAAAAAAACTGAAACAAGGCACAACAATTCCAATCATGAAAAGAGAACTACATGCCACGCGCAAGAAACACGAGCCCAAACTACATTTCATACAGAAAGGATGTAAGAAAATTATGCAAGCTTGACTACGCGACGTGTAGAAAATGTGAAGGGTGACGTAACCGTCAGGCACACCCGAGGTCTTAACCGAGATTCTAATGCGTTGCACGTGAAAGGAGAAAAATGATGGTGTGAACACCGAGCGCACCCAAATGTTTTTAACCGATACAAACAATCCTAACGCGTCTCACGCGAGAGGAGAAAGAGTGGTGTGAACACCAGGACGCACCTGAATGTTTTTAACCGAAGGAGGTTGGTGTGAACACTGGGACACACCTGAATGTTTTTAACCGAAGAGGGTTGGTGTGAATACCGGGACGCACCAGAATGTTTTTAACCAAAAAGGGTTGGTGTGAACACCCGGACGCACCCTAATGTTTTTAACCGAAGGGGGTTGGTGTGAACATTGCGACGCACCCAAATGTTTTAACCAAAGGGGGTTGGTGTGAACACCGGGATGCACTCGAATGTTTTTAATCGAAAGAGGTGGTGTGAATACCGGGACGCACCCGAATGTTTTTAACCGAAGGGGGTTGGTGTGAACACCAGGATGCACTGGAATGTTTTTAACCGAAGGGGGTTGATGTGAACACCGGGACACACCCAAATATTGTTAACCGAAAGGGGTTGGTGTGAACACCGGGACACACTCGAATGTTTTTAACCGAAAAAGGTGGTGTGAACACCAGGACGCACCGGAATGTTTTTAACCGAATGAGGTGGTGTGAACACCAGGACGCACCCAAATGTTTTTAACCGAAGCAATCCTAACGCGTCTCACACGAGAAAAGGAAGAGGAAGAGTAAAAGGATGCAATTCGAAGGGCACAAACGAATGTACCTGGAACTCCTCTGAATGAACCGTACATACAATATCGTGTATGTGTAGGAAAAAGACTTCACAAGTACGATACAACAAGAATGCATGTTCTATGCAAGACAAACAATCGAGATACAATGTCAATGGCATGTTTTATGCAAGAAACAAAAGCATAAGCATATTCTATGCATACTTCGTAACAGGAGCGTATTCTATGTGAAAAAGCGGATGTAGATTCCATGCATGACTCAAGACAAATGCATATTCCATGTGTAATTCAAAAGAAATGCATATTCCATGCATAATTCAAGAGTGAACACAAGACACGCAGACAATTCCCGTGAGATGTATATCTTACAATAACATATGTGAAATGCATATTCTATGCCACAAAGTGAAATGCATGTTCCATGTAACAACGAATAGGCAATGCATGTTCTATGCAAGATATCAAAGCATGATTTCACGAAAACAAACTCAATAGCAAATTCCGATTCACCTCTCGGAAGAATTACAATGTATTTAAAGGATACACCTCGTTCACGTCGACAAGTGACGAACATCGCGCACCGAAAACACAATTTTGAGCTTCCGTAGAGACATTCTGAACCAAATAGTGAACAATCCCTTTAATTCTTGGAAACCAAGGACACAAAACAGCATTAAGAACCCAAGGAAAGCTGCCGGCCATGAGGGAAGGCCACCGGCCAGGTGCTGGCCACCAATGATCCTTGCCGGCCATCGATGAGCCTTGCCAGCCATCAATGGTAGATTGAGGGCAAACTTGACTTAAATATGAGCCACTAGGGCTCATTTCCTCACACCCTCTTGTCCGAAAACTTCCTCATTCTCTCTAGATTTGCACTTTCTACGCATTTTCCAATGCCCCACGCGAATTTGATTCGCTAAAATCTCTTTATTTCCTTCACTTTAAACCGATTGAAACTTGATTTCGGTGCTTCATTCCTCACTTACACCATTCTAGGCTCATTTCCCTCGAGTTTCTCTCGAGTTTTGTGCACTTTTTCCGATTTTGACTTTTTCCTCCATTTTCTCTCTCCTAGGGTTTGACTTTTTCCAAGTTTACCCTTTTTCTTTATTTTTCTTCACTTTTTACCCATCTCGCACCTATTTTCAGATGGCGGACGAGATTCCTCATGACGGGGCTCCTCCGAAGTCCCTACTAGTTCCACCTGTGCCGGAGGTAGAGGAGCCGATAGCTGACCTTGAGGCCGACCTAGAGGCAGAGTTCAAGCTCGAGGCCGAGCTAGAGCTGCTACCACTGAGGGTACGGCCTTTCGATCCGGCGAGATATCACCCACAGACACACATATTGCTCACTTCCAGAGGTATTAGACGCTTCATCGAGTTCGCTCGCGACGCACCGGAGGACCTTTTGCTGAGGGAGCGGGATTCTCACTTGTCGGCCATTGCCGTTGAGGTAGGACCCCTATTTTTCATGTATTTCTGCCTTTAGTTACTTTCATTTCCTGCACTGCCTTGTATCTGACTGCATTTCACACACTGCCTTGTATCTGAATACATTTCATGCACTGGCTCATATCTGACCATGCACTGCCGTCATCTGATTGCATCTCATGCACTGCCTTCATCTGATTGCATTTCATGCACTGCCTTCATCTGATTGCATTTGTCTTCTACCACAGAGCGAGTCTCGTGCCTTTAGAGGCTACGGTGCTATGACTGCTCGAGACTGGTATGACGAGCTCTTAGCTGGAGTTCGAGACATCATTAACGAGGTGGGCTTCGGCCTCTTTCGCTCTAGCTTGACTCTGGTCATCATGAGCCGTCCCCTCTTAAGAGCACTAGTGGAGAGGTGGTAGGATACCACAAACTCCTTCCACTTTTCCACCGTAAGGGAGATGACGATGACTCCTTACGACTTCGCCATGATCACCGGCTTAGACGTAAGAGGCGATCTAATCTCTATCGATACAGATATGGAGGAGTAGGAGGCAGCCTGGTTCGAGTTACTGGGGGCATACCCACCTATATACTGGACGGGAATAGTCAGATACACCTAGTTCGCTGAGCGATTTAGAGGGACCGAGCCCGAGATGATAGAGGAGATTGAACAGTACGCCAGGGGCTTCCTGATGTTTGTATTCGATACCACTTTGTTTTCGAACAAGTGGAATATCGCAGGCCTGCATTTTCTAAGTGCCCTGGTGACCCTTTCTCAGGTTCATTTCTACGACTGGAGCGAAGCTGGCTCACCACGCTGTACGGATATATGAGATTTACCTCCCGTCTGTGAGGAGACTTGATTGGAGGCTACTGGCGAGCTTGGGAGGTACACATCTCAGTTCCCTCTTTACACTTTATATTTTCTTTACAGTTTCTGCTCTATATCTATTTCATTTATTTCAACACATACTTTTTACTTCGCATTTATGTATCTGCTTAGACGCTGTTCATACACTGTGCTTTCTATTTTGCAGTTTCTGCATCTGCTCGATACTATACTGATCACATACCACTGCATTTTCCTTGCAGCTATTTCTGACTCTCACCCTGGAGCCTGTAGAGGAGCTTCCGTTGAAAGTCCTCTATTCGCGGATATACGACAGTCAGCTTCGCCGTAGGACCCGTGAGCCTTTCACATTCTTTAGACAGTACTTTGACGCAGTAGCTGCCCATGAGGTACTCCGAAAGCACAGTCATTTTTGCTTTGAAACTGTTTTGCTTCACACATTTTAGCAACTAACAACAACTAATAATTTGTACAACTTTTGTTTGCAAATCACGTGGCAGCCATGGGCCTTGATGCCAGGAGGGATCCGAGACCAGTTTGCAGGCACCTGGGCCATCTCCTACTACCGCATTCTGCTTGAGGGCCCGGTTTGTAGGGCCTGGTTCTTGGGCGAGCACTTCGTGCGCCAGATTATGCGCCTGCCAGACCCAATCGTCCCGATGGTTCCACCAGAGTCCATGCGGTCCACAGAGAGCCTATCTGTTGAGAAGGTCATCCAGTTCATGGTGGGCCTCGAAGGCGACTTCTTCCGAGCGGATGGCGACTATGCAACTTTCATCCTGACACACTTGATGCCGCCCCTGACCGGCGTTCGTGGAGCTGAGGAGGCGGGAGCTCCTGCTGCGAGAACGAGGCGCAGAGTGACCCTGGCGAGCAGGGCCCATGGCAGAGGGGCTTCCCAAGCGGGGCAGAGGGCTGATTGGCCAGAGCTTTCCACCACGCTGACTTGCTGGCGACACACCGGGGATGCCTACTAGGTCCCGATTGAGCCTGCAGCAGCCGGTCATAAGCTTGTCGGGATCCGCGGCTCGACTCCAGTATGAACCACGCTTTAGCACTTGCACTCCATATGTCATTTCAGATATATTCATTTGCAAATACTAATCATTCAAACTGTATTTACAGGCATCCATCGAGTACACAGGAGACGCCTCTTGAGCTGATAGCCTCACTGATAGGGATGGTACAGAGGAGAGAGGCACTGCTCGGCCTCTACGATGTTCAAGTAGTTTCTTTAGTTTTACATTCCAGGCATCAAATTTCCACTGACACACTGACATTGACATTTCAACTGAAAACTTCTCAAATTGTACTGACACATTGCATCAATAAACCACATCTGACACATTGCGCTTGCATACTGTATTCACATATTGTATCTGACTTCTGCATATTATGCTTGTATTTGATACACATGCTATAACTAATACATAACAACTGTCTTTTTCAAATTCCACCTATACCGATGGCACCAGCGGTAGTTGTAGTGCCCGCACCAGTAGTACCTTTTCTAGCAGCAGAGAGAAGAGAAAGACAAGCTCCAGCACACGGCCGAGGCAAAGCCAGGGGCACCCGAGATGGGAATAACCCTTCAGAGCCCATTCTGAGTGATAATGATGATGAGACGAGCGACTCTGAGGAGGCAGCTAGTCAGCATTCAAAGTCATCTGAGAGTAGAGGTGATGACGCTGGCTCGGGTTTCGAGAGTGGAGGCGATACCGAGGCGAGCTCTGAGGCGGAGAGCAGTGATGACACCGACTCAGGTTCTGGTCCAAGTTCAGATAGCGGCACTGACGGAGACAGTGCCCCAGAGTCCTCTCCTCCGAAGAAGAGGACGAAGAGGGTTTCTCGAGCCTGAGGCGACCAGCGCTGATTTTTTTGCATTTTTGTTTAGTTTCTTTTTGTTTATAGTTTTAGCACATTGTACAACTTCAGACAAGCTTTATTTGCTTTTAAAAACTTGTACTGCACTTTTGTAAAAAAAAACAACCTTGATCGGAATGAAAGCTAGCTTTTTTTTGAAAAAGTGTTGTATTTTGCATCATGAGCACCACTTAGCATGGAAATGAGGCTGAATTTGATAATGAAAACTGAACACTTGTATTGGCACAACATTCTTAATCGGGTAATGAGCCGACCAACAATTGAAATGAAAAGCAATACACAACTCGATAAACAACACAACAACAACTCGATAAACAAAATGACGATAACTTCATAAATAGAACAATATACAACTCGATAAGAAAACTATGCAACAACAACTAAAAGACAAAATAACAAACTTGCTAAAGCTGAAAGGACTCAAAACAAGACCTTAAAATAGACTAAAAGCTGAACAAAGCACATGCTTTCAGCATTGTTCAACACAAAGAGGGACAACAGGTCAAGGTGAGAGACTGCCAGCCACAAACAAAGGTTGCCGGCCATATGTCGGCCATGAGAGGTGTTTTGCTGGCCATCAATGCCTGTTGCCAGCCATCAATGAGCCTTGTCAACCATCGACATACAGGACCTCCAAATTGTTGACACTTGGCTTTCACTCACTGCCTTATCTTCTACAAAAGGTTGAACTTCGTAGTTTCTTTATTTTAGCTATAAATTCTTCACAAATAGAGCCATTTTTTGCCGAAAAACTCTCGAATTGGATTGCGACTTTGGATGGCTCAGAAAAGGTGAATTTTTGGGGTTTCGGCATAAATGCACTTTTTCTGCTGAGTCGTTCTCCGCTTTGTTTTCCGTTCCTTCATGCCACAGCTAGATATTGGAACCTGATTACACACGTCTTTAGCTTTTAGGGACAAGAGATATGCCCGACAATCGAAGAATTTTAAGTGCTAATAGAATCCCGGCACGATGAGAAAATCATACCTCAACCCTACTTTGGCCACATCCAAGCTTTGGGACGGATGTGCGGGCTTACTCTACACGAGGCTCGATCCTTGGTTCACAACGGAGAGCTGGATATTCCCAGCTTGATTCATCGATTTTCTGAAGTCGGCGACCGAGGCGATCTTCTTTAGCAAGGTTTTCAGCAACACGCCCTTTGTTTGTGTATGTTGACTCATTTCCTTCTTGTCCCTAGTTTCAGAGGGTTTAGCATTCGGCTAATTGAAATGGCCCAAGGTTTGAAAGAGGGCAAGAGTTGCATTGGTTTACTGTTGGCCGAAACTTTGATGGGCTTAGACGCCTTCCATCGGCGAGAGACAAACGAATTCGCAGGGAGTCCATTACTTCTTTAGGTAATGTTTCCTACCCTCTCTAATATGTGTTTCTCACATCACTCGACATTCATGCTCTGTTTTTCTCTCAAAGCCCTTTTCTCACTTTTCTCTCAACATACATCTCTCTATTCTTTAATCTCTCTTTTCTTTCATCCCTTCCCAGATATAGCTAAAGGACAAGCTGAAGGTAGTGGACTCTTGCCCTGCATACTCAGCTCGAGCATACTTTTTCCGTCAACAGCTAATGGATTTCTCGAATGAGGGATGGTGGTGCCACTGGATGTGCAACAGATTTGCTGCTGACATTGCTTGGCGTTGCCCTTGGCTTAACCTGACCGAAATGAGCTACAGCATGACTCGGTAACCTAGCATTCAGCTAATTAGCCTTACACACTGTATATTCTACTTTCTGTTCCGGTTCAGACATCAATTTGGACATGATCAGACTTGCCCAGAGGAAGGGGTAGAATACCCGGTTTCATTCCCCATTTGAGGTTCATATTTGGCTAGGTACCACACTATTTGGAGGATGAGAGAACTTCTGGCTCCTACCCCTAGTTTCAGTTGCGCCCTTTCTGGTGAGTGCCTAACTTGGCTCGAAGATGAAGCACAAACCGAGCCCACTTTGGCATCAGAAGCTTCCACAAGCACGAGCAGGAGACGCAGGAATGCCTGACTCATCTATGCCCCTAGTTTATTGCTTTGATCTTTACTTTTCAAGTTTTATGAATGTAATAAAAGCAACTTTGATTTGTATCGAGAGTCGGAGAACTTTGTATTGAAATCAATGAAATTAAAGTTGTGAGCATTGAAAATTTTTCTTTTGGTCCAAAAATGGTCTAAGTTATAAAAAGGTAAAATTTAAACAAAGTCAACTTTTATTAAAATTTTTCAAAACCATTTTCGATAAGGATCACCACTTAACACGCACGAAATCTATCCTTGAGATGTATAACCCCGAATCCAAAGATCACAAATTGCCCCTTGACTGAATAACACTGCTCAGCACTGTAACCAGCTCTTCTCTCAGAGTAAAGATCACAACCGAGCTTTCAGATAAAGAACAGACAAATATGACCTGATTAGCCATATGGACAGGATAGTTGAATTAGAGGCGTTTACAGCCGAACTTCAGGATGAAGTTGCCTACGTATCCCGAAGATGGGAATCAGGCCTTACGTAGTTCAGTTCGGGTTTACTCGAGTATTAACGCTCTCCTTTTGCGCTCTAACTTTTGCCAAGGTCGCCTTTTAGGGTTTTTAATCTTGCGAGCTCAGTTTTTTTTTTTTTTTTATTTCTAATTTTTGTACTCTAACTTTTACCTAGGTCGCCCTTTTGGGTTTTCAGCCTAGCAAGCCTCTCAAGGATAGTATTTTTTCAACTTGTCCATGTTGATCGGTTGGGAAAATTCTAGGCCATCCAGGTCCACAAAAATAACATCTCCACCTGACCAAATAGTTTTAATGATGTAAGGACCAGTCCAATTGGGTCTGAACTTGCCCCTAGGGTCATGGATGGGAGCTCGGTTGTCTTTCAGTACCAAATCCCCTTCATTGAGATTCCTGGACTTAACCTTCTTGTAAAAAGCCCTTGCAATCCTGCGTTGATAACCTTGAACATGGTACAATGCTTTCAGCCTTCTCTTATCAAACAGCATTAGTTCTTCGAACCTGCTCTACTGCCAGTCCACCTCTGCTATCTGACACGCAGCCATAACCGTCAGCGACGAAAATTCTATTTAGATTGGCAGAATAGCTTCCATTCCATAGACAAGAGAATAAGGAGTTGTCCCAGTAGACATCCAGATTGAAGTTCTATAGCCCCAGAGTGCAAATGGCAATTTGTCTGGCCAGTCCCGCTAGGTCTCAACCATCTTCTGTAGAATATGCTTGATGTTCTTGTTAGCGGCCTCAACAGCTCCGTTGGTTTGCGGCCGATAAGTAGATGACTTATGAAAAACCATATTGTATTTCTCCAACAAGTCAATCACTTCTTTCTTGAAATGGGAACCATTATCCGAAATGATCTTATTTAGGACCCCACAACAGCAAATGATGTTGTTTCTGATGAACTTAGCCACATGCACTGCTTTCAACACTACATAAGACTGAGCTTCCACCCACTTCGTGAAATAATCAATTGCCACCAGAATGTACTCATGCCCATTCGACCCTTTCGGTGTGACTGCGCAAATGACGTCGATTTCCCAAACTAAGAAATGTTATGCTAAAGTCATGTTGTACTGCTTCGACGGCGGAATGTTCATGCGATTAGTAGGAATTTGGCATTTGTGGCATCCCCGAACAAAACCGACACAATCCTTCTCCATAGTAGACCAGTAGTAACCTTGCCTAAGAATCTTCCAGGCTAACATTACTCCATTCATGTGCGCTTTGCACTGCCCGCCATGGATGGCCTACATTAGACGCTTTGATTCCTCTATGTCGACACACAACTTGTGCATTCCCAGATGACTTCTCTTGTACAGTTTACCTCCGCAGATGATAAATTAAATGCTCATTCGCCATATTGCCCTCTTATCTTTGACATTTGCCCCTGGTGGATAAACTTCCTTTTCCAAGAAGTTCTAGATATCATAGAAGTAAGGGTTTTGATCTTGAACTTCATCTATTGCGGCGATGGACTCGTAGACCAGTGTATATCTCTGCTCAATGATGATCGCACGTATCCGGACTCCAAATGAGATGTCTATCATAAATGATAGAGTTGATAAAGCGTCAACAAACTTGTTGTTCTCTCTCAGAAGATGCGTAAAAGTCAGCTTCGCAAACCTAGGAATCAGAACGTCCAAGGTCTGGCGATAGATATTCATCTTTTCTTCTTTGACCTTCCAGTCTCTTTTTGCTTGAGACATAACTAGGTTCGAGTCCCCGATGACGTCCAACCTTTTTGCCCTTAGTTCCTGGGTGGCTTCCAAATCAGTGATACACACCTCGTATTCTGCTTCGTTGTTCGATACCTTGAACCGGAGTTTGAAGGCTAAGGGTATATGGGAATTGTCGGGTGCTATCAGAAACACACATATCCCATAACCGTACTAATTAGACGCTCCGTCAAAGTACATTGTCCAAATCTCTTCCTTGACTTGTAGAATAGCTTCATCTGGGAACAGGTATTCTACTACTTCATCCCCTTCCACTTGGTGATATGCCAGGAACTTTACTACTGCTCTCCCCTTGACCGACTTGCGAGTAACATACTTCAGATCAAATTGGGAAAGGAGAAGTAACCAACGGGCTAGCCTGCTCGTAAGTGCTGGTTTCTTAAAGAGATATTTGATGGGATCTAATCTCAAAACTAGAATTACGGAGTGAGCTAACAAGTAGTGCCTCAACTTCCTGGTAGCCCATACCAAGGCTAAGCAAGCTTTCTCCAACGGGGTGTAACGGGTCTCGTAATCTAGCATTTTCTTGCTCAGGTAATAGATGGCTTTCTTCACCCTATCCTCGGATTCCTGAGCAAGCATGCATCTCATCGTTGTGTTCGTGACTGACAGATACAAAATCAAGGACTTCCCCGGCTCTGGTGGTGACAACATAGGTGGATTCTGAAGGTATTGCTTGATCTGCTCAAAAGCGAATTGACACGGATCATCCCATCAGAATTTCTTTTCTTTCTTCAGGAGACCAAAAAGTGGTTCACAAGTCAAGGTTAATTTAGAAATAAACTGTCTTATGAATTGCACTTTACCCAGAAAGCCTCGCACCTCCTTTTCAGTCCTTGGTGGTGGCATTTCTAGGATGGCCTTGATTTTGGAAGGATCTACCTCGATGTCGCTTTGTGTGATTAAGAAACCCAGCATTTTCCCTGCTATTACGCCGAAAGTACACTTCTGTGGATTCAACCTCAGTCTGTATTCTCTAATCCGTTGGAAGAATTTCTTCAAGGCAGTGTAGTTGCCATCTCTTTCCTTAGACTTGACAATCATGTCATCCACATACACCTCGACCTCTTTGTGGATCATATCATGCAGAATTGTGGTTGCAGCCCGTTGATAGATAGCCCCGAGATTCTTCAACCCAAACGGCATTACTCTGTAGCAGTAAGTTCCCCACGACGTAGTGAAAGCAGTTTTCTCTCTGTCCTCGGGCACCATCAAAATCTGGTTATACTCGGAAAATCCATCCATGAAGGAGAGCAATGCATGGCCTACAGTGAAGTCCACTAATTCATCGATGTGCGGTAAGGGAAAGTCGTCCTTCAGAATGGCTTTATTCAGATCTCTGAAGTCCACACACACTCGAATTCTTCCATCTTTCTTCGGCATTGGGACAATGTTGGTCAACCAAATTGGATACTCAGATACTAACAAGACCCCTGCATCTATCTGCTTGGTGACCTCCTCTTTAATCTTCAAAGCCCAATCCGAGTGTATTCTCCGCAACTTCTGCTTGGTGGGTCAAGCCTCGGGTCAAGAGGGATCCGATGTTGTACAATCTCAAGATCGATTCCAGGCATGTCTTCGTAGGACCACGCAAAAACATCTTTGAAATCTTTTAATAAAACGACTAAGTGCTCGCGCTCCTCTGAAGACAACATGGACCCAATCTGGACCAGACGCAGATTCTTCTCTGTACCCACATTAAAAACAATGATTTCATTAGCGAGGGGTTTTACAAACCTCTCCTCTTCTCGATTAATCAAAATTTTCAAAACCAGAGGAATTCATTCCTCGTCGTTTTGATCAAAATTTTGAAAATCATAATCAATGCAATAAATAAGAGGTACAGAGAAATACTCAGAATCTGCAGTGACATTCTCATTCATAAAGTCCAGCTCATCCAGTTCCTCGGTTACAACCGACTCAAAGGAAATAGAAAAGGACGACCTAGATAAAACTTCGGCATCCGGGTTATCAACCCTAGGAATATCGAACCCAGACTCAAAAGAACAGGAATCTGATTCCGACTCCACAGGCTCTGTGGAATCAGGTTTTAGCTCACTACCTAACTCAGAACTGCTAGACAGGTAACCCTCCTTCAGCTGCCAAAAGAGATGGTGCGTCAGGTGCATCCAAATGCTGCTAGAAGGGTTCACTCCCAGTTCGTCCCCGATCATAGAAACGGTCAGGTTATTCCCCAAGCTCTCTGAGTCGATCGGAGGATCCAAAAGGAGACATGCCAGTGCTGCTCCTACTTCAAGCTCGCTGCTGTTGGAATCACTTTCTGTGTTTTTCACAGCTTTAGTAGTCGGTTCAGTCATTTCCTCCGTGTCACTATCTTGCAGCTGCAAGTCAAAGAAAATCTCAAAGTCAAGAACCCGCTGCTTCTCAGAGTTGAACCAGGTTCAGGGAAACCACAGAATGGGAAGTCTTCACCCTCTCGAACAAAATGACCATTCAGGGTTCCCCGGATTGGTCTGCGCACAAGTTCATAGCGCTTCCCGGTCTGCTTAGCTCTGGCTCTATCGGCCATCTCTTTCCCTTTCCTGACCCAATCCTCTTTGGTGGGCATATAGCCAAGACCAAAGGCATGCGGGTTATATGGCACATAGGCCAATGCAGTAACACCTTTCCGACCACTTCTTCCCAACCACATTTCTGGCATATGTTAGAGCTTGTTCATGAAGTATACAAATTGGGCACTAACATACAAGCCCTCATCAACAGCCAAGATATTCTGCACTACCCGGGCCTCAGCCAAGGTAAACCCGAAAGGAAAATATCCTCTTCGCCATGCACAATCTCCAGCATAGGTGTAGTGACCTCTAGCGAAGGATGAATAAATGAATTCCCAAAAACTATGGCCACCCCTTTCCCATGGGGGTATTTCAGAGTTTAGTGGAGGGTGGAAGAGACAGTTTTCACTTGGTGCAGCCAGGGTCACCTAAGTAATAAGTTGAAAGTGGCCGAAACATCTAGGACAAGGAACTCAATATCCTATTGAGCTAGGCCGAACTGTACTCTGATATGTACTATTCCCATTACCTCTCTGCTGGTATTGTCGTATGCCTGGATCACCTGGGCTGTAGGTATGAAATCTTCTAGTCTCAGGCCAATATCATAAGCCGTGCGACAAGGACAGACGTTGATTGCCGACCCAGTGTCAATCAATACCACTGGTACCCACTTTTCTCAGCACTCCACTGATAGGTATAGAGGCTTGTTGTGTGCAGAGCCTTCCGGCGGCAGTTCCTTGTTCGAGAAGGTTAGAGTTGGCGCAACACCTCCCGGGAAGACTAATCCTACCAGTTATTCCGGGGTAGTGTTGATGGACAACTTAGCTTTATCCATCACCGACAATACAGCCTGTCTGTGCACTCGCGAAGCCATAAGCAGACCCCAGATAGATATATCAGCTTGAATCTTCTTCAACTGTTTCAACACAGCCTTTTCTTCCAACTATTTTTCCTTCTACTTCTCGGCTTCTTTATCCTTCTCGGATGCCTCGGGTTGGTCCAGATGTGGTGGTTTGAAATATCGGCCATTTTTCGTCATATGGTCGACCTCTTCCACATACCAAGTGTTGTTAGAAAGGTCTTCACCCCAATCTTCATCAGTATGGGCCAGGTGTAGGTCGTCGTCATCCCACCAAATTCCTTCGGTAGCCGACAAGCATTTGTCTGGCTCCGTTTGGATTATCTTTTCGTCACAAATCTTCCTTGTAGGGTATTGGGCTTTTCCAGCTTTCCAGCCGTTTTCACTCATTTCTTGTTCAAAATGCTTCAGTACGGCTTCTTGCTCTGTATGTACAATACTAACAATGCCTAGTTCCTGAGCCAATTGTTCTATACCGGTGTTTTTTGACGTTTATCCTTCCCATCGGCCATTTCGGCCATTATAATGGTTCCCGCTTTCTATTCTTCCGGCTTCAATTCAGTTCCATCATCTCTATCGGGTTCATCACTTAACCACCCAGAATTGTCTGTCGACCCGTTCAGATCAAACCAATCAATATGCACGTCCCCTTGATCTTGCTCATCAAAGAACTGCAAATTATCTATGTCCTCCTCTAGGTCGGCCATATCATCTAATCCCTGACTTGGGCCATCTTCTCGAACTACACTGACCTCCATCCCAATCGACAACACCACTTCAGGCTTAGCTTGATTGATTGGCACAATATAGTAGTATGGGTTGTACACCCCTTCAGATAAGTCCTCAAAGCCCTCGGGCAACGGACTGATATTTTCCACCAAGGCTAACCTCTCTTCATCTACCACTGTCACCACTATGGGTTCAGGTTGGAGTGTAGACGTGTTTATCATGCACAAGTCCGTGCTCTCAAGGATGAACAACGCCGGTTTAGGTAGGTGGAAAGAGGTGATATATATACTGGGATCGTAAGGGACAGCCATTGTGCGGATAAGGTTTATATCCCGGGGTAGAGAGACTTGATTATGTGGTGGGAGAGGATTTGTAGTGACGTTGGGTTTTTGGGGAGGTGCTATCACCTTATTGTCAATGAGATCTTGAATCTCATGATGCAGCTTATAGCATTGATCAGTGTCATGACCGTGTTATTAGTGAAAAGCATAGTATTTGGCCGGGTTATGTTTCGGGGGAAGAGGATAGGGTAGAGGGCGAGGCTCTAGTGGCTTAAGATGTCTCTTTTTGATCAACACGCCCATGGCTTTGGATAAGGGCATGTAAAGTGAGGTAAAGACCCTCTGGGATTGGGCTTGGTTGTTTGAGGTTTGTGGAGCTGTATTGGATATACTGGCGAAAGGGTTGGCAGCCTTGGGTGTGGTGGTGACCATGTTCATATCCGAAGGCCGTGTAGAGGTGCTACCACTTGTGGTTGCATTGGAACTACGTATAAAGGGCCTCTTGGGCTGTTCATTCTCATCAACTATCAGCCCCTGTTTCATCGCATCTTCAATCTGAACCCCTATCTCATGGAGCTTAGTGAATGTAAACAATGGCAAGACTATCATCTTTGCAATAATCTCCCTTGCAGATTGCAAACCACCATTATGATTTGATCCTTCTCGGATGGCCTGATCGTCATCATAGAGGCCTTGGCCCTCTATCTCATTACAAAGTCCAAGAAGCCCTCTTTAGCTCCTGACGGGTCGCTTCAAGATCACGGGTTGTGACCTTGATCTGGGTATTGTAGGAGTACTGCGCGATGAAGGCCTCAGCCATTTCCTCTCAGCTCCGTTTCACAGAGTCCTCGAGTTTTGCATACTGTAGACGTCCCCGAACGCCCCAGGAGGGTTAAGTCCCGTTCCGTTCATATTGGGGTCACTACAGTTCAAGGACTCAAATGTCACGGTTCTTAATCTTGAACCAAAGAGTCCAAATCCGGCAAATCGATTTTGAAAACAGATTTTTTTGAAAAGAAGTGCCAAACATGGACTGCTTTGCCAGATACAGAATCGCCACCTAAATATTTTATTTTTGGGAAATTTAGGAAACCCTGACTCGGTGCCAAAGGCCACGTGTCCGTCATAACCAAAGTTGCCTCGGCTCGGGAACTTGGGTACGATTGGGGAAGGTCACTTTGTGAGCACCCCAGCTCGCCCGGTCAGAGACTGGCCTCTACTAACCATGATATCTATTTTTGAAAACATTGTATGTTCTTATTCCGGTTATTAGCCTAGGTTACTATGTGATGCGCACAGCATACAAGTATAGACTGAGTCGCCTGAATTGGAACAAAACATTTCATGTTTGTTTGTTTGAAAATGGTTTGATGGTGCTACCCGCAGGTAGGCTAAGACATGGATTTGCCACCCTCGGGTGGGCTTAGAAAACAATGGTTTTGCCACTATCTAGTGGGCTTAAAACAAACAATCAATGCATTGTCCCAATTCAAATAACCCAACCTTCACCCACAGGCATTCAGGCAGTTATATCACATAAGCAAATAGCCTCATGGCAAGCATGCTATCATGGCAGTCACTCACACGCATGCAAGGATGTTAAAGCATAAAAACTCACCGAGTACTCCAAGCCAAAACAGAAGCTCATTAGAAATCATGCATGATCCTAAATATGCTGAAATGCCTAATGCAACACATGCAGAATGCAACTATAGCAGGCTCGGCTATTCTAAACATGGCATATGGAATGCTACAGCTAACATGTATTCATCTTGTAATTAAAGTACAATGCAGTTAGTATGGTGCGCCGAGCCCGGTGCATGCAAAACAGATGAATGAATGCAAACATGCTATCATACTGTATGCTAATTGAAATATGCCCTAATCTAACCATCATAAGCAGGTAAATAAAAGGGAAGAAAGACGTGGGGTTGGAAGACATACATCACACATACGCACACTTATTACAATTATGCCCTCGCGCAGAGGGTCCGAATAAATATACAGTCCCGAATAAAAGAATAGTACAGTCCAAATAATACAGTCCAAATAATGTACAAATTCCTAATTAATTAACAAATTAACTAAGAAAGCTGTAAAACTGGCATGCAAGCCAGGGACTGCCTTGATTCCGCTCTGGGTGATGAATGATGCATGTTCGGGTTGCCTTTGTGCGGAAATCCATGACGATGCCCCAATTAGCCTCTGTTTGCACCTGTTTTTGAAATGCGTGCCAAGCTCCGAAAAGTTGCTGATTCTTGATTTTGTTGCAACAGAGAGCAGGAAAGGGGCATAGCAATGTATTTTCACAAATATATGCATGCCTCGATCCTCGTGCCACCAATCACGTA
Source organism: Camellia japonica (assembly GCA_030407325.1). NCBI lineage: Eukaryota > Viridiplantae > Streptophyta > Magnoliopsida > Ericales > Theaceae > Camellia > Camellia japonica. Next base: position 30,983,839 of record JAPPVO010000031.1, read on the forward strand.
TATCGATGCATGATGGCCGAGGAGCCGAATTGCACAACTCGATATAGAATGAATGCATATGAAAACACAACAAAACCTAACTCCATCATGGATAATCCGGAGTGTCGGTGACTGGGGAATTGAGACACGTTCCGTCACTCGGAGTACAGAACGTACCTCGTTTCCCGTGCCCGGGCTAACTCCTAATCCCGAACACGATGCAATATGCGTGACATGCATGAAATGCAACTAAGATACAATCCTAATATGCACAATGTTATGAAATGGCATACACAATGCACGAGGTAACATGGCATACACAATGCACTAACATACACCATAGCATACGCAATGCTATAAGATGAAATGGCATACACAATGCATAATGGACTTACACCAACATGAGTGAGCCTCAGCCACACTCACATAGGAGGCCATCAGATAAAAATGAGACAACTCGGGATACGTGCACACGTGCACGCAAACCGAGGACCGACCCTAAGGCACGGAAATGCCACTCTAACAAGACATGGCAAGACATGGGATATGATATGCAAACATGCAAATTTCAAAGGCAAAATGAGATGCAAAACAGCCTCGAAACCCGGTAAAATGAAACCCGATGCATGAAACGAGTCCCGAAACACGGATTTTGGCGCATGAAATGGCCTATAGCTATACAATGCATGCATAATTTGAAAATGAAGTGTAAATACAGAAGCAAGGAAGCCCCAAAAAAAGCATGTTTACAGTTTAAAGCATGGCCAAACAGTGAGCACAAGTGGGACTAAATTAGCATGCAAAAATGGCTCCGCAAAGGAGGTAATGAAGCAAGTCACAAATGCTGGCCCCAAATAGAGAAGGGGCCTTCTACAATATTGAAGAGGGGAAAAAAATATTATGTTTTACAGTTTATGACAGGTCCCAAAAACAGATACAAGTATGCTCAAAATATCATGCAAAATGAGGCCACCAAGAGGGCTATAACATGAAGTATACAAAGGGTGTCTCAAAAAGCCATAGACCCTTAATAAAACATGAAGAGGGGGTTAAAATAGGGCCATTTTCAGTTCGGACCAAAGTCCAAAAACAGAGACACAATAGGCTAATAAATCATGCAAAAATGGGGACCAAAGAGGGGTTGAATGGCAAGTGACACATGGAGGTCCCAAACAGTGATGAGCCCTTCTTCAATGTTGAAGAAGGGCTCAAAATAAGCTACTTCACAGTTTATGACAGAGCTCAAAACAGATTATATATAGGCCAAAAATATCATGCAAAAATATGGCATCCAAGAGGGGTAATGAAGAAAGTGGTGGCTGGAGGTCTCAAACAGGGTAAGACCCTTCAACAAACATGACAAATGGCTCAAAATAAGCCTAGTTCCAGTTAGGGTCGGAGCCCAAAAAAGCAAGTAAAATGGCTAAAAAAATGATACAAAAATAAGCTCAAAAATGGGAAAATGGTGCTCACCCTTGAAGACCAACTCTTGGCTGCCTTTTGGCTTGAGAAGTGGTGCCTCCTAGCTGCTGGAAAGTCCTCCAAACTTCTGGAAATGGAAGTGGTGGTGTGGTGCTAGGTGGTGGTGTGAAAAAGGGGTGTAGAACTTGAGAAATTTAGAGAGTTAAAGTGTAGAGAGAGAGAGATATAATACAAGAGGCTTGAGACCAATTTTTCTAACCCTTTTTCCAGAGCTGGAGGGTCTGTTATATAGGCAAAATGGGTGAAAAAAGGGGGGGGGGAAAAATGGGGGGAAAACAAGCCAAGTTTCCCCCCAAAAGTGCAAACCCTCGGACATAAGGCCTATAGGAAAGCAAAATTCACTTCTAGGACACACTTGGGGAGGGGGGCATGGCCGGCTAGTTTAAAAGGGCAAAAGAGTCATTTCACCAACTAGGTGGCCGGCCAGCTAGATTTTCTGGCCGGCCAGCTACTTTCAGGATAAAAAAATAGGTTGCCGGGAAGAAAAGTGGCCGGTGGGTGATTGGGAAGTCCAATGGTGGCCATTCAAGTGTCCAAATTGAAGCCCCGGAAGTTAGCTTTCCAATGGCGCAAATCTTGCATCAAAATTCCTCCTGTGGAAAAAGTTATGCCCGTTTTCGTGAAGCCGCGCAGATTCGGTCCCAACCGGAGTGATACCCTACTTCAATAAACGATATCTCCCCTATCCGGAATTGGATTTAGGAGATTCTTGAGTGCAAAATGAAGCCCCGGGAGTAAGATTTCCAACGGTGGTGGCCTCATAGCTTGATTCCCAGTATCCAAATGAATAGGCCCGATTCGGCGAGGGCTGCTCGACTCTCTCTTAACGGTTCATGCCCATTTTCTCCCCCGACTGGATTTCTTCCCTCTTCTCTTCTTTTCTTCAACTTCAAACCCCTAAGTAAGGTGTTTTGAAACATTTTTCAAAGATTTCATCTCTCTTTCATTCATTTCCACTTTGTCTTTGCTCGGTTTACTGAAAAGCGTAATTTTTGACAAAATGCGAGCCTCGGAACATCGCATAAACTTTATTTCAAAAATGTTTTGAAAGAGAGGGTTTTAAGATCTAAAATCTTTTGATCAAGATTGTTTTGGTCCAAAAAGGGTATGAAGTTGAGGTTTGACTCTCTCTTTGTCGAAGAAATTGCACTTTTCCCCTGCATATCTTTCTTCACCATGTAAACCATCAGTAGCGTCCAAGTCTTATGGACGGTCAAAAATGGGGTGTCTATACATACCAGATAGCCACTATCCTTGACAAGGTCCGACCAAAAAGCGACAGCTTTTGAAGTCTGGTAAGGCCCATTGGCCGCAGAATATTAGAGAATAACCGCAAATGGACCATGGGATCCCCGAAGCCATCGAACCGATCTATGTGTGGCATCTTGAATCTGTCTGGTAGAGTTACTGCGGAGTCTGTGTATCTATCCTTGATGTCAGGGATTGAATTCATGCCCTGTGCCCTCTTAAAAAGCTTTTCTAGCTTGTTGACCTTCAGTGCAGTGGGCTCAACCTCAAATTCAAATGGCGCCTCAGTTTGGTGCATTGGTGCCTTGGAGGTTTGCGGTGGGATCGGATCTACTGGAATGCCCAGATTCTCTTGGATATTGACAGTGACTCCGGGTGCTGGAATACCCACTGGAGGTGCATGGGATATGGAAGCTACGGTTGCGGTTGCTGTTGCTGCAACCTATTTATCACTTCCGCTTGATGAGCTGTAACTTCAGCTTGGCAGGCAACATCTAGCTGTATTGTTTCAATGGATTGCTTGAGGTGACGGAGCATGTCTTCCACGCTAACTAAGGGATGTTGAGCCGTCAAAACTGGCAAATAATGTCTTACTGGAGTGGAAGTAGAAGACTGAGCCTGATTGGGCACAGGTGAAGTAAAATGTGACTGCTGGACTGGTGAATTATGCCTAACCCTCCTTCGTCTCGTAACCGGTGGGAGTGAAGCAAACACTGGTTGTCCCCTAATAAGATCCCTGGATCTGTAAAGTCTTCTTACACGAGTCCAGAATGCTTGGGGGGTAATAGAATCATCCGAAGCAATTGTGAAAACTACATTCCAAAAAGAAATAAAGCAAAAGAAAACAAAAATCAGAAACCGCACAACACTTCAGCTCAGATACTAACAACACACAGTTACAATCATAAGCTGTAAAACTGTATTCAACACTGATTTCTACCCCCAAAAATTGATACCCAAACTTGCAACTGATACATACATTCTTGTAGAGTTTCACTCTAAAGGCACATACCAGTTAAGTGAGAGCCAAAACACCCCTATGATGGGGTCGGGTTTCCTTGTCCTAGTTTTGTCAGGAACTAGGGTTAACTATTCAAGCAAAGTGGTTTCATACAATCCTACATTCGGGTGAGTAACCTATCCTAGTTTGGAACAATCTCTATGGTTTTTGACATGCAACTAGGCCGATTGGTCAAAAATGGTACCTCAGCAAGACTACCTAATATACCTCTCACGCCTAACACCAAGAAGTGAAAGAAGGATCAAACGATACAGCGGTAGTCCAGATCCAAGGGTTGTGTTCCCATCGTGACAGAGCCCGTAACCGGTCAGCCTTTTGGCAAGTTTTTCCAAGCAAGCCTCCAGCAAATCGTTCAGGAATAGCAGATGGCAAATATAGTGACTTAGGCGCACCAAAACAAATGCAAATGCAAAGAAACACATAATGTAGATAAAATGTCATATCATGAGTTCGAGTCAAGTTTTCTAAATCCCCAACAGAGTCGCCAGAAACTGTAGCTCAACTTTTTCGCGCCCCCTTTCGGAATCTCGGAAGAAAGCACTACGGTTCGAACCCCTGTGATTCTAAATCTAATCTCACAAGTGCAATTTGAAATTGATAAACACCAAAGAGTCCAAATTTGGCAAATCTTTTGGAAAATCGATTTTTGAATCAAAAATGCCAAAATTGGACTGCTTTGCCAAATATAGAGTCGCCACCTAAATATTCTATTTTGAGAAATTTAGAAAACCCATGACTCGTGCCAAAGGCCTCATGCCCGTCATCACCAAAATTGTCTCGGCTCAGGAATTCAGGTACAAAAGGGGAAGGTCATGAATTGAGCACCCCCACTCGCCCGATCAAAGATCGGTCTCTACTAATCATGATATGATTTTTTATCAAAATTATGTGCTCTTGTTCCAGTTATTAAGCTAGCTTTACTATGTGATGCGCACAAGCAAATATAGACTAGTTTGCTCAAGTTGGAACAATTCAAATTCATGTTTGTTTTGTGAAAATGGTTTGAATTTGCCACCTCAAGTGGGCTTAAAGTTGTGAATTTTCCACCAAACATAGTAGGCTTAAAACGTACATTTATTGAATTGTTTCAATTCAAGCAACAATCCTTCATCCACAGGCATTCAAGCAATTTATCAAGTAAGTATTTAGCCTCATGGTAAGTATGCTAGTCATGACAATCACTCACACTCATGCAAGTATGCTAAAGCACTAAAAACTCACCTAGTACTCCAAGCTAAGAAGATATGAGTTAGGAAAATATGCATGATTCCTATCTATACAAGATGACTAATGCAACACATGCGAAGAATGCAATTAATAGGATCGGCTACTAATATGGCATATGATTCAATTAAATAACATACAGTTTGAACACATATTCAAAGAATTATTAAAACGACAATACAGTTTGAATGATGCGCTGAGCCCTGGTGCATGCAAGACAAAATGAATGTATGCAAGCATAAGGTATGCTAATTGAAACATGTCCCTAATCTAACCATCAAAAGCGATTAAATAAAAGGGAGAAAGACGTGGGGTTGGAAGACATACACATTATTACATTACGCTCTCACGAAGGAGAGTCCGAATGAATAAAAGCAAAACTAACTAGCAACTAAGCTAAGCTAATTAAACTAATTATTACAAACCAAATGAAATAAATAGCTAAACTAATTAACTAATTATTACATCATTTGAATGAACTAACTAGTAAGCTAACTAATTAAGTTACAACACAAATGTAAGCAAATTAAGTAATTAAAATCTCTAACTATGCTGCCACTACTCCGCTTTGGGAAATGGAAGATGCACATGCTCGAATATCACCCGAAAATGACCTCTGTTTTGCTCTCGAAAGCCTCTGTTTGCAGAGTTGAACACTTCCAGAACCATTTTGCTCCACCTTACCAACATTCTGTAGAGGTTTGCATTAGTGGCCAGCCGACCACTGGTAAAGGTTGCCAGCCAGGTGCCGGTGTGGACTCGACTTTCTTCGCGCACCCCCCTTTCGGAGAGGCTTGAATAGGTCCTACAGTTCGGACTCCTGTCACGGTTCTGAATCTAATTTCACAAAGTGCAATGTGAGACTGATAAACACCAAAGAGTACAATCCGGCAAATCATTTTGGAAAATCAGATTTTTTAAATCAAATAATGCCAAACTAGACTACTTTGCCAAATTACAGAGTCGCCACCTAAATATTTTATTTTGGAAAATTTAGGAAACCCTGACTTGTGCCAAAGGCCACGTGTCCGTAATCACCAAAGTTGCCTCAGCTTGGGAACTTGGGTATGAGAGGGAAAGGTCCTGAAATGAGCATCCCCACTCGTCCGATCAAAGATCAGCCTCTACTAAACATGATATGTTGTTTTATAAACACACGTGTTCTTATTCCGATTATTAGCCAACTTACTATGTGATGTGCACAGCATACAAGTATAGACTAAAATCGTAAGAATTGGAACAAAACAACTCATGTTTGTTTTTGAAAATAGTTTGGAATTGCCACCCTTAAGTGGGCTAAAATGCGGATTTGCCACCCTCAAGTGGGCTTAAAACATGATTTTGCCACTTTGCAAAGTGGGCTTAAAATGCACATTTTATCGAATTGTTCAAATTCAAGCGACAAAGCCTTCATCCACAGGCATTCATGCAGTTTATCATTTAAACAAATAACCTCATGGCAAGCATGCGAATCATGGCAACACTCACACTTATGCAAGTATGCTAAAGCGTAAAACTTACAGTGTACTCCAAGCCAAAACAAAAGCTAGTTAGAAAAATGTATGATCCTAACTATACAAGATGCCTAATACAACACATGCAATGCAACTAAATAGGCTCGACTATCTAAGATGGCATATGATTGCAACAGTTTGATAACATGCTTTGAAACACGTATTCAAATAGGTATTGAAATACAATGCAGTTTGAATGATGTACCGAGCCTGGTGCATGCAAGACAAATGAATGATGCAAACATGTAAGCATAATGTATGCTAATCAAAACGTGCCCTAATCTAACCACCGAAAGCGGATAAATAAATGAGAGAAAGACGTGGGGTTGGAAGACATGCACACACGCACGCACACTTATTACAACATTGCGCTCTCGCGAAAGAGGGTCCGAATGAATAAGCTAAGCTAATCTAAGCTAAGCTAATTATTACAAACCAACTAATTAACTAATCTAAGCTAATTAATTATTACAAACCAAATTGAATCTAATAATTAGCTACACTAACTAATTAAAGCAATAAAATGGCCTCGCGGACGAGGGAGACATGCATGCTCGGTTGGCTTCTTCCCGAAAATCCACCGCCTTGCCTTTGGATGCCTCTATTTGCACTTTGCTTTGATCTCTGAACCTTATACCAATTAACAGACTGCCTTTGCTCCAAAACAGGAATACTTTGAACAACTCTTCAACTGGTGGTCGGTCGGCTACCATAGGTAGCTATCAGCTACTGCCACTAGCCGGTGGGCCACGATTTGTGGCTGTCAGCCACCACTGGTGGTCGGTCGACCACCCTTTCCCTGAATTTCTCTTTTTTGTTGCAATGGAGAGCAAACAGAGCAAAGCAGTGTATTCGTCACGGAATGTGTGTACTACCACCCCGTTATCATGTCTCAAGCTCAAAAGAGTATGGCACTTGGCTCTCAAGCCACCAATCAAGCATTTTCATGCATGATGGCCAAGAACCAACCTTGTACAAGCTTAGTGAATACGCACATAAGACTCAAAGTCCCACCACCCTATCATGCATGATCAAGGGTGACAACGACCAAGAAATGTGACACGTTTCATCACTTTGAGTATGAAACATCCCACACTTCTTGTGTTTGGATTAATGTCCGATCCAAACACATGCAATACAACACGAATGCTTATCTTGTTCATGTTCTACTTGTCCAATTCTTGTTTACACATTTTAGCTTACCAATTAGTCCTTTAACCGGTTAAGTCCAATGTGAAAGTCCTCTAATGAGAAAGATGGCCTAAGCCACAAGTGCCTTGAGCATTAAAGAGGTCTCATGCTGTTGGTTAGTAGAAACCCTCAAGAGAGGATTAAAACCATTAGGCATGAGTGCCTCAATTTCATGCTCAAGCCAACAAGGGGCTCAAGACCACTTTCAAAAGAAAATTAAAAAGTGAAGAATAGAAAGAGGTTGCAGACTTTCAGTGCTGATATGGCATGACAAAGACACTAAACCATGCAAGTAACACATGCAAGACATGCTCAAAAGCCAAAAGCATTAAAATTAGTGAAGAGCACTACACTAGAGGCATGCAAGATCTAGCTCAAATGACCAAACCAGCTCTAAACAGAGCTAAGACATGCCAAAACAGCAGCTAAAATATGCTGAGGTTGAAGTATAAATGGCAAGAAAAACATGCTCACTTGTTGGCACACAAACAAGGCACAACGCACAACTCTCACAAGCAATGAAAGAGTGATATATGTGAGAGTGTGACAAAGATGTATGCACCAAAAACACATGCAAAACAATGCCATAGTATGCAATCAACTCAAGCAAAGCATGTTAGAGGCCTTGAAACACAAAGCTAGTGAAGGCCTATTACACTATAGCTATACAAAGTATGAGTCATATGACCAAGACCACCCAAAACAGAGTTAAAGCATGCTAAATCAATGACTAAAACATGCTAAGATCAAGTCATAAGGAGGTAGAAAAACATGCTCATATGCTAGGCCAACTACACATGCAAACAAGACACAAAGAGGGGAGGCCACCCCCTCCTCTTTTGGACCTCAAAACTAACTTTTTACCACTGAAATTCCCTTAGAATCCAGTGGTTAAAAGGCCAAGAAAAGGGTGTTTCAAAAGCTTTGAAAGATAGCTCAAAAGACTTTGCAAGCCAAAGAGCAAAAGGAGGAAACCACCCCCTAACTAAACAAGGTTCAAACCACCATTATAAAACCTTGAAAACAAAGTTTTTTAGAAGTTAAAAACAGCCTAAAACTAGCATGCAAAGGTGGCCAAACAAGCAAGTAAAACAAAGCTTTAAAGAGGGTAAGGCTTTACCCTTGAAGCACAGTAACAAACAGCACAATTTATGAGCAAAAACCAGCTTTGAGAGCTTAAATAAGACCTCCAAGAACCTCAGCTCCGAGGTAGTCTAATTTGGTTAAGGGGTTGTATGCAAATATGTAAAGAAAACTCACTTTCAAGCACTAAATAGGAAGAGAGAGAATTCTAGAGAGAGAGTGAAATTTTCCTCACAAATTTTTTGAACCCTCAAAATGGGGGAGAGACCCCCCATTATATAGAAAAATAAGCCAAAAGCTTGGCTCCATCCTTCCATACGCGTGTATGGAGGATACACTCAGTGATCAACAGCTGGCACCAGCTGGCAAATAAATATCTCAAAAAAGAGAAAAATGGTTGTCGGCCATCAGTAGTGGCCGACCGGCCATACATGTAGCCGATCGGCTATCAATGTGGCCGATCGGCCACCACTGATGGCCGGCAGGCACAAGCCATGGCCGATGGACACTGGGGATGGCCGACAAGCCATCCTCTCCTTCAAATTCAAAGTAACAAGCTCTTGGTCCACAACCAAGTACAAAACAGACAAGTTGAGAGGCTCCAAGGCAAGGCGCTCAGCCGAGACCTTCATAGACTCAAAACGAACACGAGCATGCACAATCACCGGGTGTTCAAACGATGACGTCCAAGTCTTGAGAACGGTCAAAAATGGAGTGTCTACAGCTTTAACTTGAAACCACTTTCAAAGTAAAAGTAAAAACCAAGAAATGAGGGAGGTTGCAGAGGTGATTAATGCTGAAACGAAGTGCAAAACAACACTAAAACGTGCAAACAACTCAAACAAGTGGTGTCTAATGCCCTAAAACACTGAGCTTGTGAGGACCTTTACATTACAACCATGCAAAACAAGACTCAACTGACCCAAACAGCCCAAAACAAAGCTATAGCAGTCTAAAACAAAGGCAAAAACATGCTGGAATATAGCTATAAAAGGATAGAAAATCATGCTAACATATAGAATTAACTAGGCTAGCAAACAAGAAACAAGGAGATGAGGCTAACCCCTCTAATTTTGGACTTCAAAAAATATTTTTTGCCACTGAAAATACTCTGGAATTCAGTGGTTAAAAGCCCAAAAAAGATTGGTTTGAAAGTGGGAAACAAAGGTGCAAAAGCCTTAGAAGCAAGGAATAAAGAAGGGTGAGACACCCCCCTAACCTTAAATGGCTTAAAACACCAATTTTAGCCCATTAAAACAGAGATTTTTACAGCTCAAAAATGGCCCAAAAATAGTGGGAAAATATAGAGAAACAAGTGTACTAAAACAAGTTGAAAAGACAAGTGTTGTACCTCTTGAAGCCAAGCACAACTTTAGGCACAAATACAAGTCAAAACCACCTTCAAGAGCTCCAACAAGACCTTAAGAGACCTCAGCTCAAAGATGATCAATTTTGGTTGAGGATGTGTATGCAAAAGAGTGATATAACTAGGCAAGTTTGCACAAAATTGCAAGAGAGAGAGAGAAAATTTTGAGTTTAAAATCTTCTAATCCCAAAACATGAGAGAGGGGGTCCCTATATATAGAAAATATGAAATCTATACAAGTAGATCCAACCCTCCACGTGTGAACAGATGCAAGCATCTGTGCAAACAGCTGGCATAAAATATCTGCAGAAAACACTGGTGGCTGGCCGGCCAAGGCATCATTGATGGCCAGCAAGGCACATCAATGGCCGGCAGACAAGAAGTGATGCCCGATAGCCTCCAAGGATGGTTAGCAGGCCACCAAAGATTACAAGATATAAAGACCAAGGCATGGTCCAAAAATAAGACAAAATAGATGCAGGGTTTGAAAGCCCTAAAGCTGTGGCATTCCGCTAAGGACTTCGAGTGCTCGACAAGCAAACAGACTTGCCGTTAGATGTACCTGCAAGGACATCAAAGTCTTGAAGGGCTGTAAAAAATGGGGTGTCTACAGTAGCCACCTAAAAGTACTCCATCGCACCCACGACCTTCATGACCATGCCCGCAACCTCTAGCCAAAACCGCATAGCCTTCTGACCTTGAGAAGATCAACCTCCGATGGTCTTTGAGGCGCTTGAAGCTACTATTTTCTTATGTTTATTTTAGTTTGAGAGAGTTGTGAGGTTTTTATTTTGTTGTAATATTCCCTTATCTCTCTCTTATTTGGTTTGTAATAATTTATTCAAAGTGTTGTAATAATTCCTCGCACCGCTTCTTTCTATCCCATTCTTTTACTTTCTTTCTTTATCTGTGAATATGCATCATATTTCGTCATGCTTTGCATCCATGTTTCATGTATCTTGATTCGGCTAATTTTGCATTTGTGGATTTAATTAATTTCTATGTGATTATGTGCGCTATCTCATGTTCTTGAAATGATTCACATGTCATATCTTACCGAATCTTTAGTTGTATCTTATGAGTGAATTGCATTAGGATTTTGTATATAAGATCATGCATATTTTACTAACTTTGTTTTGTAGCTTGTTCGTGGGACGTCAAACATGTAAGTTTTTATGCTTTAGCATCCTGTTTGTGTATGTTTTTTTTACTATGTTTAACATTCTACCATGAGGCTATTTGCTTATGTGATATAACTCTATGAATGCCAGTGGATGGAGGTTGTGTCGCTTAATTTGGAATGATGCTGATTTTCATGTTTGTAAACTCAATTTATTTGGGTTGTACATCGTCAAAACTCTTTCTAAAACTACATGAAATTAAGTTGTTCCAAAGTGGGTGACATAGTCTATATTTATATGCTTCACATAGTAATTAATTTTTAGGATTTATTAAATAATCGGAATATGAACATATAAAGTAAATAAAATTTATATCATGATTTAGTAAAGGTCGATCTTTTGATCGGGTGAGTGGGGGTGCCCAATTAATGACCTTCCCTTCTCATACCTAAGGTTCCGAACCGAGACAACTTTGGTTATGACGAACCGTAGCCTTGGCACGAGTCATGGGTTTCCTAATTTTCCAAAAATATTATGTGGCAACTCTGAGATCTGATGACGCAGTCCATTTCTGGCAAATAATTTTGTAATAAAATGGATTTTTTATAAAGTTGCCAAATCTGGACTTTCGTCTATGTTTCACTTTGCACTCGTGAGACTAGATCAAAGAGATCTCGGGAGTTCAAACTGTTTAACGCGTGGGGGTATCCCCCCGAGCATGTTACACTAACCTCCTTCCTATATCTTGCAGGCCATCCAAAAACAACATCTCGTCATGGACCATATTGTCAATTTGCGCCACGAAGTGACCGAGCTAAACAACGCCGGTAAAAACGTCTCAGCTGAGCTCGGCCGAGCTAAGGCCTCCCTTGAGATCGCCAATGCTGACAATGCCAGGCTTCTTGGCCAGCTTGGTAGGGCCGAGCAAGAGAGGGAAGCACTGAAAGACGAGCTAGAGACCGAAAAGAAAGCGAGGCAGGACGTCGTGGATAAGGCCAACAAACTCGGCTTCAAAGAGGCCGAAGACAACTACATCAAACAAGTTAAAGCTACCAAGGACATCTATTTCAAGTCCGGTTGAAAGGTTGCTTGTGAAAAATTTGGCCAAGGATCTGAAACCGAGGTGTTCACCTGTCATCTCCCTGTTTTCTTACCAGTCTACATGACTCCTTATGCCAATGAAGTCTTCAACTCTTTGCAAGAAGAGGCCCAGGACGAGGCTAGCCAGAAGGAGACCGGCGACAAAGAAAAAGCCGCCGTAGTTGACCTGGCGGCCGCTACAGAGGAAGCTGGGGATGAATTCGTCGACCTCTCCTCGCTAGCTTAGTCATGAATCCTTCATCTTTTTGCTTAGAACATTTGTAATCAAGCTACAAGCCCCTCCTCTTGTACTTAAATTTTCAATTAATGAAAGTTTTTCCAATTTATCTTTTGTATTCTTGTATTCTGGCAATGTATGTCATGTTACTTCATTGCAACCGTGCAACACATACTGGACAAGCGTTTGGTAAATTAACCGGGCGAATCATCTTGGGCAAACTAAAGTTTAACAAAATGGCAACATTCTTGATTATTGCATCAACTCTATTGGTCGAGCAAAATCATCTCGACTAAAAGTTCAGAGTTGAACAATTCATAAACTCGATTGGTCGAGCGAAATCATCTCGGCTTCAATCTTAGAGTTGAACAATTCATCAACTCCATTGGCCGAGCGAAATCATCTCGGCTTCAATCTTAGAGTTGAATAATTCATCAACTCCATTGGCTGGACAAAATCATCCCGGCTAAAAGCTTGGAGTTGAAAAATTCATCAACTCCATCGGCCAAGCAAAATCATCTCGGCTAAAAGCTTGGAGTTAAACAATTCATCAACTCAAATGGTCGAGCAAAATTATCTCGGCTAAAAACTTGGAGTTAAACAATTCATCAACTCTATCGGCTGAGCAAAGTCATCTCGGCTAAAAGCTTGGAGTTGAACAATTCATCAACTCTAATGGTCGAGCAAAATCATCTCGACTAAAAGCTTGGAGTTGAACAATTCATCAACTCTAATGGGCAAGCAAAATCATCTCGACTAAAAGCTTGGAGTTGAACAATTCATCAACTCTAATAGCCAAACAAAATCATCTCGGCCAAAAGTTTGGAGTTGAACAATTCATCAACTCTATTGGCCGAGCAAAATCATCTCGGCCAAAAGCTTGGATTTGAACAATTCATCAACTCTATTGGCCAAACAAAATCATCTCAGCTAAAAGCTTGGAGTTGAACAATTCATCAACTTTATTGGATCTAGGTAAAATCACCTCGGCTGGGGGGCAGTTGCCCCTTGTTCATTGCACAATCCACTAATCACAACAAATTGGCTATGTATAATAACTCTTTGCTATTACGTTCATGAATTTACAAGGTGACCAGAAGAATTACATTGGTAAATGGAGGGAAATGCTTGCCCTTTACAAAAAATTACATTCAAAGATGGAAACTAAAAATAAAACAACTTCAGATTGGCTGCGTTCCATGGCCGTAGTATAGCTTTGCCATCCTAGTCTTCCAAATGGTATGCCCCTTCGCCTACTAGACAGGTGATCTTGTAAGGCCCTTCCCAATTTGACTCAGTTTTTCTTCGCCCGGCACCACAGTGTTGCCCATCACCTTCTTTAAGATCCAATCCCTAACTTTGAACGGTCTAGAGTTGTAACAGCGCCCGCGTGGGACCTCGCTACAGTTCGGACTCCCTTTGGGTTACGGTTCTAAATCTGAACCAAAGAGTCCACATCCGGCAAATTGTTTTGAGAAAACAGATTTTTTTTGAAAAGTAGTGCCAAACATGGACTGCTTTGCCAGATTACAGAGTCACCACCTAAATATTTTAAAATGGGAAATTTAGGAAACCCTGACTCGGTGCCGAAGGCCACGTGTCCGTCATCACCAAATGTCTCGGCTCGGGAGCTTGGGTACGATCGGGGAAGGTCAGCTATGAGCACCCCCTTTCGCCCGGTCCGAAGACCGGCCTCTACTAACCGTGATATCCGATTTTGAAAACATTACATGCTCTTATACCGGTTATTAGCCTAGAATTACTATGTTATGCGCACAGCAAACAAGTATAGACTAGATCGCCTAATTTGGAAATAAGCATTGCATATCCGTTTTGTTTGGAAAATAGTTTGAAATTGCTACTCGCGGGTAGGCTAAAACACGGATTTCAATGAGTATTCCCAACTCAAGTAATCCAACCTCCACCCACAGGCATTCAAACAGTTTATAACACATAAGCATTTAGCCGCATGGCAATCATACCGTCATGGCAAACATTCACACGCATGCGATATGCTAAAGCGCAAAAACTTACATCGTACTCCGTGCCAGAAACAATAACCCGGTTAGCAAACATGCATGACCTAGTTCATGTTAAGTGGCTAATGCGACACAAGCATAGATGCAATCTAGAGTAGGCTCGGCTAACCCTAAACATGGCATATGAAGTGTGCGAATAGCATGTATTCAATTTGGAATTGAAAATTGCAATGCGGTTTGTATGATGTACCGAGCCCGGTGCATGTAAACAAATGCATGAATGCACGCATGCATTGCATAAGGTATGCTAAAATAGACGTGCCCTAATCTACCATCGTAAGCAGGTAAATAAAAGGGATAGAAAGAAATGGGGGTTTGGAAGACATACACCCACTCACACACACTTATTACAATTTTGCCTCGCTCGGAGGGACCAAAAATAATAATACAGTCCAAAGAATAAATGAATGAATTATTACAAAATTCTAATTACTAAAATTAAATCAAGTAAATAAAAGAAAGGAGGCCTCAGCCCTGCCTCGGGATGCACGAATGATGCATGCTCGTTGCGACTTGCCCGGAAAAGCCTACACCGTGCCACTGCCGCCTCTGTTTTTTACTGTCCTGCCTCTCCAAAAATTCCCAGAGTCCCAGAATACCTTCTTTGTGTTCTTCTGAGTGCCACCGGCTGGAGGAAACTTCCACCGGCTGCTTGTGGTGGCCACCGGCTGCAAAAAGATTTATCGGCCAGAAATACAGTGCCGGTCGGCACTCTTTCCTGCCGGTCGGCACAAAATTCCTGCAGAAGACAGTTTGACAGCAACAGCAGGCAGCAGTGCATGGTATTGGATTTTTGAGCATATTTATGCACGGCCAATGTTTCCTATCATGAATGGGACTCAAGGAAACATGGCTCTTGGTTCTAGGGCTATCAATTGTGCACCTTGGTGCATGATAGCCTAAGATACCAAGGTTGCATTTCAATGTCAATGCATGCAAACAAACAAATGAAATCCAAGGCCTTATCATGGGGATCAAAGGTCTTGGTGACTAAAAGTTGAGACAAGTTACACCACTTAAAGTGTGAACTCATCTCAACCTTTATGCTTGGCTTGATAACCCCAAGCCAAGCCATGGAATGCATGTATGCAACATACCTCAAATGAATGCAACATGAGGATTAGAATGCAAACACACCAAGTGCTTTAAACAACTATCATATTAAGCATGCAAAATGCTAGAGTGCTCAAGGTGCTAATATCATGGAAACTAGGCCAATTATGCAATAAAGTTAGAATGTGACAAAACCTCATCAATCAATCATGCAACCAACATGATGCAAGGATGCAATGATGGACTTAACTTCAATGGGGCAGCCCTCAAACCACCCCAAAACAGTGGCAAAACAAGCCATAAATGGTGACCAAAATGCTATATAAACATGCAAGTTCATGGGCCTAAACCTAAGGCACCAAAAGAGCATCTTACTACCACTAACACAACCACTCATGGCATGAATCTAACAACCAAAAACAGACTTTTATCATGTAAAATGACACCCAAATCCCCTCACATAGCACCCCCAAAATGCATTAAGCATACAAGCATGCATAAGGCCTATTCTTAGGCACAAAAGGACACACCCTTGGAACATGAAAATAGTCACATATGTAAACATGCACACATGATTTATGGACTGAAATAAGGTCACAAATAATGCCAGATCATGAGGATGATCAAGGTTGAACATGCTAGGAACCAAAATGCATAAGGCTTACAAGCCTAAAATGCAAAGCAACCATGTCAAGCACACTATACATGGCAAAATCAATGGCTTACAACTCTTATACATGGTAATATAATGCTAATACCCTCATAGAACCAAGCTAAGATGTGCAAGAAACATGGCCTAAATGCATGACATGCTTTTAGGCATAAAAGAGCATTTCAAAGCAAGTATGAGAGGCATGCTAGAGGCCACAAATCCGACCCAAAACAGAGGTTAAACATGCTCCAAAACACTTAAAAAAAACTCTGAAATCAAGCCAAATGCAAGCATGCACACATGCTACCTCATGAGCCAAAAATGGAGGCCAAAGAGGGACAAATGGGAGAGGGGTATCCCTCCCCTATTTGAGACTTGAAACCAACTTCCTCACCACTGAAAACATACTAGTTTTCAGTGCTGAGAAGACCAAACACACCAAGTAAAAATACGCTCAAAGTAAAGGCACAAAAGAGACCGAAACAAGGCCTAAAAGAGTGAGGCTTCACTCAAATACAAAAGTGACCTTAATGAAAGTTCTTGAGCAAGTAAAAACAAGGTTTTTTTATGTTAAACACAAATCCAAAATCACAAAGCAAAAGGGGTAGAAAGTAGTTACAAGAATGGGGAATCTAAAGTAATGTTCTTACTCTTGAAGATCCTTTGAAGAACAAAAGGTCCAGCCCTCTTTGATTGATCAAAATCAGTCCAAGATCACACAAAACAAACCTCCAAGCCTCCTAATCTCGGATTAAGGTGTAGTAGTGTGTGTAAAGGTGCAAAAATGAGGTAAAACCACACTTTTTGGGCCTAAAACACACACACAAGGATGATAGATATAGAAGTATAGATATATATGGATATATATCAGAGATATGTGTGTAAGCTCTGGTTTTTAGGTCTAAAGTGGCCAACCTTGATCAAAGGGAGAGAAGGCTTGCTTATATAGACAAAATAAGGCTCTTAACTTAATGGCTAAGCAAAGAGAGGGGGGCTCAAGAGGGGCAAGAGGGTCTTGGCTTCCAAGGGAAGCTAAGACAGTTGGCCAAGCTTCTCCAAGAAGCTTGGCCAAGGGTTCAACCTTCTAGAAGGTTTATGGGGTTCAAGGGTGCAAAAGGTGCAAACCCGGGCATGGGGAGTGGTTATAGTGCATTCCAGCTGTCACAGCTGGGATGCACCATCCCTGGGGGTGCAAAGAGGTTACACCGGCCAGCCAAAACAGTCACCGGCACAAAAAGTGCCGGTCGGCAGAATACAGTGCCGACCGGCCAAAAGTTTTGAGAAATAAGTGCCGGTGGCCACTAGGGGGTGCCGGTGGAGGTGTGGGGAAGCTGGTGGGCTTCAGGGATGGCTAACAAGCCTCTCCCTACCCTTGAAGGCAAAAACACAAGTGTTTGGTGCCAAAACCGAACACGAAGCAGTCGAGTCAAGAGGTCCTGAGACGAGGCGCGCTGCCGAGGCCTCCGGGAACTCGAGACGAACACAATCATAGATAATCACCGAGTGTCCAAGCGGTGACGTCCAAGTCTTGAGGACGGTCAAAAATGGGGTGTCTACAAGAGTGAACTGTTTTGTTATACTTTCTGGATAGTTCTTGTTGATATGCTGCGACATGGATTAGGGCCTTTTCTTGGTGCTCTTCTGCTAGGTCCAATTTTAAGGCAATGGCTTCGGCATTCAAGTCGGGCTCAAAATTTTTACTGCGGACGGTGGGCATACTGATCTCCAATGGGATGACTTCCTCCATGCCATATGCCAGGGCAAACGGTGTCTTCCTGGTCGAGCGTCTTGGCGTTGTTCTGTAAGCCCAGAGAACATTTGGAAGTTCCTCGGCCCACTTTCCTTTGGCTTTCTCTAATCTTTTCTTTAGCCTATCTAGAATGGTCTTGTTTGATGCTTCGGCTTGGTCGTTGGACTGAGGATAGGCCGGTGTGGAATTATAGAATTCTATCTTTAGTTCCTCACAAAATCCTCTAAATAACCGCCCATCAAATTGGGTGCCATTGTCAGAGATCAACGCTTTGGGGACTTCGAACCGCATTATCACGTTCTGCCAAAGGAATTTATTTACATCCTTTTCTTTAATTGTTGCCAAGGGCTTGGCCTCGACCCATTTGGTGAAGTAGTCTGTCGCCGCGATGAAGAACTTACGGTTGCCTGGCGCAGTTAGGAGTGGTCCCACAATGTCAAGCCCCCACATCGCAAAGGGCCAAGGACTTGTGAAAGGGAGGAGTTCTCTAGTCGGCAGATGAATTTGATGGGCGAACTTTTGACATTTCTCACATTTCCTTACATATTTCTATGCATCTGCTTGCATGCACAACCACCAGTATCCTTACGAAATAGCACGGTAGGCCAAAGATCTTCCGCCTATGTGGCTTCCACACATGCCTTCGTGAATCTCGTAAAGGAAAGCATTGACTTTATTTGGGTGAACGCACTTGAGGTATGGACCAGTGAACGACTTCTTATACAAAGCACCGGATGGGGAGAGCCAAAACTACTCAGACTTTACCCGGATTTTGTGTGTCTCTTTCTTGTCGGTCGGCAAGATCCTTTTTTTAAAGAAAATAATGATAGGCTCCATCCAAGAAGGGCTTAGCTCAGTGCAGAGAACTTCCGTCTGCTCTAAGTCTTCAATGCTAGGTCTTAGGAGGAATTCAATCAAGAGAGGGTTGGGGTAGATTTGTTTACCATGGAAGCTAAACCGGCCAACTCATCGGCTCGGCCGATATCTTCTCGGCCAACTTGTTGGACGCTTATGGCTTGGAATTTCTTGATTTGCTCTCTTACCAAAGTTTGGTACTTGGCCATTCTGTCATCCTTGGCATTGTATTCCCCAGAAACTTGGTTTATAACGAATTGGGAGTCATTGTAGACCATTAACTTGGATGCTTGCATTTGGAGTGCGCTTTTCAGTCCGGCTAGCAGCGCTTCGTACTCAACCTCATTGTTTGACACAGGAAATCCTAGCGTGATGGAATGTTCAATGGTCAGTTTCTCCGGGGAGATCAAGACCACTCCCAGCCTGGCTCCATGCCTATTTGAGGTGCCATCGACAAAAGTTTTCACATTTTGCCAATAAAAAGTTTCCAATATTCAGCGGGGTCCTGAGATGTTTGAAGGTCCAGGTGATCAGAATTGCTCGGTTGCTCGGCTAGTTCCGTGGCGAGTGCGCTGCTGTTGATTGCAACAAGAATGCCTTCATCCCCCCGTAGCAATGCGGCGTTGGATCCCACAAGTTGCCTTGTTATTTCCAAATCCAACGGTGCATTGTCAAGCTGAAGTGTGCTTTCGAGTGATGGGTCTGTAAACGGGCGCGCAACTTCTGCATCGCCTTCAACTCTGTTGGGTGGGAGGCTGTGCAATTTCCACCGTGCCTATACCTTGCAACCCGGTTGCACCGGTAAGATCCACCGGGCAAACTGGATGTATTCCGAGCAAGAACTCCGCAATGAAGTCGGCCAAAGATTGGGCTTTGATGGCCGTTCGAGGTTGAAATTTGACGTCGAATTGCCCCAACTCAACTGCCCACTTCAGGATTGTGTTTAAAGCACTAATTTTGATAACAAATGGAACTAGTAAAGAACTTGTTGAATTGTATTTGATGAAGGGTGGATGGGGACAATTGAAGGAGGTTTGAAGTGTAAAATGTCTATAACTATATGGTTTGTTAATGGCTTGAAAACTTTTTCAAGTAATTTTATGTCATTCAGTTTCATGTTATTGTTCTTGCTTGAATTTAACTCCATAGCTTAATAAGCAAGAGAGACTTTTGATTCATGTTTTCGCCCAATATGTGCGGCGTGGTTTAGAAGACAAATGGACTTGGCAAAGTTTTAAGGCTTTGGTTATAAATCTTAACATGTAGCTAAGAATGTAAAGCTCATTTGGTTGTTTTTCATTTGGGCGGGTGATTCTTGGGATTTTGTTGTAGTGATGAGCTCAACACCCGAAAAAAATATTTATATTTTGAGATACTAAACTGCAAAGACAAACCTTTCACATGGTAGATCCACACGCATGTAAATTTATATATGTGTGAAAAATTTGGTAAAAAATTTAATAAATTATTTGAAAATTATAATATTTTTTCTGTTAAATTTTAAAAGCTTGGCATGTGGCTTTTGATAAGAGGTACCGTGATTGTTTTGTTTGACAGGCTTGTGAGTTTATTGGTTATTTATTTATTTTGGTAGGACCGTTCCTACTTTTGACTAGGTCTGTGTATTTTTTTTCTTTGATTGGTGAACCAAAGTCAACAGGTTACGAACCATATCAAACACATTTTTGCTAAAAAACGCGTTATCTCATTTCATTTTTTTTAAAAAAAATCAAAAAATATCATGGAAAATTTATTTAAAAAATCAAAATTATTTATTTATTTTAATTAAATAAATTAATAAAAAATAATATTTTAATTATTAAATTTTACAAAAAAATTTATTTTAATGTTTTTTGGTACACATGCATTAATTTATGTTGAGTTTAATAAATAAAATACTATTTTTTCGTCAGTTAAATAAATAAATAGTTTAAATTAAAAATAAATAAAAAGATTAATGTTAAATTGATAAAATTAAAATTTTATTTTATTACTATGGCCAAGTTTTGGATTTTTTTTTCCTTTTTTTTTTTATAATTTTTTCAAATAAAATATGTCAAATAAATTAAAAATTTTAAACTTATTTATAGTTGTAAATTAGCTTTTCAATTGACCCGCAAACGAAGTGTAGTTCATGTTGTATAAAAACAAAATTTTCAAATTGTGTTTTTTGAAACACATATGTGGAACAAATTATAAATTGAAGCTGATTCATCACTTGTGTTACTAATGGATGGTTTTGCCAGAATCTTTGACTGAGATCACTGACTTCAATATTAAAAATAATAATAATAAAAACTTAAAATTAAAATACTACTTTAATTGAGCAATTGTTTGAAAATGAAAAATATAATTTTAAGTTAGAATAGTGTTTTGAAAACAAGACTTTTTTAAAACAAATTGAATTTGATAAAAAGTTGAAAACACTTGAGTTTAGGAATTTTATTTTCCGTAAATTTTTTTTAAAAAATGGATTAATTACAAATACACTCCTAAAATTTAATTAAAATATGAATCGCCTTATATGATTTTAAAAATTACATTTCACCCCTTGAGATTTCTAATTTCATAACAAATCGTCCATTTTATTAATAAATTATCAAATCAATTAACAGTTTTTAATGATATTAGAAATATGTTTCAATTAATAATTTAGGTAATTTTATTATTGTATAGGAAATCAATTATGAATTTTATTTTTTTAGTTAATTCTGTTAAATAAGATATACTAACAATGAGGTATTTGTAATTTTCTAAACTATGTGGGACAATTTGTACTTTAAGCAAATCTCAGGAGGTGTATTTATAATTTACCTTATAAAAAATCATTCAATCAATTTTTAAATGACCATTTTCGTCCTGTATTATTGAATATCTTCATCATTTGATATTTATCATGTTATTTTCAAAAACTTAAAACAAGTAATGAATTCTATTATTTTAATTAATGAATATCAATAAATAAAAAAAAAAACATCACATAATTTACTTCAAGAATGAAAAAAAAATTTCTCAAAATAATTTGTGTCAGAGATTACAACATTGTCAAAAGAATCACCTTCTAAATGAATAGCATATAGTTCCAAATTCCTAGCAAAGTCTTCTAAATGAATAGCAGATAGCCCCAAATCCTCTAAATAATTTAAATTTTGAATTTAAATTATTATTTATTCTTAATTTTGGATAGCCCATTATCTTATATCTTACATCTATCATATCTTATCAATAGATATGGATAGATGGATAGATGGTTAGATAGCCTTTATATCATATACATTTGTAGACCGTCCGAACTCCGCTCTACGCGCGAGGGCGCAAATTGTTGTTCTTAGTAACTATAGTTCGGACTCATGTCACGGTTCTAAATCTAATCTCACAAAGTGCAATGTAAGACCGATAAATCACCAAAGAGTCCAAATCCGGCAAATCGTTTTGGAAAACAAATTTTAATCAAGAAGTGCCAAACATGGATTGCTTTGCCAGATTTCAGAGTCGCCACCTAAATATTTTGTTTTGAGAAATTTAGGAAACCCTGACTCGTGCCTAAGGCCACGTGTCCGTCATCACCAAAGTTGCCTCGGCTCGGGAACTTGGGTACGAGAGGGGAAGGTCATGCAATGAGTACCCCCGCTCGCCGATCAAAGATCGGCCTTTACTAACATGATATGTTGTTTTTGAAAACACGTGCGTTCTTATTCCGGTTTGTTAATCTAGAGTTACTACGTGATGCGCACAGCATACAAGTATAGACTAAATCACTCAAATTCGAACACAACATCTCATGTTTGCTTGTTTGAAAATGGTTTGAAGGTGCTACTCGCAAGTAGGCTAAGACGCGAATTTTGTCACCCTCAAGTGAGCTTAGAAAACATGATTTGCCACTCTCAAGTGGGCTTGAAACTCACATTTTGATGAATTGCTCCAA
The DNA here is from genome assembly GCA_030407325.1 of Camellia japonica. Classification (NCBI taxonomy): domain Eukaryota; kingdom Viridiplantae; phylum Streptophyta; class Magnoliopsida; order Ericales; family Theaceae; genus Camellia; species Camellia japonica. The sequence goes on from JAPPVO010000031.1 coordinate 31,006,660, forward strand.
TTCAAACAATGAAGCCTTCATCCACAGGCATTCATGCAGTTAAACATATAAGCAGTAAGCCTCATGGCAAGCATGCTATCATGGCAACACTTATACGCATGCAAGGATGCTAAAGCGTAAACACTCACAGTGTACTCCGAGCCAAAAAAAGAAGCTACTTAGAAAACCATGCATGTTCCTAACTATGTCAAGAATGCCTAATGCAACACATGCGAAATGCAATTAAGATAGGCTCGGCTATTCTAAGATGACATATGAGTGCAACACTCGATACATGTATTCAAATAGGAATTGAAACACAATGCAATTTGGATGATGCGCCGAGCCCGGTGCATGCAAGACAGATGAATGGATGCAAATATGCTAGCATAAGGATGCTAATTGAAACATGATCCTAAACTAACCATCGAAAGCGGTTAAGTAAAAGGGAGAAAAAAATGAGGGTTGGAAGACATGCATCACACACACGCACACTTATTACAAAATTCGCCCTCTCGACGGAGGGTCTGAATAATAAGCTAACTAGCTAATCTAAGTTAATTAAACTAATTATTACAAAACAGAACTAATTAACTAACAAGTTAACTAATTATTACAAAATGAAGCTAATTAACTAACAAGCTAACTAACTAGTTATTACAAACACAAATAAATGGTTAAGCGCATTAACTACTTAAATACAAAACCAATACATTAGCTAACTAAGTAAAGAAGCTAAGTAAAGTAAATACAAGGGGCCTCGGAGCGAGAAGCGCATGCATGCTCGGTCGCCTCGTTTGGAAATCCATCGCGATGCCCCAACTTGCCTATGTTTTCAATTGTTCTCAGAACACTGTACAAAACTCCAGATAGCTTTTGCTCCACCATGGGAACCTCCAGGAGCATGGCCGACCACTTGGTGGTGTTGCCAACCACTTGCCGACCACTTGTCTTTGCTGCAGACCAGAAAAAGTGGTCGGCCAGCCACTTTTACTGGTCTGCCGACTAGTTTTTGCTGCACTTCTCCAGTTTTGCTGCAACAGAGAACAAGAAGGGGCATGACAATGTATTTGCAAGATATGTGTGCACAACCACTCTCCCTATCATTTCATGACCTCAAGGGAGTGTGGTTCTCGACTCTCGGGCCACCAATCGAGCATCGCAATGCACGATGGCCGAGATGCCAAGATTGCACAATTCAATGTAAATAAATGCACAAATAACACATAAAGCCTTAACCTTTATCATGCATGATCAAGAGGGTCGGCGACCAAGAATTGAGGCACGTTTCATCACTTCAAGTATGAAACGTCCCTCGTTTCTCGTGTTTGAACTAACACCCTATCCAAACACAATGCAATGCATGCACATGGAAATACAATGCAATGCATGCAAGCAAACAACAATGCAATGAAACAAGCATGCAAACAGGAGGCAATGCAACAAGCATGTAAACACAATGTAATGCAACCAATGCTCAACCTAACAATGCTAATGGCATGCAAACACAATGCTATACAACATAAGCATGCAAATAACAAAACAATGCAACTGATGCTAGAAGGGCATGCCCAAAATTCTATCATGCAAACAATGCATGTATGAAAAGCTTAGAAGCTAAGGCATCAAAGCTAGTAAAGGGCACCTCACAAGGGGCATGCAACACAATGCTCAATAGACTTAAACCGAATATGGACAGACCTCAGTCATGCCTAAAATAGTGGCCAAAATGCTAAAATGATGGCATGAAATGCAAAACAAAGCATGTACATGCTCTAGCCCACCAGCTAAGCATAAAAGCATAACTCTCAAACATGAGCAAGGAGTGACAAACATGGAAGTGTGACAACACTACATGTTCTGAAATGTCATGTGAAATGGTGCCAAACCATTCAAACAACGCAAGTATGACATGCAAGAGTCCTTAAGCATGAAAGCTAATGAATGAGACTACATAAGAGGCATGTAATGCATGGCACAAATGGATGAACCAGCCACAAACAGAGCTCAAATAGGTCAAAAAAAAGACCAAAACATGTTGAGATGGGAGCTCAAAGGTCTAGGCATGCATGCATACGAGCTAGGCCACAAACAAGGCAATAATGGCATGACCCTTTGAGGCACTCAAAGGGTGAGAAAAGTGGGAACATGGCAAGTCTATATGCTCTGAAATGTCATGGTAAATGATGCCCAATCATGTACATGTCACAAATGAAGCATGCTATGGTGTTCAAAACTTGAAACTAGCATAGGCACTTACATTATAGCTATGCAATACATAAAACATATAGCCAATACAACCCAAAACAGTCCTAGAGCATGCCAAAATGACACTAAAACATGCACGGAGTATAGCCAAAATAAGCTAACATGAAGTGCATGAGGCATGGAATATGCAAGGCCACAAGGGAGGATTACACTATGCCTACCAAAGCCAAGCATGAGATGGCTTCGCTAACAAAAATCAGAGTTATATCATGGCAAAACAACCCCAAAAACACACTGAAATGATAGCTCGCAAGCTTAGGCATGAAGGCATACACAATGGCTCATGTTTAAGGCATAAAGCACAAACTCTCCAATGCATTGAAAGAGTGACAGATGCGAGTGTATGACCACACTACATGCACTGAAATCACATATGAAATGATGCCAAATCATGAAAATAGTCCAAGCAATGCATGCTAGTGGCTTGGAAACTCAAAGCTAGTGAGCTAGGTTGAACCATGGCTATACAAAGCAATGCATGCATGACCAAAACAACACAAATTAGACCTTAAGCATGGTAAAACATGGCCAAAAGCTTCTTGGAGTTAAGCCAAAACATGCTGGAAAGACATACTACTTCACAAGGCATACAAGGCTAGTTTGTAAGAACTACACTACAAGTGCATAATGCGTGCAAGGGATGACCAAACTAAGCCAAAACAGTGGTATGCCATACTGAAATGAGGCCAAAAATATGCTGAGAACAAGCCAACACAAGCTTAACAAACATGCTCAAACATGAGGCATACAAGGCAAGCATACAAGACACAAGGAGAGGGGATGACCCTCTCCTATTTAAGACCTCAAAACACAAGTTTTACCACTGAAAATCCATTGGATTTCAGTGGTTAAAAAGCCAAGAGAAAGTGATCTCAAGGGCCTAAAGTGATGGTGTAAAACAAAGCCAAATAAGGCATGCAAGGGAGTAGATCACCCCCAACACCAAAGAAGCCTTAAACAAACATGTTAAGCACTAGAAATCAGAACTTTTTGCAATAGAAAGTTAGGCCTAAAACAACATGCAAATAGGGCCAAAAGCTTAATAAAAAACAAGGGTTTAAGAGGTTAGAAGCTCACCCATGTAGAACAACTTTAGAGCAACAACTCCAGCAGCTTTTTTGGATCAAAACCAGTCCAAAAACACCAAAACCAACTTCAAAGTGCCTTAACAACAAGAGTATGGTGTTTCACTATGTGTTTGTGTGCAAAAGTGTGAAGAATAGGCACTTTTGAGCACAAATATGAAGTGAAATGAAGAAGTATAGAGATAGATGATATGTATAGCTCAAGCAACTTTTTTCTGAACCTAAAGCAAGAGGAAGGAGGTTCTCTTTTATAGAAAACCAAAGTTCAAGCTTGTTGAACAAGCTTAAGGCTCTAAGTCATCCCTCCATAGTGTATGGAGGATGGTTTCTGTGCCCTCCAGCTGTAACAGTTGGCACCAAAATATCTTCAGAAAGGTGCAGGAAAGCTGCCGACCACTTGAAGTGGTCGGCCAGCTACTTACACTGGTCGGCCGACCAATGAAAGTGGTCTCCCAGAAAGAAAAGTGGTCGGCCAAGGGGAGGAGGGGTCTGCACACAAAAAGTAAGGTGGTGGCATGGTGGGAGACCATTTTTTCCAGCTGCAAACCACTTGTAGACCACCAAAAGTGGTCTACAGGGAAGAAAAGTGGTTTTCAGGGACCACCCTCCAAGCAAGGAAAACAAGGTTTGTGCCAAAAACAAACAAAAAAAGATGCAAGACAAGAGTCCGAGGGTCGAGGCGTGTAGCCGGAAGCCTCGAAAACTAGTCTACGGACACCAAAAGTGGTCTACAAGGGAAAAGTGGTCTACGACCACAAAAAGTGGTCTCCCAGACCTCAGTGTTCCTCTAGACTAAGGCAACAAGGCATGGTTCGAAAGCCTAGCCAAAAGGAGAATGTTAAGCGGTCCCGAGACAAGGCGCGCGACCGAAGGCTCTGGAAGCCGGAAACTAGTCTCCAAGGAGGAAAAGTGGTCTACAGACCTCAGTGTCCCTCTAGGGAAGGGAAAACAAGGTTCGGTTCAAAACCAAACCAAAGGGGAAGCAAGACAAGTGTAACATGCCCGGGGGGTACCCGCGCGCGTTAAACAGTTCGGACTCCCGAGATCTCTTTGATCTAGTCTCATGAGTGCAATGTGAAACGTAGACAAGAGTCCAGATTTGGAAACTTTTAGTGAAAATCCATTTTATTGCAATTTTGTCAAAAATGGACTGCGTCATCAGATCTCAGAGTCGCCACCTAATATTTTGGGAAATTAGGAAACCCATGACTCAGTGCCAAGGCCACTGTTCGTCGTAACCAAGGATGCTTGGCTCGGAACCTTAGGTATGAGAGGGGAAGGTCAATAATGAGCACCCCCGCTCACCCGATCAAAAGATCGGCCTCTACTAAACCATGATATGACTTTTATTTTCTTTATATGTTCATGTTCTGATTAGTTAATAAATCCTAAAATTTACTATGTGAAGCATACAAGTATAGACTATGCCATTCATTTTGGAACAATTTGATATCATGCATTTTGAAAGAGTTTTGACGATGTACAACCCAAATAAATTGAGTTTACAAGCATGAAAAATTAACATCATTCCAAATTAAGCGACACAACCTCCATCCACTGGCATTCATAGAGTTATATCACATAAGCAAATAGCCTCATGGTAGAATGCTAGACATAGTAAGAAAACACACAAAACGGGATGCTAAAGCATAAAAACTTACATGTTTGACGTCCCACGAACAAGCTACAAAACAAAGTTAGTAAAATATGCATGATCTTATATACAAAATCCTAATGCAATTCACTCATGAGATGCAACTAAAGATTCGGCTTCTAAAATATGATATGTGAATCATCTCAAGAACATGAGGTAGCGCACATAATCACATAGGAATTGATTAAATCCACAAATGCAAACTTAGCCGAATCAAGATGCATGAAACATGGATGCAAAGCATAACTATGATGAAAAATAAATATGATGTTTATGTACAAATAAAGAAAGCAAGTAAAAGAACGAGATAGAAAGAAGCGGGGCGGGGAATTATTACAACATTTTAAAGAATAATTACAAATCAAATTAGAGAGAGATGAGGAGAATATTACAACAAAATAAAAACCTCACAATACACTCAAAATAAAAAATAAATAAAATAAAAGCTTCATGTTCTTTAGAACCGCCGGCGGAAATTGATCAATATTGGGAGATTACGCCATCTTGTTCGGAAGAAGCTAACCGGCCGGCCAACTAGGCCAAGCAAAACCTGTCTTGTTGCGAAACCAAGAAAATGAACAAAAAAAAAATATGTAGGTGGCTCAACTAACCACTACCGGTTAGATTAAAAAAAAATAATAAAACAAATGTAAAATAAAATAAAAAGTGCAAACTCACAACATAAACCTAAAGCAATAAAACAAATATAAGATAGAACATGCAAGATTACAACAAAACTAATATGAGACTAAGATTAAAAAAAAAATAATAAAACAAATATAAAATAAAATAAAAAGTACAAACTCACAACATAAATCTAAAGCAATAAAACAAATATAAGATAGAACATGCAAGATTACAACAGAACTAATATGAGACTAATACACGAAAAAAAAGTAAATATGAGGTAGAACATGTAAGATTACAACAAAACTAATATGAAATTAAAGCATGCGAATAAAAATAAATAAATAAATAAATAATTATGAGCTAAACAAACCACTAGGATTATAACAACACACTATGAAATATAAAGTAAGAAAATAAATATGAGATAAACAAACCACTTAGATTATAACAAAACACAATGAAATAACAAGCATGAAAATAAATATAAGATATAAAATATAAGAAAATGAAAGACTAACAATTCACCTTCCAAAGAAAGATTGAACTTGTTGATTTCCAAACTTCCTCTTAATCACCCTCAAGTGTAGGAAGTGTGTTCTCAAATCCTCAATTCGAAATTATGGAGTTTATGGAGTTTGTGGTATAGAAAGTGGCTAACTCTCTAGTTTTTCTCACTTTCAATCACTAAACACTCTTCCTTATGATCAAGGCAATTGATCTTTGGCTATATCAGAATTTTTGGAGTGGTTTTGGTGTATGGAAATGAGGAATTTCAGTAGCTATGGAAGGTATGGGGTGTATATGGAAGATAGGAATATTTTTGGCTCAAAAAACTCAATTTTTCTCTTTTTTTCACTCTTTTCTCACTCCTTTCTCTTCAATTTCGTGGTCTCTTCTTCTCTCTTACAATATGATCATTCTATATAGGCAATGAGAGAGAGTAAAGGTCAAAAAGAAGGTGGGAGACAAGAATGTGATAGGAGGGCAAATTTTCAAGGTGGTTGCATGGGATACTCCTTTATGAATGCAAACAAAACCTCTTTTTGACAATGGGGGATGAGTAGGTATAATGGAGGATGAGTGGATGCACTTGAATGGCTCAGAAAATAGGTAAATGGGTTGTCCCAACCGAACCAAAACCAAGAAAAAATGGGCTATTGTTGTTTTGGGCCGAGTCAACAAAATCTGCTTTTAAGTCCAACTTCAAATGGGCATATCTCCCCCATATGGACTTGGTTTTAGGCGGTTCTTGGGTCCAAATTGAAGCCCCAAAAGTCTACTTTCCAATGGTGGTGGCCTCACATTTAAATTCCAAATGTACAAAGAGATATACCTAATTTAGTAAAGGCTATCTCGGGCTGGGTCAACAAAATCTGCTTTGAAGCCCAACTTCAAATAAGCATATCTCCCTTATTTGGACTTGGTCTAAGGTGGTTCTTGGGTCTAAATTGAAGCCCCAGAAGTCTACTTTCCAATGGTGGTGGCCTCACATTTAAATTCCAAGTGTACAAAGAGAAATGCCTAATTTAGTGAAGGTTGCTCATTTCCTTCTTAATGATTTGATACTCATTCTTTTCCTAAACCAGTTTTCTTTCATCCCCTCCTATTTCCTTTAACTCCAAACCTATAAAGAAGATGTTTTTAAATATTTTTCAAAAAAGTTCACCTCCCTTCCATTTATTTCCACTTTGTCCTTACTCGGTTTACTGAAAAGTGCAACATTTTAATCGAAATAGGAGCTTCGGGACATTGTAGAAACATTTAAAAAAAAACATATTTTGAAAAGAGGGTTTTAAAGTCTAAAATAGTTTGGCCAAAAAATGGGTGAAGGTTGGGATTAAAACTTAAATTCCATCTTTCTTACTGAGAATTTTGTGAGAAACACATTCTAATTGTCATCATCGGGTAATCAAAAGAAAGCGCCCAAGTCTTAGGGTCGGTCAAAATGGGGTGTCTACAACAAGGCGCTCGGCCAAAGGCTCCGGAAACCGGAAACTGGCTTACCAGAGGGAAAAGTGGTCTATAGACCTCTCTTTCCCTCCAAGCAAGGTCAACAAGGCTTGGTCCACAAACCAAGCCAAAACATAAAGAGTTCAGAGGCCCGGAGGCAAGGCACTCAGCCGAAAACTCCGGAAACTTGAAACGAGCACAAACATGCACAATCATCGAGCGCTCAAACGATTGAATGGGATATGGGATGTGAGTCTTAAGGTCGGTCAAAATGGGGTGTCTACAACATTATATATGGGATATGGGATGTGAGATGATTAAATATAACGATTGATATTTTTTCCCATACTCTTTCTCTAACTTTCTCCCATTTGTAAAACAATCATGTACTGTGACTGGTGTGGGTACTATGGTATCACTCCATTGTTGGGTGTTCGTAGTTTGTGGTTTGTGAAACACGTGATTTATCCATAAGGCTCATCGTTTCGGATTCCATCACCTAAAGTATGGCTTGAATCTTTTTACCCGCTGCGTTTGATATATCTTACATTAGTATCAGAGCTATAAATGGGTATTTTTGTGCTTGTTTTTTAATGCATTAATATATATATATATATATATAATTATATATATACACATGATATATGCATGAAAAATTAATATTTTTCTGAACTTTCTCCGATCAACCTGAAATTTACATATGTTGTAGTATATTTCATGTAGAATATATCTGTCAAGTTTCATAAAAATCCAACAGTCGGATTTTGAGAAAAATGGAGATTCATATTTAATTTTTCGTAGCTTTGACTGCATGCTGGTTTTACATGCTTTGTTTTTATGTTATGAAAATTATATATTTGGAATCCTTATTTCGATACCTTCGAAACGATATATTATAGGCCTGATTCTGACTTACGGTTGATGAGAAAAAGCAAACCCTAATTTGGGTTCGTTTTCTATTTTTGGTGGCTTAAGGAAGAAGATTAAGTACAGAGTTTCTGCACTTCCACTCTCATTAGAGAGAGTGTGTGATACACCCTATTATTTGGGTTTGTTAAATGTCATTTTTGATACCACCATTGTTTTTATTTTGAAAAATGGAGTCCGGTAGTACCAAAATTGGACTAGAAAACACCCCGGAAGACGGCACGTGAGCAGCATGTGCCAGATGACGCCGTCAGCTGCGACCACGCACTTCCACGCATCATCACACGCCAGGCGTGGCTTCCCACACTCCGACACGCGCCATCACGCGCGCGTCAGCCGTACTATCCACTCGCGTGTTGTCCGCGTCTTCTACGCACGCGTCTTACGCTGTCCACGTATGCGCCCTGTGTTGTGCCACGCGCCGAGCCGAGCCGCGCCATTTTTCCGCGCCAGCTTGGCTTCTGGTTTTTTAAGGCTCTGTTTGTTTGTTTTAAAAATTCAGAATTGCTTTAAATCGTAATAAGTAATTCGTTATAGCTTTGTTTTAAGCGTGGTTGGTACTGTTAGACTTAAAATTACATTTTTTATCTACTGTAAAATTTTCAAAATTTTATGAAAATAAAAAATAATTTTCCTAAAATAATAATTCATTATTTCTGCTTTAAATTGCTTCTGGTGTTGCGTGACCAAATTTTTGGGGCTGAAATTTTTACAGTAGACTACTGTAATGGTTTACTATTTACTGGTATGATTGTTACATTTTCCCAGATTCTGAAATATTTATTTCTGATTTTGTGTATTTATTAATTATTTAAAATTTCAGAAAATTCCAGAAGTGATATACTTTTTGTCATGGCATAATCTGAATATTAAATACAGCATATTGTTATTTTTTGGCTAGAGTTTCTAATATGTTGTGATTAGAATAGCATGATTAATTGTTTTTTATTTAAATTCCATTATTAATTGTAACATTACATGAGTTGATTGTAAATCTACATTATGATACTATTATATGGAATTAGAATATTTTATCATGCTTTAGATATACCATAATCAGTGGGAGGTTGTTCGGTTGAGAGAAATCTTTGTAGATTTACTCCCGAAAACTAATATTTTGCGCATGAATTAAATTAAATTTTAGATAATTGTCACTTGTGACGCAAGAGATGATTACGAGCATAGCGGATTTTCGATCTTGCGACTTGTGTAATATTGTCACTATTTAATTTAGATTTTTTAGGCAAAATTATATTATGCTAATCAAATTAATCCTAATACGAATTTCTCTCTAAATTGACTTAGCTTATGGAAGTTAATTTGGTTGACCTAAATTTAGTAGAGATGTTCAAATGTGAACAATGCAATCATATTCTTTAGATGAGCAAAAAGTTTTGGAGACTTTAGATCAAACTTTAATTGAGCCAAAGTAAGGAAACATGACTCAAAGTCGCCGTGGTTTTGTTGCCTTATTTGGCACAATAAAAACTGATGTGTGCACTATAGTTAGCGGCATGCTAAGTAGTTTTGATTGGCGAGTTTTGGAGTTGTGAAATTAGTAAGCCCTTAATAGATCTGTATATGATCTTGACTATTAAGCTGGGCGAATTGACTTTGTAATTTGACTTGTAATAATGTTGCATCATTGGATGAAGTAACATTCAAGAGTCACGTCATCCAAGAAATGCGAGCTTAAATGAGTTAGTCATTAAGTGTAAGACGAGTAGCCAATATAAGCAATGTTTTGCTCTCTACCCAACTGATGGGAGTGAATGGAGCAAAATTTCATGCACTGTAATAGTGTGCGCTGAAGTATTACTTGAAGTTAAAAGATTAGCGCTTAGAAGCTGCAAAATCTATTAACACTAAGTGAAAAGATTAGTGCCTAGTGGCTGCAAAATCTATTACCATTGCCAACTTGTCTAAGTCTAGACACTTACTATTTTCACACTTGAGTGTGAGACATGAGGAGGTGCTTCTTTGTATGATTCCTTAGCTAGGTTAACGCTTTTGAATAACGTTTACCACTAAGCGCAAAAGTTGCAGCATAGTAATAAAAAGGTCAAGGTAGACAAGGTTGTTATGATTCTAAGAATTTGGCACATTGCTCGTGAGAGCATTGTGTTGAATTAGACTCTTTAGCCTAATTCGCGCTTAAATTACTTCAGGAGCTATCATAGATTGATAGCTTATTCTCTCATTCTTGTGTATAGTAGAATTAATTGCAACTAACTATGAAGCGAGAAACAAATATGGTAAGAGGAGTATTGTCATGTTTCAACTAGATGCAGTAAAGTGTAAGGAGAATAAAATTGACTTGAAGGTGCAGGGGATTAGCACTTACTAGTTAAATTTGCGACTTAGGTGCACTTAATATCTCCATGACATCCTTTTATGATCTAGTGAACATGAATTAGTCGTGAGTCATTACCTAGTTAGGCCTAAACCTTTAAAACTTGTCTTCGAGAACTCACACATTAGGATGATTGGAATTAGTTTATGACATTGGTCATGAACCGGTGGCTTATTATACTTAATCACATTAATGAGAAGATGACATGGATGGTTTGAGTAGGCCCTCTCGGGCCCACTCGCTTGTGACATGTGAATGTGTAACTTTGTTCGCAATGGTTGCACACAAGTAAGTAGGAAAGCCGCAGAAGAGCATTTGTATTAGCGTATTTAGCCCACTATGATATTCGTGACTGGATATGTGTAAGGGTATGATAGCTAGCCTCAATCTCAACACATTTATAGATTACGATACGCATCTGAGTCAAGACTATTTGATCTCCCATAAGTCAAAAGTTTTGAGATGATTTTTGACATTGCACATATGAGGTCGAGATCAATCAGATAACAACTTTCGTGCTTTTAATTTTGACCAAGGTGGCGAGTATCTATTTGAGTTATTTTAGAAAGCTCTGTGAAGAGAATTAGATGCTTAGAAAATTGATTATTCCTAATACTCAGCAACACAATGGTGTAGTAGAGATAAGGAATTAAGTATTGTTTATGTTAGGTGGATGATGGCGCAAAATGTTTCCCAATTGGGAATTGCACTAGTTTGTTGCCTATATCCCTAACTAAGTGCCCTCCATATCAGATTTTACTCTCCATTTAAGTAATGGGTTAGCAGAGAGCCATTTGTAGGCGATCTGTAACCATCAAGCAGCTTATCTTTATTTTACTTCTCTTAAGGTTGCGAAGTTAAGACCTAGAGTTCTAGGGCGCATTATTGTATGCTGTCTTGTAAATGCTTAGGGTCGTGTGGCGCATTATTGTATGCAGTCATGTAAACCCCCAGGTCATGTGCTTATAGATAAGCAGTTTTGTGGGAGTGTAACTAAGTCATATAAAGTTTTTCTTAGTAAAGGAGACAAAAAAATAGAGTTTTAGAACTCTATAAAATAAAGAATTCTAAGTATAGCGTTTTATGTAGCCTAGTTGAGAATGGAAAAAAATTTCCAATATCTTAGGGACAGTGGGAGCGATGTGCCTACTAGTGGATTACTCTATTAGAGAAGAATACTCTACATTCTTAGTTGCGTGGTAGCGAATGTGAAAATTTTTCACGTCATCACTGGGTGATTGAGAAAGAAACATTCATGATTGCTTCGCAAGATGATAAAGAGCCTAGGATAATGCCAAAGGCTCTAGTCCCCTGTTTTTAAAAAGCGGATCAATGTTGCACAGTTTAAGACAAAGTCTTTGAGGATTAACCATTTCTATAATTTGGTTGACTTTCCATTATGACACGAAACTGTTCTAAAGTTATGCGCAATTTGGATAGTCATTGTTGAGGCATAAGGCTCGCTAGATACCGAAAAGTCGCACCATTAAGAAAGGTGTAGACCATGAGAAGACTTCTTCCTAGGGAGTGAGGTTATTTCGACTTAAGCTATGATTGACATAAGTTTGGAACATTGATTTGTGGACGTTGTGACCCAACTTCTCGTTGGATAATTGGATAAGTAAATCCGTAAGGATTTACCTTCTGCTTTTATGGTGAAAAGTTAGGAGCACAAAAAGGTTGCTAGTTCCAATAAATCTTTTACAGCCTAAAACAGTTACCCAAATAATAGTTCTTACATTTCGTCGAGCCATGATTGGCCAACGATGATCGATGAAGACCACTAAGGCATGATTAATGGTCCAAAAAGAAGTTTTTCCTTACTTAGTCATTATGAGTCAAGAATTTATAAGGTTGTCGCCACCTAGGGTAGGCAGTCCTCTGTTTTAGATATGATGGACATGGGTGATGTAATTTATATGCTCGGATGAACGATCCTTAGGGATTTTTTTGGGAGAATTCTCGGTTTGTCTTTGATGACTTACATAAGGAATATCCTAGAATGATTCTAGATGCAAAATTGCAAACTCATTGACTTATCTATCGGTAAAAGCCAGAGCCTTAACTATTGAGTGAATCCTCGGATTGTCTTTGGAGAAACAGATGACCTATATCCTTGATCTTTTTTTGTTGTGGGAGCCTTAAGTATGCAATGTGGGCGTATTTGGTATGATGAGTGTTATCTTTGGTAAATGGTCAACTGAGTAGTTTAGACATTGACCTTACTCATTAGACTGTGGATAGAATGCTTTACTAGTAATATATTAATTTGCCCCTTATAAGATTCAATGTGCTGGTTGGACACATCTTAAATGAACGCAGATTGGTCACAAAAATATCTTTAAAAAGGTAATTGCACAAGAGGTAGTAATCTTGAACCACTACATGTTGAGGCACACATGGTGGATTCTGTTGTATATGCTTATCGCAAGAGGTGCTGATAAGGCTTATGCTAGGAATCTAGAATTGCGCAGACTGTGGTCGTGTTTTTTTTTTTAAATCGATCACTTATTTGTTGTGAGATGATGAGATGTTGACACTATTATGGTTTGTGTCATAATGATTAGCAAATGATGATGTCAACAAGCAAGATTGGCTCACTCACACAAACAATCGCCCTTAGCGCTTGAGAACGAGTAAGGATGAAACTAGTGGTTTATTTTTTATTTGGAGCCAAGAGAGGCTTAAATTATCCACTATGTATGTCGCCTTGGTTACAACCAAGATGAGGTCGTGTTAAGGACCAAACATAGATGTTAGTACCCACTTTCTATGTTGTGCCTGTTATGATTAGCTAGATGCGAGATCTCATTCGGCGCCTGGAAGGTGAGCAAATAGAGAATTCGGGTTAGGCACTAGAAAGCGACTAGACTAAGATCTGTACAGTGTATCGAGTATGACGTCACTCTTTTGGAAGAGTTACTCCACCGTAGCATGTATTCATACTACATATGCTTGGCGACCGAGTAATGAAGTGAGTGAATGGATCCCTATTTCCTCACCGTGTAAGTCTTACGTGTCATTATTGATATGACTTTCACGTATGTATCCTTTTGTGACTTTTGACTATGTCATAAGGTAAGGGTTGATGTTCTGCTACTTTGGTATGTTACCTGCGGTCATGTATGATTCGGTATTAAGGGACATCACTAGGAAAACGGTCAATCTTAAACTAAATGACATGAGGGCAACGGGAAGATCATCTAGTATTACACCACTGTTGTATATTCATTGCCGGCACAACTCACATCGCTCTGTATGAGAGGCGGATTGAGTGTAAATATATTGCAAGAATTGAGAGGGTCAAACATGCTCTTTTTTGAGGGATTAGAGATGTTTTTTGGACCGGTGTAATTAGATAGGTCTGGGGTATATGAGACGCTATTTCTATTCTTTTTGGGTTGATGTCTCTATGTTGGCTCATTTTGAGTTTCTAGTATAGAGCTCCCACATGCAAGTGTTTCTCAGCGGTCGCACGGTTCATTGGCTAGTATGTGATTGTTAAATATTTTGGGGAGATTGAGATAGAGATGTGGTAGTGTCGTACTAACTCATGTGCGAGTGGGAGATGTTGGAAATTGGGTAGGGTATTGGACCCGGACTTGGGCGCCCATATGGCATGACCCATGACCAATATCAGATCATCTAAATAATTTGATGATCTGATATTGGTCATGGGTCATGTTACATGGGTGCCCAAATCTGAGTCCAATATCCAGCCTAATTTTCAACACTAGCAAAGTCAACAACTTTGAAAATATTTATATGGTCCACATTTGAAATATTGCGAATTCTTCCTTTGCATGAAGCAAATCAAAATTATACAAAATTATCATGTCAAGTTATTTTATTGAGTTTTACTTTTAAATTTAAAATTTAAAATTTTATAATTGTTTGCTATATTTGTTTGTAGTAAAAATTTATACATTTTTTTTAGTAAGGGTGGCATTTTTTCTTCTAAATCCATTCAATTTTACAATATTTTACAACAAAACATAGGCCGTGTTTTCGGTTTTGTGTTTTTTTCTTCTTCTTCTATCATTTGTGTTTTATAAACAAAAATAAGGAAAAGTTTGATAATAAATTGTGAATAAAAAAATGGAGAAAAATTGATTCACTTGATTTGATATCAGTTTCTTTATAAATTGTGATTTAAATAATTTTACATTACATTTTCCATTTTTAATAATATTTTTCGACCTACGCATTTTATGGTTGCACTTTTTTGGTATCATTTCTTACTTTGTTTTCTATATTGACAACTATGAAAAATGCAAGAAGCTATTGATGTGTATATATATATATATATATATGTATGGCTCATGCTCAATGATGGTCGAAAAGGCCCAGGAAGGCCCAACAATGAGGGTCAGCCTCAATAGTCCATTTCACAAGGTTATAAGGGAGGGGTAATTATGTGGTGGTCTACTATGGGCTCTTTTGGAAAAAGTTAAAAAAATCAAAAGGTAAACTTTTAATTTATTTTGGATTACATCACTTTTTATATTTTTTATACGTTTTTTTTATAAAAAAAAAAAAAATTAAGTCAGTTTTTAACTATCTTTTCAAAATAAGCTTATGTATCATTTAATATTTTACCAAATTATCTCTTAAAAAGCCAATAAAAAATATAGAGTTTAACTATTTTAATTAATGAATATGAAATTAAGACACTAAGGCCAAGTTTGGCATCTCCCCAAAAATCTAAAAAGTCAAAAAGTTATTCAAAAAGTTATCACTATTTACAAAAAAAAAAAAAATTAATTTTTCACAAATTCATACAACTCAACAATCATTCCTACTTTTCGGCTGTGCAGTATTGGGACAGAAAAGTAGGACAGTTTGGGGCAATTTTGACACACTATTGTTTAGCCAGTGAGGGCCTATCACGGGTCCCGTTTTGATAATTTGAACCGTTTAATGTGTAGAATTCGTTGAGTATGTAAAAAATTACATTGATCGGATATTGATAACTACATGATCAAATCAGTTTTGTATGAAAAAATGGATGGTGTTATAATTAACGATTGAAAAAAACAAATCAGATAGCTATCGACATCCGATCAACGTGATTTTTTATAGGCATATAGCGCTCGATGAGTTCTACACATTAACGGTTCAGATTATCAAAATGGGACTCGGGATGGCCCTCACGGGCCGAACAAAACAGTCCACTACAATGCCCGAAAAGTACCCAATAATTTCTTGCATGAATTCGGCTGGAGATTGTACAGCTGTCATTCACTTATCTCCAATCTTCTCCTACACACTTTTTTATACAATTTTTTAATACATATTTTTCCATAAAAAGTCAAAAAGTTAACTCAAACATCCATATTTTTTTCTTCAACTTTTTAGTCCAAAAGGACAAAAGTGCACTTATTTAGGACATCCCAAACAACCCCTAAATTTATCCCAAGATTATCAAACAATTTTTCCATAAAGGACACCTCAATTGATCAGAAGAATACCAAAATGGTCTGCAAATTAACAAAGGTTAACAAAGGCAACTCTTGACCTCACCGAGTCATTGGCCCATTTGGTATAACTATTAAAACATATTATAAATTATATCTTAACAAATTATAAATTATAACTTTAATTAGAAAGTGTTAATCTGTTTAGTGTATCTGTTAGATTATATATTTAAGTTGCTGAATAGTTTTTGTTAAATAAGCTGTGAAGTAATTTTTTCAATTAACTTTGATTTTTTTGTTATTCACTATTTGTTTACATTTCTCATAAGAAAAATAAATAATAATAGTCTATAGTCTATTTGGGTCTTTTGCTATTTTTTAAAAAATAAAAGCAAAAAAAAAAATCTAAGGGTATAATTGTAAATTAACATGTCCGCAGCAGAAACTGATAATCAGAAGTAAGGGGTGAGTAGTTTATCAGAATCAATTTTTTTGCGTTAAAATAAGTTGTTAGAATTAGAAACTATTTAAAATAAGTTTAACCAAACAGTCCAAAATAACTTTTCTAAAGTTAAAAATTATAAATTGACTCAAAAAAACTCAAACAAAACACCCCCATTGTGGTCCACTAGTCAGAAATGATCAACTTATCTTATATGCGCACAAGTAAGGGTATGTGGTGCATTCCTATCATTTGTGATCGTTATCAGCTGATGCGATAATGGCGCTGTTCATAGGGATGGCAATTTGAACCCGGCCTGACGGGAACCTGATCCCCCAACCCCGAATTGAGTAGTTTTTTCCCGAAAAATACCCCCGACGGGCCGGGGATGGTATTTAAAAATAAATCCCCGATAATGTTCGGGCCGGGGACGGGGATACATTTTCCAACCCCACCCCCGCCCCCGCCCCCGCCTCGTGCGGCCCCCCGATTCTGTTCATATATGTATAAATATATGTGTGTTGTGTGTTTATATATATATATGTGTGTGTGTGTGGTGTGTGTGTGTGTGTGTGTTTAGTACAACAAACATAACACAGAATATATTATATATATGAGTGTGGTGTGTGAGTTGGCATACGTCATCTGGCCCCTCTCTATTTCTTTTCTCTCTCTCTCTCTATCTCTCTCTCACACTCTCACTCTCACTCTCACTCTTTAACACACAACGCAGCTTCTTTGGTTCCCTCACCGCCGGCTCTTTCTCTGGTTCTCACCGGCAGTTTCTCACCGCCGATTCATCTCCCTCTCATGGTATCTCCGTCTCTCTCTCTCTCTCTCTCTCTTGTTTTTTGCTTTTGTTCTTCAAATCTGGAAAATGGTGGAGATGAAGATGAAGATGTTGATGAAGATCTATTGGTGATGAAAATGATGAAAATATTTTTTGATCTGTTAGATCTGTTAGGGCTCAGATGTTTGATTTGTTAGATGTTTTTTGATTTTAGATCTGTTGATGTTGTTGTTGTTGTTGATGAATTCGTTTTCTGGAGTTTTTTTTTTTTTGGGTCGGGGATTTTCGGGGTCGGGGAAACCCGATCCCCGTTAGGGGACGGGGGTGAGGGCGGTAGTGGGTTCCCCGTCGGGGATCGGGGCCGGGGACGGGGGAGTTTCCACCATCGGGGATCGGGGACGGGGAGGGTGATCCCCACCCCCGCCCCGCCCCGCCCCGTTGCCATTCTTAGCTGTTCGACAACCCCAGGTTCCTCAAAAACTAAAAAAATCAGATAGCCTCAAATAGTACTTTAACCAATAATTTATAATCTTTTTTTATAAAAAAAGAAAAAAGAAGCAACTAGGCAATGGCAACCTACACTGTCAACGTGACAGTATAGGCGCTGTGCAGTGACAGCTAGTCCCACAGCTAGTAAATTACAATTTTGTCCCTTTAGATTAATTTTGAAAAATGTAAGGTTAGGGATAAATTTATCATTTTAACTTCAAATATCATTTCAACACATTTTTCAATATAACAACTCAAATAAAATCCATCTCATCTTCCCAAATACAAAAACTAAAATAACCTATTAAAATAACTAAAAAACTAAAAAATCTCTAAAATAACCACTTCCCAAACATCTAGTGTGTCTCATAACTTAAACATTCATAATGGCGATATAGCATGTTTTGATTGGAGGAGAGATTAATAGAGTAATCGTAAAAGTCTTATATACATATCCAGTCACATTGCAAAAGTACTTTCTCTATTCTACTCTTCAACTCTTCGATTATCTTCTTCTTTAAACATTATTTTTAATTTGACTATTACAGACTCTTAAAAAAGATACTTATCAATTAATTCTTTAAAATTTATTTGTAAGCCTCAATAGAAAAAAAAGCGCAACTAATGGCTTTCCAAGTCCAATCCATATTCTCCCCATCTGGTGTATGGATTGCCAATTTACTAGTACCATCAGAGTATAAACTGAAATCAAATCAAACTGTGAGGTGTTACTAAATGATCATATAAAAAAGGGCAATAAAAACTGGTAGTGATAATTACAAATAAAACACTAAAAAATATAAAAAATGAAAATTACAATAATTATTGAAAGGGTCGAGACACGAGAAATTCGCTCTTTTTAAGGAGATTCAAGTCCTCTGCAGTTAGGCATAGCCTTACACCGGTGCAGCAGAAAAAACCTTAACTTGTCCCCCTAAAATACAACAGTCCAACTAAGTTGTATGGTTCACCAATACTGCATAATTGGTTGAACCCAAAATTTCATCACATACACCCTTTGCTTCTTTGCTTGATAATCTCTCAAATAAGAAACTAGCAAACACTTTCTTTTTTTTTTTTGTGAGCTGCAAATAGAGAGGTGAAAGGCTCAATTTATATGCAAGGATACTTGGTGAGTAAGAAAATGGTTTTCTTGGAGGAGAGAAAACTTGGTGGGCAAGTTTTCTTGGTGGGCAAGAAATTTGATGAGAAAAAAAGCCCAAGCACACAATAATCTATAATATATTATAATATTAAAATATCTACTAACATTCCCCTACCTATTTTAATATTATAGGTAACAAAATTTGAGATTATTAGACAAAAAATGATATTATGCATTATGGTAGGTGTGCTCTGCATTGAACCTCCATTAATGAAATAATAATATCTACTCTAGAGCCAATAGTATGCTCAGCATTGATGTATGACTACTTAAGAGAAATAAATAATTATTGCACACACATAATATTCTAGGTGTTTACATAAGCTTTAAGAGCCAACACATTACAGCCTTGTGTAATCCCAAGATTCATGAGTGTGTTTGAGAATTAGCCCAAATCTCATAGATAGCGTGTGATATCCCTGTTCTGTATTATGTTAATTGGTCCCTAATACATATGCGATTATATGTTTTGATATGATTTTGAGTGCCATTATGTGATATATGTGATTTTAAAATTCTATCTGTTCACCGTAGGAATATCTGTTTGAATAATCCGCTTCGGAAATTAAATTGAGGGCCTTATCGGCCACAGGACCTCGTAATCGATTACGCCATTGTGATTGGCATAATTTTTAGAGCCTACGGTGAAATTTAATTGAAAATTTATTCTGGTCAATTTAAACTGATTAAATTGATAAATTAAGTGCCCTATTATTTTATATTAAAATATTTGTTAGTGGGGCTTGTTGTATACTAGTATTGCACCCTCCTTTAGCTCTCTTAAACTCAAAATCTGAGTTAGACAATTGAGAGTGAGAGAGAGGCCGGCCATAGTGAAAGAAAGGAGGAGAATTGTGCATTTTAGCTTGAAGCTTGGAAATTTTGGAGGTTTAGCTCAAGAATTGTCTAGAGCTTGAAAGATCAAGGCTTCTAGGTGAGTAATTCTTGAATTATAGTTGTAATTTTGTGTGTTCAAGCTAATTTGATGATCAAGAGTAAGATTGAAATGAAATTGGGTTGTATTTGTTGAATTAAAGCTTGGTATATGCATGCATGTAAGAGATTGTTTTGAAAAGCATGTTAAGCTTGAAATACATGATTCAAGTAGAGTTTTGGGTTGGAACTCATGTTTTGATCACCATTTGTGTTATCCAAGTTGAGAATGTGGCTAAATCATCACATGCATGTACAATTTGAGAAGATATGAGCTTGAATGCATGAATTTGTATATTGTTAATGAGTTGACGGGAGATTGGGGCATGCATGTGACTTATTTGTGAAATTGAGCCTCATTGAGTTGTGATTTGGGGTCTATACTATGTTAGCATGATTATACACGAGATTTGAGCCATTGCATGCAAGAATTGTAGCTGGAGAATTGTTTTGGAGCTCAAGAACACAATCTGGGAAACCCAGAATTTTGATGTCCGCTCGAGCGGGGATTTCGAGCTCCTAGTATTTTGTTCTTGCAGGCATGGTGTCCGCTCGAGCGGGGAAGTTCACGCTCGAGCGGGGATCGTGGAGGATGAACTTCCGCTCGAGCGTCCTAGTTCACGCTCGAGCGTAAAAATGTTGCATCCAGTACTTTTGCAGACATAGCGTCCGCTCGAGCGGGAAAGTTCACGCTCAAGCGGGGAGCTATGTTGAGAGACCCTCCGCTCGAGCGCCATATTGGACGATCGAGCGCAATTTTCACCTATCCAGTACTTTTGCAGGCCTTAAGGGTTCGCTCGAGCGGGTAATTTAACGCTCGAGCGCGGACCCTATTTTCTGAAATTTTTCTTTCGCACTCTGTGTTTCGTTTTTCGTTCTCTTTCACTTGCAAGCACTCTTAGGCATGTGTTAAGCATTGTAAATGAGTTAATGGGATAAGAATAAAGCCTAAAGAGGAATATGTGAATTAAAGAACGGATTGAGCTATTAGTGACCCTTTTGTGTTCGTGAAATGTGTAGGGTCAAGCTCCAGGGCAAATCCACAAGCCGATCACTGTGAGTAATATCAATATTTGAATGCTTGTGAATGTCCAATTGTTTATTCCCTTATAAGCTTATGAATTGCTAATTGGGATTGTGGATGTAAGTTAAACATGAATGGACCAAAAGTCGTTTTGATAAACATGAATGGACCAAAGGTCGTTTTGATAAACATGAATGGACCCAAGGTCGTTTTGATAGATGCGAATGGACCAAAGGTCGTTTTGTTAAACATGAATGGACCAAAGGTCGTATTGATAAACATGAATGGACCCAAGGTCGTTTTGACATGAATGAGTGGGCCGAAGGCCGTTCTGACATAAATGAATGGGCCAAAGGCCGTTTCGATACGAATGTGTGGGCCAAAGGCCGTTCTGACATAAATGAATGGGCCAAAGGCCGTTTCGATACGAATGTGTGGGTCAAAGGCCGTTCTGACATAAATGAATGGGCCGAAGGCCGTTTTGATACAAATGTGTGGGCCAAAGGCCGTTTTGACATACATGATTGGGCCAACGGCCGTTTTGACATAATCGAAAGGGGCCGAAGGCCTTTTTGACATGAATGGAAATCTGAATAAGCCAAAGGCCAGAATGTTGAAACTACAAGTCACTTGATTTGGAATTCGTATAGTTATATATATCTGCTAATTAGAATATGAATGGGGCCCAAGGCCGTTTGGAACTTGTTGTTCTACATTATTATGTATAATCTGTATTTGATATTATTCATTGGGCTATCGCTCATGCTCATTCATGTGTTTTTTAGGTTGAGTCAAGAGAAGCACAAACCCAGCCCCAGTGAAGTCTGTCGGGAACAACATGAGTTTTGAAGAGTCAGCCTTGTGTCTCACGCATGAGACCATCCTTACCCTTTTATTATGTACTTATGTTTTGTCTTGTTGGCAAGGGCCTTGTGTATGTCTATACATAGTCTGTTATAGGTTGACTCGTTTTGGATGATCCTGTCTGTAATGAATCTTGTGATACAGTACTTTTGATGTGGGTTATTAACGTATCTGTGTATGGTTTGTTTGATGTGCACATAAGCACGACTCTATGGACAAAGTTCTAAATTTTTACTTCCGTTCGGCCCCTTTAACTCTGATAAATTATGTTTGTTTTGGTCTGAGGCCGTAGGTAATCACAGGATTACTGGCCGGTTATGTCCTTAACCCATAGGGGCGGGTTCGGGTCATGACATAGCGGCCCCACTACCACACTCACATAGGTGAATTCTGTCAAGGGTGCTCCTATAACTACGACACTCCACTTAATAAGAGCTACGAAAATTCATTAAGAGTCTTTTTTTTTTTTTTAATAACTTAACCTCTACAACATTATAGGATAAATGCACTTACATCATAGGGATTGGTAAAAAGTAATTTAGTACATTTCTCACAGCCATCATATGATTGTTCTTCTTATTGAACCCAGTTACAGGATCTCTGGTTCCTGGGTTGAGTATCCTCATTCATGGCTCCTGCTATACTCAATGGGTTTTAACTCAATTGCTGCGGTGCTATCACAATGAATCAATATAGATAGAATCGGTTTTTTCCAACAAGAGATTTCATTTAACAAATCTCTTAACCAATTTGCTTCTTTACTAGCTGTAGTTAAAGCAATAAGTTCAGCCTCTATTATTGAATTAACAATAATGGTTTGTTTTTTCGATTTCCAACTTATAGCACCACCTTCCAATGTAAATAAGTAACTAGTGGTTGATAATGAATCATTTGACAAAGTATTCCAATCGGCATTACTGTAACCTTCAAATACTACAGGATACTTATTGTAAAACAAGCCATATTTTATGGTACCAGATAAATATTTCATAATCTACTCAATGGCTAACCAGTGATCACTGCCAGGCTTGCTAATAAACCTGCTAAGTACTCTAACTGCATAGGCAATGTCAGGTATAGTATAGTCAGTCACATAACGCAAGCTACCAATCATACTAGCATATTCCTTTTGATTAATTATATCCTCGTCATTTTCTACAAGAAATAAATGCACATGAGGATCAAAAAGAGTAAGAACATGCTTGCACTTATAAAAATTATATTTTCTCAACATAATGCGATTGATCAAGAAATATACCATCACAGGTTTTGGTAATTTTCATTCCCAAAATATAATTAGCCTCACCAAGATCTTTCATATCAAAATGGCTACTAACATATTTTTAGTTTCCATGATGATATGCAAATTAAAGCCAAATATAAGTAAATCATCCACATAGAGGCTAATAATGACATGTAGATTTTCTTCAGACTTATAGTAGATGCATTTATCACATTCATTAGTTTTATAGCCATTTTCAATCATGTAGGAATCAAATTTCTCATGCCACTATTAGGAGCCTGTTTTAAGCCATATATGGATTTAACTAGCTTGCATACTTTGCTTTCTTGACCAGGTTCCACAAAACCCTCAGGTTGATCCATATAGATTTCTTTATCTAGGTCTCCATTTAAAAAGGTTGTTTTAACATCCATTTGATGAAATTTTAGATCATGAATTGCAACCACTGCAATTAATAATCTAATGGATGTAACTCTAGTAACCGGAGAAAATGTATCAAAAAAGTCAAGATCTGTTTGTTTTTTAAAACCTTTTTCAACAAGTCTTGCTTTATATTTATATCAATAGTTCCATCTGGTTTAAGTTTTTTTCCTCAAAACCCTTTACAGCCAATAGTTTTACAATCTGGTGGTAAATCTACTAATACCCAAGTTTTATTGGATAATAATGATTCCATCTCATCATTTACAGCCCTCGTTCCAAAAAACAAAGTCAGGAGATGCCAAACTTCTTGTAAAGTTAATAGAGTTTCCTCCCACATTAAAAACATGATAATCAGGGCCAAAATCTTTTCTAATCTGGCTCTTTTACTCCTTCTAGGTTCAAAAACTACTGTGTCTTGCTTTTGTAAAAGATGAGTAGAGGAACCGGTTTCAGATAAAATATTTTCTTCATAATTTTGACCCCCATCATTTTTAAATTTAAAAGGAAACTTTTTTTCATGAAAAATTGCATTACCTGATTCAAAAATTATTTTGTTTTCAATATCAAAAAAATCTGTAGGCTGTACTATTAGTTGCATATCTAAGAAAAACACAAGTGGCAGCTTTCACACCTAATTTAGGACTTTTAGGGTCCACAAGTCTAACAAAAGCTAGACAATCCCAAATTCTCAAATGTCCTAAATTTGGCTTATGCCCTTTCCACAACTCAAAAGGTATAACTTTTGTTTTTTTATGTGGCACTCTATTCATAACATAACATGCAGTTAAAATTACTTCTCCTCACAAATTTGAAGGAGCCCCTATTTCAATTAACATATATTTGTTAAATCAGTTAAAGTTATATTTTTCCTTTTCGTTACACTATTAGATACAAGTGAATATGGTGGAGTAGTTTCATAGATTATTCCTAAAGACTGAGTAAATGAGTTGAATCCAAAAGATTCATACTCCCGGCCTCTATCACTTCTATATCTTTAATCTTTTTTACCGAATTGATTTTCAAATTCAAGAAAGAATTCTTTAAATTTTTCAAAAGTATCACTTGTATTTTTTATTTTTCAACAAGTATACATAAGTGTATTTTGAAAAATCATCAATAAAAGTGATAAAATATCTATTTCCACCACGTGTTAAAATTCCTTCAAATTCACATAAATCAGTGTGAATTAATTCTAGCGATTCAGTATTTCTCACCACACTTTTATGAAGCCTTTTAGTTATTTTTGCTTGACTGCAAATTTCACATTTCTCAAAATTATTTGTTAGTTTTGGAATTAATCCTAAACTACTCATGACTCCCATATATTGATTATTAATATGACACAGACGAGCATGCCAAAAATTCATAAAAGACAGCATGTAAACAGAAACATGTGCTTTCTTATTCTCAACATTTAATTTAAACATTCCATCATATGCATATCCTTTTCCCACAAATATGCCTTTTTAGTGATTACATATTGGTCAAATTCAATTGCCTCCTTAAAACCAGCTTTGTTAAGCAAATAACTCGACATCAAATTTTCCTTATAGACGGTGTGTACAACACTCTTTTAAAACAAGCATAGGTCTAGAGGTAAATTTCAGCTCAACATCCCCACACCCGAGCACCTTGGTTAAATTAGAGTCACCAAGCATAACAGTCATCTCCTCATTAAAAGGAGTAAAATCTTTGTACCAATCTTTATCATAGCAGACATGCCTATTGGCACCAGAGTCTGCCCACCACCCTTCCACAGATTGAACCATAAAAATATCTGTAATCATAGTCACAAATGGTTCCTCGATAACATTAGCCTGTGGTCGAGACTATTGTTTCTGAAATTTGCAAGTTCGAGAAATATGCCCACTTTTGCTACACACAAAACATGTCACATTTGTCAGATCTTGTAAAGGGGATTCTTGGTTTCATTTCTTTTGCCTCAGGTAATTTTTGTTTTGTGGCCTTCTAGTATTTTTCCAAATTTTCTTAATTGGCTTCAAGTGACTATTTTTATGAAATCGACCTTTAGATAAAGTATTTCAAGAAGTTAAATTTACCTTTGCAGTGGAATGCTCTTTTGTTATAAGCGTATCTTGTCCTCATGCTTCTCCTCCACTTGAATCCGTGTGATTAGAGTCTCCAAGGACATCTCTTTTTGCTTGTGATGCATTAACTTCTAGAATTCCCTCCAAGATGATGGTAGTTTGTCAATAATACCTGCTTCAACAAGATTGTCACCAATTTTGATGCCTTCGGATCTAACTTCAACCATTAGCATCTGAAAATCTTGACTTGCTCCACCACTAATTTTCCATCTATCATCTGATAGCGGAAAAAATGGCTTGCAGCATATTTTTTAGCACATGTCTCTTCAATGTCATATTTATTTTGCAAGGCTTTTCAAATTTTCTTGGCAGTGGTGTAAGTAGTATCATAATAATCATAAAATTGATCCGAAAAGACAATTCAAAAGATAATACCGACATTTATACTCATCTGTGTTGTATTTCTCGATTTTTTCAAGATGAACGGCTTACTTCTCGTCGGTCATCTCTTTAGTGGGGACTTTATTCGGATTTTTCTTGGTCAGGATATAGGCCACCTTGAGGAGACTGTGGTAGAAAAACACCTTGTCTTTCCATCTCTTGAAATGGGCTTCCTTGAACCGGAAGGGCTTGTTGAGATCGTCGGTATTCTCGTTGGGCTTCTCTAATACTGGCTCCATGAATTTTACTGTTTGAATCTCCTTAAAATTGTTGGTGATAATTACAAATAAAACACTACAAAATATAAAAAAGAAAAATTACAATAATTATTAAAAGGGCCGAGGCGCTGGAAATTCACTCTCTTTAAGGAGATTCAAGCCGTCCACGATTAGGCATAGCCTCATACTGGTGCGACAGAAAAAACCTTAATTTGTCCCCCCAAGATATAATAGCCCGACTAAGTCGTATGGTTCACCAATACTGCACAATTGGTTGAATCCAAAATTTCATCACATACACCCTTTGTTTCTTTGCTTGATAATCTCTCAAACCTTCTTCTTCTTTTTTTTGTTTTTTTAAAACTCTAGATTCCTCTCTCTCTCTTGAGTTAGTTTTTATTTTTTGTGACCTGCAAATAAGAGAGGTGAAAGGCTCAATTTATAGGCAAGGATACTTGGTGGGTAAGAAAAGGGTTTTCTTGGAGGAGAGGAAACATGGTGGGCAAGTTTTCTTGGTGGGCAAGAAAAGTCCAAGCACACAATATAATCTATAATATATTATAATATTAAAATATCTTGTAACAAAAACTAACAAGAAGAAAAAAAAAAATCCAATTAGAAGGGAAAATTGAAAGAGAGTGTTTTCTAATACAACAAGAAACTGGGGTGAAGCTAATCATTCAATACGTTTTATTTTTCAGTACTGACAGGGATAGACCCACAAGGACCCGGCCCACCGTGAGTAAACCCAAGCCTACCATTTAGACCCCATTGCACAACCCGGTCAGTAAAACCCAGTACAGCTGGAGGCCAACTGAGCAGGAAAGGCCAATGGTGCTCGGACACGTGGCAGGTGCAGAACAGGCCACGTCAGCAGACAAAGATCTGCAAAGTTATTGCCACAGCACATCACCATTAATGCAACATCACAACATTTATTACGACAACACCTCCCCGTCGGAACAGCGCCACCTTACCCTGTACAAGACAAACTACAAACACAGACTTTCGGCGTGGGGGGGGCACGTCGGAAGGGACAGTGGAATGATTACCAAAGAATATAAGCAAGCATGGAAGACAAGAAGAGGTTAGCTTTTCTATCTCTCTCTCTCTCTCCTCTCTCTCTTTATGTTGTCTACTTCCTCTTTCTAATTCACACACCGGAGGGTCCGCTGGGGGACTACCCCGTTCCCCGTTGGACTTGTTTACAGGTCTTCCAGTGGGCTTCATCGCTCGGACGTGGGTTTGAGAAGCTTGGATCAGTCCGGTCCATCCACCGTGAAAGAACTGTATCATCAGTTGGCGCCGTCTGTGGGAACTGGTTTGTCCGTGCGCCAGTTGTGTTCATTGCCGCCGGAGACCCTGTTCCAGTAACCTTTTCACCTCACCCGTCAAGTGTATGGTCACGACCAGATCCATGGCTTCCCACCATAATGCCACTGATCACCAAACCGACCCTCCCAATCCAAACCACCCACCACAGTACTTCATAGAGCTTACCAACAGCATCAACCGCATGGCCGAACAGAACCAGGCCCTGATCAATGCTCTTCTACAAAGAAACCCCCCTATCCCTCCACCGCCACCTCCAGATATTCCACCCCATCCGGAACAAACTCCGGGCCATACTGTACCACAACCCAACCCTCTCAACTCGGGGGGTTTGCGGCCTCCTCACCCACATATAAATCCACCACCTCCACCCCCACTCCCATCGGTCATAGCACCAGCCCTCGAGGGAGAGGCCAGCAGCATCCAACACCTGTCTCCCTCTGGTGGTGACAACATTCCCCTTTGGGACGCTGAACTCCGAGCAATGAAACTTCAGCTCCAAGGAGTCATGCAGAATATCCAGCATAAGCCTTCCACGCAGCCACCTCACCGTTTGTTGCCTCCATCCGAGACAAACCTTTACCCCCCAAGTTCAAAATGCCCTCCATCGACTCCTTTGACGGTACGACAGACCCAGTCGACCATCTGGAGACCTACCGCACCCTCATGATTCTCTATGCTTTCCCAGACGAGATTATGTGCCGAGCTTTTCCCGTGACACTGAAAGGGTCAGCTCAGCTGTGGTTCAGCCAGTTACCACCAGACTCTGTATCCACCTTCCAACATCTCAGTGACTCTTTCTTGAGCCACTTTATCGAAGCTCAGCGCCAACGACGCCCGGCAACCCAACTTCTCAACATTCGTCAGACCGAGGGGGAATCACTCCGCAGCTTCGTTACTCGCTTCAATACCAAAGCCCTGCAAGTTGCCGAAAATGATGACAAGGTCATCCTCACAGCCTTCATGCCGGTCTGCGGTCATCTGATTTCCTTTTTCTCTTCTCCAAAAACCCCCGACCTCCATGGCCGCCCTACTCTCCAAAGCCCAGAAATACATGAATGCCGAGGATTCCTTAGCTGCCCGCCAGGATCCGCTCACTAAACAGCCAACCCCCAGAGACAAACGAAAGGACTCGGAACCCCGAAACACCCAGTACACCAACCAAACACCCCACCATACCGACCGACCCCCCCGTGCCGACCGATCGGCACAAACCCGACCGACCGGTCGGTTCGAGCGGTACACGCCCCTTAATTCCCCCATGGAACATGTCCTTCATCAGATCCAACGAGACTACCCTCTCAAGTGGCCACTACCTTCCAGGACCCCCTCCAATCGAAAAGACCAGTCCAAATACTGCCGCTTTCACCAGGATCACGGCCATACCACTGATGACTGTATCAACCTCAAGGACCAGGTGGAGGCCCTCATACGTCAAGGGCGCCTCAGCCGGTTCACAGATACCCGCTCCTAGCAGAGACAAAGGACCGAGCCCCGCAGAGATGACCGCCGGCGCACCCCGCCCCGACCGCCAGCCCAACATAACCAAGGCCATGATCGACCCCCGCAACAACCCCGACCACCAGGTCACCCCCCCCCCCCGCCAGTTGGTGAAATCAGAGTTATTGCAGGCGGACTTGCTTGCAGAGGCCCATCCCGCTCGGCTCAGAGGGCAGAGCTTAGAAAAATACGGCAGGGCTCAGACAAAACAGTCGCCACAGTGGACCGACCCCCCAAACAGCCTAGACAGTGAACAGAGCCCATCACCTTTACAGACGCCGACTGTACAGGCATCCACTACCCTCACGATGACCCCCTTGTCATTTCCACCATCCTCTCCAACTACAAGGTCAGACGGGTTCTCATCGATAATGGCAGCTCCTCAGACATCATCTTTCTCTCAACTGCTTCCGCCAGCTCAAGATTGGGGAAGAAAGCTTGTCTCCACTCCAAACCCCCCTGGTCGGGTTCACTGGCGACCGTGTGACCTCCATTGGTTCTATAGACCTCCCCATTACAATCGGCGAATACTCACGGCAGACCACAAAGTTGCTCACCTTCCTCGTAGTTGATTGCCCATCTGCCTACAACATCATCCTTGGCCGAACCGCCCTCAACACCTTCCAAGCCATCACATCCACCTATCACCTCGCCCTTAAATTTCCCACTGATCTAGGGATCGGAACAGTCAGAGGGGAACAGACCATGGCCCGAGAGTGCTACGTTGCCTCGCTCAAAGAAGCCAAGCTGAAAGAGGCAATGATCATCGAAGGACTTGATGTCCGAGATGAAGACGAGTTGGTCAGAGGAGAACCCGTGGAGGAGCTCGTCGAGGTCTCTATCGACCCCACCAATCCACTAAAGATCGCTAAGATTGGCAGCCAACTATCCCCCCAGGCAAAAACCGACCTCACTGCCTTTCTGACCGAGCACAATGACATATTCGCCTGGACCCATGCAGATATGCCCGGCATTGATCCCTCCTTCATAACTCACCGCCTCAGCATCGAACCTCATTTCCGGCCTTACCGTCAGAAGCAGCGTATCTTCCACCCAGAGCGTAATAATCTCATAGCCGCAGAAGTTGACAAACTCCTTGAGGCTCAATTCATCCAAAATGTAGACTATCCAAAGTGGCTGTCCAATGTGGTTCTAGTCCGCAAGAACAATGGCAAGTGGCGTCTCTGCGTCGATTACTCCGACCTGAACCGAGCTTGCCCCAAAGATAGCTATCCACTCCCCCGCATAGATCTGCTGGTCGACGCAACGGCCGGTCACCAAATGCTCAGCTTCATGGATGCTTTCTCTGGGTACAACCAAATCATGATGCACCCGTCCGATCGAGAACACACATCCTTCATTACCGACCGAGGTACTTACCACTACCGTGTGATGCCGTTCGGACTAAAGAATGCTGGGGCCACCTATCAACGGTTAGTCAATTCTGTTTTCCACGAACAGATCGGTCGGAACATGGAAGTATATGTGGACGACATGCTAGTCAAGAGCAAACTTTCCACCGACCATCTGACCGACCTACGGGAGACCTTTGCCACCCTTCGCAAGTATCAGATGAAGCTCAACCCCGAGAAATGCGCCTTCGGCGTAGGATCTGGAAAGTTCTTGGGTTTTATGGTTAGTCAGCGCGGCATCGAAGCCAACCCTGAGAAAATCAAGGCCTTGATTGAGATGCAGTCACCCAAAACTGTCAAAGAAGTTCAAAGACTCACTGGCAGAGTGGCGGCTCTCAACCGTTTCATTTCCCGCGCAACAGACAAGTGCCTACCGTTCTTCAAAGTCCTCCGGCAGACTTTCGAATGGACAACCGAATCAGAAGAGGCCTTTCAGCAGTTAAAGCAATGTATGGCCAATCCGCCCCTCCTTTCACAAGCAATCACAGGCGAGCCCCTCTTCCTCTACTTAGCAGTATCAAGCACCACCGTCAGTGCAGCTCTCATCAGGGAAGACGGCTCAGTCCAGCGGCCAGTCTACTACATCAGCCGAGCCCTCAGGGGGGCAGAGCAGAATTATCCACTGCTGGAAAAACTCTCCCTGGCCTTGGTCACCGCCTCCAGACGGCTTCGTCCTTACTTCCAGGCCCATTCCATAGTGGTTCTCACCGACCAACCCCTGAAGAAGATCATCCAGCAGCCAGAGCTTTCTGGCCGACTTATGCAATGGTCAGTAGAACTCAGCCAGTTTGACATCTCCTACCGCCCTCGCACAGCAATCAAGGGGCAAGCTGTAGCCGACTTCATCCTGGAATTCACCAACCCCCCCCCCCAACCACTACTCCTCCACCTCCACCCACCCTTACTGAGCCAGAAGACCCCCACTCTTGGACTCTCAACGTCGACGGCTCATCTCGGAAGGAAGGTAGTGGGGCGGGCCTCATTCTCACCTCCCCTGAGGGTGGTTACTTCAAATGTGCTCTCCGTCTCTTGTTCGAAGCCAGCAACAATGAGGCCGAATATGAAGCGTTGATAGCAGGCCTCCGCCTGGCCAAAGACATTGGTGTTAGCCACATCCGCGTCTTCAGTGATTCCCAGCTCATCGTCGGTCAGATCACAGGGGAATTCGATGCCAAGGATGGCACAATGCGGGCTTACAGGGACATGGCACTCCCCCTTGTTCGCCTCTTCAATACTTTCCAGATCAAACACATACCTCGAGCAGAAAATTCCAAAGCAGATGAGATGGCTCAGTTGGCCTCTGCCGACCAGTCCGACCTCAGCCACGGAGTCCGCCTCGAATACCTAACCCACCCTGCTATCACACCCGACTTGCACGAAGTACAGTTCCTCCAGATTGAACCCATCCCTTGGGCGTCCGACATCATCCTATTTTTGACGACAGGGGCCCTCCCAGAAGATAAACAGCAGGCCGCCAAAATAAGGGCTCGGTCGTCCAATTATCTCCTCAGTGATGGCATCCTGTACAAACGTGGTTTTTCACGACCATACCTGCGATGCCTCAACTCCACGCAAGCAACCTACGTCATGCAGGAAATCCATGAGGGAATTTGTGGCAACCACTTGGGCGGCAGGTCCCTAGCACACAAAATACTCCGTACTGGTTACTTTTGGCCAACTCTTCATCAAGACGCGACTGATTTTGTCCTCAAATGCGATAAGTGTCAGCGCTTTGCCAACATCCCCCATGCGCCGCCTACAGAGTTGATCACACTTTGCAGCCCTTATCCATTCGCCAAATGGGGGATCGACCTGATCGGTCCACTTCCCACTGGCCGAGGCCAGACTAAGTTCGCAGTCGTCGCCATTGACTACTTCACCAAGTGGGTAGAGGCTGAACCCTTAGCCACCATTACCGAGCGGAACACCACCAAGTTCATCTGGCAATCCATCGTTTGCAGGTTTGGCATCCCTCAGGCCATCGTGTCCGACAACGGCAAGCAATTCGACAACGCTAAGTACAGGAAGTTCTGTGCAGATCTCCAGATTCAACCATGTTTCTCCTCCCCCGGTCATCCCCAAGCCAATGGCCAGGTTAAGGTCACCAATCGGTCTCTTTTGAAGATCATCAAGGCTAAGCTGGAGGCTGCTAAGGGACTCTGGGCTGAGGAACTACCAAATGTACTCTGGGCCTACCGAACCACACTCGGACTCCTACCGGGGAAACTCCTTTCCGCCTAACATACGGCGCTGAGGCGGTCATCCCAGTAGAAGTCGGTCTGCCAACCCCCAGGGTTCTACATCCCGACCCAACACTGACTGAAGAGCTCCGTCGCATGGACCTAGACCTGATTGAAGAACTCAGGGAGACCACAGCGGTCAGATTAGCCTCATACCAGCAAAAAATGAGAACACACTACAATCGCAAGGTCCGACCAAGGGAATTTGCTGTGGGGGACTTAGTGTTGAGAGAAGCAACTCTTGCCACCAAGAATCCGACCGAGGGTAAATTGGCCGCCAAATGGGAGGGACCCTATATTGTGAAAGCCAGACCCCGTCCAGGCACTTACCGACTTCAAGATATGGAGGGTCGCGACCTTCCTCACCCATGGAACGCTGAACACTTGAAACGCTACTTTCAATAAGCTGTTATTTTTGTATTGATCAATTGTTGTACTTTCATTTGATGTAATTCTTGATCACTGTACTACATTTCTCATAACAAAAATTTTTGTCTCCCAGCTATCTTTGTCGTCCCAATCAAATTTTTGCTTGCAGCACTCACAACCTCAGCCAGACTGAGCACTTAAAGCCTCAGCCAGACTGAGCATCCAAAGCCTCAGCCAGACTGAGCACTCGAAGCCTCGGCCAGACCGAGCACTTCCAAAGCCTCAGCCAGACTGAGCACTAAAAGCCTCGGCCAGACCGAGCACTAAAAGCCTCGGCCAGACCGAGCACTCAAAGCCTCAGCCAGACTGAGCATCCAAAGCCTCAGCCAGACTGAGCACTCGAAGCCTCGGCCAGACCGAGCACTTCCAAAGCCTCAGCCACACTGAGCACTAAAAACCTCGGCCAGACCGAGCACTCAAAGCCTCGGCCAGACCGAGCACTCAAAGCCTCAGCCAGACTTAGCACTCAAAGCCTCAGCCAGACCGAGCACCCAAAGCCTCAGCCAGACTGAGCACTCGAAGCCTCGGCCAGACCGAGCACTTCCGAAGCCTCGGCCAGACCGAGCACTTCCAAAGCCTCGACCAGACCGAGCACTTCCAAAGCCTCAGCCAGACTGAGCACTCGAAGCCTCAGCCAGACTGAGCATCAAAAGCCTCAGCCAGACTGAGCACTCGAAGCCTCGGCCAGACCGAGCACCCAAAGCCTCAGCCAGACCGAGCACCCAAAGCCTCAGCCAGACTGAGCACTCGAAGCCTCGGCCAGACCGAGCACTTCTAAAGCCTCGACCAGACCGAGCACTTCCAAAGCCTCAGCCAGACTGAGCACTCGAAGCCTCAGCCAGACTGAGCATCAAAAGCCTCAGCCAGACTGAGCACTCGAAGCCTCGGCCAGACTGAGCACTCAAAGCCTCAGCCAGACTGAGCACTCAAAGCCTCAGCCAAACCGAGCACTCAAGGCCTCAGCCAGACCGAGCGCTTCTAAAGCCTCAGCCAAACTGAGCACTCGAAGCCTCGTCCAGACCGAGCACTCAAAGCCTTGGCCAGACCGAGCACTTCCAAAGCCTCATCCAGACTGAGCCCTCAAAAGCCTCAACTAGACTGAGTGCCAGCATGCTAGAATCCTCCTTTGACTGAAATCCCATAAAGTGGGACACTCAGACACAATTTGACACTTAGTCACAATCCCAGAACCCCTTTCTTACTTAGTCAAAATTCAAAGGTGTTCTCACGTATTTCATCTCCCCCACCACCTAGCTTATTTCTCCCACTAACTTGGAACCAACTTATTCAATCGCAAGTATCAATCCCATTCAAACATCATGTTGCACAATTCCATAATCCAATTTTTTCAACTTCACTTTGCATTTAAGATTTATCCAAGTCCAATTTTACTCAGCGTTAGGGAGTTCTTTACTTTACTTTACATTGCATTTTTATACAAGTCCTATTTCAGCACCACCTTCAACTTCACGGAATTTTCATACCACTCCAGTCTGGCTCTGCATTGAGTTTTTCAATTTTATACAGGTTTCAATTTTACTATGCATAAGGCAGTTTTTAACTTTGTTGAACATCACATTTTTACGCCATTCCCAAACCTCATTCACGATGACTCATACATGTGCAAACACAGTTGAACCATAAACAAAGGCAATTTTTATTCATTCGCAAAATGTGTACATCAGTTTATTACAATACTTCAAAAACAAAACAAAACAAAAATGTGTATACAAGGACGAAACAAAAACTCCTAAGTACACCTATCCTTCAGATCACTCCTCCTCCTCACTGGAGATAAGATCTGCTTCTTCTATACCCTCGTCCAGGGGGGTCTGGGCCACATCATCCTCCCCAATCGTCACCCTGCTAAAGTCAAGCTCTGGGAACAGCTCTTCAGCCTTGCGCTTGAACATTTTCCACCCGCTGTCCCAGAACTCTGCCATTTCATGCTTATAAAATTCTGACCGTTGGAAGCTCTCTATGACTTCAGATTCAGGTCTTCCTTCAGCCGTCGTCCGTGATGGGCCAGCCCCCCCAGACTCCTCCCTTGCCAAGCTGCTGGCAACTGCAGCATCAATCGCCATCTGGAACTCAGGAGACCCTTTGAATTGAGTAATAGCTGCAACACAAAGATCGGGGTAGGCTGCCCTTTCCGAGGCCGCCTTCGCTTTCTCTTCGTTCAGCTCTTTTTGTAGGGCCTCCTTTTCAGCTGCAGCCTTGGCCCTCTCAGCCTCCAGCTCCCTCTTCCAGGCCTCCCCCTCAGCAATCAACTTCTCCCTCTCTGCTTCAAACTGCTTCTGCAGGGTCTCCCTCTCCGCAGCCGCCTTCTCCATCTCTGCTCCCAACTTCCTTCTAAGCCTCCCTCTCCCCTCCTCTGCCTTGGCAAGCTCGTCCTCCAACTCCTTTTGCAGAGCCTCAACCTTAGCATCTGCCTCATCTTTCTGCTTCACCAGCTCTTCGTTGCTGTTCATGGCCTCTTCATGCCGGTCGTTGCAATGGCAACAGGCTCGTTGGGACTCTTCCAACTTCTTCTGCTCGCCGACCAGCTGGAACTCGAGTGACACAACCCTGCGGCGTGTATCCTCCAGCTCCAGCTTGACTGCTTGCAACTCAGCCTAGGCATTCTTCCAACTTGCCTTCTCAACCTTCAGTTTTTCCAGCTGTGCCTCAGCCTTCTCTGCCTTGAGCCTGGCTCCCCCCGCCTTCCTTAGAAGAGCCCCTGCCAGGGCAGTTACCTCCATCTGAGCAGAGCATAACCCCCTCAGCAGGTCAGCCTCATTGAATCTGGAGGCTGCGCGCAGGTCTGACCCCTCTACAATTTTTAACAAACGGTCAGCCCCTGCCCTAGCTGGTCCCTCTTCCCCTTCCACTCTTCCAGCCACCGCGCGAGCATGGTAGAAGCAGGTGTTCAGACCCACTCCTCCTTCCTGGGGTGCAGGACCCCTTTGGGTCTATTGCCCCCCACTTGGCTTAGCACTGCCTACGCTCACTGCCACTTGAATTGCTGGGGCGACCTCCACAGCCTCCAGTGCTGGGATGACCCTTGCTACTTCTGGGGTATCCTTCACCACAGGGGTCTCCACCGCAGCTGGGACCTCCTTCTCCTTCCCCCTACACTTGGACAGGCTCCCCTACAGCCTCTACAGGGGCACTTCTCTTCTTCCTCTTCCTCTTCAGAGCCTCTTCCCCATCTTGGCCCTCTCATTCACAGGATCCAGAGGGAGCTTTCGTGGTTCAAACTTACTTAAGTCCTTCTCCCCCAACGGCTTCGGACGAGGCCTGATCCTCTCCTTCGCAATCGGTTTTGAAGGTCGGTCGTCCTGTGCCTTCTTGAACATGGTGGCTTTGGCAAGAATGGCTTGATCCTCAGCCTCCTGAGCCTCTCTCCTTGCCTCCAACTCTGCTCGGTCAAGATCCCCACCGATCGGCTGAGGACCCAGCCCTGCCTCAAACAGTGCAGAGGGCTGCATGAGGTCGTCTCATCTCGCCTTCTCTTTCTCTCCTCCACTCTTTCACCTCTCCCCTCTCCCACCCTCTCCCTGCCGGCCCCAGTTTTGCCTCCACCGTCCTGATTGGCACCTTCCAGATGGTGCGCACCCCAGGCCCCCCGTTGACAGAAACGTAAAACCACCGTGCCCGCCATCCCTTGATCGACGTGGGCAGACCAGCCACCAACCCCTTCCCCACAACTGCCTGCAGGGTGACCCACGTCTCCTGTTGCCCTGAGGCCTTGTAACAGGCAAAGAACTCCTCCACCGCCATCGACTCCCCCTCATTTGCCTTTGGCCATGCACTTGCACAGGCCAGCAAGATTTTCCAGTCATTGGGTATCAGCTGGCTCGGGGCTACTTCTAGGTGGTTGAGCACGTCCACCACTATCTGAGGCATTGGCAACCTCAACCCCCCCCTTCAGAGCCTCCTCGTACAGGGAAAACCCTCCTAGTCTGGCATCCGAGGGCCTTTCCATCGACGTTGGCAACCACAACTCCACTCCCGCCGGAATTTGGTACTTCTCGCGGATTGCCCTCAACTCCGCCTCTGTTATCATCGATTTGTCCGCCTTTGTGTGCCAATGATCTGGCTCCGCCTCACTGATCGGCGTCGGAGCTGCCACCAAGGTGGAACCATGGAAACGCATCGTTGGTTCCCCCACCCTCTCCGTTCTGTATTGTGCAGCTAATTCCTCTGCATCGTCGTCCCCCAGAGGATCCACCCTCACATTCACGTTTTCTTCCTGCGCCATTTCTAAAGTATGTCTGCGGATCGCTTCTGAAGCAGGCACTAAGACGTCGAAGAAATGCTCCAATGGTGTATCGCGCGCAACAAACGGTGTGATACTTGGAATGTTTTGGGTTCTTGAAAACAGGTAGGTAAATCGAATAATACCAAACGCCCACGGTTTACCCGTATTCCAAGGGTCCAAATTAATTTTCGCCAGTTTGAAAACTTTTCAAATCATCCGCCAAAATTGCCTCCTCAATGCCCATAATAATGCCTGACGTTTCACTTCTGATCTAACGCTTGACCTTTCTCCTCCCTCACAATTCTGCCACGTGTATGGCCTTGATGCGCTGACTTCTGCCCTTACCTTGTCTTTTCCACTTCAAATCATCACGTGACGCGCCGCCTCTTGAGCCCCGTGCCCTTCCGCTCGGCCACTCACGTGGTCGACCCGCCTTGTGATCGGCCTCACGGTCGGTCACCCTCACGGTCGGCATCTCCCACTCGACTACCCTCACGGTCGGCATCTCCCACTCTACTACCCTCACGGTCGACCTCTCCCGCTCGGTCGGCCCCCACCCGCTCGGTCACCCTTATGATCGGTCTCCCCGCTCGGTCACCCTCACCTCTCCCGCTCGACCAACCTCACGGTCGACCTCTCCCGCTCGGCCGCCCTCACGCTCGGCCAACCTCACGGTCGACCTCTCCCACTCGGCCGCCCTCACACTCGACCACTCTCACAGTCGACCTCTCCCGCTCGGCCGCCCTCACGGTCGACCTCCCCCCACCGGACGGACCCATCTTCCTTGCCTTTATTCCCTTCGTTGGACTAAAGCTGCACTCGGGAATGGGGGACTACTGACAGGGATAGGCCCACAAGGACCACAGCCCACCGTGAGTAAACCCAAGCCCACCATTTAGACCCCATTGCACAACCCGGTCAGTAAAACCCAGTACAGCTGGAGGCCAACTGAGCAGGAAAGGCCAATGGTGCTCGGACACGTGGCAGGTGCAGAACAGGCCACGTCAGCAAACAAAGATCTGCAAAGTTATTGCCACAGCACATCACCATTAATGCAACCCATCACAGCATTTATTGCGACAACACCTCCCCGTCGGAACAGCGCCACCTTACCCTGTACAAGACAAGCTACAACACAGACTTTCGGCGTGGGGGGGCACGTCGGAAGGGACAGTGGAATGATTACCAAAGAATATAAGCAAGCATGGAAGACAAGAAGAAGGTTAAGCTTTTCTATCTCTCTCTCTCTCTCTCTCTCTCTTTATGTTGTCTACTTCCTCTTTCTAATTCACACACCGGAGGGTCCGCTGGGGGACTACCCCGTTCCCCGTTGGACTTGTTTGCAGGTCTTCCAGTGGGCTTCATCGCTCGGACGTGGGTTTGAGAAGCTTGGATCAGTCCGGTCCATCCACCGTGAAAGAACTGTATCATCAAGTACTATCTATTAAATTATTTAAGGTTATAATTTACTCTTATTATTTCACAAATTACCCTTCAAGATAAAACTATAATTTATAGTACACTCAGATAATAAACAAATCAAAAACCTTAAATTACACCATTTTAAAGAAAAATTAAAAACTCTTAAATAGATTTGTTAAACAAATCTTCCATGCCTGTGCAACCTCTTAAACACCCCTGACTAGTTGAAATCTCTCAACACTAATAAAAAGGTAGATCAACATCACAATTGGTTTTCATTCTGCATATTGATAAGCAAAGCAAAAGTAGCATAAAGATAATGAATGAATCGTTTACTAATCAATTAAGCAGCACACTTTGGTTTCGTTTTGTGCTTCTCAACCATCTTTTTTAGCTAATCCCTTTTAGCCCCAACGATCAGAATACACACATAACTAGATGATAAGTTGTTTCAAATTATTATTTTTATTCATTATTTAATTTTGTTCAAACTTTCTTTTATTTACAAATATCAACGCAATAAAAAACAATGATGTTAACGATAACGGTGAGAAAAAAGATGAAGAGAAAATAATTGAAGTTTATAAAATAATATAAAGAATACGAATGAGTGATTAAGGTGTACCATGAAAAAAACAAAATATTATATTTTAAAATTTAAAATTTATTATTTTTATTATTAAATTTATATTAAAATATAATTAAAATTAAAATTTTAAAATTTTAATTAGAGGTATTGTTAATCAAACGGGTGCGAACCATACGTAAATTTTGTTCTTCATTTCGGCTTGGGCCACACCACAAAATAGAGGCCCATGGGATAAATTACATTACCCGAGCAAATTTGACTGATTCCAGAGCAACTCACAACTATTTGCTGCAAAACAGGTTGTACTTTTCTTGTCTCCAGCTATAATCGATCTGACAATAGTATCACTATTCCCAACTAAAACCCTGTAGAGATCAAACGATTCGATAGCGAAGAGAGAGAACAAACAGAAAGTGATGGAGAAGAGAGCAACATCGAAGCTAAACATCGCCATCATTCATCCAGACCTAGGAATCGGTGATCTATATATATATATATATATATATATCTATATGTGTATAAATTTTGTGTTATGAATTAGATTGATTTTGATTTTTGATTTTTGATTTTTTGGTATTGGAATTGTAATTTCATTCAATTTTGAAGGGTTTTTCTTGCCAAATGGGTGTGGGAAAGAATAAGTTGTTTTTAAAGCACTAATTTTGATGAGAAATGGAACTAGTAAAGAACTTGTTGAATTGTATTTGATGAAGGGTGGATGGGGACAATTGAAGGAGGTTTGAAGTGTAAAATGTCTATAACTATATGGCTTGTTAATGGCATGAAAACTTTTTCAAGTAATCTTATGTCATTAAGTTTCATGTTATTTTTCTTGCTTGAATTTGACTCCATAGCTTAATAAGCAAGAGAGAGACTTGTGATTCATGTTTTTGCCCAATATGTGCTGCGTGGTTTAGAAGACAAATGGAGTTGGCAAAGTTTTAAGGCTTTGGTTATAAATCTTAACAAGTAACTAAGAATGTAAAGCTCCTTTGGTTGTTTTTCATTTGGGTCGGTGATTCTTGGGATTTTGTTGTAGTGATGAACTCAACAATGCTAAACTAGGTATGTGCACACGGTGGTCTCCAGAGAAAATACCGAAAAAAATATCTATATTTTGAGATACTAAACCACAAAGACAAACTAACGATCTGAACAACATCCATTGAGATACTAAATAAGTTTTTCGTTCTACAGAGAAAATTCCAAGTCTTTAATGATAGGCACTAACAATGTAAAAGGAACAAATTTGTCTAAAGTCATCTTGAGCTCAATAGTTGCCAAAAAGGAAGACTGGAAGACTAATAGTATGCCTTGCTACCTATGCTTGTGCCTTAAAACAACTGTTCAAGCCTTCTATTAGATTACCCCTCTGTGTTCTGATGATTGCTCAGCTAAAAGCTTGCACTACTGTGTAAAACAAAAGCAAAGCACGTTTGATACCTTTACGCTGTGTTTGGTTGGGGGATTTGGAGAGAAATTTGGAAAAGGAAAGGGAAATGGTGTATGAAACTAGGTGAAATATATATATGTTTTATTCACGTTTCACCTACCTTTTCCATTTTCCTTTCCAAATCCTTCCTCAAATCCCCCCAACCAAACACAGTATTAGAGCTTCTTTAGAAGCCTCTAGAAGTTCCATTAATGAAGTTTGAGGAAGCAATAGATGATAAACATGAATGAATCCTCACCCCATCTCTTTCTGAAACCAACCCATGCTACTTAATAAAGCAAGAATTCTGGCACTTTCTAGTGCCTTGCTAATCCTGCACATACTCGTGGGTCTTCTCTTTTGGCTTGAATCAGTAGTTCACTGCATTCAATTGGTATCAAAGAATTTCTCATAATCGGTTCATATGAAATGAAACATATTAGACCTCAAATCAATGGAGAGTTAACTCCAATTTTTTTTTGGCTAGTCTTGGCACCAGGATAGGTTTGCCAAGTGGACATGGAAGCCAATATGTTTGCTAGGGTCTTATTCAGATTGTGATGTAAACAGAGTGGATAAAAATCTTAATCTTGCAAACTCATTGCTTTTTCATAATAATTGAAAATCATGTTGGATTTGAATTCGTTTCAAGCCTTCTTGATTCAAATAGCTTCCTAATATGGTGGTGATTTGTGTTTTGGAATTGGAACACATGTTTTGAAATATGGTACATTGTCATTTCGAAACAGTGAATATAGCTGTCCAGAATTTTTTATTGTTTTCTTTATGAGGAAAAAAAAAAAAATGGAAGGCAATGAATTAAAATCTAGAGAGTAGAGTTTTGGTAGGAAAAATGTAAAAAAAAGTTATGAAAAAATGTTCATTGGTATTTTCATATAAAAAAAATGTTCATTGGGTTTTTCTTCATGCATGAATTTATTAGAATGATATATTGTCACCATACATATACTCACTCCATGGTTATGGTTATTATAGGGGGAGCTGAAAGATTAATTGTTGATGCTGCTGTGGAACTTGCATCGCATGGGCACAACGTTCATATATTTACTTCGCACCATGACAGAACTCGATGTTTTGAGGAGACTCTTGCTGGTGAGAATTTCATGTCCTTTCCTCTAACTTTGGTTATAAGGGTTTTTCTTGCAATTTTAATTACATGGAAACTAGTGTAAGTTTGGAGATGGCATTCCAAATTTGGTTTGTTTATTTATTTATTTTACTTAATACTTATTTTATCTTAAAATAAGGTTGCCACAACAAGTATGTTGCTTATTTCCCTATTTTATCTAACATGGAGTATCCCAAAATCTTTTATTTGTTTAGTTGATACCCTTTTATCTCCTAATTTTCCAAACAGGTTTTTGGATAGTATGAGTTGTTTTTAC
Source organism: Camellia japonica (assembly GCA_030407325.1). NCBI lineage: Eukaryota > Viridiplantae > Streptophyta > Magnoliopsida > Ericales > Theaceae > Camellia > Camellia japonica. The sequence goes on from JAPPVO010000031.1 coordinate 31,049,008, forward strand.
GATTGCATAGAAATATGGAAAATGTTATTTGATTTGGGAATCTGTTGCCAATTTCTAACCTAACATTGCAATCAAAGGAGTGCACCATTATTACATATACTTTCATATGTAGTGAAAATCAAGTTGTAAAAGGATGTTTCAATTGTTTTGGCTGAGACTTACTTCTTGTTCTCTTCTAGTTTCACATGCTATGCACTTGGATTTTTTGAGTAACATTTATGCAATTAACTTGTAACAAGTTGGCTGGAAGCTGCAGTTTCATTTTGACATTCTGAGTCTTGTGATTTATGTATGATTCCTTTTGAAAAAAGGAGAAACAAAAATGAATATAATCTTAGTAAGCCTTGAAGACGCATTTCTTTGCTCCTGTTATGAGTACCTGCTTGGTGATAACCAATCTGTACTTCTTTTTTGCCCTTTTGTGTGTGTGGGATAATCTGCATAATATACTATGATATGTGACATTAACATCACCGCAAATGTTCACGAACCTTTCCAGTTACAGTATATGGTGGCTTTCCTACCTCGTCATATTTTCTATCATCTACATGCAGTATGTGCATATCTGCGGTGCATTTTGTGGCCTTGTGTGTGTTCATGTGGCCATCGTTTGATGTTGTACTTGCCAACCAAGTTTCTGTAGTCATTCCATTGATGAAACTAAAGAAGTCAACAAAGGTAATTGTATTTCTATTATTAATATGTATTCAATATTAGGTTTATGGTTATTTCATGTCATGCACTTCCTGTCCAGGTTGTATTCTATTGCTATTTTCCAGACTTGTTGCTGGCTCAACACACAACAATTCTTAGGAGGATATATCGGAAACCCATTGACTTTATAGAAGAAGTAACAACTGGTATCTTTTCAGATCAAGCCTTTGTGTTTCTCGTGTATCTTTAATTCATCTGTTGGAATGTACAATTCACAATCTTAATGAATTGCCTGGTGGATTTGCAGGTATGGCGGATTTGATTTTGGTTAACAGCAAATTTACTGCATCTACTTTTACAAATACATTTAAGCAACTTGATGCAAGAGGAATTAAGCCAGCTGTGCTTTACCCAGCAGTCAATGTAGACTAGTGTAGGAAATTAATGTATTGATATTATTGATTGATTCAATATATATTTTTGTATATTTACAATGGAGAGAATGAACTCTCTTTTATAGAGAGAATGGGTACAATGGAGTAATCAAATTAATGGAGCACTAAACTAAATGGAGCACTAAACTAAATTAATGGAGCATTAACCTAAATGGAGCACTTGCTTGTGGAGTTGGTGGAGTTTGTGGTAGGTGAAGTTGGTGGAGTTTTTACATTTACATTCAACAGCCCCCCTCAAACTCAAGGGGGTTAGGAACTAACCAACTTGAGTTTGGAGAGAGTAACAAAACAGGAAAAATAATCTGACAAATAAAATAAAAGTGGATAGGGGACACTGTATGGTCGTGTCAGACCGTTGTAGAAGACCGTATGGTTATGGCAGACCGATGTAGAAGACAGTTTACGGGGTCATGTCGGACCGTTGTAGAAAACAGTTTACGGGGTCATGTCGGACCGTTGTAGAAGACACTATATGGCTGTGTCGAACCGTTGTAGCAGATAACCGAAATCAATGTCGGGACAGTTTTTCGAGTCTTGTCGGACCCATATAGGAGCTAACCGGAATCAATGTCGGGACAGTTTACCGAGTCTTGTCGGACCCATATAAGAGCTAACCGGAATCAAAGTCGGGACAGTTTACAGAGTCTTGTCGGACCCATATAGGAGCTAACCGGAATTAATGTCGGGACAGTTTACAGAGTCTTGTCGGACCCTTATAGAAGCTAACCGGAATCAAAGTCGGGACAGTTTACAGAGTCTTGTCGGACCCATAAAAGTCGCACCCTCAAAAGGCGTGCCCAATCTTATCAAAAGGCGTGCCATCAAAAGACGTGCCCGACAGCCATCAAAAGTCAAGCCATCAAAAGGCGTGCCATCAAAAGACGTGCCCGACAGCCATCAAAAGTCGAGCCATCAAAAAGCGCGCCGATTTGTCGTCTGGCGTTGAGAGGCGCGTGATACGCGTGTCGGCCTTGCCTATTTAAACCAAGGCGAGGCTGCCGCTAATGCTGAGACAAAAAACCTACTGAAAAACACTTCGTTGTCTTGAGAGAGATATTCTGTAATCTCTGAAACACTCTCCAACCAACTCTGAATATGGCCTCTTCTTCCCGTTCAACTACCCAGAACATAGCATCTTCGTCCCGGGGTCTTACTCTCTTTCCCGACCTCAACGAGGCCACAACCCAGAATATGGCCTTGAACCTCAACCAAGCGCCCCTGGGCCTAGCCCCCCTGGTTTTGCGCCGTTGAACTATCCGATGGTGGTAGTTGAGCAGATAATGGCTGCTCAATCTGATATTGAGGCCAATTATTATACATTAAGGTCATGTGTTGAGACCATGACTGCGGTCAACAACCTGTCGCACCGGCTTCAGAGTAGAACAAATGAGGTGCAGCAGGTAAAAGCCCAACTGGCTCTACTCCAGCGCATGTATACGGATGCCCGAGCAGAGATATGTGTGCTGAAGGCAGAAAATAAGGAACTGAAGCGGAAGGCCACCGTGATGCTCAGATTTGGAGGGCCGCCATATGTGACGGTTGAGGAGCAACGGGAAGTCAACGAGCTCGGTGGCGTGGGAAACACGGAGGCAGCACCGGCAAGGGCCGCCCAAGACAAAGGCAAGAAGAAGAGAACAGCTAAAGAGGCGAAAAAGTAAAGCCGGTTTTTGTGGTGGTTATGGGTTTTTTTTTTTTTTTTTTTTGTGTGTAAAGTGGTAATCGGGTTTGATCCCCGGTATGAATAAAATAAGGTTGGTGTGCAACTCTGAATGGTATGAATTTGATTTGAAAAAGATTAAAAATAATGTGAAAAAAAAAAATAAGAAAGAAATTGGACGGATGAGCATTTTCTTCCCTCATTTGTTGCTCGGTAATGGCCACCTTCTGTGTATAATGTTAGCATTCCACATCAGAGGAAGCACAACCAAGACGGATTCTGTTAGGCAAAGGCCTTGCGATGAGACCGTCAGTCGCCCAACCTGCTAGTTGCCCATCATTTTTTACATGGTTGAATTCCCTTTGAATGTACTCCAGAGATATTTGCAGCTTCCCCCCTGGTCTGCAGTCATCAACCATGCTCCTTGTTTTGATTCCTGCGTTTTTCTCTAACCAATACAGATAACTGACATGGAACAATGACTTGAGCATGTCTTGTGGCAAGGAACTTTCTTTGAGTATTACACAAAATCTTTGCTCATGTTCGGTCAAAATATAGCCTTCATCTCTAAAGAGGTCAAACAATGCAAGTGCATCATCCTCACGTTTAACAACATCAGAGAGTTTGGACCCCAGCTGCAGCCGACCCTCGATATTAGCAGCTGCATCCATGGCTTCTGCAGACAGTACTTCTAATTGTGCTTTGTGTGCAGGATTCACGTTAAGAATTGGAACAGCTGGAAAAAGTGGTTCCTCATCATTAACCTCTTGAATTGAAGGGACTAGACCACTAAGCAAATATTCATTGAAGACCAAACTTGCACGATATGGATTCAGAGTCCTTAGTTGAATGGATTGATATAACTTCAGATTGCAGTACATGTGTATCCAAGTTACCACACCAAAAGAAGCAAGAGCAAGAGGTGTAGAGGACTGTATGCAGTTAGCTAATGCTATGCCAAGCATGATACCAATAGATTTGCTCACCATTCCCTGAGCTTCACCCTTTGCAATTACCTCAGCAAAATTCCTCTGAGCCGCAAAGCCAGCATAGAAACAGCTCCTGGTAGCGGCCTGGATCAGTGCAGCGGCTGATCGTCCAGCTCCAGCAGCAGCACCGATTGGAACAAATAGATGAGGAAATGCAGGAGTTAAAATCTCCATTCCATAAGCAGCATTTTCCAACAAGTCAGCAAATAATCTCCATCCCTTCGGATTGACATCAAAATGCCGACCATACTTTGACAACAGAATTTTGCCGAGATAACCAATTCCATCCTTGAGTACCCAATTCACAGCCATGAGATAGATGAGCTGGGAACACCAAAAAGCGATGGAGAGATACTAGCTCCAAATAGAGGTAAACTTGATGTGTATTGATAGAGATTACAGCGGAATAGGTTGAGGTCCGGCGGACGGCCAAGGCAAGGTTGCCGCCCGCCGGTAAGGCGAAGAATACCAAGAGCTTAACCTATAGCTCTGATACCATGTAGGAAATTAATGTATTGATATTATTGATTGATTCAATATATATTTTTGTATGTTTACAATGGAGAGAATGAACTCTCTTTTATAGAGAGAATGGGTACAATGGAGTAATCAAATTAATGGAGCACTAAACTAAATGGAGCACTAAACTAAATTAATGGAGCATTAACCTAAATGGAGCACTTGCTTGTGGAGCACTTGCTTGTGGAGTTGGTGGAGTTTGTGGTAGGTGAAGTTGGTGGAGTTTTTACATTTACATTCAACTTTGATAAACCTCATGATTTTAAGTAATGAACATGCTTGTTCTTGTTATCTTTATAGTTTGAGGCATGGTTTTGAATTTTCGTGTTTAAATATTTTCTTGAGCAGTTTTTCTGTCTTTCCTTGCAAAACTGTAGGTTGAATTTTCTCTCCATCAACTGCTTTGAAAGGAAAAAGAACATAGATTTAGCAATATCTGCCTTTGCCACACTTCACACCCTTGAAGGGGATCTTCTTCAAGGTTGTAATCTGGCTGATGCTACCTTGACAGTAGTAGGCAAGTCTCTCTATCTATTTCCTGTTCGAGTACAGTCATCTATTGACTTCTTTTGCTTTTAGGTGTATAATATATAAGTGTATTGTATTGCTTGCCACACTATCATATTCCAAGTGCAGCTTTATAGATTAGTTGTATGCTATGTTTCATGGATTGATATACCAGTGTTGAGTGTGGATATGCATGTAAGTGTCAGATTTGTCTAAGGCCCAAGTCCAGGGACATTGGGTTATGACAACAAAATCAATTCTTAGTGTTCTTTCCTGAGGCAGATGGTCTTTTCAAGTAACATAAGCATTAAGGCACTCCACTTATTGCAAGAGAATAGTAAGGGAGTTTTTCTTACAATTATATAGTAAACTTGAATTACAGACTGCTTGGTAGGTGAATGCTCAATGCCTTGTCTGAGTTTCATGTGTCCAATAGAGGTGCTTCACACAGTTGAAGAATCAGTGTAATTAGTTTGTGTGGTGGTGAACAAATTAGGTGTTTGACTTTGGTTTATGGGGCTATAAAATGAATCAAGCTACTTGAGTTCGACTTGTGTTCACCTCATTAAAACTTTAAAAGCTCATTCGACATTGCTTGTTAGGTAAACAAGTAAAGCTTGAATACATTTTAAAATTGTTAAGTTTTCAAACCAAGCTTTAACAGCCTACTGCTTGACTCGATAAGAATATATGTCGGGCTTCTAGGCTTGGCAATCCCGCTGAGCATTTTGCTCTCACCCATTTACACTAGGAAACAATGCTGCATTGTGCATAATCTACCCTTGCTTGAATGGAGGCAACACCTTATGTGCACAACACGGCTTTGCATATTTGGATGCGAATTCATACACAATTTTATTTGTTTATTTATTTTTAATATATATTTATATATTTGCTTCAGGTGGTTTTGATAAACGCTTGAGAGAGAATGTCGAATATTTGGAGGAATTAAAAAACTTAGCTGAGAGGGAAGGAGTGTCTCACCAGGTTAAGTTCATGACATCTTGATGAGTGTAGAACGAACATTTCGGAATTGTACCCTTGGAGGCAATGGCATCTCATAAACCTGTAATTGGCTGCAACAGCGGGGGTCCCATTGAGACAATTAAGAACGGCATGACGGGGTTTCTTTGTGACCCCAGTCCGCAAGAGTTCTCGTTGGCCATGTCAAAGTTCATCCAGGACCCCCAGATGGCAGAGAGAATGGGTGCAGAAGCTCGACAACATGTCATCGAGTCATTTTCGACCAAGATATTTGGTCAACATTTGAATCAAATTCTTGTTGATATAGCTCTGGGGAAGAGGGATTGAGAGTATCTAAAGTGCTTCAAAGATTATGCCTTCTCTTTTGGTTGACTTGCCAGATTTATGGAAACAATGGGTGCAAGATTGTCCTCGGATTAACTCCTTATCCTTGGGAGTAATTATTTTGTCTTCCCGAAATACCAGGTTAGTTTGTTGTTTTCATTGGACAGCTAAATGTGAAACTACAGATGGGAAACAGGGACTCTCAAGCCCAAGACTTTTATACCTTGTTTGTCCTTTAACATTGACATATAAATTACATTTTTTTACAATGCTGAACATTATTAGATTCTTCTCACTTGTAAGCTAACCTGTCTATCCAAGTGATGACATTGTTGCCCTATCAATGAATGCAACATAGTACTCTCTATTTCTTTCTTTTTTTTCTTTTTTTCCTTTTTTTTTTTAATTTACACTATACCATCGCTGGTTGAGGTGGGAGATTATTGAAAAGTAATAATTTTTTGGGAAATTTAGCTATAAACCCCCCTTACCTTCCTTTCATTGTTAAAAGGACTAAGAAAAAAATTATATTTTCTAAACCCTCTCATAATTATAAAATTTTACATAAAGGACAAATTTATTATTTAAATATTTTATATGACTTTTATACCCTCAATTAATTCTTCCCACTCTCTTCCCCACTCTCTTCAAGAAGACCAAACCCTTATCCCCCGTCCTTCCTCCTGCACCACCTTCCTCCGCCTCTTCAACCCTAACCCTAATTCCCCCCTCGAGTGTTTTCAGTCAATTTAGGAATCGCGATTGGGATCTCACAAAGCCCTAGCAGTCGTGACTGGACTCATAATCTTATCAACAAGTTAGATTGAAGTTTTCTCTAACTTGAGACCACTTCAACTTGCGAGTCTCCTGTTTTGCTTGAGTTCTGGTTTGATAGTTTGAATCTTGTTCAATTTTTGTTGCTGCTGTGACTGAATTAAAATTCTGGATCAAATTATTCTTGTGTCCAGTTTTCAAGATGCTAGATATCCTATGTGATGGTTTATGCTGCAAGTTTGGTTAAGAAACTGAGATGAATTTCTCAATTGGAAAGAGGAATGATGTAAATCCAAATCAAACTCATAATCTACGAGCTAAGATGAAGCAACTGAGTATTTTTGAGACTCAAAGTTTCAAAAATTTGAAAAATCTGTAAAATTTGAAAAATCTAAAGAACCGGGGTATGAAAAATTGAGATTTGTTTGAAATTTTCAGATTATAGGCGTGATTCAAGGATTATAGGCCTGATTCAATATTTTTCAGAGTAAATATCGATTGATTCAAGGATTATAGGCCTGATTCAAAGCTCAAAGCTAAAAGTTCCATTGATTTTTCAGAGTAAACATCAAATTTCATTTGATAGAACCAGAGTAAAATTTTACTCTGGTTCTATTGCTCTGTTTTTTTCATTTGACAGAACCAGAGTAAAATTTTACTTTTAGTTTCAGAGTCTCACAGATTATTTGTTTTTCAGAGTAAAATTTTACTGTTATACAGAGTAAAATTTTACTTTTAGTTTCAGAGTGCAAAATTTTACTCTTATTCAGAGTAAAATTTTACTTTTATACAGAGTAAAATTTTACTTTTAGTTTCAGAGTGTAACATTTTACTCTTATTCAGAGTAAAATTTTACTTTCATACAGAGTAAAATTTTACTTTTAGTTTCAGAGTGTAAAATTTTACTTTTATACAGAGTAAAATTTTACTTTCATACGGAGTAAAATTTTACTTTCATACAGAGTAAAATTGTATGAGGGTAATATGGTAAAAAAAACAAGTTTTAAAATATCAGGGGGTTTTGAAAGTACTTATATAATTCTTGTCCTTTTGAAAGACAAATTAGATAGTAAGGGGGCTATGACCAAATCCCCCTAATTTTTTTAGCAATTTAATTCGAAATTAAAGTAGAATTCAACTGCTGGTTGAGGTGGGTCCAAGTGGGGTTATAGTCTCTTAAGTGAAAAGATTACAATATATAAATATAATAAGTCGAAACTATTGAATTGTGAATGAAAAATTGTTTCATAAAGCGAGTATCAATAGAAGTTGGGCTTAGGCCTAGGCCTGGATTTGGACTTGGACTTGGACTTATCTTAGTCTTAGTCTGGATTGGCCTAGGCTTGTGTATGTGAATGTGTTAGACTTAGTCTTGAGTATGGGCTAGGTTGTGCTTAGCTGAGTTGGTCTGGGCTTGTCTTGTCTTGTCTTGTGCATATGTTTTAAATTGGGTTTGAATCGGATTGTGATCAAACCCTCGTATTCGTTTTGCGACCAATCTAGTTGGATTATTCAAATAGTATTATATATATTTATTTTTATATATAATGCAAGGGAGGTTTTTAACCTTTGTAACTATAGCCCTAATGTCCAGAGTTGATGGCATTAGTTAATGGCATTTAATGGTCCTCGTGATGATAACTTTCATGGCTAGAGACTCCCTTGTATAAATTGAAGTCTTTCCACTCCAACTTAGTACGGTGATTTAAAGAGATTTTTTAGATGAAAAATGGAGATGGTGTTTTGAGATAATAAAGTTGTAGATGATTTTTACACCAATTTTTTTTTTCTTATCTTCTTTTTGCTAGCCCCTTCTTTGATTCTTGTTAGAGTGAGAGAGTGCTGTCATTGTCAAAGTTCGTTGAAGCTATTTAGAATGTGTTTCTGCTCTGGTTGGTTTCGATTGTTGTATCTTGGGAGACAGACGTCGGCGTACCTCCAGTATCCATCGAAGAGACGACGAATCTATTTTAAGGAAACTATGGTTACATATGATTCGATTTGCATATCTTATTTTTATTTTAGTTTATCATTTTATTTTAGCATGTGTTTGTTTTATATTTTTGTTCATCAAATTGTAATATTTGGGTTTCAATTGTTCTTATATTTTTAGTTATATAGTTTATTTTGTAATTCATTCTTTAATATAAAAATAAATCAGATTATTTTATCATTCTTATTTAATTTATTCTATATATTATTATGAAAAAATATCAACACTAAAGTCATGGCCACGTGGCCACGTGGTGGTAGTTGTAGAACAACGCGGACGTCAAATAGGGACAGGCCTCCGGTACAGAGTAATTGGAGCTCTGACTTTTCATAAGAAATTGAATAATTGAGGGGTCATAAAGGAATGACAAAACATGTGAGGAAATAGAAATGACTAACACATTTAGTAAAATTTTTGGTAGAATTTTTGAAATTTTTAGTATTTTTGAATAGAAATTGGAGGGTTGTTACAGCGAATTATGGTTCAGTGTGAGTTGGCAAAATATATTATTGGATCAACCAAAAATGATTTGGACCACTAAAAAAAGACCTCTAATGCATCTCTAATTTGTCTTTTTCTTCCCTCTTTTTTGTCTTTTATTGCACTCTTTTTTTTTTTGACAGCTCATTAGAGCTACACTGTTGCAGCTCTAATTAGAGCTCGGGAGCATGACCCTTGGATCAACCGTGCTGGAGACCTCAGTGGGTGACCCCTAGCACCCCCACTTCACATGGGACTCTGTGATTGTCAGATAGAATAAATAAATAAATAAATAAAATTTTCAGTTAATAAAAAAATAATGGGGGTGGTAGGGGTTGGTCCAATGCATTTTCTTTCTTGGATAGCAGTAATATTAAAAACACATAGACCAGACTTGTTTGACTCTTTAAACAGAAAAATTAAACTAATAATTTGTAAGACCTACTTAAAAAATGTTTAATTAAAGACGTAAATGAGAAAATTAACTATTTCTTTAGACTAGTAATAGTGCAACTTGTCATCTGTGAATTGAATGATTCAAATCACTAGTTGTAAGAGATGCTCGGACCCTGACACTTTGGACCCAACTCTATTAACTCTTTTCTCAATAAGTGCATTAAATTTTTTTTTTCTTTTTTCTTTTTTCTTTTTTCTTTTTTTTTTGGAGCACCAAACCAAACTTTACCATTAAGGAGGAAAGGTGGTTACATCAGAAACTACAAAAGAAAAGTTAAAAAAAAAAAAAAAAAAAAGAGAAACTAGTGAAGAAACAAGCATAGCAGGAGGAGAGATAACCCAATTAGAGGGTAAGCATTTGGCTGCTGGAGCTTTTGCATTAATTTGAATGGTTGAATTGAGAGAAGCTAAATCTATTGTTAATAATGATTATATTTAGAGTAAATTATAATATACTTCTAAAATTTATTTAAAATATGATTTGTTTTCTTTGATTTTAGAAATTACATTATGCATTTTGAAGTTTTTAATTTCATAATAAATGACTAATTTTATTAATAAAATCATGAAGTCAATTAACAATTTTTAATGATGTTAGAAATTTATTTCAATTAATAATTTAAGTAATTTTATCATTGTATAGGAGAGTGGTAAGGAATTTTATTTTTTTAATTAATTTTGTCAAATAAATTTTTTTGACAAGAGAGTATTTGTAATTTTTCAAATTACAGGAGATAATTCGTATTTTAAACAAATTTTAAAAGGTGTATTTGTAATTTATCCTTATATTTATATATCATAACATATTTAGCATTTTATATGTAATTATTATGTTGGTTTAAAGGGCTTATCTGTTACTAATAGAGTGATGGGATAATTCTAGGGGGATGCACCAATAAATCCCAAATTAATAACTTATGTACTGTTTAGTTCTAAAAGTTTTCTTATAGACTGAAAGGTCCCATTACAATGTAATAACATCAGATACAATGTTAATAACATCAGAGTCATGTTACAAACATTAGATTTCAAACATCTAATGTTCATCAAATTTCAATAATGTTTGAAAATATAGGATGAAAAACATCTAATGTTCATCAGATTTCAATAAATTTTGAAATTATAGAATGAAACATCAGATCATTTACATCATTTACATCATGCTGATGTAAAAATAGGACTAAATGGAGCATAAGAAAACTTTTAGAACTAAATGGTTCAACGTTTCAAAAACTAGGACTTATGGGTAAATTTTCCATAATTCTATTATACGCACCTACCAACCCTATGTACCTTTGGTTACACTATTTTTTTTATAGTTATTATTAATTTTCGTTTTTAATTATGACATTATTTTAAAATATTTAGTTATGACTTTTTTGTATTTAATTATGATTTTTTTTAATCTTTATTTTAATTTTTTAGTTATGGCTCAAAAATTATGAAATTATACCATTATCTTTTGTACCATAGTCTTTCCCCCAATAATAACATTTGAAAAAGTAAACATAGGGTTGTTTGGGATAAATTATGTAAGTTCACTTTTTGACTTTTTGGATAAAAAAAGTAAAGGAAAAAAAGATTATTTTTGACTTTTTACGAAAAAAATATGTATTAAAATATTGTATAGAATAACAAAATTATCGTATTACCCCTATGCCCTATGCATACTGACAGTGACAATTGAAGAAACCAGTACAGATTGGAAAAATGCTTTATATCACTAATTTAACACCACTAATGCACCACTAATGACATGACATCATGTGAACCCTACTATTGATATAATAGTTTGGCCTTTGTTTTTTTTTTTTCTCCTGCACTTGCCAGCTCATTAGTGGTACTTTCAGAGTAGCTGATTTAGTGCTCTAAATCTGAACTGGTACAAATTGTTTTGAAATAAGATGTGGGCAAACATGCTTCAGAATATATATATATATATATATGATGAGCCTTCCTTCCGGTCCTTCAGCAGATTGAAGGGTACTGTTGGGCTTGTGGGGGTCCACCACGGGTCCCGTTTTGATAATTCGAACAGATCAATATGTAGAACTCGTCGAGTACTATATGTTGTAAAAAATCACATTGATCGGATATCGATAGCTATATGATCAAATCAGTTTTGTATGGAAAAAAAATGGACGGTGAAAAATAAACGGCCGACAAAAATCTGATTTGATCACATAGCTATCGATATCTGATCAACGTGATTTTTTACAGGTATATATTATTAGTGTAAGTGATCCATTAGTGTAATGCTCCACTATAGTTAGTGTAATGCTCCATTAGTGTAATGCTCCACTATAGTTAGTGTAAGTGCTCCATTAGTGTAAGTGTTCCATTATGACAACTTGTTTATTGCCCCTATTGTCTCCTTCTCCTCTCTATAAAGAGAGCTTATTCCTTGTAAATGAAATAACATTCAACAAGATATTGAATACAATACACACAATGAAGATATTGTATATCAATCAATAAATACACAATTTGTTCTCTTTCTGTATTTCTCTCTTTATTTATACATTAAATTTCTACATGGTATCAGAGCGGGTTTAGAACCTATTATTTTCGCTTCACCGGCGGGCGGCAACCTCGCCTTGGCCGCCCGCCGGACCTCAACCTATTCCTCTGTAATCTCTATCAATACACATATAGCTTCGAGATAATATGTCATCCTCAAAATTTCTCATCGACATTGACGAAGCTTTCAAACTCTCGAAGCTGCCAATTCTATCGCGAATGTGACCTCACCGGCCCTCGTTGAACCTGTTTGGCTAAATCATGATTGTTCAAGCCTCGGGTCAGGGGTTCGAGGGCTGGTAGAGCGAAGAGGTTAGAGAGTACTACAAGGTACTTCAAGAGGTTGGGTAGTTTTGGGTTTTGGGGGCAGCTACTGTGCACTGTTGTGGCTGCCGTGATCCTTTCCTTTTCTGTTGTTATTACCGGGAAGATCACTTCACCTGTTACATTTTATTCAACTGCTGGTGGAATTGCAGCCGCATACTTCACCTGTTACATTTTATTCAACTGCTGGTGGAAATGCAGCCGCATTCATTTCAGTGTTTTTGGTCATTTGGGTACATCCGTCTGTCAGACAGGCTCCGGAGAACTGCCAACGACCCTTCAAAGGCTCCTCCTCGAGCTGATGTTGTGAAAAGCTTGAAAAATGGCATAGCATTGAACCTTCTGGGAATGGGTGCTGCTATCCTCGGCATGCAAGCCACAGTGGGATTGTTGGTTGCAAAAGCCCTAACTACTTCAGCTAACCCTTATTACCAGGGGCCTGGGTCCAGCCCTGTTCTTGCTTTGGATGTATTCTTGGTACAGGCATCAGCGAACACTATCCTTTCCCATTTCTTGGGGCTTGTTTCCTCGCTGGAGCTGTTACGGTCAGTGACTTTGCCACCATCAGAAAGCAATCCAGTTCCAAGGATTGCATAGCCTGGTTCCACTGGATGGTAAGCAAATACTAGTTTGAGAATTTCAGGCAAAAACCATGGACTCGTCACCGATCTACTTTGTACCACAAGACACCCTCCATCAGATCTTCTCTAACCTTCCTCTCCGTGAGATCATACGTTGCAGATCAGTCTGCAATTTGAAAACACACAATACCTCTCTTTTTTGGGCTGTCATCTTACACCACCACCGCCCATCCCCATCTTTTCATTTTCTTTTTATCTTAATCTTATCCACCCACATGGCGGTCCTAACACCCAAACACAAAACCAAAAATCTATTCACAAACCAATTCGTTTTCATTCGTCATTCCTTCATGTCGGGGATCAAACCCGATCACCATTTTACACAAAAAAAAAAAAAAAAAAAAAAAAAAAAAAAAAACCAACAACAACAAAACAACCACAACCCATAACCACCACAAAAACCGGCCTTATTTTTTCGCCTCTTCTGCCGATCTCTTCCTCTTGCCTTTGTCTTGGGCGTCCCTTGCCGGTGCTGCCTCCGTGTTTCCCACGCCGCCGAGCACGTTCACTTCCCGTTGCTCCTCAACTGTCACATATGGCGGCCCTCCAAATCTGAGCATCACGGTGGCCTTCCGCTTCAGTTCCTTATTTTCTGCCTTCAGCCCATATATCTCTGCTCGGGCATCCTTATACATGCCCTGGAGCAGAGCCAGTTGGGCGTTTAACTGCTGCACCTCAGTTGTTCTACTCTGAAGCCGGTGCGACAGGTTGTTGACCGCCGTCATTGTCTCAACACAAGACCTCAATGTATAATAATTGGCCTCAATATCAGATTGAGCAGCCATTATCTGCTCAACTGCCACCATCGGATAGTTCAAAGGCGCAAAACCAGGGGGGCTTGGTTGAGGTTCAAGGGCTATATTCTGGGTTGTGGCCTCGTTGAGGTCGGGAAAGAGAGTAAGACCACGGGACGAAGAGGCTATGTTCTGGGTAACGGGGCGGAAGAAGAGGCCATATTCAGGGTTGGTTGTAGAGTGTTTCAGGGATAATCTCTCTCAGCAAAAACGAAGAGGTTTTCAGAGGTTTTCAGCAAGTGTTTTGTTCTGTCTAAACCTCAGCCTCCGTCTTCGTTAAATAGCCACAACAGCCACGCGTATCGCGCGTCGCTCGGCGCTAGACGACAAATCGGCGCGTCTTTTGATGGCTCGACTTTTGATGGCTGTCGGGCACATCTTTTTATGGCACGTCTTTTGATGGCACGCCTTTTGATGGCACGCCTTTTTGATAAGATTGGGCACGCCTTTTGAGGGTGCAACTTCTATATGGGTCCGACAAGACTCTGTAAACTGTCCCGACATTGATTCCGGTTAGCTTCTATATGGGTCCGACAAAAACTCTGTAAACTGTCCCGACTTTGATTCCGGTTAGCTTCTATATGGGTCCGACATGACCCAGTAAACTGTTTTCTACAACGGTCCAACATGACCCTGTAAACTGTCTCCTACATGGGTCCAGCAAGACTCCGTAAACTGTATTTTACATCGGTCCGACATGACCCAGTAAACTGTTTTCTACAACGGTCCGACATGACCCAGTAAACTGTTTTCTACAACGGTCCGACATGACCCTGTAAACTGTTTTCTACAACGGTCCGACATGACCCAGTAAACTGTTTTTCTATATCGGTCCGACATGACCCAGTAAACTGTTTTCTACAACGGTCCGACATGACCCAGTAAACTGTTTTCTACAACGGTCCAACATGACCCAGTAAACTGTTTTCTACAACGGTCCGATATGACCCCATAAACTATCTTCTACAACGGTCCGACATGACCCCATAAACTGTCTTCTACAACGGTCTGACACGACCATACAGTGTCTTCTATCCACTTTTATTTTATTTGTCAGATTATTTTTCTGTTTTGTTACTCTCTCCAAACTCAAGTTGGTTAGTACCTACCCTCCTTGAGTTTGAGGGGGGCTATTAGTGTAAGTGATCCATTAGTGTAATGCTCCACTATAGTTAGTGTAATGCTCCATTAGTGTAATGCTCCACTATAGTTAGTGTAAGTGCTCCATTAGTGTAAGTGCTCCATTATGGCAACTTGTTTATTGCCCCTATTGTCTCCTTCTCCTCTCTATAAAGAGAGCTTATTCCTTGTAAATGAAATAACATTCAACAAGATATTGAATACAATACACACAATGAAGATATTGTATATCAATCAATAAATACACAATTTGTTCTCTTTCTGTATTTCTCTCTTTATTTATACATTAAATTTCTACATATAGTACTCAACAATTTCTACATATTGAACGGTTCGAATTATCGAAACGGAACCATTGTGGACTCTCATGGGCCCAATAGTACCCTCCAGTCTGATGAAAGACTGGAGATAAGCCTCATCCATATATATATATATATATATCGAATTTTTGTTTTTTTATTGTTTTTGTTTTTTTAACATGTACCTGTTCACATGTGAACTTGTAGCATCATTTCAATACAAATTTAGCCTGTTTACTTTTTTTTGCTTTTTCTTTTTAACATGTTCCTGTTCACACGTGAGCTTGTACCATCATTTCAATACAAATTTAGTTTGTGTACTTATTTTTTTTTTACTTTTTTGGTACATAGTGATAGCTTTTTGACTTTTTATCTTTTATAGACTATCCCAAACAAACACTTTATAATATACAAATATAATTATTATAATATTATTGACCTATTATTCGTCAACTCATTCATTAGTCACCAACCACCATCAACTAACATCAAAATATTTAATGTTTGGTAAAAAAATTCATTATACCCAAGCTTCAAATCCTATGTATCAATGTGTGTTCCCATCATCTGTACCGTTTTTCTCCGATTGTTATTGTGTTCAACAATGCTAATGTCACTCCATAAGATATCGAATTTTGAAATTTCTTCTCTTTCTATATCATCAATCTGTCTATCCTACATATGAAGATAACACCTTTATTAGTGTCCTAAAACCTTCCCTCTCATTAATTCCAAATGAAAGCAATGGAGACAGATTGTGTATATGCCACTGGAATATGAAATTATTTGTAAAAATGTCACCATGTTTTAGGATAAAGAGAACAGCTGTGATCAAGACCCCCACAGATTCCCACCCCCACCACCCCCACACACACGTGGGGGTTGGTGAGTGGGGGAGGAAAAAAAAAAAAAAACAATTTTGACCAATGAAAAGGCAAAGGGGGTCGTGGGGGTAAGTTTGAAAAGGGGTCTCAGTCTTTTTTCTAAAGAGAATTGGAATGATTTGGCCTTAATGATTATTGTATTATCAATTAGAAAATGTATATTCAAAAATAATTTTTATAAGTAGATATGTTTTAGCCTTTTCTTCACCCAAGTGCATGTTATATAAATATTTTTGTAATGTATAAATTAATAAAATATAAATTTATTTATGTAATCTGTTGGTAAAATAAAAACTTAAAATCTATGCAACAATTATTAAAAATACTTTTAAAATAATTTCATACGCATGTACATTCGCATAAATAATTCAAATAAAAATTTTGAATTATTATTATTTAAAAAAAGAGCGAATTACACTAAAGGTATGGTCCCTGACTTTTCAATTGTGACACATTTGATTCTAAATTTTGAATCTTGTTCCAAATAAGGACAATTGAATATACCATTGCTCAATTTCAAGGATAAATTTGTCAATTTGATAAAATATAAATTAATTTGATAAAAATAAATGTCAAAAATTATTTTGAATTTTTAAAAATTATTTCTACACACCAATGATAAAATTATGTGAAATTAATAAATATGTTACACATTTATTTATTTTTTTTACCAAAATAATTTTTATTATGTATTTGGAGGATGATCATGTAATGGGAAATTGTTTTTATTTTAATTAAATTAGTTTTCATTTTTTCAAAAGTCAAATATGGCGACAATTTTGATATCATTATTAAACTAATCCATTAAATCAAAAAATTCAAAACTAAAAACATTTCATATATTAAATATATCGATTATACATTAAAAGCCTAACAATCACCCATTACATGATCATCATTCAAATACATAATAAAAATTAATTTAGTAAAATAAATAAATAAATGTGTAAAAGATTTATCAATTTTACATAATTTTATCTTTGGTGGGTAGAACTAATTTTTTAAAATTCAAAATTATTTTTTTGACATTTATTTTTGTCAAATTAGTTTATATTTTATCAAATTGACGAGTTTGTCCTTGAAATTGAGCAATGGTATCTTTAATTGTCTTTATTTGGAACAAGATTCAAAATTCCGGATTAAATTTGTCACAATTGAAAAGTCAGAGACTAAAGTAACCCAAGCCTCAAACTATAGGGATTGTTAGTGTAATTCACCATTAAAAAATTCATTTAATATGTGAAGGCTGTTGATGGTGTTGACAAAAATGTATTTCATATTTTGAGTTTTTCTAAAATATCCCTATAATAGTTTTTTTTTTTTTTAAATTATATAATAAAATGAAGGGGGATGCACCAATAAATCCCAAATTAATAACTTATACACTGTTTAGTCCTAAAAGTTTTCTTATAGACTGAAAGGTCCCATTACAATGTTTCGAACATTAGATTTCGAACATCAGATTAATGTTTCGAACATTAGATTGATGTGCAAATGGGACTAAATAGAGCATAAGAAAACTTTTAGGACTAAATGGTTCAACTTTTCAGAAACTAGAACTTATGGGTAAATTTTCCTAAAAGGGAATGGGGCTTGAACCCATGACATTGGATCTTTATCATTTTAACAATATATAACAACAAATATATTTTTAATTTATTTTTTAATTTTATATTTTACACACACTTATCAGATAGGCACACCCACTGGTGTATATATATATATGAACTGGGTGGTTACATTTTTGATGAAAAATAAAAAATAAAAAATAAAAAATAAAAAAAAATTATTCTACATTTTGTTATAGCCAATAGGCCAGACAAACCTGTTGTTTTGCCAAAAAAAATATTGAGATCAAAACTTCTAAAATTTCAATAATTCAAAATTTATCTGTCATAATAAAGTTTGAAGTATGGAGGTAAAGGCAAATATAAAAGAGAGAAGTTGTCAATGTAGTTGATGGAAATCCAGCTCTAAAAAAATTCAAACTAGTTATATTCATCATCAGTGACTTTGACAAATTTCCCTAAAAATATATTGAACTACACCTATATGAATATTTTTTTAATGTCTCTAGTATTTTTAAAGTGGTAAGGTCATGACAAAGTGGTGGTAATCGTAGAATAATCGGAACATAAGATAAGAACAGACCTCCGATACAGAGGAACTGGAGCTCTGATTATTGATAAGAAATTGAATAATTGAGGGGTCAAAAAGGAATGACAAAACAAGAGAGGAAATAAAAATCGGATAGTTATTGTTAGAGGGAATTATGGTTCAGTATGAGTTGGCAAAATATATTATTGGATAACAATAATATTAGAAACACATAAATTATATTTGTTTCGCTCTTTAGATAGGGGAATTAGATTAATAATTTGTTAGACCTACTTAAAGAGTGTTTAGTTGAGAACATGAGTGAGCGAATTAACTATCTCCTGAAACTAGTAATTCTCCCATTGGCAGGACTATCAATCCCATGGGAGGGTGGGATTATAAATTAAGGGGATTATTGTATTTTTAAATAATTTTTAAGAAAAATATATAATTTTTAGAACAAAAAAAGTAATTATAATATTAAAAAATGCTAAAAATTTAAAATTATTAATTTTTTATACTAAAATACTATCTATAGTATTATTAATTCGGTAGTATACAAATAAACATCTTTTATTTTACATCTCTAACATATAACACCACACTAAGCTTCGTTTGGAATGTGGTTTGGCTTTTTTTATTATTTTAGCCTGAGACTAAAAAGTCTTGTTTGGAATGAACTTTTTGACTTTTTGATTTTTATGAGAGAAAAAATAAAATGATTATAGTTTAGATGTAATATTTTTTAGCTTAGGATTAAAAAATATATTTTGTCTATTTATAACTATTTTAATCCTAACACATCCTAGCCCATCATGTCAAATCAATATTAATAATCTCATCACTCAATCTTACCGTATTCTTAATGCCTTTCACCCTATAAAAGACTATGACTAGTACATCATATGAGTCATAGATATGTGTATCTATTTTGTATTTGGATCGTTCATGCACTTAGGCGCTGTTTGTTTTATTGGATCTAAAATAGGGGATATAATATGATGTGAGATTTAATCAGGATATATAATGAATATGATATATATATTAGATAATATATCCCCCAATTCATATTTGTTGACTTGATATATAAGACTGAATATGTATTATCTATGTTTGTTTTACAAAATATATTATGGGATACAAACAAGTAATTTCCAAGATTGCTCTCATAATATATTTTAAATACCCATATTGGAACTAATGCAAATAAACAAATTAAAAATTTAGAACTAATGCAAATAAACAAATTAAAAATTCATATTATTTTTTATTAGAACAAATTAAATATTCATATTAAATTCAATAATTTTTTCAAACAAAAAATAAATTATATTATATTAATGTCAACCTGATAATGGTAAAAAAATTATATTATATGAAATTCAAAAATTATATTAAATTATATTCAATAATATTAAATTAAATTCAATAATTATATCATATTAAATTCAAAAATTATATTATAGGTCCGTTTGGAAAGGTGATTTGTGGCTAAAATAGTCACAAAAGACAAAATAGGTTATTTTAACCATAACAAACAAAACATCACATCCAACTCATAATCATTACACTCTTCTCTCACAAAAAAAGTCAAAAAAGTCAAAAAACCCTTCTCAAACCAAACTTTTTAGCCTAAGCTAAAATAGCCTAAAAAGTCAAAAAGTTAAAAAGCTAACCCACTTCCCAAACCAACCCTATATTAGATAGACAAGAGGGTAAATTAGATTTTTTAAATCATATCCCAACCTATGGGATATGATATAATAGAGAGATGGTAATATTATATATCCTCCAATTTGAAAGGATATAAAATCCCATAATATATTATATCCTCTTTAAAAAAAAATTTACAAACATAAAATATATAAATCCCATAATATATAATATTCCATCCCACCTTTTACATCATGTAATCAAACACCGCCTCAGACTTTTTCTATTGGATAGTGGGAAGACTTTTGAAAGGAAAAAAGTCACTCAAAATGGTTTTCTTCTGTTAAAGATGAATTTGTCGTTTTGTCTTTATCTATTATTTATATATATAATTTGTATTATTTAAAATCACTTATATTTTTCTATTTATTTTCAGAAAAAATTATTTATAAATCCTATTTAAAAAACTTATTTAATGTGAAATCTTATGAACATTTTTTCAGAGTTTAAAATTCTATTTAAATAAAAATGTGTTCTATAAAGTCTTATGAGTTGTAAATGAATAATATTAATGCACTATTATACCCTAATTTGTTTCCATATTGTACCTTATTTTCTCATTTATCATATCACGCTTGGGAAGGCTTTTAAGAAAGACAAATCTACTGACAACAACCCTGTGAGTTTTTTTCACATTGATCACGAGATTCTAGTGCATTTTCAAAATGTTGCTTAAATGAATGTGGATATAATCGATGATATGATGAAGTTTGAGGGTTGTGTGTTGATTCCTTCGACAGATTTTGACTCTAATTAGTTGATGAGAAGAGTTTTTGTGTGTGTGTGTGTGTTGAAGTATGTTGCATTTGTTGAAGTGTGAATTGTTCATCTTTAATAAGACATTGACAATCTATTGCATTAATTGATAGACACACTTTGACCAATGTTCTGATTGAATGTGTGTATTTAACATTGTGATGATTGATGCGTTTTGATATATTCGATGTGTGGGGTGGTGTGTATGGGTTCAATGGTTGGATTAGGGATATTTGGTTTTGGTTGTTAATTGGATGTCGAATGTGAACCACATCGTAGGATGACAATTGTACATTGGAACTTGGATGATCGTGTTATGATGCATGTTACATTTATTGTGTAATATTAATCTATATACACCATATAGTAGATGACATTTGTGTGGTTGTTCGGTTGTATATGTGTTTGAATATGTATCGTGTCTTTGTTGTAATCAGTGTTTATATACATATCACAGTACGTTGCGCAAAATTATTGGGGATTTGGGTTTGTAATTGAATGTGGATTAAATCCCATTGCTCGATATTGAAGTTACGCTGGATTAGGAGTGATGGTGGTTCAATACATGGGTTGGTTTAGAATGTTACATGTTACATTTAGGAGGTTATATTATTCATAATTCAACGATAGAGTATTGGAATGTTACATTGGGTTTGGGATGAAAAACATATGAGAATGTCACGTTAAGTTTGAGAATGTCACATTATTTTGTGATGTTACATGTTACATTTATATTTTGAATTTCAAATTTCCGACCATATAGATATGATCACAATCTATGGTAATATTGGATTTTCCATATATGGTATTACCATTAATCAAGTTATTTTGAATTTCATAGGCATATGAGAATGTCACATTGGGTTTGGGATGCTACATGGTACATTTACGTTTTGAATTTTAAATTTCCAATCATATAGATATGATCACAATCTATGGTAACATTAGATTTTTCATATATAGTATTGCCATTAATTAGGTTATTTTGAATTTTAAATTTCTAACCATATAGATATGGTCATAATCTATGGTAACATTAAATTTTCCATATATAGTATTATCATTAATTAGGTTATTTTGAATTTCAAATTTCTAACCATATATAACATTGGATTTCTCATATGATGTTATCATTAACCAAGTTATTAATTAATTAAGATTAGGGGTAAATGTATCTATAAAAAAACCATAAGACCTATTAAATTGTAAATTTTTTAATAGAACCATATCTTATAAATCTTCCAAATAAAATTTATAAATACTTTACCCTTCTTTTTAATTGTTACCAATCTTATTTATATTCACATGTCATTTATGTCATTTGCTTTCTTCAACAAACCACACTTTCCATTATAAAATGGGCTACCACTACCACCATCTCTACCACTTCCATTCACTTGAATCATTTCCAAACTTGAACAAAGCTAACAACAATGGATGCTGTTAAAATTACAGGAGATAAGTACAGATCTTTTTTGCATGATGAAGAAACTCTGAAGAACACCCATTGGAGACATGGTGGCCCTCCCACCTATGATGTTGTCAATCAGCTCTTTGAACAAGGCCGAACCAAGGTATTTTCTTCATTATTGTTTCTTCTCTCTCTCTCTCTCTCTCTCTCTAACTTGATTGGTTTGCAGGAATGGCCAAAAGGATCACTGGGAGAGACAGTTCAGAATGCTATAAAGTCCTGGGAAATGGAAGTCTCTCACAAGACTCGCATACAGGACTTGAAGACCGTAAACCCTGAGAAATTCAAGCTCATCGTCAATGGTAAAGCTAATAAAAAAGCCACAGTTGTTCAATCTCTTCTTCTTTAATTTTTCTGTTGAATTTAATTAAATCACGTTAAGTAATCTTTGTGTATACATGATGGGTTTTCAAATATCAGCCAATACGGACCAATATGTGTATTGAACTTTTGTCCTTTTGATACTGATATACCCAATTTATTGATTGGAATGAAAATTACATGTATATCGGTTGATTCACACTGATATGAACGGTTCACAGTCGACATACCTGATTCCGTTGCTATAAATATCTTTTTTGCAATGGATGATTTTAAATAACTAACGATTATCACACTTAATGCCCGATACATATGTCTACATAGTCTCGATGCCATTATACTGTGACAGACACCGACAGTTAGAACTATTTTTTGGGTGAATAGACAATTAGAACTGTAGTATAGTATACAACTCAGGATTATACAACCCTTATCTAAAAAATGTATTGACTCTGTCTAAAGTTGTGGATCCTATAGATCAATTATGAGTTATGTTTGTATCAACAAAACCCGACTCAAAGGCAAGGGTGTCACATGAAATCACACCATTAGATCAAGGTAAAGGGTTTATCATCTATCCGCCAATTGCTAAATTTAAGTGTAAAATTGATATAATTAAAAAAATAAATTTAGTATTGGACTCTTATAACAAAATAAATTTTCTTTAAATTGATATAATTCCTAATCTTTTGATTTATTTTTAATCTAAACCATCAATATATTTTCATTAAGTAAAATTGATGAAATTTTTTTTTTTAACTATTAAACTCAATGTAATTGTACATAAATGTCTAAAATAATCTAATCAAATAGTTTCTACTACTGCAATATAGATTTGTGACAACTCACGGAATATTACCATTATTACTAATATTTAGATATCATGAGATAGTAACATGATTAAATTCAATTAATTTTTCAAATGAAATATGTATATTACAACTTAATATGTGCAAAATAGTAATATATAGAATTTTTTTTAATATAAATTTAACAGGAAGAGAGGGATTATCGGCAGAAGAAGTTGTGAGGCTTGGGACCTACAATTCATTGTTAAAGAATGATCTACCGGAAGTGTTCAAGTATTACAAAGCAGAGGAAGAGAGCTTTGAATCGTCGCATGATGTTTTTCTATCAGCTTTTCCTCGTGGGTTTGCTTGGGAGGTGATAAGTGTTCATTCTGAACCACCTCTGATTGCTTTCAAGTTCAGGCATTGGGGCTTCTTTGAGGGTCCTTACAAAGGTCATGCTCCTACTGGTGAGATGGTTGAGTTCTGTGGAATGGGACTTCTCAAGGTACTCCTCGCTCTCTCTCTCTCTCTCTCTCAAAAACAATAAATTATCTAATAAATTTGGCCTATAATGACCAACTTGTTCTCTCCTAAAAAAATGATAAATTGTCCAATAAATTTGACCTACGATGATCAGTTTATTCCTAATTAAAGATGGTCGTATGTCCCCTATTTTACTAGGTGGGCATATATATGGTCATGAAGTAGGCTAGACTTACAGATAACTTCTCCTTTAAAATAAAAAGAGCAGTGTTGAAAGAAATTACATACTTTTAATCTAAAATGATATGGCAACTTTTAGATCTTATCTATCTATTAATTTTACCATATAGAGCCAACCTTTTAGTTCGTGCATATGAGTATTTGATAAAATTGTCAAATCTAACTGATTTAAAAACAAAAATTCTAGTTACTTTAAGGGTAAAGTAGCGACAAATTCTAATAATTTGATTTAATTTTTATCAAATCCTATTGAAAGTTAATCATAGTAAAATTATCGTTAAAAATAATTTTTTGTAACGATTTTTTTGCATGTCGCTAAAAATTGATAATTAGTTACTTTTTTTGTCACGATTTTTATAAATTGTCGCTAAAATTTACAATTAGTGACGTTTTTCTGTGATAAATTTTTGGAATTGTTGCTAAAAGTCAAAAATTAGTGACAATTTTTTGTGACGATTTTTTTAAATTGTCACTAAAACTTATAGTTAGTGACATTTTTTTTGACAATTTTTAAATTATCGCTGAAAATTAACAATTAGTGACTTTTTTTAATAGTATTTGATAAAAAATATCATTAATTATCACAAGATCTATTGAATAATAAATCTACCTATTATGACTTAGAAATAAATACCCCTTACTTTAAAAACAAACTCATTAATGTAATTTTTCTTTTGAAGATTGCTACCACTTTATACTGAGATAAAATTTTGTATAAATTTCTTGTTTGCAGATCATTTTCCAAATCAAAAACCAGAAAAGTACTTATCACACAATGATTATCCTTTTAAAAAAAAAGCAAAGAAAAAAAGCAAAAAAAAAAAGAAGAAAAGAATTATGCACTCGTGTTTTATATGGAGTGCTACTTTCGGGTGTTGCTAAATACACTCATAAAAAATTTGCACTAAACACCTTTTTATCATGACAACCGACTTGTTTATCGCAATTGTCAAAGACACACAGATTGAGATGTGATTCAATTATTAGGCCATTTAAATTGTTGCTTAAAGTCTATAAGAAAATTTTAAATAAATCTTATTAATGAAAGTCTCAACTTTTCAAAAATTTAGTTAAATAAGATCTCATATTGAAATTTAGTCTAAGGTTTCCAGAAATTCTGAGCCACTATTACAAACTCATCATAGAATTTCAAGTCTGACTAGGTTAACACAATTGACAAATGTGTTTGTTTTGAAGGATTAAAGCGTGGGATTGGACTATTAGTTCCACTGGACTAATAGTCCATTGTTTGTTTCAAAAGTTTTGCTCCGGACTAATAGTCTCACTGGACTATTACTCCCATATTTGTGAGACTATCCTATCCCATGAGGGGATAGAAATCACGGGATAACTTATCCCATAGGATTAGACAATGAAATTATATTTTTGCCCTCTAGTATTTAATTATGTATTATATTTAGTAAAATTCAAAAAAAAATTATATTTTATTTGATTTCAAAATTTTAATAGATGTTTTATTTTATTTCATTATTTAATTATTATTATTATTTAAAATAAATTTATTTAAAATTTTAATTAAAAAAATAACATATATTTTTATTGATATTTAATTTTTTAAAAATAAATTTATTTAATTGTGCAAAAAATAAAATAAAATAAATTTTTATTTAATCTAGCTAAAAATAATTAAAATATTAAAGCTATGTTTAATATTGCTATTACTTAGTAAATAATTGAAAATGATAAATAGTCATTTGAGCATTTATCCTTCTCCATAATATCCCAAACAAACATTGGATAATTAAAAATAGTCAAATCTAGACATCTAATCTCATGATTAAACAAACATAGGATACAAATCCAGTCCAATCAAATAGTCCGGGGACAATATATCTCCGAGATTAATAGTCCGATGGATTACAATCTCCCCTTATCATGTCCGTCCAAACAGACGCACCCAAAATGTATAAACAAAATACATCTAGAGACTGGTTAAGACAATGAGGATCTCTATTTAAAGGAGGTCAATCATACTTTAAATTAAATTCATTACACTGTTTAATAATAATAAAAAGAAAAATATTTGGTAACTATCCTGAATGGCTCGAATCACTATTCACCGGTCGACTTATTGGACGAATGGGTGAAACACTTGTTTGTCGCGATAGTCACCTTATCGATCACAGCTGTTTGTCTTTTTACCGAACGACCAGATGGACGATTGACAAGATAAAATTCGAATCATTCGGACCAAGTTCAAATTCGAGTTATGCAGCAGAGTTCTAATAAAAATGTGTTCCATATCCTCATTTTATGTTACCTCTCTATGCAGGTTGATGAATCTCTGAAGGCAGAATATGTTGAACTTTACTTTGATCCAGGAGAGTTGTTCAGTGGGCTACTGAAGGGACCTGCAACTTCTGAATCACAACCCGAGCAGCTCGAATCATCCACTCGCTGCCCGTTTCAAAAATAAATTGACATGTTTGTTGCAGTTTATTTTTATTTTATTTTAATATTTTAAAAATTTGTACTAGACTATGTGCCAGTTTGGTGCAGCTTAAAAGCTGCTTATTTCAGCTTTCAGCTTAATTTAAGCTATTTTGATGTGTTTGGTTTAGCTTATAGCTTATAGCTTTTTGGAAGTCAGAAATCAACTTATTCTTTGAGTGGGGCAGGAGATGCTTAATTTATAAGTCAGAAATCAGTTTATGTTCATAGTTATAAGCTATAAGCTGTTTAGGCATAAGCTATAAGCACTTTCTCACAGCTCTACCAAACAGGGTTGTCACTTCTGTTTACAACTGATGTTTTAATAAATAATTTAAATAAATACCAAAAAGATTGATAATTTAAAATAGGATAAATTACAAATACACTTCCTAAGATTTGCTTAAAATACGAATTGTCCCCTGTGATTTGAAAAATTACAAATACCTTCCTGTCAGAATTTTTTATTTAATAGAATTAATTGAAAAAGTGAAATTTCAAACTGTTCACCTATACAATAATAAAATTATTTGAATTATTAATTGAAATAAAATTTTAACATTATTAAAAAATTATTAATTAACTTGATGATTTATTAATAAAGGGACCTATTTGTTATGAAATTAGAAATCTGAGGGGCATAATATAATTTTTAGAACCACAAGGGGTAATTTTATAATTTAAGTAAATATCAGGGGGTGTGTTTGTAATTTACCATTTAAAAAAAGTTGCAAATATGTTTGGGGTAATATTTCATAATCTGTATAAAAAAACAAAAAATAAAAAAATTTAAACTTGTTTGGTAAAAACAAGTGGACACATCACTTTTTTTTTACCAATAGGTCCTATTTTTGAAATTTATTATCTATTAAGTCCCATTAATAAATTTATCAAGTGATAAACTTATCAGTCTCTCTTGTTTTTATGAATAAAATGATAAATTTAACAGTCTAGACCTATAAGTAAATAAGTTTAATTAATAAGACTGATTGGGGAAGTGTCCCTTAGTAATTTACCAAAAAAAAAAAAAAAAATCAATCAGGCCTATTAACTAGACTATTTTATGTATAGTTCTTGATTGATAAATTTATTACTGTAAACTTATTTATAAAAATAAGAAAGACTAATAAATTTATCAATAAGATTTAATGGACAATAAGTCCTAAAAATACGACCTATTAATAAATTACCTTTTTTTGAATTTTTATTTTTGTTGTGCAAATAATATGCGCTTAAAAATTATAATTAAGATAAAAAAAAGATGTATCTTCTTCTCCATGCGTAATCAAAGGGTTTCAAATAAGTTAAGAAAGCTATAAATTATAATTTATGAAAATCTCATTTTTTGGGTCAAAAGAAACTGAAAAGGTCAAATAAATTAAAATAAAACCAAATCCTATTAATTAGTAAAATTAAAAAAATCTAATGCATATTAGATTCTCTTATGGTGTGCGTTCTTTTAGGGTGCATATCATATATACCTCTTTCACAAATTTTATAACATTAATTATAAAATACATAACACTGTTACAAATTAATGTATCAAAATATCTAAAATTTTATGATTAATATTACAAAAGTTTATAACTTGATTGTGATATTTTTTATTACGTCAATTTATAATAAAATTATATATTTTATAATCAATATTTTTATAATAAAATTACACATTTTATAATAGGATGCATATTTTATAATCGATATAAAATTGCACATTTGATAATCGATATAAAATTGCACATTTCATACTGTATGCACCCTAAAGTAATATTTTCCTACATATTGTGTTCTCTCCTTTGACTCCTAACTTATTTTTATGTACTCATTTTTTTAAATATTTTTCTAACAAAAATATTACTGCTGACAATTTATTAATGAGTTTTTGCTATATCTTCTCATTTCATTACTTACAATTACATTTTTAACAAGGTAGCAAATAATTTTAAAAATAAAAAAAAGAATTTAAAAAAATTAATTGATTGATATTATTTGCTATCTTATTAAAGATGAGATTGAGAGTAATAATATGGGTGAATGAAACATTTTTCATTTTTCTTATTAATACATTATTCATTAGAGTGATTTGTTGATTGATTCAAATCATTAAGGAAACTGTTTGGTGGTCTGAATTTCTGTGGCTCGAATGTGTCAAAACGACGTCGTTTTACATCTAAAACGACATCGTTTTGGGTGTTTCGAGCCATTTGAGTCATGTTTTTTCGGGTCACCTAACATTGTTGAATCATTAATTGGAAGATAGGTGTGGAGCCTAATACTAGGCCCCACTCCTAAGCTCTCTCGTGGACTGCATTAAGAAGTGATTTAAAATGTTTTAAATAAATATATTTTTTAATTTTTTATTAAAAAAATATATAGAAAAGTAGGAAAAGTGAGTAGAAAAATAGAGAGGAGATGTTGATAGATTTTAATTGATGTGACCCAAATAAGTGTATACATACAAAAAAAAATATACTTTTTTAATACATGTTAAACACCTATCAAGGGATTGTTTTGAAAGTGTTAGATTAATATTTTTTTAATTTTTTACGAAAAAACGTAAAATATGAGTTAGATTTGAAGTAATGTGGTACAAAGATGATGTAATCTAAATAAGATGATTGTGACCCAAATAGAATAATGTGCTAAAATAACATGTATTATTATAACATATGTCAAACAAATACTAAATATTAAACGGTTCAAATCATTAATTGGAAGAGAGGTGTGGAGCCCAATACTGGGCCCCACTCCCAAGCAGCTCCCTGGTGTACTGCATGTTGAATGATTCAAATCATTAATTGGAAGAGAGGTATCGAGCCCGATACTGAGCCCCACTCCCAAGCTCACTGGTGGACTGAATTAAATGGTTGAGTCGGGAGAAGTTAAACATATTATTGATAAGGGTCTACCTCGTCTCGTATTGGAGATTAAGACTGGATCATTCAGTTCAGTTCGTAGGCTTATTTTTGAATTTTTTTTAATAATTTAAGTCGTTCAATATATAAAGCTCATCGAGTGTTATATTCTTATAAAAAATCACGTTGATCAGATATCGACAGTAATTTAATCGGATCAGATTTCTGTCAATCGTTTATGTTTTCATCGTT
This sequence comes from Camellia japonica, assembly GCA_030407325.1. Taxonomy (NCBI): domain Eukaryota; kingdom Viridiplantae; phylum Streptophyta; class Magnoliopsida; order Ericales; family Theaceae; genus Camellia; species Camellia japonica. The sequence goes on from JAPPVO010000031.1 coordinate 31,078,832, forward strand.
CATTTTTTTTATACAAAATTGATCTGATCAAATAACTATTGATATCCGATCAATTGATTTTTTACAAGGATATAGTACTTGACGAGTTCTATATATTGACGGTTCAGATTATCGAAACGGGACTCAAAAATAAACCCATGAGTCGGACTGGACGGTCCAATCTTGATCTCTAACTGGAGACAAGCTGGACTGTATTAATAATGATATAATAATTATATTTATAAATTATAATGTATTTATAAAATGTTAATAAATCTCAAATAATGATATTATGAATTATTTTGTCTTTTATTTTATTTATGGATCCAAAGGTCTTATTTCAATGTGAATTACGTAAATGGTCAAGTATAAACGCACGTGTGTTATGTGTCGAAGGACGTATATGAATTTGTTTATAATATTGAAATTACTAAATATAACACTTCAAAAAAAAAATAAAATTAGTGTATTTTTTCCAAACATAATACTCTAATGTAACACACTAAAAAACTATTTAGTGTAACTTTTCTAAACGTAAGACTCCAATTAACACACTAAAAAAATCCTTAGTGTATTTTTTTCAAATGTAATAACTTAACATTCCAAAAAAATTCCTTAATGTGTTTTTTCTAAACGTCATGCTTTAATTAATTTAACACACAAAAACTCCTTAGTGTGTTTTTCTCTAACGTAACAACGTAACATTTCAAAAAAACATCCTTAGTGTATTTTTTCCAAATGTAACACTCTAATCAATGTAGCACACATAAAAAATTTATTAGTGTATTTTTTCCAAACTTAACACTCTAATGTAACACTCCAATGTAATATCAGAAAATCACATTAACATAAATGTAGATTTCACTCTTAACAACCAATCCTTCAGCCACCAATCCCTATAAAACGACTCTTTCACAACTCACCTTTCCATTCTCATCCCAAAAATGAATCAGAAAATTGAAAAAATGAATCACAAAAGGACATTCACTTAAACTCAAATGGCACCAAATCAAATAAATACAACTTTTCAAAAATAAAAAGGACTAATTGATTCATAAAAATCTCTTAGAACTAAATGGATTAACATTCTCCCATATAGGATTTATGGGTAAATTTTCCTTTATCATTTTATGTGTAATGAAAAGTGTTAGAGAGTTACAATTTAAACTCTTATATCCATCTATAATGATGTGATAAGGAAGATAAGATCTATACAATTGAGTGTGTGGTAAATCAATTGTTACACTATCTTGCAATATCATTGTAGGTCAAATTATGAATTTTTTTTTTTTTTTTTTTTTTTTTGTGGGTCTTAAACATTTTACTAAATATTATCGTTGTAATATTATTGATCTATTATGGGAAATTTATTAGAAAATTTTCTTTCAGGTACTTGTATCTCAATTAGTCCATAACATATTCTTATATTCTAATAAATCCTATTATTTGGATATTTGATCTACCAAATCCTAATTATCATATTTAAGATATTTTATAGACAATTTTTACTTTTACAAATATTTTTTGGACCCTTAGTAATTTAGTAATGTAAACATTCATATTTGATAGTGTAAATATTCGCATGGATAGTGTGAATGTTCATATTGTGTGTGAACATAACATTCACGGAACATTCACACTATCAACGTGAATATTAATGCACGTTTCACCCTATTATTATTTGGGGTATTTTAGTAGTTATGTCACTTATAGAATTTATTAGAATATAAGAAAATAATTTGAACTACGTGAAATATAAGTAGACGAAAAGAAATTTATGAATAAATGCTCCATCTATTATTCATTAACTCATGAGTAATACTAGAGACCCATGAAATCACTCATAGTCATTTGACAATTATTGTGACTTATATCATTAAATATATGAGTACTGTTAGAGACTCATATATTTATATTCACAAATTTACTTATAATGATATGATAGGAGAATTGAATCTACCATCATTAAATATGTAACCAATCAAAAATTAATACATATTCTATCATATTATTATAAATAAAAAGATAAATTACAAATACACTCCTTAAGGTTTGATTAAAATACGAATTACCCCATGTAGTTTTGGAAATTACATTCCACCCCCTGAGGTTTCTAATTTCATAACAAATTGTCCATTTTATTAATAAATTATCAAGTCAATTAATAGTTTTTAATGATGTTATAAATATATTTTAATTAATAATTTAGATAATTTTATTATTGTGTAGGAGAGTAATTATGAATTTCATTTTTTTAGTTAATTCTGTTAAATAAAAAGTACTAACAATGAGATAAAACATATATTTTAAATCACAAGAGACAATCTATATTTTAAATAAATTTCAAAAAATATATTTATAATTTATCCATAATAAAATTATGAATACTTTTTTAGAATGATAAAACATGACAATAAACAAATTGGATAGTTACTGATATGAGAGAGAATGAAAGTATCAGTACAAGAAGACAAAACTTCACTAAAATATATAGTCCCGTTTGCTAAGTGAGTTGGGTTTAAATTGAGATTAAAAGACATAAAAAGATAAAAAAATGTTAAATAAATTAATAAGATAAAATATTACATCTAAATATAATTATTATATTTTATTTTCTCACAAAAAAAATAAAAAAATAAAAGTCAAGAAAACTAAAAAAATTCTTCTCAAATAAAATTAATTTAGACAGGCTAAATTAATCAAAAAATCAAATTAAAAAAGGTTGAACCCATAATTTATGGCTTGAACGAAGGGGTGTTTGGGAAGAAAAAGTTTTGACTTTTTTGGTTAAAATAACATTAAAAGATAAAATATGTTAAAATAGCTAATAAGGCAAAATATCACATCAAATCCATAATCATTTTACTTTTTCTCTCACAAATATTACATCCAATCTAACTACAAAAAAATCAACCTTTTTCTCAAACACAACAATTTTAACCTATTAAAATAGTCAAAAATTAAAATAGTCTACTAAAATACTCAACTTTCCAAACACCCCCTCATTGGTCGATAAAAAAAATATATTTTTTATTTATTTTTATTTTTAATTTTAGTATAAGACATTAGTAATACATAGCAATACCAGGTAAATTACACTTTGCACTCTTACTCTTTATACCAAATCTCATTTTGGTCTCTACACATGAAATCAGGATAGTCAACCCCCTGTACTTGTAGTCAAATCCCACTTTGGTCCCTACATATGAAACTGTAACAGTCAACCCCCTACATTTTTTTCTCAAATCTCACTTTGGTCCCTACATAAGTGTCAATGTCTTTCTTCTGTTACTTCATTTTTAAATCTTTAATAAAATCCAATCATGTGACAAAAATGTGACTATGAAATAAGGGTAAGAGAGTAAAATAATTTATGTTTCCCACCAATACACTTTGTCCTACGTGATAAGCATGTGAGAGTTATATAATATGTAACACCCCGATTAATACTTTTTACAAAAATTATACAATAATCTATTTTGAAATACCTTAAGCTAAATTATTTAAATTGACATTTGAAAAATCAAATGTGCTTTTATGATTGTATGCACTCTAAATATATGGTACTGAATAGTTTCACAAATTAAGAAATTGTCAAATTTTGTATAGCTAAAAAATAAAATTTTATTTTATAAAATTTTATATTCAATATTGATCTTGTTTAATATATTTCATTGTGTAAACTCCAGAAATATAAATTTTATTAAAAATAAATAAATAAATAATATATATATATATAATAAAAATTATGCATTTTTTAAGTTTTGAAACAATAAAATAAAAACAAATCTATAAAAAACAAAAAAAAAAAAAACAAAATAAAAGGTAATGAGTTAAGAGAGGTTATAGTACTCGTGGGTCATGGTTATGTAGTGAGGATGAAACTTATAATTTTGTGTTATTGAATGGGGCACAATGTTTGGTAATTAGTAGATAATATTGTCATACGGTGCACTTGAAATACTTAATACTTTTTCTTAACATTTAATGAATTGACAATTTTCAATTCCCTCCCCTCTTATAGGGTAAAACAGCCAAATAAATAAGAATATTTTGAAAATGGGATCTCATTGGTTAAAAACAATGAATCATAACTTATTGGTTAAAAACAATGAATCACAACTTATTGGAACCCACTAACCTTATCAATAGGATTTTGAGCAATTAAATTATTTAAGGATTGAAATCAAATAATTATTTTTCCTAAACAATAATCCTTCTCTCAACTTCTCCATGACTAATTTGTTTTCTTTGTTTTTTTATTTTTTATTTTGGAAAACAAAGATCAATTTTCAATGTTTATGCTTATCCCCTAGAAGGCTATAGAAGATGTTGATCAAATCAAAGCTAAACATAAGGACCATGTAACGATACTAGAGTAATTAATTGATGGATGAAGGAGAGTCACACAATCAAGCTTATTCCATTGGCTTTCATTTGTTTTTAATTATTTCATTTTATATAAAGTTGGTCTTCTTAAGCTTATCTACTAATTAAATTAAAAGTTGATGATGGGGAAGCAAAATATAAAAGAGTGAATTGTTGACCTTGCCTCTATATATATATATATATGAAAAATGTTTAGAAATTCTAATTGAGCACCCTTAATTCATTCATAATGATGTGGAATGGATCCTATTCTTCACTTATTGTCCTTTCTCTCTCTTAGGGGTATAAATTTGGCCCGGCCCGGCCCGGCTCACCCAAGCCAGGGCTCAGGCTTGCCCATGTCGAGCTACGCGGGCTCCCACCAAAATTCAGGTTGGGTCGGACCAGCCCACACGGGCCAAAAAATTAGGCCTAGGATCGGGGGTATTCAGGTGTTGAGCAAGCTAGGTCTTGGGCCGGGCTTTTGAGCGAGTCAATGAGTCGGGCCCATGGGCCAAACTGGGCTTTAAAATGATGGCTTAGGCCTAAGCCTAGGGTCCCGACTGGGCTAGGGCCCGGGCTTAACTGGGTTGTCCATGGACTGCGGTCCATTTTTACATCTCTACTCTCTCTCTATCTCTTTCTATTCTCTCTCTTCCACCTCATTAAAGATCAAAATAGGGATAATATATTAGAGAATGTATCACCACTCATTTTTATATGGTTCTAGTTGTGAAGTAATACTAACAAAACAATCGTCTTAAGTAAAGGGCTCTTAAATTAATTTTAACTTTTATAGTATTAGTAGTTTAAGAAAAAAGTAAATTACATTGATTTTTTTTATTATTTATTTATAGATTTATATAAACTATAGTAAGTTCTACCAGTTTAGTATAATTATATTGAGCTCCCTTAAGATTTTAATTTACATAACATTTAACTTATTTTCTTTTTAGTAATTCATTAGTTATATAGATAAAAAAAAATATTGTCATCTCTTTTATACTAAAATGTTTATTTTACCTTGTTTAGTTTTGTGTTTTTACATTATTTACATTAGTTTCGATCTTTTGTTTTTGGGGGGTGAGTATTAGTTTCGATCTTTTTAAACTTACTAAAAGAGATATCAATGTAATTATACTAAAATTATGAAATTGAGAGAGAGAGGGGTTTGGAGTTGTAAGCAGGGATAGAATCAGAATTTTATTATTGTAAGGGCCAAAAGAGATATATCTATTCTATTATTAAAAGGCAACAACTATTTTGGAGTCTTGAAGCCATTGCCACGTGGCATTTAGATAGAGACTTAAGAAACCAATCATAACTAATCACTTCCACATTCCCACTTTCCTATGTTTGTTTTCCACTTTTCCACGTTTGTTTCCAAATTGCTGTGCAGTTCTGTACGAGCACGAAATAATTCTTCTCGTATGATCCTGTTGATCAAGTTTGCGCTTCTCCAAACAATGTTGCTTTGCCACCTGAAAACACAAACGTGAGCTAACCGGCGGGTGTGTGCCGAAAACCCCTCCGATGCTTAAGTCAGCAACTAGACAATAGACAATAAGCTTTGTGTATTCTAGAGTAAGAATTGGGATACCTGTACAAAGGTCTAGTCATGAGCTTTTATAGACTCTGCTTGGCACAATCCTAGTAGGATTCCAACTCTTCCTACGAGAGTCCTCGTAGAAATCACACACCCTACTCACTACCAACCAAGTGAGATGATTTTGCACAATCCTAGTAGGACTCTACTCTCCTTAGCAGAGTCCTTCTACGAGTCACACTCCTACTCACTACCAACTAAGTGAGATGGTTTGCACAATCCCAGTAGGACTCTAACTCTCCTTAGCAGAATCCTACTAGGAGTCTCATTACTGCAAGGCAAGTGAGATGGCTGAACCGTTTACCTCGGTTTATACATTCCTGACCGAACTGACTTATCTCTATCCCCTGCCATTCGGACCGTTTGATTGGAAGCCGATCTAATGAATGCCACCCTGCCGAGCTACACATAGCTCGGTCCTCCTCATTGATGTTACCTCGGTTTTGTCTGTTTAGACCAAGCTAACTGTAGTAATCTCTGACCGAGCTAACAAGGGCGAGGTCCAACTTGTGAAGCCCAAACACCTCGGCCCATAGCTCGGCTCGAACTTCACCTGGCCTAAGCTCGTTAGTTTTTAGACCGAGCTACAACAGCTCCTATCTCGGTCCGATGTACGGCCCAACTTCCAAAGAAGCCTCTTCCTTAGCTCGGCTCAATTTATTTATAAATTACCCTCTCAAGTTCCAAATTGAAGTAATTATCAGGGTCTACAGATGCTTGCTCTTTCAACAACTACAAAATCAACTCCATAGATACAAAGTTAACCATCACCAAAAATCAAAGGAATCAGAAAAGCAACTAAAAATATAAGAGAGAGAGAGAGAGAGAGAGAGAGACAATACCTTCTTGCCGAAGAGAGTCTGAGCGATGAAGCGAGAATGGTTCCAATGATGGTGGACTTGGTGAGAAGCTCGAGAATTGTCCCAGGCTTCCACGTTTTGTTTTTGGGTTCTATTAATTTAAATTTTATATTAATATTTTAGTTTTTTTATTTTTATTTTTTTTATGTATATCAAATCTTTTTAAGTATAATGGTTTATTTCCTTTGTGTCTATTAAATTTGTTTCATTGTGACTTTTTATTTTTTTGTGTGTCTATCAAATCTCTGTGATTATAAGTGTTTTAAATGTTTTGGGTTTGTATTTTTATATTTTTTTGTGTAGTACTATTAATTATACGTTTTATAGAAAATAAAAAGTTCCATTATATTATCAAGTTCCTTGGAGAGAAAAAAAAAACATACAATACAAGTTGATTATTATTTTTCTTTCTTTGTGTATATCAAATATGTTTCACTGTTTATTTATATATATGTGTATCAAATTTGTTTGACAGTGAGCGTTCTAATAAGAGTATTGGGTTTGTAATTTTTAAATTGACTTGGGTTTGTAGTTTTTAAAAAAATTGTTTGTTTGGATTCCCAAATTTTGTGTGTGTATTTTTTTTAAGAAAGGATTCAGTGTTATTAAAAACATTTTTAAAAAAAAAACTTTAATATTTTTTTTTTATATTAATACGTTTTACTATTATTTTTCTTTGTATATATCAATTCTCTTTGATTGTAAGTGTTTTAAGAGTCTTGGGTTTATATATTTGAAAAAAAATTTGTGTTTGTGTGGTTATAATTTATGTTTTTGAAAAATTGGTTTTTTGTTTTCTTAATTTTATGTGTGCTTTTTTTAAAAAACAATTCAGCATTCTTAAAATTTGTTGCATTTTTTTTAAAATAACAGTATTAAAATTTGATTTTTAAAAAAAAGTTTTTTTTTTTTTTTTGCATTTTTATTATTTTATTTTTTATATTAATAGTTTATGATTATTTTTATTTGTATATATCAAATCTTTTTTATTGTAAGTGTTCCAAGAGTATGGGTTTGTATTTTGATATTTTGTGTGTACACTGTTAATTATATTTTTTTTTTCTTCATTAAAAAGTAAAAGAAAATAAAAAGTTTCATTATGTTATTAGGTTCTTTGGGGAAAAAATAGACTATTACTTTTCTTAGTTTATATCAAATCTATTTCACTATAATTGTTATTTTTCTTTATGTAAATTAGATCTTTTTTACTGTAAGTTTTTTTTTTTTTTTTGGCTACTGTAAGTATTCTAAGAGTATTAGGTTTGAAATTTTTTTAAAAGAATATTTGTTTATTATTATTTTTGTGCATGTGTTTTTTTTTTTATAAAAAATAAGTCGGTATTCTTAATATCAAATATTATATTAGACAAAGTTATACTGTTATACAAATGATTCATATGTGCAGTATTAGAAAAAAAAATGAATTTCATATTATAACTCCAAACAAGTTTGCACACAAATCGCGTGTGTCCTGATGCTAATAAATTATATATACACAAAAAAAATTTAAATATCATAGAAACAATTTTTGGTAGAAAATAAAAAGAGAATACAAGATAGGAGAAGAATAAGATATATATCTTTTATACTAAAAAATTATTTTATTTATGAAATCAACCTTGCTATATCCCCCTAAAAAGAGCCCCCCTAATCCCCCTAATTTCCATATCAAGTAAGAAAAAAGAAAAGAAAAAGGAAATAGTTGCCAAAACAGGAAATTAGGGGGATTAGGGGGCCTCTTTTTAGGGCTCCAAATCATTTTCCAATCTTCTATTAAGCATAGTGCGAGAGGGGTTTGGAGTTGTGAATAGAGCGAGGTTCATTTCTGTAGAGGGCTGGTGTGGGCCTGAAATAATGAATTTTACTTGAGGCGGACCTCAAGACTTACAACAATGGGCCAAAAAATCACAGCTGACCCAAAAAAAAAAAAAAAACCTTCATAATTATAATAATAAAAAAAAAAAAATAGAGCTCTAAGCTACATGTAAACAAAATTTTAAAAATAAAAATTTGATAAATATAATATACGAAAACAAGTGGTAATTAACCATCAAGATTAAATAAAAAAAAGTATTTAAAATAAGATTTTAACACTAATATATATATATATTTATTTATTTATTTATTTATTTAAGATAATGTATTTTTGTTGTCTATTTTAGAGTTAATCTAATAAAAGTTTGTAATAATAGGGTCTCTTTTCCAAAACGAAATTGAGTTAAAATCAAATATTTTTATAAATAATTTCATTTAGTTGAGACTAGTTTTATGAAATTTAACTTATGAGAAAAAAAAATAATTTTGCCACACTTTAATTAAGAGTGAAAAATTTGACATGACAGGTTAACAAGACACAAATTAAATATGGGCAAAAAATGACATGATACGATCGCACGAAAAAATAAACATATCATGTTAGTATTGAGGCAATTCTAATCAAACTCGAAATGAAACAACATGAAAATGACCAACACGATATGACGCCCATCCCTATTTTTACCCCCTCCAACACCACCCACTATTCATCATCACCACATTCAACCACCCAACCAAGGATGAAACCAGAAAATATGTTTACAAGGGGCTAAAATAAGTGTAAAAAAGACAGTTCTCAAAATAAATTTAGGATTCGACTCTTATAACAAAATACATTTTTTATTTTAAATTTTGTTAATTTAAATTATAATCTTTTGATTTATTTTTAATCTAAACCTTCAATATATTTTCATTAAGTAAAACAGATGAAAAAAAAAAAAAAAAATTTAACCATTAAACTCAATGTAATTGTACATGAATGTCTAAAATAATCTAATCAAATAGCCCCTACTACTGCAATATAGATTTGTGGCAACTCACAAAATATTACCATTATACCTAATATTTAGATATCATGAGATAGTAACATGATTAAATTCAATTAATTTTTCAAATGAAATATGTATATTACAACTTGATATGAGCAAAATAGTAATATATAGAATTTTTTTTAATATAAATTTAACAGGAAGAGAGGGATTATCAGCAGAAGAAGTACAATGCATTGTTAAAGAATGATCTACCGGAAGTGTTTAAGTATTACAAAGCAGAGGAAAAGAGCTTTGAATCGTTGCATGATGTTTTTCTATCTGCTTTTCCTCGTGGGTTTGCTTGGGAGGTGATAAGTGTTCATTCTGGACCACCTCTGATTGCTTTCAAGTTCAGGCATTGGGGCTTCTTTGAGGGTCCTTACAAAGGTCATGCTCCTACTGGTGAGATGGTTGAGTTCTGTGGAATGGGACTTCTCAAGGTACTCCTCTCTCTCTCTCTCTCTCTCTCAAAAACAATAAATTATCCAATAAATTTGGCCTATGATGACCAGCTTGTTCTCTCTAAAAAAAATGATAAATTGTCCAATAAATTTGACCTACGATGATCAGTTTATTCCTAATTAAGATGATCGTGTGTCCCCTATTTTATTAGGTGGGCATATATATGGTCATGAAGTAGGCTAGATTTACAGATAACTTCTCCTTTAAAATTAAAAGAGTAGTGTTGAAAGAAATTACAAACTTTTAATCCAAAATGATATGGCAACTTTTAGATCTTATCTATCGATATCTATTAATTTTACCATATAGAGCCAACTTTTTAGTTCGTGCTTATGAGTATTTGATAAAATTGTCAAATCTAACTGATTTAAAAACAAAAATTCTAGTTACTTTAAGGGTAAAGTAGCAGGATTGAGGGTTGCTGCTGTGCCTTATGGCACAACAGCCCTGCTATGAGGTCCCGTGGAGGTATTTTTTGACTATATTTTGATTATCTGAACCATTCATATTGTAAAGTTTGTCGAATATATCATTAATGTAAAAAATTAAATTAATCTGACATCTGTAACCCTATGATCACGTCCTAATTTTTTTAAAAAAATTATTAAAATCATGTTAACCGTTTATTTTTAAAAAAACAAATGTGCTCTTTTTATGAGGCTATAAATATCCAATTTACTTGATTTTTTGCATAAATGCTCTATTAGACAAACCTTACAATATAAACTGTTCGGATCATCGAAAAAGATTCGGGACATGCTTCCAATAAGCCTCACAGCAGCTTGCTGTGCCTTAAAGCACAGCAGGGCCCCATTTTCGAAAGTAGCAATAGGTTCTAATAATTTGATTTAATTTCTATCAAGTCTTATTGAAAGTTAGTCATAGTAAAATTATTGTTAAAAATAATTTTTTGTGTCGATTTTTTTGCATGTCGCTAAAAATGATAATTAGTGACTTTTTTTGTCATGATTTTTATAAATTGTCGCTAAAATTTACAATTAGTGACGTTTTTCTGTGACAAATTTTTGGAATTGTCGCTGAAAGTCGAAAATTAGTGACAATTTTCTATGACGATTTTTTTAAATTGTCGCTAAAGCTTCTAGTTAGTGACATTTTTTCTGACAAATTTTTTAAATTATCGTTGAAAATTAACAATCAGTGACTTTTTAATAGTATTTGATAAAAAATATCATTAATTATCACAAGACCTATTGAATAATAAATCTACCTATTAGAACTTAGAAGTAAATACCCCTTACTTTAAAAACAAACTCATTAATGTAATTTTTCTTCTGAAGATTGCTACCACTTTATACTGAGATAAAATTTTGTATAAATTTCTGTTTGTAGATCATTTTCCAAATCAAAAACCAGAAAAGTACTTATCACACAATAAATGGTGATTATCCTTTCAAAAAAAAAAAAGCAAAAAAAAGAATTATGCACTCATGTTTTATATGGAGTGCTACTTTCGGGTGTAGCTAAATACACTCATAAAAAATTTGCACTAAACACCTTTTTATTATGACAACCAACTTGTTTATCGCGATTGTCAAATACACACAGGTTAAGATGTGACTCAATTATTAGGCCATTTAAATTGTTGCTTAAAGTCTACAGAAAATTTTAAATAAATCTTATTATTGAAAGTCTCAACTTTTAAAAAATTTAGTTAAATAAGACCTCATATTGAAATTTAGTCTAAGGTTTCCAGAAATCCCGAGCCACTATTACAGACTCATCATAGAATTTCAAGTCTGACTAGGTTAACACAATTGACAAAATGTATAAACAAAATACATCTAGACACTGGTTAAGACAATGAGGACCTCTATTTAAAGGAGGTCAATCATACTTTAAATAAATACATTACACTGTTTAATAATAATAAAAAGAAAAATGTTTGGTAACTTGAATTGAACTATCCGAATGGCTCAAATCACTATTCACCGATCGACCGGTCGGTTGACTGGGTGAAACACTTGTTTGTCGCGATAGTCACCTTATCGACCGCAACTGTCTGTCTTTTTACCGGACGACCAGATGGACGATTGATAAGATAAAATTCAAATCATTCGGACCAAGCTCAAATTTGAGTTATGCAGCAGAGCTCTAATAAAAATGTGTGTTCCATATCCTCATTTTATGTTGCCTCTCTATGCAGGTTGATGAATCTCTAAAGGCAGAATATGTTGAACTTTACTTTGATCCAGGGGAGTTGTTCAGTGGGCTACTCAAGGGACCTGCAACTTCTGAATCACAACCCAAGCAACTCGAATCATCTACTCGCTGCCCGTTTCAAAAATAAATTGACATGTTTGTTGCAGCTTATTTTTATTTTTTTTAATATTTTAAAAATTTGTACTAGACTATTTGTTGTCACTTCTATTTACAACTGATGTTTTAATAAATAATTTAAATAAATACTGAAAAGATTGATAATTTAAAATAGGATAAATTATAAATACACCTCCTGAGGTTTACTTAAAATACGAATTGTCCCTTGTGGTTTGAAAATTTACAAATATCTTCCTGTCAAATTTTTTATTTAATAGAATTAATTGAAAAAGTGAAATTTCTAACTATTAACCTATACAATAATAAAATTATTTGAATTATTAATTGAAATAAAATTTTAACATTATTAAAAACTGTTAATTAACTTGATGATTTATTAATAAAGGGAATTATTTGTTATGAAATTAGAAACCTGAGGGACATAATATAATTTTTAGAACCACATGAAGTAATTTATAATTTAAGTAAATATCAAGGGGTGTGTTTATAATTTACCCTTTAAAAAAAGTTGCAAATATGTTTGAGGTAATATTTCATAATCTGTATAAAAAAAAATAAAAAAAAATAAAAAAATTTAAACTTGTTTGGTAAAAAAAGTGGACACATCACTTTTTTTTTACCAATAGGTTTTATTTTTGAAATTTATTACCTATTAAGTCCATTGATAAATTTATCAAGTGATAAACGTATCAGTCTTTCTTGTTTTTATGAATAAAATGATAAATTTAACAGTCTGGACCTATAAGTAAATAAGTTTAATTAATAAGACTCATTGGTAAGTGTCCCTTGGTAATTTACCAAAAAAAAAAAAAAATCAATCAGTCTTATTAAGTAGACTTGTTTATGTATAGGTCTTGATTGATAAATTTATTATTGTAAATTTATTTATAAAAACAAGAAAGACTAATAAATTTATCAATAAGATTTAATGGACAATAAGTCCTAAAAATACGACCTATTAATAATTTACCTTTTTTTGAATTTTTATTTTTGTTGTGCAAATAATACGCGCTTAAAAATTATAATTAAGATAAAAAAGATGTATTTTCTTCTCCATGCGTATTTAAAGGTTTCAAATAAGTTAAGATAGCTATAAATTATAATTTATGAAAATCTCATTTTTTGGGTCAAAAGAAACTGAAAAGGTCAAATAAATTAAAATAATACCAAATCCTATTAATTAACTACTTTTTTAATTAGTATAATGACTCATTAACTGAATTTGAGCTCGTCTGAGTTACGCCGCCTGTACATCCTCTCGAACGACCGGCGTCACCTTGTCAATCGTGACTGTCACTTTTGTCTATCGATTTATCAACTGGCGTTCGCCCGACTGGTCGGCATCCTATGGAATGACTAGCTAGACAACCGCCCAAACGACCGATATGCACCAATTCAGATAATTTGAACAAATCCAAATTCAATAGATATAATAGATTTAACAATGCTCTTTTAATTAAATAATTGAATAAATTAATTTATAAGTACTATCAAAACCGTTGGAATCAACATTTAGCAGAAAAAGATTTATATGAGATTTGCTTGTGTTTTTAGTGAACATATTTGATCCAACTAATAAGAAATTTAAGGGTTAATAAACCACAAAAAAAAAAAAATGTTAAGATTTAATGCGTTTTTCACTTTAAACTCTAGTGTTTTAATTTTGACACATCACCTTTTGGAGTTCCATCTGTATTTCAATTTGCCATCTCCGTCTGTATAAGGTAACAAAGAGAGTTTAAAGTGAAAAATACTGGGGTTTAAAGTGAAAAATATGTGAAACTTTAAAATTTATTTTGTAATTAACCCTTTCATTTTTAGTGATTTTAATTTTTAAAAAATGGTTAATTATGCAAAAAACAAAAAAAAAGTTCATGCATTTTTCATTTTAAATTTTAGTATTTTTCACTTTAAACTCCCTCAGATATAAGCATGGACGGAGGGAGTAAATTGAAATACGAATAAAATTTTAAAGTTTAATTTATCAAAATTAAAATATTAGAATTTAAATTAAAAAATACATAAAATCTTAAAGTTTTTTTTTTAATTAACCTCGAAATTTAACTTCGGAATATTCCCCAAATATACCATCGTCATTTTTATCCAATTCTTACAAGAAACAAATATTGGAATACTATAAAATTACGACAAATAAATATAATTTGTGATAGAATAAAGTGGATCAAAGAAATCCCACTTTTTATTATTTATTTTTAAAGGGATTCAATCCTTCTGCAACTAGTAAAATTTAAAAAATCTAACACATATTAGATTCTCTTATGGTGTGCATTCTTTTAGGTGCATATCATATATATCTCTTTCACAAATTTTATAACATTAATTATAAAATATATAACATTGTTACAAATTAATGTATCAAAATATCTAAAATTTTATGATTAATATTACAAAAGTGTGTAACTTGATTGTGATATTTTTTATTACGTCAATTTATAATAAAATTATATATTTTATAATAGATATTTTTATAATAAAATTACACATTTTATAATAGGGTGCATACTGTATGCACCCTAAAGTAATATTTTCCTACATATTATGCTCTCTCCTTTGACTCCTAACTTATTTATATGTACTCATTTTTTAAATATTTTTCTAACAAAAATATTACTGCTGTCAATTTATTAATGAGTTTTGCTATATCTTCTCATTTCGTTACTTACAATTACATTTTTAACAAGGTAGCAAATAATTTTAAAAATAAAAAAAAAAGAATTTAAAAAAATTAATTGATTGATATTATTTGCTATTTTATTAAAGATGAGATTGAGAGTAATAATATGGGTGAATGAAGCATTTTACATTTTTCTTTTTAATACATTATTCATTAGAGTGAGTTGTTGATTGATTCAAATCATTAAGGAAAATGTTTGGTGGCCTAAGTTTTTGTAGCTCGAATGTGTTAAAATGATGTCATTTTACACCCAAAATGATATCGTTTTGAGTGTTTCGAGCCATTTGAGTCATGTTTTTTCGGATCACTTAATATTGTTGAATCATTAATTGGAAGATAGGTGTGGAGCCTAATACTGGGCCCCACTCCCAAGCTCTCTCGTGGACTACGTTAAGGAGTGATTTAAAATGTTCTAAATAAGTATATTTTTTAATTTTTTATAAAAAAAATATATAGAAAAATAGGAAAACTGAGTAGAAAAGTAGAGAGGAGATATTGATAGATGTTGATAGATTTTAATTGATGTGATCCAAATAAGTGTATACATACAAAAAAAGTGTACTTTTTTAATACATGCTAAACACCTATCAAGGGATTGTTTTAGAAGTGCTAGATTAATATATTTTTTAATTTTTTACGAAAAAAATGTAAAATATAAGTTAGATTTGAAGTAATGTGGTATAAAGATGATGTAATCTAAATAAGATGATTATGACCCAAATAGAATAATGTGTTAAAATAATATGTGTTATTATAACACATATCAAACAAATATTAAATATTGAGCGATTCGAATCATTAATTGGAGGTGTGGAGCCCAATACTGGGCCCCACTCCCAAGCAGCTCCCTGGTGTACTGAATTAAAAATGTTGAATGATTCAAATCATTAATTGGAAGACAGGTGTCGAGCCCGGTACTGAGCCCCACTCCCAAGCTCACTGGTGGACTGAATTAAATGGTTGAGTCGGGAGAAGTTAAACATATTATTGATAAGGGTCCACCTTGTTTCGTATTGGAGATTAAGATTGGATCATTCAATCCAGTCTGTAGGTTTATTTTTGAATTTTTTTTAATAATTTAAATAATTTAATATGTAAAATTCGTCGAGTATTATATTTTTATAAAAAATCACGTTGATCAGATATCGATAGTAATTTAATCGGATCAGATTTTTGTCAACCACTTATGTTTTTATCGTTCATTTTTTTTTATATATAAAATTGATCTGATCAAATAGCTATCGATATCCGATCAACTGATTTTTTACAAGGATATAGTACTTGATGAGTTCTATATATTGATGGTTCAGATTATCGAAACGGGACTAAAAAATGAACCTATGAGTCGGACTGGACGGTTCAATCTTGATCTCCAACTGGAGACAAGCTGGACCGTATTAATAATGATATAATAATTATATTTATAAATTATAATGTATTTATAAAATGTTAATAAATCTCAAATAATGATATTATGAATTATTTTGTCCTTTATTTTATTTATGAATCCAAAGGTCTTATTCCAATGTGAATTACATAAATGGTCAAGTATAAACGCGTGTGTGTTATGTGTTGAAGGACAGATATGAATTTGTTCATAATATTGAAATTACTAAATGCAATACTTCAAAAAAAAAAAAAAATCAGTGTACTTTTTTCAAACATAACACTCTAATACTGTAACACACTAAAAAACTCTTTAGTGTACCTTTTCTAAACGTAAGACTCCAATTAACACACTAAAAAAATCCTTAATGTATTTTTTTTAAATGTAAAAATTAGTGTACTTTTTCCAAACATAACACTCTAATACTGTAACACACTAAAAAACTCTTTAGTGTACCTTTTCTAAACGTAAGACTCCAATTAACACACTAAAAAATTCCTTAATGTGTTTTTTTTCTAAACGTCACATTCTAATCAATTTAACACACAAAAATTCTTTAGTGTATTTTTCTCAAACATAACAACGTAACATTCCAAAAAAACATCCTTAGTGTATTTTTTCTAAATGTAACACTCTAATCAATGTAACACACATAAAAAATTTATTAGTGTACTTTTTCCAAACTTAACACACTAATGTAACACTCCAATGTAATATCAGAAAATCACATTAATATAAATGTTGATTTCACTCTCAACAACCCACCCTTCAGCCACCAATCCCCATAAAAAGATTCTTTCACAACTCACCTTTTCATTCTCATCCCAAAAATAAATAAAAAAATTGGAAAAATGAATCATAAAAGGGCATTCACTTAAACTCAAACTAGCCTATCACCCGTGCTATGCACGAGATAATTATAGATATATTTATATTTGTTTTAGATTTTTTTAATATAGAAATTATGTTTTTTAAGATTTTTTATAAAAATAATTTAACAATCTTATCACTAACCATAGTGTATGAGAGAAATTGAAAAGGGTATTGCAGTAATTATACACAGATTGTATCTATAATTATTTGTATGAGGGGATTTTAAATACTGATCAGGGAATTTTGACCAAATCAATAAATGCAGGGATGTGGAAAGACATATGGATTGAAAAAAGTTAATAAATACTGATCATGAAATTTTTACCAAATTAATAAATGCTGAGTTTTTTTCTTTTTAATAAAAAAATTTAGAAAATTCAAATTGGGATATTGAAACTCCCATAGGCCTTGGGGTTAAAAATCCCCTTTTGCTTAATATATAGTATAGATAGCACCAAATCAAATAAATACAACTTTTCAAAAATAAAAAGAACTAATTGGTTCATAAAAATCTCTTAGGACTAAATGGATTAACATTCTTCCATATAGGATTTATGGGTAAATTTTCCTTTATTATTTTATGTGTAATGAGAAGTGCTAGAGAGTTACAATTTAAACTTATAGCGACCCCGGTCTTTTCCCATTTGGTTGTTGTACCCAGACTTATGTTCCGTAGATTCAGTTGTTATTATATTGTTGTTGTTGTCCTTTAATTCCTTATTTTTGAGTTATAAGATATGTTGGGCAGGTTTTGTTACAGGTTGGTTGGGTTCGGAAACCAAGTGTTGCTGTTCAGTTTTTGGGTTGGTCGCTCAAGCGAGGGTTTGGTCGCTCGAGCGAGGGTTGTTTTTGTGTCTGGTGGCTCGAGCCAGGGTTTCTTCGCTCGAGCGAGCGATTGCGTCTAGTATAGACCTGAGAGCAGTGTTTCTTCGCTCGAGCGAGCTTTCTTCGCTTGAGCGAGCAGTCCTTCGCTCGAGCGTGCTTCTGGGTTGCAGACTTGAAGCATCGAGTTTTTGGCTCGAGCGAGATTTTCTTCGCTCGAGCAAGGTTTTCTTGTGTCTGGTCGCTCGAGCGACCAAGTCTTCGCTCGAGCGAGCCTGTCCAGTTTAAATACGCAGCAGCGGTTTTTAAAACGTTTTTTCACATCTTTTTGATCCAAAAACCCTAGTTCCGAGTTCTCTCTTTCTCTACTCACCTTCTCTCTTAGGTTTGATCTATTTAGGGTGTGTTTCTACCCTAGTTGTTTTATTAAAAAGATAGAGTGAGTCGAGAGCTTCATTTTAATCTGAGAGTTTGTGAATTTGGAGCACTTTGGAATTCGGGTCATCATCTCCGTCTTCTCTTTTGGGTTATTTTCTTCGAGGTAGGGATTTCCTACTCCATCTTATGAGTATTGTTCTAAGTTTTGGTACTTTAATATGTTGGGGGGTATTTTGGTAATTTGGGAAAAATCTAGTTGTTTTAATAAATTGATTGGCCTAATTCATTTGAGGAAAATTGGGAATATTAGTTGAATTCATGGAATTGGGGATTTATAAGTTAAAAGGGTGTAGTTAAATAATTTAATTACTCGCCTATTTAAATGTTGAGATTATTATTGTTGATACATTTATTTCTTGTTTAGAAATAACTGTTTTGGGCTATCGGTGGAGGATAGTCATGATTGTTGTAGACATTGCATGTGGATTAGGGATAACTGAAACTAATCACATTGGTTAAGTCATTAATTTTGACTGTTGAATTAATACAGACATTATGTGTATTGATTGTGGGTTGTATATGTTATGTGTTTACATACATGTATTGGTTGAGCATTGCATATGCATATTGTGTGGGAGGAGATAGGGGATGTACTCCACGGTTTAGGGGAAGATAGGGGATGGACTTCTAAACCGGATTTTGTTTGGGAGGAGATAGGGGATGGACTCCATTAGCATCACTTTTATGTGTGCTTATTTATATTGAAGTGTTTTATTGATACAGCACTAAAGTGTGTATCAATCTGGAAGTATGAAGTGTTTTGACATGAGCCTGAGTCTCATTTGTGTGTTGATTTTGGAAGTAATGTGAATATGCTATATAGTTCACAGTTGTAAGTTTGGCCAGGTTCTGAGCCATATTGATAATAATGGAAATTGATAAGTGTCATAGAC
Organism: Camellia japonica; assembly: GCA_030407325.1. NCBI lineage: Eukaryota > Viridiplantae > Streptophyta > Magnoliopsida > Ericales > Theaceae > Camellia > Camellia japonica. The sequence goes on from JAPPVO010000031.1 coordinate 31,098,359, forward strand.
ATTAGTGTCTTAAGACTGTATATTGATAAAATTGATTAACATGGTTAACCATCTATTGAATGCTATTGCTTTATTCAATGCTTATAATTGGTTTAGTATATTTCTATTGGGCTGTGGCTCACCCTATATGGGAACATCATTTTCAGGTTCAGGTGATAAGCTACCTCCAAGGACTTAGTTTGGAAGGACTTGGATTTGAAGACTAGTTTAGTTATTTGTTTTGTTTTGATATTACATGTAATCACAAGCCGATGGCTTAATTTGTAGTTGAGTTAGTACTCACTTTTTGTGTCCAAGTGTTGGTTTGGAAAGATGTAAGCCCATAGGGCATTTACTTTCATTATTACATGTAATGTCTTTATTTAAGGATACTCTGATGAATGAATTATGGTTTATTTTCTTAAGTAATGCATCTTATTATTGTGTATGTTATGAGTTATTTTTGAGGGCGTTACAACTTGGTATCAGAGCGTACCAGGTTTGAATACTTTGGGTACGTGGGAAGTGATTAGTATCACAATGGGTTCGTCTCGTTTGATAGAGACTTAGCTGTACTGTTATATGCTTATATGATAACATGTTTATGTGATTATGTGGGTATGGAACGTAGTTTCTAGGATGTTGATTGGACCCTTGAGTTTCTAGTAGTCTTGTTGGAAAGGCACTTGATCACTGCTGCTTTCAACCGGAACTATAGTAACGCTTTGGGACTATCATTATCCGAGAATGAAATTCGTAGGTGCTTATGTGATTATGTGCTTACGTGGAATGAATTATTGTTGTCCAATGCATTAGGACGCGAGTGTTTAGCTTCGGCACATTTATTAATGTGCTAACGTCTTTGTTTCCTTTAATAGGATGTCAGGACGAGGACGAGGACGCGGTAGGCGTGGTAGGCCGGGTAGGCAGGAAGTGCCAGTGCCGGAGGAGATTCCGGTAGTACAGGAGATTCCAGCAGTGCAGGAGGGAGTTGGTCAGGCCAATGTGGCCGAGCCAGTAGGCTAGCAGGCTATGAGAGCTTTAGCCCGAGAGATAGCAGGGGCATTCAGGGAGTCAGTTGGCATTCTTAGGGCTGCGAATCCAGCCCAGGTTGTTGTTGCAGATGCAGGACCTTCTTTTCTGAAGAGGGAGTTCTTCCGGTCCAATCCGGACGAATTTGTGGGTGATCCTAAAGAGCCGCTTAAGGCAGATGAATGGCTCGAACAGACAACGAAAACGTTTGAGATGCTTGGCATCGAAGACGAGGGGTTGAAGGTGACCTTGGCATCTTTCCAGCTGAAGGGGGATGCAGGTCAGTGGTGGAAGTTCACCAAGGGTCGCATAGGGGGTACGTGGGAGGCTTTTGTGAATGCTTTCCAGGAGAGGTTCTTATCCCCAACAGTCAGGGAGAAACTGAGAGACCAGTTCTGTCAGCTTAAGCAGTCGAGTTCTTCAGTGGCCAAGTTTGAGGCTGCATTCACTAGTTTGTCCAGGTTTGCACCCGAGTTGGTGGTCTGAGGAACGCCGTTGCATTGAGTTTTGAGAAGAAGTTGAGGCGTGGCCTCAAGCTCAGAGTTGGGGGAACTATGATTCGGGATTATGGGCGTATGGTTGATGCTGCAGCCCATATGGAGATCATGATGCAAGAGGAGGAGGAAGGGCAGAAAGGCTCCAAGAGGAGTCAGGATGGTCAGAGTGATGGTAGGAGACAGAAGGGTTTTAACCCTCAGCAGTCTCAGGGTAGCTTTTCTAGATTGACTTTTCCTGTGCCGAGTGCTAGTTCGGGGAAAGGCAGTCAGGGAAACATCACCTGTTTCAAGTGTGGTCAGCTGGGCCACAAGTCTCCAGTTTGTCCTCAGAGGGGAGGAGTACAGAGAGCAGCATCTTCTTCGGCTCGATCTCAGAGCCAGAGTCAGGGTAGAGGTCAGCCGCTCACTTGTTTTCAGTGTGGTCAGGCAGGGCACATGAAGAGGTATTGCCCGCAGTTGGGTGGCACACCTGGTGCATCTGGTTTGAGGCAGACTCAGGGTCAGCAGCCAGCACAGTCGGGTCAGGCCTCGAGGGCCAATCAGGGGGCTTCATCGTCCCAGTCTGTACAGCAGTCTTATGCTCCTAGGGGTGAGCAGGTTGATCAGAGACCATCTGGGCGCGTGTATGCTGTTTACGCGCAGGATCTTGTACCGGCTCCATCTGTTGTGAGAGGTACTTCTTGTTTTGCAACTCGGTTGCTAATGTTTTGATTGATACGGGTGCATCTCATTCCTTTGTGTCTGCTGCATTTGCATCTGTTTTGGAGTTGGAGTTAGCTCAGTTAGCGTCTCCTATTTGTGTAGTGTCACATTTTGGGGGTGAATTGATCTTGAAACAAGGTGTTAGGGGTTGTGATATAGAGGTCGACTATCATAGACTTCCGTTTCCTTTTGTAGTTATGCCCATGAAGGGCTTTGATGTTATTTTGGGTATGGACTGGTTATCGTCATACCGGGCAGTTATTGATTGCTATCGCCAGAGGGTCACTTGTTGTACCGTGGGCAGTGAGTGTTTTCATTTTCTGGGAGACCGGGTTGGTAGTGTTTTGCCACCGGGGTATGGTTCGCGAGGGCGGAGTGAGCTTAGTGGTCTACTTGCTAGCTTTGAGAGTGGTGATTGTGATGAGACCCAAATTGTGTTGCCACGGGTGGTGTGTGAGTACTCGGACGTCTTTCCCGAGGACCTTGTTGGTTTTCCACCGCATCGAGAGATTGAGTTCTCTATTGACCTAGTGCCCGGTACGGCGCCAATTTCTATGGCACCTTATCGTTTTGCCCCAGCCGAGTTAGTTGAGTTGAAGATTCAGCTCCAGGAGTTGCAAGATAAGGGCTATATCCGTCCTAGTGTTTCGCTGTGGGGAGCACCGGCCCTCTTTGTTAAAAAGGAAGGTGGTGCTTTGAGACTGTGTATAGATTACCGGAAATTGAATCAGGCTACGGTTAAGAATAAGTACCCTATGCCTCGTATAGATGATTTGTTCGATCAGTTGAAGGGTTCCCGTTGTTCTCGAAGATAGACTTGAGATCGGGTTATCATCAGTTGAGAGTCAGGGAGGAGGATATTCCGAAGACGGCATTCCGTACGCGGTATGGCCACTATGAGTTTTTGGTGATGCCATTTGGGCTCACCAATGCACCGGCAGTGTTATGGATTTGATGAACCGGATATTCCGGGAATTCTTGATCGTTTTGTAGTCGTCTTCGTGGACGACATTCTTATCTATTCACCTTCGGAGGAGGAGCACAAGGAACACTTGAGAGTGGTGCTTGAGTTACTTAGAGCCCATAAGCTTTATGCTAAGTTTGGGAAGTGTAAGTTTTGGCTAGAAGAGGTCAAGTTCTTAGGCCATGTAGTTTCTGGGGAAGGAGTGTCAGTTGATACATCCAAGACTGAGGCAGTGCAAGATTGGGCACAGCCTAAGAGTGTGTATGAAATCCGCAGTTTTCTGGGATTAGCTGGGTATTATCGCCGGTTTGTGAAGGATTTCTCCAGGTTAGCTTCGCCTTTGACTAAATTGACTCGGAAGGGAGTCAAATTTGTATGGAGTGAGACTTGTGAAAAGTCGTTTCAGGAGTTGAAGGTTAGATTGACCACCGCTCCGGTTTTGATTATTCCGGAGAGAGGGTTGGGTTATGCTGTTTACTGTGATGCCTCACGAGAGGGTTTGGGTTATGTGTTGATGCAAGAGGGGAAAGTGGTTGCTATGGCTCACGTCAGTTGAAAATTCACGAGAAGAATTACCTACGCATGATTTAGAGTTAGCAGCTGTGATATTTGCCTTGAAGATTTGGAGGCATTATCTTTACGGTGAGAGGTTCGAGGTATTCTCGGATCATAAGAGTCTGAAATATCTGTTCACACAGAAAGACTTGAACTTGAGGCAGAGGAGGTGGATGGAGTTCATTGGGGATTATGACTTTGAGTTGCACTATCATCTGGGGAAGGCCAATGTGGTGGCCGACGCCCTTAGCAGGAAATCTGTTGGTGACATAGCTAGTATAGCCATCCGGGAGTGGGAGATGTTGGGTGCACTTGGAGAGTTTGATTTGCTTCTGGGCGAATCCGTTGAGGCGACGGCCTTGTTTTCTGTTGTTGCGCAGCCTACACTTGTGACTCGAGTGTTAGAGGCTCAGAGGGGTGACCTTGAGGTAGAATCCCTTCGAGAGAAGATCTCCAGTGGGAAGGTTGAGAAGGGTTTGACGGTGTATCCCGACCTGAGTGTGAGATACCGAGACCGTCTGTTTGTGCCGGAGTCTTGCCGAGAGGAGGTACTCCTAGAGTTTCATCATTCGCGCCGTGCGGTGCATCCGGGAGGCACTAAGATGTATCGGGATTTGGGTCGCCAGTTTTGGTGGCGGGGTATGAAGAGAGATGTGGCAGCTTTCGTGTCTAAGTGCCTTACTTGTCAGCAAGTGAAGGCCGAACATCAGAGACCAGCGGATTTGTTGCAACCCTTGCCTATTGCCGAATGGAAGTGGGAGCATGTTACTATGGACTTCGTTGTAGGTCTTCTGAGGACTCAGCGAGGTAGTGATGCTATTTGGGTGGTTGTAGACCGGTTGACTAAGTCGGCGCACTTCATTCCTATGCGTGTGAGAGATTCGGTAGATCATCTTGCCGACTTGTACATTCGGGACATAGTGAGGTTGCACGGGGTCCCAGTGACGATCGTCTCAGATAGAGATCCTCGTTTTACTGCTAGGTTGTGGCAGAGTTTGCAGAGTGCCTTAGGCACTAAGTTGACCTTAGCACGGCTTATCATCCTCAGACTGACGGGCAGTCCGAGCGTACTATTCAGATCCTTGAGGATATGCTTCGAGGTTGTGTTCTTGATTTCAGTGGGTTGTGGGAGAGGCACTTGCCTTTGGTGGAATTTGCCTACAACAATAGTTTCCAGTCTAGTATCGGTATGGCACCGTTTGAGGCCTTGTATGGCCGACCGTGTAGGTCTCCAGTTTGTTGGGCCGATGTGGTGATGCACCTCTGTTGGGTCCGGAGTTGGTGAGGGAAACGACGGAGAAAGTTGAGCTTATCCGTAAGAGGCTTGTTACAGCCCAGAGTCGTCAGAAATCTTATGCCGACCGTAGGAGGAGACCTTTGGTGTTTGAGGTGGGTGATCATGTCTTTCTGAAGGGTTTGGTCGGCTGGGTTCGGAAACCAAGTGTTGCTGTCCAGTTTTTGGGTTGGTCGCTGGAGCGAGGGTTTGGTCGCTGGAGCGAGGGTTGTTTTTGTGTCTGGTGGCTCGAGCCAGGGTTTCTTCGCTCGAGCGAGCGATTGCGTCTAGTATAGACCTGAGAGCAGTGTTTCTTCGCTCGAGCGAGCTTTCTTCGCTCGAGCGAGCAGTCCTTCGCTCGAGCGTGCTTCTGGGTTGCAGACCTGAAGCATCGAGTTTTTGGCTCGAGCGAGGTTTTCTTGTGTCTGGTCGCTCGAGCGACCAAGTCTTCGCTCGAGCGAGCCTGTCCAGTTTAAATACGCAGCAGCGGTTTTTAAAACGTTTTTTCACATCTTTTTGATCCAAAAACCCTAGTTCCGAGTTCTCTCTTTCTCTACTCACCTTCTCTCTTAGGTTTGATCTATTTAGGGTGTGTTTCTACCCTAGTTGTTTTATTAAAAAGATAGAGTGAGTCGAGAGCTTCATTTTAATCTGAGAGTTTGTGAATTTGGAGCACTTTGGAATTCGGGTCATCATCTCCGTCTTCTCTTTTGGGTTATTTTCTTCGAGGTAGGGATTTCCTACTCCATCTTATGAGTATTGTTCTAAGTTTTGGTACTTTAATATGTTGGGGGGTATTTTGGTAATTTGGGAAAAATCTAGTTGTTTTAATAAATTGATTGGCCTAATTCATTTGAGGAAAATTGGGAATATTAGTTGAATTCATGGAATTGGGGATTTATAAGTTGAAAGGGTGTAGTTAAATAATTTAATTACTCGCCTATTTAAATGTTGAGATTATTATTGTTGATACATTTATTTCTTGTTTAGAAATAACTGTTTTGGGCTATCGGTGAAGGATAGTCATGATTGTTGTAGACATTGCATGTGGATTAGGGATAACTGAAACTAATCACATTGGTTAAGTCATTAATTTTGACTGTTGAATTAATACAGACATTATGTGTATTGATTGTGGGTTGTATATGTTATGTGTTTACATACATGTATTGGTTGAGCATTGCATATGCATATTGTGTGGGAGGAGATAGGGGATGTACTCCACGGTTTAGGGGAAGATAGGGGATGGACTTCTAAACCGGATTTTGTTTGGGAGGAGATAGGGGATGGACTCCATTAGCATCACTTTTATGTGTGCTTATTTATATTGAAGTGTTTTATTGATACAGCACTAAAGTGTGTATCAATCTGGAAGTATGAAGTGTTTTGACATGAGCCTGAGTCACATTTGTGTTGTTGATTTTGGAAGTAATGTGAATATGCTATATAGTTCACAGTTGTAAGTTTGGCCAGGTTCTGAGCCATATTGATAATAATGGAAATTGATAAGTGTCATAGACATTAGTGTCTTAAGACTGTATATTGATAAAATTGATTAACATGGTTAACCATCTATTGAATGCTATTGCTTTATTCAATGCTTATAATTGGTTTAGTATATTTCTATTGGGCTGTGGCTCACCCTATATGGGAACATCATTTTCAGGTTCAGGTGATAAGCTACCTCCAAGGACTTAGTTTGGAAGGACTTGGATTTGAAGACTAGTTTAGTTATTTGTTTTGTTTTGATATTACATGTATCACAAGCCGAGGGCTTAATTTGTAGTTGAGTTAGTACTCACTTTTGTGTCCAAGTGTTGGCTTGGAAAGATGTAAGCCCATAGGGCATTTACTTTCATTATTACATGTAATGTCTTTATTTAAGGATACTCTGATGAATGAATTATGGTTTATTTTCTTAAGTAATGCATCTTATTATTGTGTATGTTATGGGTTATTTTTGAGGGCGTTACAAAACTCTTATATCCATCTATAATGATGTGATAAGGAAGATAAGATCTATACAATTGAGTGTGTGGTAAATCAAATGTTAACATCTATCTTGCAATATCATTGTGGGTCAAATTATGAAATGTTTTTTTTTTTGTGAGTCTTAAACATTTTACTAAATATTATCGTTGTAATATTATTGATCTATTATGGGAATGATTAGAAAATTCTCTTTCAGGTACTTGTATCTCAATTAGTTCATAACATATTCTTATATTCTAATAAATCCTATTATTTGGATATTTGATCTACCAAATCCTAATTATCATATTTAAGATATTTTATAGACAATTTTTACTTTTACAAATATTTTTTGGACCCTTAGTAATTTACTGATGTAAACATTCATATTTGGCAATGTAAATATTCGCATGGATAGTGTGAATGTTCATATTGCGTGTGAACATAACATTCACAGAACATTCACACTATCAACGTGGATATTAATGCACGTTTCATCCTATTATTATTAGGGGTATTTTAGTAGTTATGTCATTCATAAGATTTATTAGAATATAAGAAAATAATTTGAACTAAGTGAAATATAAGTAGACGAAAAGAAATTTATGAATAAATGCTCCATCTATTATTCATTAACTCATGAATAATACTAGAGACCCATGAAATCACTCATAGTGATTTGACAATAATTGTGACTTATATCATTAAATATATGAGTAATGTTAGAGACTCACATATTTATATTCGCAAATTTACTCATAATGATATGACAGGAGAATTGAATCTACCATCATTAAATATGTAACCAATCAAAAATTAAAACATATTCTATCATATTATTATAAATAAAAGGGTAAATTACAAATACACTTCTTAAGGTTTGATTAAAATACGAATTACTCCCTGTAGTTTTGAAAATTACATTCCACCCCCTGAGATTTCTAATTTTATAACAAATTGTCCATTTTGTTAATAAATCATCAAGTCAATTAATAGTTTTTAATGATGTTAGAAATATGTTTTAATTAATAATTTAGATAATTTTATTATTGTATAGGAGAGTAATTATGAATTTTATTTTTTTAGTTAATTCTGTTAAATAAAAAATACTAATAAGAAGATATTTGTAATTTTTTAAACCACAAGAGAAAATCTATATTTTAAATAAATTTTTAAAAATGTATTTATAATTTATCCATAATAAAATTATGAATACTTTTTTAGAATGATAAAACATGACAATAAACAAATTGGATAGTTACTGTTACGAGAGAGAATGAAATTATCAGTACAAGAAGACAAAACTTCACTAAAATATATAGTCCCGTTTGCTAAGTGAGTTGGGTTTAGATTGATATTAAAAAACAAAAAAAGATTAGAAAATGTTAAATAAATTAATAAGATAAAATATTACATCTAAAACATAATATTATATTTTATTTTCTCACAAAAAAAAAAAAAAGTCAAGAAAACTAAAAAAATTCTTCCCAAATAAAATTAATTTAGTCAGGTTAAATTAATCAAAAAAATCAAAAAATCAAATTAAAAAAGGTCGAACCCATAATTTATGGCTTGAATAAAGGGGTGTTTGGGAAGAAAAAGTTTTGACTTTTTTGGTTAAAATAACAGTAAAAGACAAAATATGTTAAAATAGCTAATAAGGCAAAATATCACATCAAATCCATAATCATTTTACTTTTTCTCTCACAAATATTACATTCAATCCAACTATAAAAAAATCCAACTTTTTTCCTAAATACAACAATTTTAGCTTATTAAAATAGTCAAAAATTAAAATAGTCTACTAAAATACTCAACTTTCCAAACACCCCCTCATTAGTCGATAGAAAAAAAAATATTTTTTATTTATTTTTTATTTTTAATTTTAGTATAAGACAATACCTATTAGTAATACATAGCAATACCAGGTAAATTACACTTTGCACTCTTACTCTTTATACCAAATCTCATTTTGGTCTCTACACATGAAATCAGGATAGTCCACCCCCTGTACCTGTGGTCAAATCCCACTTTAGTCCCTACATATGAAACTGTAACAGTCAACCCCCTACACTTTTTCCTCAAATCTCACTTTGGTCCCTACATAAGTGTCAATGTCTTTCTTCTGTTACTTCATTTTTAAATCTTTAATAAAATCCAATCATGTGACAAAAATGTGACTATGAAATAAGGGTAAGAGAGTAAAATTATTTATGTTTCCCACCAATACACTTTGTTCTACGTGATAAGCATATGAGAGTTATATAATATGTAACACCCCGATTAATACTTTTTACAAAAATTATACAATAATCTATTTTGAAATACCTTAAGCTAAATTATTTAAATTGACATTTGAAAAATCATATGTACTTTTATGATTGTATGCACTCTAATTATATGGTATTGAATAGTTTCACAAATTAAGAAATTGTCAAATTTTGTATAGCTAAAAAATAAAATTTTATTTTATAAAATTTTATATTCAATATTGATCTTGTTTGATATATTTCATTGTGTAAACTCCAGAAATATAAATTTTATTAAAAATAAATATATATATATATATATATATAAAATAAAAATTATACAGTTTTTAAGTTTTGAAACAATAAAATAAAAACAAATCTATAAAAAACAAAAACAAAATAAAAGGTAATGAGTTAAGAGAAGTTGTAGTACTCGTGGGTCATGGTTATGTAGCGCCTAGCAGAGCTGTAATTGGTAGAGAGGATGAAACTTATAATTTTGTGTTAGGGAATGGGGCACAATGTTTGCTAATTAGTAGATACTATTGTCATACGGTGCACTTAAAATACTTAATAATTTTTCTTAACATTTAATGAATTGACAATTTTCAATTCCCTCCCCTCTTTTAGGGTAAAACAGTCAAATAAATAAGAATATTTTGAAAATGGGATCAATGAATCATAACTTATTGGTTAAAAACAATGAATCACAACTTATTGGAACACTAACCTTATAAATAGGATTTTGAGTAATTAAATTATTTAAGGATTAAAATCAAATAATTATTTTTCCTAAACAATAATCCTTCTCTCAACTTCTCCATGACTAATTTGTTTTCTTTGTTTTTTTATTTTTTTATTTTGGAAAACAAAGATCAATTTTCAATGTTTATGCTTATCTCCTAGAAGGCTATAGAAGATGTTGATCAAATCAAAGCTAAACATAAGGACCATGTAACGATACTAGAGTAATTAATTGATGGATGAAGGAGAGTCACACAATCAAGCTTATTCCATTGGCTTTCATTTGTTTTTAATTATTTCATTTTATATAAAGTTGGTCTTCTTAAGCTTATCTACTAATTAAATTAAAAGTTGATGCTGGGGAAGCAAAATATAAAAGAGTGAATTGTTGACCTTGTCTCTATATATATATATATGAAAAATGTTTAGAAATTCTAATTGAGCACCCTTAATTCATTCATAATGATGTGGAATGGATCCTATTCTTCACTTATTGTCCTTTCTCTCTCTTAGGGGTATAAATTTGGCCCGGTCCGGCTCACCCAAGCTAGGGCTTAGGCTTGCCCATGTTGAGCTACGTGGGCTCTCACCAAAATTCAGGTTGGGTCGGGCCGGCCCACCCCACACAGGCCAAAAAATTAGGCCCAGGATTGGGGGTATTCGGGCGTTGAGCAAGCTAGGTCTTGGGCCGGGCTTTGAGCGGGCCGATAAGTTGGGCCACGAGTCGGGCCCATGGGCCAGATTGGGCTTTAAAATGATGGCTCAGGCCTAAGCCCAGGGTCCCGAGTAGGCTAGGGCCCGGGCTTAACTGGGCCGTCCATGGACCGCGGTCCATTTTTACACCCCTACTCTCTCTATCTCTTTCTATTCTCTCTCTTCCACTTCATTAATGATCAAAATAGGGATAATATATTAGAGAATGTATCACCACTCATTTTTATATGGTTCTAGTTGTGAGGTAATACTAATAAAACAATTGCCTTAAGTAAAGGGCTCTTAAATTAATTTTAACTTTTATAGTATTAGTAGTTTAAGAAAAAAATAAATTACATTGATTTTATTTATTTATTTATAGATTTATATAAAATATAGTAAGTTCTACCAGTTTAGTATAATTATATTGAGCTCCCTTAATATTTTAATTTACATAACACTTAACTTATTTTCTTATTAGTAATTCATTAGTTATATAGATAAAAAAAAATATTGTCATCTCTTTTATACTGAAATGTTTATTTTACCTTGTTTAGTTTTGTGTTTTTACATTATTTACATTAGTTTTGGTTTTTTTTTTGGGAGGGGGGGGGTGAGTATTAGTTTCGATCTTTTTAAACTTACTAAAAGAGATATCAATGTAATTATACTAAAATTATGAAATTGAGAGAGAGAGAGAGAGAGGGGTTTGGAGTTGTAAGCATGGATAGAATCAAAACTTTATTATTGTAGGGGCCAAAAGACATATATCTATCAATTCTATTATTAAAAGGCAACAACTATTTTGGAGTCTTGAAGCCATTGCCGTGTGGCATTTAGATAGAGACTTAAGAAACCAATCATAACTAATCACTTCCACATTCCCACTTTCCTATATTTGTTTTCCACTTTCTCACTTTTGTTTCCAAACTGCTGTGCAGTTCCAAATTGAAGTAATTATCAGGGTTTGCAGATGCTTGTTCTTTCGACAACTACCAAATCAACACCACAGATACAAAGTTAACCATCACCAAAAATCAAAGGAATCAGAAAAGCAACTAAAAATATGAGAGAGAGAGAGAGAGAGAGAGAGAGAGAGAGAGAGAGAGAGAGAGAGAGAGTACCTTCTTGCCGAAGAGAGTTTGACTGATGAAGCGAGAATGGCTCCAATGATGGTGGACTTGGTGAGAAGCTTGAGAATAGTCCCAGGCTTCCACGTTTGGTTTTTGGGGTTCTATTAATTTAAATTTTATATTAATATTTTGGTTTTTTTTATTATTTGTTTTTATGTATATCAAATCTTTTTAAGTATAATGGTTGATTTCCTTTGTGTATATTAAATTTGTTTCATTGTAACTGTTTATTTTTTTGTGTGTCTATCAAATCTATGTGATTATAAGTGTTCTAAATGTTTTGGGTTTGTATTTTTATATTTTTTTGTGAAGTACTATTAATTATACGTTTTATAGAAAATAAAAGGGAAAATTATTTATAAGTCCTATTAGGGAAACTTATGCTACATATGGTCCTACTAAAAAACTTATGTTCCCATAAGTCCTGTAGGAAGTTTGTTGACACATTTACCCTCAATATTAGTTGTTAATATCATAAATAATAGTAAAACAATATATAGGAAATTGATATAAACGTAACGTAACGTGACACCTACATAAACGTAACGTGACACCTATACGTAACGTGACATCTACATAAACGTGACGTGACATATCTACATAAACGTAACGTAATGTGACACCTACATAAACGTAACGTGACATCTATATAAACGTAACGTGACATATCTACATAAACGTAACGTAACGTGACACCTATATAAACGTAGCGTGACACCTATGATATATGGTAACATTTAATTTTTTATATAGGAAATTAATTTTATTTATTTTTTGGAGGTTGACACGCTCTCGACTCACTCTCCAGACGAGGAGTACCTTGGAGAGCGACACCAGCCATCGATTTGGTCCGGTGATGCGGAGATCATAGAAGCATTTTACGGGTTCTCAACTGAGATCAGACGAGTAGAGAGAGAGATTGAGAAAAGGAACAGTGATCCGAAACTGAGGAATAGGTGTGGAGCCGGGGTGTTACCGTATGAGCTTCTTGCATCGAGTTCTGAGCCTGGGGTAACATGTAGAGGTGTCCCCAATAGTGAGCCCAAATTAGGCTCGTAACATAGTCATAGGCAGGCGTTACCTTTTATGATTAATCTTTCACTATTTCCTCCTCATATATTTTTGCATATGTAAATCCTGGATGGACAAATGTGCTCTCATTAGCTTAGTGATGTATATGCATAGAAGTAATTCCAAGCATATTATTTGTATTATATATCAAATACCCATATCAGTTATTAGTGAGTTGAAAGTTTTATTTGGTTTGCCAATTCACCTCAGAAAGTGTTATAGTGGGTCATAGTTTATTTAAGTTCTTAAAATAAAGGGAGACTTATTTATAAGTCTTTTTTTAGACATTTATGCTAGGTTGAAATTAAATCAGTAACATTTTCACATTCAATTTAAAAAAATAAAAACTTATTAAGTTTACGAAATGTAATGTGACACGTTACGTTACGTTTATGTAAGTGTCACGTTACGTGTATGTAGTTGTCACGTTACGTTACGTTTATGTAGGTGTCACGTTACGTTCATATTGGTGTCACGTTACGTTACGTTTATATAGGTGTCACGTTACGTTACGTATATATAAGTGTCACGTTACGTTACGTTTATGTAAGTGTCACGTCACGTTACATTTATGTAGGATCTTGTGGAATACATTCTTATGAAAATAGGACTTGAGACTCTATAAGAAATTATACAGGACTTAGCCTAGTATAAGTGTCTGAAAAAGGACTTATAAATAAGTCTCCCAAAATAAAAAGTTCCATTATGTTATCAAGTTCCTTGGAGAGAAAAAAAAAACATACAATACAAGTTGATTATTATTTTTCTTTCTTTGTGTATATCAAATATGTTTCACTGTTTATTTATATATATATGTGTATCAAATCTGTTTTACAGTGAGGGTTCTAATAAGAGTATTGGGTTTGTAATTTTTAAATTGACTTGGGTTTGTAGTTTTTAAAAAAATTGTTTTGTTTGGATTCCCATATTTTGTGTGTGTATTTTTTTAAGAAAGTATACAGTGTTATTAAAAACATTTTTTTAAAAAAAATTTACTATTTTTTATTTTTTTTTATATTAATAGGTTTTACTATTATTTTTCTTTGTATATATCAATTCTCTTTGATTATAAGTGTTTTAAGAGTCCTGGGTTTATATATCTGAATTTTTTTTTGTGTTTGTGTGGTTATAATTTATGTTTTTTAAAAATTGGTTTTTTGTTTTCTTAATTTTATGTGTGTGTTTTTTAAAAAACAATTCAGCATTCTTAAAATTTGTTGCATTTTTTTAAAATAACAGTATTAAAATTTGATTTTAAAATTTTTTTTTTTTTTGCAGTTATATTATTTTATTTTTTATATTAATAGTTTATTATTATTTTTATTTGTATATATCAAATCTTTTTTATTGCAAGTGTTCCAAGAGTATGGGTTTGTATTTTGATATTTTGTGTGTACACTGTTAATTATATTTTTTATTTTCTTCATTAAAAAGTAAAAGAAAATAAAAAAGTTTCATTATGTTATTAGGTTCTTTGGGGGAAAAAATAGACTATTACTTTTCTTAGTTTATATCAAATCTATTTCACTGTAATTGTTATTTTTCTTTATGTAAATTAGATCTTTTTTATTGTAAGTATTTTTTTTTTGGCTACCGTAAGTATTCTAAGAGTATTAGGTTTGAAATTTTTTTAAAAGAATATTTGTTTATTATTATTTTTGTGCATGTATTTTTTTTTTTTTTAAAAATAAGTCGGTATTCTTAATATCAAATATTATATTAGACATAGTTATACTGCTATACAAATGATTCATATGTGCAGTATTAGAAAAAAAAAATGAATTTCATATTATAACTTCAAACGAGTTTGCACACAAATCGCGTGTGTCCGGCCGCTAATAAATTATATATATACACAAAAAAAATTTAAATATCATAGAAACAATTTTTGGTAGAAAATAAAAAGAGAATACAAAATAGAAGAAAAATAAGATATACATCTTTTATACTAAAAAATTATTTTATTTATGAAATAAGATATATATTTAAAAGTATTAAACTTTTCACAAAAACCGGGCCTAGCCCCTCCATAATCTTCTATTGAGCATAGTGCGAGAGGGGTTTGGAGTTGTGAATAGAGCGAGGTTCATTTCTGTAGAGGGCTGGTGTGGGCCCGAAATTATGAATTTTACTTGAGGCGGACCTCAAGACTTACAACAATGGGCCAAAAAATCACAGCCGACCCAAAAAAAAAAGAAAGAAAAAGAGCTTCATAATAATAATAATAATAAATAGAGCTCTAAGCTACATGTTGACAAAATTTAAAAAATAAAAATTTGATAAATATAATATACGAAAACAAGTGGTAATTAACCATCAAGATTAAATAAAAAAAAGTATTTAAAATAAGATTTTAACACTAATATATATATATATATTTAAGATAATGTATTTTTGTTGTCTATTTTAGAATTAATCTAATAAAAGTTTATAATAATAGGGTCTCTTTTCCAAAACGAAATTGAGTTAAAATCAAATATTTTTATAAATAATTTCATTTAGTTGAGACTAGTTTTATGAAATTTAACTTATGAGAAAAAAATTTAATTTTGCCACACTTTACTTAAGAGTGAAAAATTTGGCATGACAAGTTAATAAGACACAAATTAAATATGGACCAAAAATGACATGATACGATCACATGAAAAAATAAACATATTATGTTAGCATTGAGGCAATTCTAATCAAACTCGAAATGAAACAACATGAAAATGACCAATACGATATGGCGCCCATCCCAATTCTTACCCCCTCCAACACCACCCACTATTCATCACCACCACATTCGACCACCCAACCAAGGATGAAACCAGAAAATATGTTTACAAGGGGCTAAGTGTAAAAAAGATAGTTCTCAACACAAGGTTTTCAACGTTACGGGATTTGGGAAGTGTCAAATGTGGATAACTTTATCTCGTGTGAAGAGACTATTTTCGTGATTCAAACTAGACACCTAAAATCAAATCAACACAATTTATGATATTACATAATATAATTGGAGATCATTCCCTATGCATTGCAAGGCAACTTTTGAAATAAATGAGTAATAGAAGTTGTTTTCAAAAAATTAGAGTGATCATCCCATGTACATTGTAAAAATAGTAATGAAATAGAGGTGAATAAAAGAAATTTTGAAAACTTTGAAAGGCTATTTTATATACATATCAAAATATTCTTAGAATTGATGGGTAATAATATAATTTTGACAAATTTTGGGGGGCCGTGGCTGCCCTAGGCCATGGCACAACTTTGTCCTTACACCCAACCTCCCAATAATGCTTGTCCTTCGACCACCACCTTTCGAGGCCTATGATCATTTTTGACTCTATATCAATTATGTTCAATCACCACTTCTCATAACCAGCAATAACCTTTGACTACCATTTTCGAGAGCAACCTTAGGCGTCCACGCCAAACAACAAACAGTAACCCATTGTAGTAGTATCACTTGATCACAGCACAACAAGACTCACGGCCCAACACCACACAACATATCAGGGATCCAATTAAGACATAACATTAAGTAGAACTGCAAAAGGTTAATTTTAATTTCAAATCAAGAACACATAAAAATAAATAAACGGGCTCAATTTTATCACTTGTGATTTGACTCATTTGTAAGTTACCTCTATATTTTAATAATAGGCAGCTTTAATTGTTTTGATACTATGCTCAATTTCATTAAAAAATCATTCAAACTAACAAAAAGTGATTAACACGTTTGTTCTAACAGAGTTGAAATCAAAATTTAAAATAGAAACACGAGAATGACATTTCTTTATCTTTTTTCATCGTAAATCCTAACTAAAGCCAATTATACACATTATTATAAAAATAATTATACTCATAATAAAATCAAATTAATTATACATGTTATTATACACATAACATAATATTGATTTAGTTTGTTCGTTTGGAAAGTGAGTTGGCTTTTTAGTTTTTTGACTTTTTTGGCTATTTTAACCTGGGGTTAAAAAGCCTTGTTTGGGAAGGGTTTTTAGCTTTTTTGTGAGAGAAAGAATGTAATGATTATGGGTTGGATGTGATGTTTTGTCTAATTGAGCTAAAAAGACTATTTTGTTTTTTGTGGCTAAAATAGCCAAAAAAGCCCCAAACTTGGCTTCCCAAACGAAGCCATTTATCTTTTTCAATTAATAATACACATGATAAAATTAAATTACAAATTAGTTAATATTTGATTTAGGGGCTATTTGCCATGCACTATATAAGTGCACTTAACTTATTTAGATAAGTGTAGTTATTTAGGTCACATTATCTCTCTATTTTTTTGTATATCTTTTCATAAAAAGTTAAAAAATATACTTATTTAGATCATCTCAAATACCCCATTAATTTAAGTTTAATTTGGTTAATATTTGATTAAGTATAAAATTACATAAACATTTAGCAAAGAAAGAATATTAACATATGAGAGAGAGTGGATAAGAATAGGAAGATATAGAGAGCCAATTTGGTCATATAGTGTTAGGTCCCTAGTTGCTAATTCCGCGAACAAACTTGATTTAATAGAGTGGTAATTTTTTCATTTGTTTTGGTCTTCCCGCTTGAGCGGGAACATTTGCGCTTGAGCGGAGTTTGCACTATCTCAGTAGTTGTGCTTGTCTGCACAAATACTGGGAAGTGTGTTTTCGCGCTCGAGCGTGAGTTCTAGCGCTCGAACATGAGACTCGTTTTATCGCATGCATTTTAGTGACTTCGCTCGAGCGAGGTACGCAGCTCCTGTTTTCTATATATATGTGTTTAAGTCGTTTTTTAGGGTTAAGACTCCTAGATCTGTTTTGGGAGCTCTAGGGTTTTGTTTTGGGGCTAGTTTGATAGTTTTCCTTTGATGCTTGCTTGAGTATTATACTCACATGGTTGGATAATATACATCAAAGGGTTGTTTGAGTGATCTTCTTCAAGAGTGTTTTTCTTCGGTGGAATCTGGAGATTCAAGCGTGGAGTGTTGAAGGAGTTTGATGTTGTGCGCAGTCGTTGATTCGACAATGGATGTTGTGGATTCAACATCAATATAATCAATTCCGAGATGAAGGTTGCAGTGAAAGATATACAGATTGTGGAAGACAAATTGATAGCGTTGGTAATTTGTTTGGTATATTTGTAATCTTTATTTCTTCAGTAATGGATTGATCTGTGGTATTTCGCCTGTGGTTTTTTTTTATCACAATTGGAGGTGCTCTAATTGTGGTTTTTCCACGTAAAAATCATTTGTGTCGATTTATTGTTTCAAAAATAACAATCTACATCACGTTCGTACGTGCTTGATGATTTAGATTGTTAGTTTTAGTTGGTTGGAAATGGGTACAATTAATTCTTGATCTAATCATGAATCACTTAGGTTTTTCAATTGGTATTAGAGGAGGTAACTCTTTGTTTTTATCAAAACTATAGGAGTGTGATTTTATGTGATTGGTGATATGGATTCATTTCGCAAAGGTAACTCGACTTATAGACCTCCGTTACTTGATTGTACAAACTATTCTTATTGGAAAGCTCGTATGAGAGCGTTTTTAAAATCTATCGATGAGAAAGTTTGGCACTGTGTGATCTATGGGTGGAGTGAACCTATTGTCACCATTGATGGTGTTGATATTCCCAAACCCCTTGATAAATGGGATGCATTCGATTATCAAAACTCGAGTTGGAACAATAAGGCTCTCAATTCCCTTTTTTGCTCCGTCACACCTGAAGAGTTTCGTCGTATTTGCACGTGTGAGGTAGTAAAAGAGGCTTGGGACATTCTTGAAACGATTCACAAGGGTACTACTTCTGTTAAAAGGTCAAAACTTCAACGTCTCACCTCTACCTTTGAAACTCTTTTTATGCGTGATGATGAAACGTTTGATGATTTTTATGCTAAACAGTGACATCGTGAATTCCTGTTTCATACTCGGTGAAAAAATCCCTGAAGCTAAGGTTGTTGGAAAAATTTTGAGGTCTTTACCTGAGAGGTTCTAATCAAAAGCGACAGCTATTGAGGAGACTCAGAATGTTGATACCCTCAAGCTTGATCAGTTGGTTGGAAACTTGCAGACTTATGAAGCCCACCAGATTTCTAAGAAAAAATAAAAAGATAGTGTGGCTTTCACTAATACTCATGAGACTGCAAAAACTCCTGCGACTGAGTTTGATCTAGAGTCTGAGATGACGGCTATGTTTACTAAACAGTTCAAAAAAAATTTAAAGAAAAAAAGGCCTAATTTCAAGGACCCTATTTCAAAAAATAAAAGTAATGAAAAACCCAAAACTTTTCTACTAAAACTTGCTCCAAAAACTGAAAAGAAGATTGCGAAGGGGCAAGGGGTCAAATGTTATGAATGTCAAGGGTTTGGATATATTGCTCTTGAATGTCCATCGAAAAAGAATCGGAAGAAAGTCTATACAGTGACTTTGGATGATGAAAGCGGATCAAAGTAAGAACCCAAAGAAACCGAATTCGGTGAAGACAGAGATAGTGCTTTCATGACATTCTGGTCCACTTTCACTCAACCTCCTCCAAAGCCAGTGGAATTTGCTCGTGGTCATAATCTACACCGTGCTCCTACTTTTGATGGGAGTAATTACTTGTACTGGAAGATCAAAATGAGGGCGTTTCTGAGAGCTTACGACCCTGAGGGCTGGCAAGCCATTGAAGAGGATGTTGA
The DNA here is from genome assembly GCA_030407325.1 of Camellia japonica. Classification (NCBI taxonomy): domain Eukaryota; kingdom Viridiplantae; phylum Streptophyta; class Magnoliopsida; order Ericales; family Theaceae; genus Camellia; species Camellia japonica. Next base: position 31,117,887 of record JAPPVO010000031.1, read on the forward strand.
AAGCACTGATAATCCGAGCAATCTGAGAGTTCTGACTACCATTCATGAAGTAATTTCTGATGAAGAACAGCAACGGATTGCTCACTGCACAAAGGCCAAAGATGCATGAGACATTCTAAGTCAATTTCATGAAAGATGAGAGACATCTTCACCACCATCTATCTATCTTCATGCCTTAGTTGCTCGACTAGATGAGGTCTAGGAGAAAGATGAGCAAAAAGAAAATGATGTGACCTCGGAAGATAATGATGAGATTGATGGTGATAAACTACAACAAGCTTATGAAAAGCTTTATGATGAATCTCTGAATTTGTCCAAGATCAATGACAAACTCACTTTCAAGCTCAAAGCATGTGAAAGCGAGAATGTCAAGCTAAAAGGAGAAATTGCAACAGCAAAGCAAAATGTCATTAAGATCTCTAATGACAGGCAAGACTTATGTGGGAAACTTCTATCTTGTGAAACCGAAAGGAATGAACTTCTGAAAATATATGCCACATATGAAGAGAAGATTGAAAGCCTTGAGATGTCACAAGCTACATTGGAAGAGATGGTTGGCCAAAAAGATGAAGAACTTAAAGATGCTAGAGCCACAATTGCCATGTGGAACAAAGGTTCCAAGTCATTAGAAGACATCCTCGGGTCTCAACAAATGGGTTGTGACAAAAGTGGGCTAGGCTATGGTAATGTGACAGTTTACAAGAGACAGGCCTCTACATCACATGACCTAAAGACTTAAGCAAAGGGAAAGCTGAAGATGCACTAGGGTGATCCCTCTCTTCGTCTGCCTAATAGGGGTAAGATGAACAAAAGAGAGGTAAAACCTGTTTTTGTTTGTCATCATTGTGGTAGGTATGGCCACATTCGTCCTTATTGCTTTGAGTTGTTTGGTAAGGTGTCCCAAAAGAGTAAAAATTCTAATACTTTTGAGTTAGGAGACAACCTTACATGTCTAGGAGGAACACCAAGATACATGAGGGTGTTCACAACGTTAAGACATTTACCAAGACTGCCAATCTTGATTTTGTTAAGACCAAAAAGATATGGGTAAGAAAGGATGACTTGACTTGTTTTGTTGTTCACACTGCTCTAAAAGCATGTGACTCACACATGTGGTACCTTGATAGTGGGTGCTCTCGTCACATATTAGGTGACAAATCCTACTTCACCTCCCTTGAAAAATATGAAGGAGAAATTGTTACCTTTGGAGATGGTGGCACTTCTAGAGTCATTGGTAAGGGCTCTATAAGTGTGGCTGGTCTTCCTAAGCTCGAAAATGCATTACTTGTTGATGGCCTTAAAACAAATCTTTTGAGCATCAGTCAAACGTGTGATTCCTACCATGAAGTATTATTTTCAAAAAATAAATGTGAAATTTTAGATAAAAAAGGAAATACTATCATGCATGGGGTTCACACATCTGAAAACTGTTATGGGATTGTTACCACTAATGATCTCATTTGCCACTCAGCCATCATAAGTAATATTGATCTGTGGCATCAAAGATTAGGTCACATGAATTTCAAAGACCTAACTAAGATAGACAACAAAGAGCTTGTGAAAGGAGTACCTAAACTGGGCAAGAATTTGAACCATGTGTGTGGACCATGTCAACTCAGGAAGCAAACCCATGCCCCTCATAAAAAGGTGAACAGCTTTACAACCAAACGTCCTCTTGAATGGGTTCATATGGATCTTATGGGACCCATTCGCACTGAAAGCATTGGAGGTAAAAGATACATTTTTTTAACCGTTGATGATTTTACTCATTTTTCATGGTAATTTTTTTAAGAGAAAAATTTGATACGTTTGATGCTTTCCAGGCCTTAGTCCTTAAAATCCAAAATGACCAGGGTGTTTCTATTGGGCGCATCATAAAAATCCGAACTGATCATGGTCGTGAGTTTGAAAATAGTTCGTTTTCGGATTTTTGTGATATGCATGGAATTAAGCATGAATTTTCTGCAACAATTACTCCACAACAAAATGGAGTTGTTGAGAGGAAGAACAAAGTTGTTCAAGAGATGGCTAGGGTCATGCTCTTTAGTAAGAAAGTTCCTCCAAAGTTTTGGGTTGAAACCTTAAATACTGTTGTTTATGTCATAAATCGTGTATTTAAGGCCCGGCACTTTACAAACTCCATATGAATTGTGGAAGGGATTGAAACCTAATGTAAAATACTTCAAAACTTTTGGGAGTAAATGTTACATTTTCAAAGACAGAGAGCCTTTGGGCAAATTTGACTCCCGAAGTGATGAAGGTATTTTTCTAGGGTATTCAACCAGAGCTTTTCATGTCTATAACCTGTGAAGTTCATCTTTAATGGAATCGATCAATGTGGTTATAGATGACATAGGTTCTCCTACTTCAGCAACAAATGAGGAAGAAAATGGTAAGTCTCCAATTCTGGATACTGAACCACAAAGTCAAAGAGAAGCTGAGGTCCAAGCACAAAAAGGTGAGACAGCACCAACTTCTCCGGTAAGTTAGAGTCCAAAGAGTGCACAAAGAGACACCACTCCGGATGCCTATGTCACCACTAGTCCAAAGTTCAAACCATCAGCAAGGGTGAAACTGAATCATCTGACTCAATAGGTGTTTGGAAGTGTCTCTGATCGAATGAAAACCTGAAGACAAATTCGGGATGAGGTATCTCATATGTGTTATGTTTCATTAATTGAACCTAAGAATATAAAAGAGGTCTTACTAGATGATATTTGGGTCAATGCTATGCATGAAGAATTAGGTCAATTTGAATGTAACGATGTTTGGACTCTTGTTCCCAGACCTAGAGACATGAATGTGATAGGTATCAAATGGATTTTAAATAATAAATCTGATGAGAATGGTACTGTAGTTAGAAATAAGACTAGGTTAGTTGCTTAAGGCTATACACAACTAGAGGGTATTGACTATGATGAGACGTTTGCCCCAGTTGTACATCTTGAATCTATTCATATTTTACTTGGTGTTGCATGCTTTCTTGGTTTCAAATTGTTTCAAATGGATGTGAAAAGTGCCTTTATGAATGGGTTATGTTGAGCAACCAAAAGGATTTGAGGACCCAAAATGTCCAAACCGTGTCTACAAGTTAGACAAAACTTTGTATGGTTGAAACAAGCCCCTCGGGCTTGTATGATAGACTTACTACCTTTCTTCTTGATAATGATTTTCAAAGGGGTAGTTGGACAAGACTTTATTTGTGAAACATACTAAGTCTCATATACTTGTTGCTCAGATTTATGTTGATGATATTGTGTTTGGATCCACTGTTGATCATCTTGTGAAATACATTTCGGATTGCATAACACATGAGTTTGAGATGAGTATGATGGGAGAGTTGTCTTATTTCTTAGGTCTTCAAATTAAACAGTCTCATTCGAGTATGTTTGTTTCTCAGACTAAATATGCCAAAAACCTTGTGTCAAAGTTTGGCCTTGAGTCGGCCAAACATGCACGCACTCCCATGAGCACCAGTCTTCACATTTCCAAAGATTTTTCTGGTACTGATGTTGATCCTACCCTTTATAGGAGTATGATAGGGAGTCTCTTGTACCTCACAGCCAGTCGTCCTGACATTGCATTTAGTATAGGTGTTTGTGCCCGTTATCAAGCTTGTCCTAAAGAGTCTCATCTGATTGCTGTCAAACGAATCGTTAAGTATGTGAATGTGACATTAGGTTATGGGATTTGGTTCTCAACCGACACTACAGCTGAAATCACTGGTTTTTCTGATGCCAACTGGGCAGGGTGTGCTGATGATCGTAAGAGCACATCTAGGGAGTGTTTTTACCTTGGGAATAATTTGGTTGCCTGGCATAGCAAAAAGCAAAATGCCATTTCTCTTTTGACCGCTGAGGCTGAGTACATTGCTGCAGGGAGTTGTTGTGCACAAATGCTGTGGATGAAGCAAATGCTTCATGATTATGGAATAGACCAGAACACTCTCACTATTTTCTGTGATAACACAAGTGCCATTAACATTTCTAAAAATCTTGTCCAACACTCTCGCACCAAACACATTGACATTCCTCATCATTTTATTCGAGTGTTAGTAGAAGAAGGCCTTGTTGTTCTTGAACATGTACCTACTGAGCATCAAAAAGCTGATATTTTTACAAAATCCCTTGATCTTCTTAGGTTTGAGTTTCTTAGAAAGACCTTGGGTATCGTACTTAGTCACTAGGGTGCTACCGGTTACTTGAGTAAGTGAGTGTGTTTGGCTTTATGTGTTATTGGATGCTATAATCTCATTATCATTGATTACTGTCATCCCTACATTTAGATTTATATGAACACTTGTCATGTTGCTTGCAAGATTTTATTCTTCTTTGTTCATAGCTCATTCTGAATGCCCATGCTCATTGACTTCTTGATCTCATTCTGTACACATTCTTGAGTTAAACTGTTTCAGGGATTTCCGCACAAGTGATCAAAGTTCTCTATGGACCACTCACAGTGTTTCTTATTCATTTACAGAGGAATTGACCTATACTGGCATATCATGGGTGATGTTGAGTCTCTTAACCATCTACCATCATTTTTCACTTCACGGTTCCTCACTCTGTTCATTGAAGTCCTGGCATTAGGAAAAGGCTACCTCAGAGGCACCAACCAGGCCATCTTTATTGATTGCATGCTTCTCTGGTTTGGTCTCCATATTCTTGGGCGTGCAAGCCACCAGTGAGTGCCCACAGAAAAAAAATTCACAAAAAAAAAAAAAAAAAAGAAGACTCATTGATTGAGGGGAGCCTTCGCGTTTACTTAACAAATACCCCATTGATTCCTAGTGGTTTGACTTTTCTTTGTGATGTCTAGTTACTTTTGGCGGAGGTCCAGCCATCCGATCACTACGAGGATTAACTCTAGCTCTGTGGCCTCTCAAGGATTGCACACGCATATACATTTTTGTGAGCACTCATGTTTGTTTTTGAGTTGTGCATTGTCATGTTGCTTATGTTCATTGATCAATTCTTATCGGCTTTGCCAATGATTTTGTGGTCAATAATGTCAAAAATTTGTAAGTTTGCAGGCTTCATGTTTTATGGATTATCTCATCTCAGTGACACATACTTGCTATTGTGCTCACTTCCTTTTGTTTCAGGCCCCACTTGGTAGTGTGAGCTGTTTTTAAAACTGCTCAGAAAAGTGCTTTTTGGTCTTTGTTGTTTTTTTTCATCCACTCGAGCGGACTTCCTAGCACTCGAGTGCTTTTTCACTTCATCTAGCATTTTGGCAGCATGAGCGAGATTCTGAGGGAAGTGTTTTAACGCTCGAGCGTCGTTTTCTTAGATCGAGCGGAGGGACGCGCATAATTGAACCCGCTCGAGCGTTGATTCTCCCGCTTGAGCGACATGCCCTAGTATAAATTTCTTCCCCGTCCTTTCAGACTCATTTTTCCCACTTTTTGCGACTGTCTCCCTCTCTCTCCCCTAGGGCTTTGCTTGCGACTTTATTGGGCTATGATTTTGTCATCCTCCTTCGATTTTCTCCTTTGATTCATCCTTGGTAAGTCTTTCCTTCCTTTTTTTTTTTTTTTTTTTTTCTGGTTTGTTATTCTTTCGGACTGTTTGGGGTTTGGTTAGTTTTTGGTCTTTGGGTTGGTTTGTGCTTTGTCCTTGGTTCATTTACTTGATTCACACACTTTCACAGCGATTCTTAGGCTTATTGGTGAGTTTGGGCATGTTTGATCCAGGATGCACTTGTTTTTATATCTTTGTCAAGTTTTTTTTCTGTCTTGTGTGATCCTTTGTTGCTACTGAGTTATTGTTATGCTTTTGGTTTTATAGATTATGCTTTGACAGATTATGCATCTTGACATTTGGTTTTACATCTCTGGGTATTATTTTCATTACATTTTGTCTAATTGCATTCTAGTTACTAATGTTTTTGTTTTGTTGTTTCTTAACTGTTTTGGGTTTGGTGTTGGGGGTGTGTTCAATTTTGACCCTGTGTTAGCCATGTCAACTTCCAAATGTAGGAAGTCTACTGCCTCTTGCCCCTCATATAACCCTGACAGGTTTCCCTCCGCCGATAAAGCCAAGACCTTTAGCGAGTCTTTCACCTCTAGAACTGTTCATCTCGAGCGTCATGTCCAACCCACCACTTTTGAGTTTATTCCCATTCGCTCTTTGTTTGACCCGTTAAGGGGTGACTTAGTTTTGTCCTTCTATGGCCACCAAAACCTTGATTGGGTTCGCGAGTTTTACTGTAATATTAAGGGTATTGATGAGATTGGTCCTTCCTTCTAGACATGGGTCCGTTCTAAGTCTATCTTTGTTGCACCTGATCTTATTAGAGAGCTCCTAGGCATTGACCGTGTTTTTCCGGAGCATTATCCTTTTCCTGTTAGCCCCACATGTGATTTTAACGAGGTGGCAGCTGCCTGGTGTGGTGCACCTCGTAATTGGATCAAGGGCACTTTGATTAAACAGTTTGAACTCCTTCCCGAGTTTCGACTGCTTAATCTTATTGTCTGTGGAAATATCATCGTCACCACTCACTCTTCTAAAATCAATCAAGAACAAGGGTTTGTTCTTTTCTGCATTGCTCGCCATCTCTCCATTAATCTTGCTACTCTTATTCTTCATAAAATGATAGCTGTTTTTGGGAACAAACAGCTTGGGTTGCCATATGCGTGTTTGATCAATCGACTTTTGTCTCACCTTGAGGTTCTTGTCTTTGAGGATGATGAGTTTGCCACCCTTATTAAACGCTTCACTAAGAAGACTATTTCTCAGAGTCGGGCACATGTTAAGGGGGCGTCTTCTAGGTCTGGTCCTTCTACAAGTGCTAAGGATATTCTAGCCGAGGAGGTGGAGATTGATGCAGCGACCGCTGGCGCAGAGGAGGTTGATAATCATCCTCGGACTTTTCATGGCCAGCTTTGCCGTTTTAAGCATTCTGTGACTCAACGGTTGGCTCTTTTGGATGCTCGTCTTGATGCCTTTGATGGGCGTCTTGGGACATTTGGAGTAATCCGTCGCCCAAACTACTACTCAGCTTGCTCAAATTATCTCTTTGCTTCAGCTACAGTAGCCTCATCCTCCTCCAGCTGACACTTGACTGTGTTTCTTTTTCTTGCACTATTTTTGTTTGACTCCCTGCTAAAACGGGGGAGAATTTTTGGACTATCTGGACCATACAGTTGTGAGTTGTGGTATAGTGTTTTTTTTATTTGGATACATTGTTTTGTTTTTTTTTTTTTGGATATTAGAACTGCTACGGTTGTTTGTTTTTTATGGGCTTTCATTTTCTCATCTTATGGAGTTCCACAGCTTTGTTTTTTTTGTGTGGTATGTTGCTCGCTGTTTCACAGGTGGATGGTAAAATGGTTTTTGTGATGGATAGTTCTACATTGTTCAAAATGTTTTTCTATCCAATCATCATAGCATGTGTGTTGTTGCAGTGTGTGTTGTTGTAGCGTTGTTTTTTTTTATGTTCCATAGGGCGTGTTAGTAAGTGTGTCTAGTGCGTGTGTTTTTAGGAAAAATTGTTAGAAGAGTTTTGTCTGGGATTTGACAAAAGGGGAGATTGTTAGGTCCCTAGTTACCAATTCTGCAAACAAACTCGATTTAATAGAGTTGTAATTTTTTCCTTTGTTTTGGTCTTCCCGCTCGAGCGGGAACACTTGCGCTCGAGCGGAGTTTGCACTATCTCAGTAGTTGTTCTTGTCTGCACAAATACTGGGAAGTGTGTTTTCACGCTCGAGCATGAGACCCGTTTTGTCGCACGCGTTTTAGTGACTCTGCTCGAGCGGCAAGATCTGCGCTCGAGCGAGGTACGCGGCCCCCGTTTTCTATATATATGTATTTAAGTCATTTTTTAGGGTTAAGACTCCTAGATCTGTTTTGGGAGCTCTAGGGTTTTGTTTTGTGGCTAGTTTGATAGTTTTCCTTTGATGCTTGCTTGAGTATTATACTCACATGGTTGGATAATATACATTAAAGGATTGTTTGAGTAATCTTCTTCAAGAGTGTTCTTCTTTGGTGGAATCTAGAGATTCAAGCGTGGAGTGTTGAAGGAGTTTGATGCTGTGCGCAGTCGTTGATTCGACAATGGATGTTGTGGATTCAACATCAATATAATCAATTTCGAGATGAAGGTTGCGGTGAAAGATATACAGATTATGGAAGACAAATTGACAGTGTTGGTAATTTGTTTGGTATATTTGTAATCTTTCTTTCTTCAGTAGTGGATTGATTTGTAGCATTTCACCCTTGGTTTTTAGATCATAATTGGAGGTGCTCCAATTGTGGTTTTTCCACGTAAAAATCGTTTGTGTTAATTTATTGTTTAAAAAACAGCAATCTAAATCATGTTCGTACGTGTTTGATGATTTACATTGTTAGTTTTAGTTGGTTGGGAATTGATACAATTAATTCTTGATCTAATTACGAATCACTTAGGTTTTTCATATAGTATTTATCATTAGCGATGTTAATATTACATTTTAGTTTAAAAGTCGAGTGAAACTCTTTACCTATTGTTAAAATACAAGGTGAAATACAAATGGCTCAAACCATAATAGCTAAATTAAACAAAGATGTGGTTAGATTACCTATCACGTCAGAATAAAAAAATCCTTTGACATGCCGCCTATAATTACACAAATGATAAATGTAAATTTTTGTATAAAAATTAGGGTGAATCATACTAATGATCGTTTTAATTTGAGACTTATATCACTTTGATTCCTAAGTTTTTAATGAATTATTCACTGTAATTTTATAGTAATTCTATATATGAAATTCTACTTTATTTCTTACATTCTTTTATATAATCATAGCTTACAAAAAGAAAAACTTGTACAACAATGATGCTCTCGACGAATCTCTAAAATTTAGATTTATTGCTTGAGTTACTTTTTCAATTGTTAAATAATAAGTTCTTTTATATTTTGACATCATATTATAGATGATTAATCACTTTACGCACTGAGATGTATCTATTATTTGAATGTTTTCATTATTTTTTCTTTGTAGATTTAAATGTTGTTATGACATTCTTTATTGGTTAGTCATTGTTGAATTTTTTTTATATAGTTGATATTTTAATTTAATTAAGAGTGTTTATATTACAATCTTATAATTTAATATATATATATGTACGGGGGTGAAATATTCTCTGTTCTCCATACTCCTTAAACCCAAGCTTCATGTAACGCCGCTTAACTTGAAAACCAAAAGATGGTGAGTTGCCCGGCGATGTGCTGCCAGATAAACCCTCCGACGATAAAGTTAGCACACTTGGAGAAGAAGAAGAAGAATAGAGAGCACTCTAGAGAGAGAGAATTGGGAATTCCTTCAGATTACTTACCTCTAACGTCTTCATGTTTCTCCTTTTGTAAGCTGGCCATGCAGCCTCAGAGATTGTGGGCGCACTACCTCTGCTGTCCTTCTCTGAGCAGGCGGCTGTGCTCCCCTCTACCTTCCTTACACGTGTAGAGACCAAAACCTCCAAACAGTGTTTGTCGAACCGCTAAATGGTATTGACGCATACTAGGAGTGGATTTTTCCTTTTTCACTATTGGCCCAGGTGGCTTACACAATCGGGCTATCACTTGAAAAAAACAGACATCACAACAGACTGGGACGGTTGAGCTATAAGATACTGGTCCATCTGAATTGACTGGTCGTAGGGTGCGCGATTCGACATCTCGGCCTCGCTTTGCTATCTTGTAGGACGTCTCAGCCCTGTGTCAGCCCGAATTGTCCGTAACTCGACCCAACGCATCAGTGCGAATCTAACCGAATATCGGATTTCGCTGAATAATAGCTCGGTTGAGCACTTGCACTCCTCTACATTCTGGTCGGTTTGCTCGGCCCAATGTAATGGGCCGGGGAGCCGCGTTGGTTCAGTTCGGTCAGGCACATGGTCTTTGGCCCTCTCAAGGTCCAACATCATATCCCGTGCTGCCGTAACTCGGCCCATTTGTTCGGCGCTAATCTCCCTCTCAATTGCCCCTTAATCCCATCTGAGCTGATCGTGATTGGGATTACTATTCTGATCGAGCTATTCGATTTGGTTGGTCAATAAGGATTGCGCCACTAGTCTTGTCATCGATCAATCAGCCGTATTGACAAACCATCTTTTCAATGCCACGTGGCTTTCATTGACTGGCTCAGTGCATTCCTATAACTGTCCCACCATCTCTGAAATTCGAAAGGTTGGTGCCCTTTCGCATCATTCATATATACGAAAGGCGTGCTCCTCTCCCCTATCACTGTTCATCTTCTTTGAGCAAAACCCTAAACCCTTTCGAGTCCTAGCTTGCTCCGCCATTGTTGTCGCCACTGTCATTCTCACTTGCATCATTCCAAGTGTTTTCCATCTCATAGAGCATCACAGTGAAGGTCGAGGAAGATTGGAGCTTAATTTGGTACTCAAATCTGTAAGTCCCTCTTACTTTCATCACCATTTTCATGTTCTTCGTGTTCTTCACTTACTTTCTTTATTTGGGACCATTGATATGTTGCCAATGCTCCTTACACAGGGCAAAATCGATTAATCTCTATAGAACTTAGGCAAAATTGAAACCTAGAACGCATATGGGGTCATCATGCGCCTCGTCTTCCTCAGCTTCTGTATTTGGCCTCTATTTTAGGATGAATAGATTGATTTCTGGAAAAAACCAAGCTAGGTCCTAATCTAGATCCTCAAATAGGATTGAGTTGAGCTGAAAGTAGTTTGTGGATCTTCCAAGTGATAGCCACCACGCTGGAGACTTGGGCATCCCATCTAGCCGAGATAAGCGCCAAATAATAAGGACTTGGCCCCAAACCGGCCTGACATCTCATGACCGGTCTAACGCCCAAAACCGTGTAAAAGCTTTTGAGAGCCGTGCACTCGTTGCCGTGCTAACGCTTGCACTAATTTTTAATAATGCAGAAGTAGCACCAACTAGGCACATCAACATCACATCGGTGAGGTCAAAGACCGAGCAAATAATAATCTAAGCACCTTAATTTTGACTTAGCTACCAACCAATTCACTAACATCCCAGACGATGTCCACTTGGAGTTGGCCAAGAAAGGAGACACTTCCTGGGGCGAGCTAGACAAATGCCCTTCACGGTCGTATCTATTGTGGAAGGCGGCTTACGCTTCCCGGTCCAACCCCTGGCCTGTGAATTTTTCAAGCAGACTAGGTTGTGTCCTACCCAAGTCTACAACAACACATACAAAATAATAAACGGCGTGGCCGTACTGAATAGAATACTCGGTCTGAATCTCGGCCTCGCCGAGATATTCCATCAATACACACTTAGCAAAAATAAAGGAGGATTTTGCTGGTATCTCAAAGTTAGGAAAGGCCGAGCGAAACTCATTGAGGGTAACCCGGATAAAGAGACCAACGATGACGATTTCTTGTGGGTGTCCGGTAATTACGAGGACACCGAAGCACCCATACCGGGCTGGTACATAAGAAAAGACTTTGGAAGTGCTGGTGAGCATCTCGGCATGTTTTTTTTTTTTTTTTGTAAATGTTCTTGTTTTTGCCAATCTAACCCTTGCTTTCCTATTGCAAACTACAGACTCTTGGCGGAAGATTACTCCTGCGCAAACCAAGAAACCATAAGAATTGCATTGCGGCATCCGGCCAAGGAGCGAGACCCTCAAAAGCTGCTCGGCTACGAACCGAGTTACTGTTACACGGCGCCACGCAGGAGCAGGGTGACCGATTTCTTTTGTGCCCCTTCTCCAGAGCCGGATCCAAACCTTCCTCTAATCAAACTAGTTCCTTTGACCGTCGAGCAGGAGATAGCCAAGATCCGAGCTATCAAATCAATGATCATTGGCGAGCCGAGCGACTCTCAGCCCGTAGAAAAGCTGGGGGACAATCTTCCATGCCAGCCGTGCAAGACAAGGGGGCGGTGTTGGCTCTCGTCAACGAGCAAGCTGTCAGTCGATCTAAGAAGAGGCCAAAAAGAAATGAAACCGAGCGACATTTGGTGGATGAAGATTCGCGGAGCTTCCTTCTGCCGACCTGGGGGAGCAGACTGATCAACCAATCACCGAGTGATCCGCCCGCTCCAGTGCCCCCCCAGTTTGGTTGCCCGAGATGAAATACAAAGGCCGGGCAGTTACTACTGCCGACTCGGTCTATGCCGATAAGGATTACTCACTCGGCTTCAACATGACCAAGGGATTGCTCCTCCCTGCGGACATGAAGAAGCACGAAGAATTGTCCAACCTGAAAGTCATCCGTTCGGCAACAAAGTCAATCGTGCTGGTAAGTGAACAAGCCCCCTTGTCGTGAACTTGTTGCTTGGTTTTGATGTGCTGACACATCTTTTCTTGTAGACCACGTAGAAGAACTATCTGGTCCACGAGCATATGATCGCCGTGCATCAAAGTCTGTGGGAGGCCATCGCTGATAACAAGGCCAAGACCGCCAAGCTAGAGAAGTTGAAGACCGCACAGGAAGAGGCGGTGGCCGAGCTCGACCGACTCGCAGAGCTGTTGGCGAGGGCGGACAAAGATAAACAAAGTGCCCTACAAGTGACGAAGGCTCGATATATCGCTAAGCTGCGCAAACTCCACGAAGCCCACAAGGCCGAGCTGGAGAAGCAGGTCGATGATGCTGAAGACCGCGGGTATGCGGAGGGCGAGAAAGCTTATAAACGGCAGGTGCAGGGGACCAAGGACATCTTTTTCCAGTACGGTTGGAAAGTCGCTGTGAAAAAACTTGGCCTTGGTCAAGTCTCTAATGTGTTCCAAAATCCCCCTGTCGCCTTCATTTTGGTTCACATGCAAGCTTATGCCAGCGGCGTGCAAAAGAAACTAATAGAAGAGGCGAAGTTGGCAGCAGTGGCAGAAGCTTCCACCATGCAACAAACTGATCAAAACCCTTCTTCTGAGGTGTTTAAGGAAGGAGGAGCCCAAGAACAAGAGGAGCCCGAACAAGAGGGGGATGAGGTGGTTCGCGCTCAAGTGGAAGATGCCGAGATAGGGGCGACCGACCAAGCGAACACCGTGGACTTGGATTGATCTTTCTCTCTTTTTTTATTTTTGTTTTTTTTTTGTAACCAGGCTATGAACCCCTCTTTTGTAACTGCACTATTTCATTAATGAAAAATGATGAAATTTTTGCTCGCCATTTTTTTGAATTTCTGTTTGCCTTATATTTATCGCTCGATTTCATACATTAGGCCCGAACGTACATGTAGCAGAGAGAAAATCTTCTCGTTGCATTCTAAGCGCATGATCTTGTTAGGCCGAGCTGGTTTCTTTTCAAACCCGCTCAAATGCAAAACCCTTTTTCGAAATTGGGGAAGGGTAGTTGCCTTGCGGGCGAGTAAATTAAGCTCGGTTAGGGGTCCAACTAACACAATCAGCTCAGGGACAAAAACACCTTATTGAACGAAATCAGCTCGGGTTAATGAGCACATCCATCTCGGTTTAAAGCATTCGTTGAAGACAACACCAACTATTTGATCGGGGCGAGCAAGGTTAGCTCGGTATAATGAGCAAAACTAGCTTAGTGTAATTGAGGAAAATTAGTTTTACAACAGCGAGCAAAAATCAACTTGGTGAATCATGAGCAAAGTCAGCTCGATGTAAATGAGCAAAATCATCTTTTCATTAGCGAGAAAAAATCAGCTCGGTGAATCATGAGCAAAATCAGCTCCACATTAGCAAGCAAAAACCAACTCGATGCAATGAGCAAAATCAGCTCTACATCAGCGAGCAAAATCGGTTCAGACAATTATAAATCAAAATTAGCTCGGTTTTAATACAAGTTGGGCGAAACATGACCTGTTTGTACGGGCGAGCAAGGCCAGCTCAACTCTCGGTGGGCTAGCGAAATCAGCTCGGTTTAACAAGCAAAAATCAGCCTTAACCGGGCAACTGCTTGTACTGCGAAAGTCAAGCCGGTTTTGAATACTTGCCACTGGTACTCATAGTAGCTTAATATCCTTATAATGTTTTTATACAGAAATGCATAGTATAAGAGAAAAAAAAGGGCTATCTTCTATTACACGTCACAAATTACACCCAATGCCGAAAAGCCAAGCTACAAAAAGCAAAGAAGTAGAAAAGATTACATTTTAGAAGTAAAAGAGCTTGAGGTTGGCCGCATTCCATGGTCTGGGGATAGCTCTGCCATCTAAGTCCTCTAGGTGGTATGCCCTTTGCCTGCAAGGCTAGTGATTTTGTATGGCCCCTCCCAATTTGCTCCTAACTTGTCCTCTCCAGGGATCATGGTGTTGCCCATTACTTTCCTCAAGACCCAGTCTCCGATCTTGAACAGCCTAGGATGCACGGTCTTGTTGTATTTCTTGGAGAGCTCTTGCTGGTAGGTGGCAACGTAGATTAACGCCTGTTCCCTTCTTTCTTCAACTAGGTCAAGTTCCAGGGCTACAGCTTCATTGTTTGAGTCTGGTTCAAAACTTTCGGATCGGATGGTTGGCATGCTGATTTCTAATGGTATGACTGCCTCCATGCCGTACGCTAAGGCAAATGGAGTTTCCTCGGTTGAGCGTCTTGGTGTAGTGCGGTATGCCCAGAGCACATTGGGGAGTTCTTCAGCCCAGCTCCCTTTGGATTTCTCCAGTCGCTTCTTCAGCCCGTCCAAGATGGTTTTGTTTGATGCTTCAGCTTGACCATTTGATTGAGGATAGGCCGGTGTAGAATTGTAAAATTCGATCTTAAACTCCTCGTAAAACCCGCGAAAGAGTTTCCTGTTGAACTGAGTGCCATTATCCGAAATGAGGGCTTTTGGGATGTCGAAGCGGGTGATGACATTCTGCCAGACAAACTTTTTTACATCTTTTTCCTTGGTGGTGGCCAATGGCTAGGCCTCTACCCACTTAGTGAAGTAGTTGGTAGCGGCGATGAAAAATTTGTGGTTGCCTGGAGCTATTGGAAGCGGTCCTACAATGTCTAGCCCCTAAAGCGCAAATGGCCAAGGACTTGTATGGGGAAGCAACTCTCTGGCCGGTTGGTGAATTTGGTGATCGAATTTTTGACATTTTTCGCATTTGCGAACATATTTTCTGTGCGTCAGTCTATATGTACGACCACCAATAACCTTGGGAAATTGCTCGATAAGCCAAAGATCTGTCCCCAATATGGCTTCCGCAGATGCCTTCATAAATCTCGAAAAGGAAAGCTTCAACCTTGCTAGGGTGGATACACTTTAGGTATGGCCCAATGAAAGATTTCTTGTACAAGGTGCCAGATGGAGAGAGCCAAAATTGCTCTGACTTGGCCCTAATCTTGTTGGCCTCATCCTTTTCAATGGGTAGAATTCGATCCTTCAAGAAAGTGATGATTGGATCCATCTAGGACGGTCCTAAATCGGCGCAGAGTACTTCGGGCACCTCCGGTTCCTCAATGCTCGGTCGGGGTAAGAATTCTATTATCAAAGGATTGGGAAAAGTCGTTTATATAGATGCTAGGCCGGCCAATTCGTCGGCTGCATTGTTTTCTTCGCGGTTAATTTGTTTCATTCTTATTGCAGCAAACTTTTTGATTTTTGCGCGTACCAGCGCTTGATACTTAGCCATCCTTTTATCCCTGGCCTTATATTCCCCGGAGACCTGATTGACCACCAGCTTGGAGTCGCTAAATATCATAAGTTTTGATACCTTCATTCTCAAAACACTCTTCAATCCGACGAGCAGGGCTTCATATTCCGCCTCATTGTTGGATACTGGGAAACTGAGTGTGATGGCATGCTCAATGGTCAGCCCATCTGGGGATGTCAACACAACCCCTAGCCCGGTGCCATGTCTATTGGAGCCCTCATCGACGAAGAATTTCCATATCTCGCTAATGAATAACTTCTAGCAGTCGGAGGGATTTTGAGAGTTCCTTAACTCCAAGGTACTGGTTGGCTCAGTCTGGTCTCTTCCTATAGCTCCCTCGAGCTTGTATTTCGGTAAATTGGCCAGTTCTTCCATTTCTTGCTCAACTTTATCTTGTTGTTCTACTACTTGTTGTCCACCACTTATTTCTGCTATCCGAGCCATGGGTTGCGCCAAGTCCGCGCTAGCCAAATCGACAAGGCAAACATGGTATGTTCCAGGGGCAAATTCTGCCACGAAGTCAGCAAGAGCTTGAGCTTTGATAGCGGTGTGCAGCTGGAACTTGATATCGTATTGTCCCAATTCCACGGCCTACTTCAAAATTCTGCCGGTGAAATCTGCCTTTTCAAAGAGCACCTTGAACAGAAATTCGATTAGCACGACTATCGTGTGGGTAAGAAAATAGTGCGCTAGCTTTCTGGAAGCCATCATGAGGGCCAGAGCCAGTTTTTCAAGTGGCAAATATCTTGATTCAGCCGGCAGCAGTGTCTTGCTAACGTAAAAGATGGGGAGGTGCTGGATCCCCTCAGTGCGGACGAGGATATCGCTCACCGCATGTTGAGAAACTGCCAAGTAGAGATACAACTCTTCACCCGATTGTGGTGTGAGTAGGATTGGGGCTGAGGAAAGGTATACTTTTAGATCCGTGGAAGGCGGATTACGTTTCTCGGTCCAACCCCTGGTCTGCGAATTTTTTAGGCAGACTAGGTTGTGTCCTACTTAAGTCTCTAAACACATACAAAATAATAAATGACGTAGCCGTGCTGAATAAAATACTTGGTCTAAATCTTGGCCTCGTAGAGATATTCTATCAATACACACTTAGCAAAAATAAAGGAGGATTTTGCTGGTATCTGAAAGTTAGGAAAGGCCGAGCGAAACTCATTAAGGGTAACTCGGATAAAGAGACCAACGATGATGATTTCTTGTGGATGTCCGGTAATTACGAGGACACCGAAGTGCCCATACCGGGCTGGTATATAAAAAAAGACTTTGGGAGTGCTGGTGAGCATCTCAGCATTTTTTTTTAATTGTAACTGTTCTTGTTTTTGCCGATCTAACCCTTGCTTTCCTGTTGCAGACTACAGACTCTTGGCGGAAGATTACTCCTGCGAAAACCAAGAAGCCATAAGGATTGCATTGTGGCATCAGGTCGAGGAGCGAGAGCCTCAAAAGCTACTCAGCTACGAACCGAGTTACCGTTACACGGTGTCGTGCAGGAGCAGGGTGACCGACTTCCTTCGTGCCCCTTCTCCAGAGCTGGATCCAAACCTTCTTCTAATCAAACTAGTTCCTTTGACCGCCGAACAGGAAATGGACAAGATCCGGGCTATCAAATCAATGATCACTGGCAAGCTGAGCGATCTTAGCCCGCAGAAATAGTTGGGGGACAATCTTCCACGCCAGTCGTGCAAGACAAGGGGGCGGTGCTAGCTCTCGCCAGCGAGCAAGCTGCTGGTCGGTCTAAGAAGAGGCCAAGAAGAAATGAAATCGAGCAACATTTGGTGGATAAAGATTTCGTTGAGCTTCCTTCTGCCGACCTGGGGGAGCAGACTGATCAACTAATCATTGAGCGATCCGCCTGCTCCAGTGTCCCCCAACCTGGTCGCCCGAGATAAAATACAAAGATAGGGCAGTTACTACTGCTAACTCGGTCTATGCCGACAATGATTACTCACTCGCTTCAACATGACTAAGGGATTGCTCCTCCCTGTGAACATGAAGAAGCACGAAGAATTGTCCGACTTGAAAGTCATCCGTTCGGCAGCAAAGTCAATTGTGCTGGTAAGTGAACAAGCCCTCTTATCGTGAACTTGTTGCTCGGTTTTGACGTACTGACACCTCTTTTCTTGCAGGCTGCAGAAGAACTGTCTGCCCACGAGCGCATGATCGCCGTACGGCAAATTCTGCGGGAGGCCATCGCTGATAACAAGGCCAATCGCCAAGCTAGAGAAGTTGAAGACCGCACAGGAAGAGGCGGTGGCTGAGCGCGACCGACTCGCAAAGCGACTGGCTAGGGCGGACGAGGATAAACAAAGTGCTCTGTAAGTGACGATGGCCCGATATATTGCCAAGCTGCGCAAACTCCGCGAAGCCCACAAGGCCGAGCTGGAGAAGTAGGTCGATGATGTTGAAGACTGCGGGTATGCGGAGGGCGAGAAAGCCTATGAACGGCATGTGTAGGGGACCAATGACATCTTTTTCCAGTGCGGTTGGAAAGTCGCTGTGGAAAAACTTGGCCTTGGTCAAGACTTTGACGTGTTCCAAAACCCCCCTGCCTCCTTCATTCCAGTTCACTTGCAAGCTTATGCCAACGCCGTGCAAAAGAAACTGATAGAAGAGGCGAAGCTGGCAGCTGCGGCATAAGCTTCCATTGTGGAACAAACCGATCAAAACCCTTCTTCTGAGGTGTCCAAGGAAGGAGGAGCCCAAGAACATGAGGAGCCCGAACAAGAGGAGGATGCGATGGTCAACGCTCAAGTGGAAGATGCCGAGATAGGGGCGATTGACCAAGCAAACACATGGACCTGGATTGATCTTTCTCTTTTTTTTTTGTTTTTGTTTTTGTTTTTTTTTTTTTTTTTTGTAACCGGGCTATAAACCCCTCTTTTGTAACCGCACTATTTCATTAATGAAAAATGATGAAGTTTTTGCTCGCCATTTTTTTGAATTTCTGTTTGCCTTATATTTATCACTCGATTTCATACATTAGGCCGAATGTACATGTAACAGAGAGAAAATCTTCTCGTTGCATTCCAAGCGCATGATCTTGCCTTATATTATTTCTTTTCAATTGTTAAATAATAAGTTCTTTTATATTTTGACATCATATTACAGATGATTAATCACTTTACACACTGAGATGTATCTATTATTTGAATGTTTTCATTATTTTTTCTTTGTAGGTTTAAATGTTGTTATGAGATTCTTTATTGGTTAGTCGTTGTTGAATTTCTTTTATATAGTTGATAGTTTAATTTAATTAAGAGTGTTTATATTACAATCTTATAATTTAATATATATATTATATCATATAAAATGATTATATGATAATCCAACTGCAACATATTTATATTTGATTTTTTTAATAAATTTTATATAATTTCTATTTCTACATATTTTTATTTTCCAAATGAATATAAAAGAAAATTAAATAGTTATAGTTACTTTTAATTTTATGTTACTAATTCTTCTTCTAATTTAACTATTATTTTTAATATCAAAATAAGTATTTATTTTACTATTTTATAATTTAATATATATCATACAAAATTGTTATATGATAATTATACTTTTATAATATGATAGAATTAAAATTATTAAAATACATAAATAATTTAAATAAAATTAATATATATAAGTATTCAAGTAATAATTTTATAAAATAATAGCGTCAATATTATTAAAATAAATAATTAAAATCATATTTTAATTTTAAATTATTCTTTTATAACACATATTATACCTTAAAATATTTTTTTTAAAAAATATTATGTGCATTATACGAGTCAACTGCTAATTCATAATAAAATGAATAATTGAAGGGTGAAAAAGGAATGACAAAACAAGAGAGGAAATAGAAATTGGATAGTTATTGTTAGAGGGAATTATGATTTAGTGTGAGTTGGCAAAATATATTAGTAGTTATCAATAATATTAGAAACACATAACCCATGTTTGTTCGATTTTTTGAAGAAAAAATTAAATTAATAATTTATAATGCCTATTTTAAAAATATTTAACTAAAGATATAAATGAGAGAATTAATTATTTCTTTGAAGTAACTTGTCATCCGTGAATTGAATGATTCAAATCACTAGTTGTAAGGGAGGCGCGGAGCCCGACACTCTCAATCAGTGCATTAATTATTAATTATTATTATTATTTTCTTTTTGGAACACCAAACCAAATTTTACCATTAAGGAAGAAAGGAGATTACATCAGAAATTAAGAAACGATTTAAGATGATCTAAATAAATATATTTTTTGATTTTTTATAAAATATGAATTGAATTTGAAGTGATGTGCTAGAGAGGTGATATGACTTAAATAAAATAATAACTTTTTGACTTTTTAACTTTTTTAAAATAATCCAAACAAGGCCTAGAAAAGAACAGTTCAAAGAAAAAAGAAACAAGCATAGCAGGAGGGAGTCCGGATCCTCTCTAGCCAAAGGATCCCTTCGGTCCTCCGGTCAAGGGCCACGATTTGGCCACGTGGCCCTTTGAAGATCTACGGCTCAGATAAAAAAAAAAAAAAAAAAAAGAATTTTGTTTCTCTGAAATGGAAGAAGAACAGAGGATGCATTTTTTTTCTTTTTTCCTGCGTTTTTCTGATGCAGATATTTTGGAAGAAGAAAAAGAAGAAAAATCAAGATGATGAAGATTTGTAGATCCGGATCTGCAGAGGAATTTTTTTTTTGTTGTTGATGAAGAAGATGATGATGTTGAAGATGATGAAGATTTGATGCATTTTTTCTGCAGATGATCTTGATGATCTTCAATGGATAGATGATGAAGGTGTTGAAGATGATGTTGAAGATGTTCAGATTTTTTTTAGATGATCTGAATATATATGCAGATTTCTGAAAAATAATGGATAGATGATCTTCAAGAATATATATTGATGATCTTCAAAGATTTTTGAACACAGAAATCTGCATCAAAACTAAAAAAAATTTCTGCAGATTTTTCTACAGATATTGATGATCTTCAAGAAAATTTTTTTATGCAGATTTGAAATCTGATTTTTTTTTACAGATTTACTCACAGATCTGTATTGAAAATATCAATTTACAAAAAAAAACGGAATTGAAATGTTGAGGGGAATAATCAATTAAGTTTGAAGAAGTTTGAAGATGATATTGATGTTCAAATTTTATCACAGATCTGCGTTTGATAATCAATTAAGATTGATGTTCAAATTTTGAAGTTTGAAGTTTGAAGATGATGTTCAAATCTGATCTTGAAGATTTTTTTTAGCGTTTGATAAAATTTGAACATCTTTAGATGATCTGAATAATCAATTAAGTTTGAAGATGATATTGATGATGTTCAGATTTTTTTTTGGATGATTTGAAGAAGAAGTTGTTGGTGAAATTCCTTTTTTTTTTTTTTTATATGAGCCGTAGATTTTCAAAGGGCCACGTGGCCAAATCGTGGCCCTTGACCGGAGGACCGGAGGGATCCTTTGGCTGGAGAGGATCCGGACTCAGCAGGAGGAGAGATAAACTCTTAAGAGGGTAAGGATTTGGCTGCTAGAGCTTTTGAATTAATTTGAATGGTAGAATTGAGAGAAGCTAAATCTATTAGTAATAATGATTATATTTAGAGTAAATTATAAATATAATTTTAAAATTTACTTAAAATATAATTTATTTTTTGTAATTTTAGAAATTATATTCTGTCCTTTGAAATTTTTAATTTCATAATAAATGACCTATTTTATTAATAAAATCATGAAATCAATTTACAATTTTTAATAATGTTAGAAATTTATTTTAATTAATAATTTAGGTAATTTTATCATTGTATAGGAGAGTAGTAAAGAATTTTATTTTTTCAATTAATTTTGTCAAATAATTTTTTTGACAAGAGAGTATTTGTAATGTTTCAAACTATAGGAGGTAATTTATATTTTAAACAAATATCAAAATGATGTATTTGTAATTTATCCTTATATTTATATATCATAACATATTTATCATTTTATTTGTAATTATTATGTTGGTTAAAAAGGCTTATCGGTTACTAATATAGTAATAGGAGAATTTTATTATACATATCTACCAATCATATGCCTCCTTAGTTACATCATTTTTTTTTTCTTTAGTTATGTTTCATTTTTTTTTTTTTTTTTTGGTTACGATATTATTTTGAAATATTTGACTATGACTTTTTTGTATTTAGTATAATTTTGTTTTTTTAGTTATAACTCAAAAAATATAAAGTTTTATCATTTTCTTTTGTACTATAGTCTTCCCCTAGTAATGACATATGAAAAAGTAAACATTTTATAATATACAAATATGATTATTATAATATTATTGACCTATTATTCATCAACTCATTAGTCACCAACCAACATCAAAATATTAATGTTTGGTAAAAAAAATTCATTATATCCAAGCTTAAAATAATTTCATACAGATGTACATTCACATAAATAATTCAAGTAAAAATTATGAATTATTATTATTTAAAAAAATCATTTAATATGTGAAGGTTATTGATGGTGTTGACACAAATATATCTCATATTTTGAGTTTTTTCAAAATACCCTTATAATAGTTATTTAAAAAAAAAAAATTATATAATGAAATGAATAGTACTGAACCCATGACATTGGATCTATATCATTTTAACAATATATAATATTTTAAATCAATATTAAAATTAGGAAAATACTTGAGACCCCCATTATTTTTGATCCTCACAATCCCTAATTGATTTATGACCACACATTATATATATATAGTTTTTTTTCTCCTCCACTCTCTCTCCTCTCCCTCTCTTACAAATGTGTGGGGGTGCTGGGTCTGGATCATTTCTCTTAAAATTTATATTTTACATACACCTACGGAATGGGCACACCCACTAGTGTGTGTATATATATATATGAACTGGGTGGTTACATTTTTGATTAAAAAAAAAAAAAAAAATTATTCTACATTTTGTTATAGCCATAGGCCAGAAAAACCTGTTGTTTTGCCAAAAAAATATCGAGATCAAAACTTCTAAAGTTTCAATAATTCAAAATTTATCTGTCATAATAAAGTTTGAAGTATGGAGGTAAACCCAAATATAAAAGAGAGAAGTTGTCTATGTAGTTGATAGAAGTCCAGATCTAAAAAAATTCAAACTAGTTATATTCATCATCAGTAACTTTGACAAATTTCTCTATGTTTGGGGAGTTTTAAAAAAGTCAAAAAATTAAAAAGTCAAAAAATTCCTATCCTATTTAAATCACATTGGTGGTGTTTGGGAAGCAACATCCCAAATTTTTTATCTCATAAAAACCACTAAAAGACAAAAGTTTTGCAAAACCAAAAAAAACACATCCAAACAAAATATCACATCCAACCCCATAATCATTTCACTTTTTCTCTCACAAACATCACATCCAACCACATAAAAACCCAACTATCTTCCCAAACACTAAAATTTTTTTAAGTCACATTCCCAACTATCTTATTTAAGTCACATTCCCTTTCTACTATATCACTTTAAACCCAATTCATATTTTATAAAAAATCAAAAAATATACTTATTTAGACCATTCCAAACAAAATATATTTAACTACACCTATATAAATATTTTATAATTTTTTTAATGTGTCTACCATTTTTCAAGTGATAAAGTCATGACCACGTGGTAATAATAGTAGAATAACGGGAAACATGATATAGGAACATACCTTTAATACAGAGGAATGGAGCTCCAACTATCACATCATATATATATATATATATATATATATACTACCGTATGTTCGTGTCTGAAGGTACGGTGTAAATAATGTTATGATTAAAATACAGTTATAATTCATACGTATCATATTAAAATTTATAAAGTCTATAATATTTTTTGACAAAAATATTGAAAAAATATTAAAAAAAAAATGCTATTCTTTTTAAAAAATTGTAACAATTTTACTTGTATCATACGCTTTATAAAACTCGAATAAAATAACAACGAAATAACTCAAAACTCAGGTGATGCAGCCCACAGAGAAGCACCGAAATACTCCCACTGTCGGCAAACAAATAATTATTCTATTGTTTATACCCATTGATATATATACTACCAAATAAATAATTATTATGTTGTTTAAGAATTTCAATTTAGTAGTTTGTCCAACAAACAATAAAGCTAAATAAATTAAGATTCTAAAAATAAAAATAATAATAAATACAGTATTGTGATTTCTCAAAAGTCGTGGAATTTTCGAATCCCCTTCCCTCGTTGGTGGTGGGTCACCCAAAGCTTTTTTATCAAATTTATTGACTTAAAATAAATTTTGTAGATTTAAAATGTAATTTATCAAATTTATTGACTTTGAAATGAATTTTGTAAAAGTACCCAAACATAAATACACCTCAATAAAATTAAAGTAAAAATTAAAAAATATAATTTATTATAAGAATTTGAAGTCAAAATTCTATTAATAAAAAAACTCTTCTTTTCAGTTTTTGAATAAATCACACCACTCCAATTATTTCACCTCTCTTTCTCAAAATTCCTTTTATGATCATTTTTTAACATAACCCAATTTAAACCTAATTTAAATTTTGAGTTCAAATTTATCTACACACACCAAAAAAAAAAAAAAAAATTTCTACATAAACATAACTCATAAACTCAATTTAAACTCAATTTTCATACAAATTTAAATTTACCATGTTTTTTAACAGAACTCAATTTAAACTCCATTTAAATTTTGAGTTTAAATTTATCTACCAAAAAAAAAAAACCAACATTTTCTACAAACATTTTCCAAAAAGATTGGATTTAAAAAAAAAATAAATTAAACCCACTTTTTTTTGTGTGGTGTTGTGCCGGGTGACCCCCTAACCTCCACTCATTCTCCCTCTCGATTTTCCCCACTTTCTCTCTCTTGTCTCTCGGTCTATCTTTCTCATTCTCTCCTCTCATAGGAAATCAACACCCATTCTCTCTCTTTCTCAGTTTTAGTGTTTAAAAAAACAAATCTTAGAAACACAAATCAAATTGATGTATATCAAGTGTGATTCCATTGAATATGTGGATTAAGGTTTAGAAAACACAACCACACGCACACAAATTCAAACCCATTTCAGAACCTTATCTCTCTTGCAGTCAAAATATAAGTACAGATCCGGTTTCAACTTTCAAATGTCTTTTTATAAAATTACCCATATAAAAATGCACCCAATAAAAATATAGCAAAAAATAAAAAATGTAATTTATTGTAAGAATATGTCTCGTGGGTTTTGTCACCGAAGTGAGTAAAAAAGTTCTGTTAAAAAAAAACTCTTTTTTTAGTCTTTAAACAAATCACACACCCTCATTATCTCCTTCTCTTTCTTACTTGTCTTGTGAAAAGATTACATTTTAACAGAACTCAATTTAGATTTTGAGTTCGAACCCAAAAAAACATTTTCCATTAAAATAACATTTTTCGCATAACCTTTTTTTTTTTTTGAAAATGATAGTTACTTTTTTCAATAAATAAACATTTCTAATGATACCACTTTTTTTTTTTTTGGAAATGGTAGTTACGTTTTTTAATAAATAAACATTTATAATAATGTTACATTCCTTAGTAAACGGAAACATTTTTAAATTTTTTTTTATTTATTTAAATTTTAGATTTTGCTATTTAAAAATAATAAAATAATAAAACAAGCTTCAACTCTTCTAACCGATTGACGCCAGCACACGCCACCTCCGTGAGCCACAGCTAGCCATTCAAACAGTACTTACCCTCGTAACAACATAAAAAACAATAAAACAAACCCATTTCCCTATCCCTATTTCCTGTCACAAAAATCTCTATAGCCCTCTTAGTTTTCCGCTTCTTAATTCTTTCTTTTCTCCACTTTCTAATGAACACAACACGCCAACAAAATCTCTTCTGCCTCCCAATATTCCTTCGCTTCCTTTATTCTCTCTATTAATTTGTTGCACAGATCAAAACCATTTATAAACAAACAGATATCTGTTTTTTTGAATCGAGATAAACAAACAAAATAAACAGACAAATAATGATAGAATATGAATTATATAACCAAATTCAACAGAAAATATGATTTAATCTGGGTCTTTTTTGAATTTGGCTCGACTGTTTTTATTTTTAATTTTCTTTTTCCTTGAATCTACATGAGGTTGAGCCATCTAGTTTTAATCTAGGTCTTTAGTTGAAAGATTGGGTCTCCATCTAGTTTTATGATTTTTTTGTAGCTGATTTGTGTTCAAAAATTAGAAGAGAAGATCGATGGCAAAAGAGTGAACGTAAAACAAAAAGAGGAGTGGAGCAGATAAGAGAGAGAGAGAGAGAGAGAGAGAGAGAGAGGAACAGGGGATCTCAACCTAGAAATAAGAAGTTTATACTCACAACTCTCCTGCAATAATGGCAGAGACCCATTTCAGATAGAGAGAGAGAGAGAGAGAGAGAGGAACATACGGATGATAACGAATTGTTCATCTGATGAACTGTTTCTTTGCTCCAGCTATTTACCTTTATTCTTGTGGCTTTGAATCTATTGAACCTAGCGGTGGTGTAGCGGGGCGGGGGCGGGACCGAGAATGAGATGTGTGGAGAGAGAGAAATAAACAGGAAATGGGGTGGGTGAGAACAGGGAAGGGAGAAAGATAAAGATAGAAAGGGGGAGATGTGGGTAAGTGGGAAGGTGAGAACAGAAAAGGGAGAGAGATAAAGATAGAATGGAGGAGAGACATGGGTAAGTAGGAAACGTACTCTTTGGACGGGAAGTAAATGTAGATGTATATTTAGGATTGATATATACTTAAGGGAGTCATATCACCCGTCCATCTAAATACACAAATGAATCATGACCATTAAAATGTTCTAGTAGGACAATTGTCTCTAGGATAAATTCAAAAACCCTATATACTTAAGGGAGTCATCTCAGCCGTCCATCTAAATACACAAATGAATCATGACCATTAAAATGTCCTAGTATGACAATTGTCTCTAGGATAAATTCAAAAACCCTCTTCCCTTATTATATATATAGATATATATTATTAAAAATAATATTTTTTTAATGCTTAGGTGACATATTATAATAGTTTTTATTTTTATTTTTTATTATTTTTATTTTTTTTTAAGAGCCACATCGGCATGACTTTTCTATTTAGATATAAAGTTCTACATAAATTCAATCTCAATTATAATAACCAATTTTGAATGAATTCTTTTTCTTTTATATTTTTTTACCTATCTCATTGATATCTTAATATTAATTTATATTTAATTTTATATATGTATAAAAGTAGTGTGTACCTTCAAATTTTTTTCTTTCCTATTATATCTTCTTTTCTTTTTTTTTTTTTTTTTTTTTTTTTTTATAGACTCTTTTTCTTTTTTATATATATATATATATATTTTCCTATCTCATTAATATCTTGATATTAATTTATATTTAATTATATATATATATATATATATGTATGAGACCTAATTAGTTTATTAAAAGAATTCAATTTAGTTTGGTATTGGTTATAATATATTTTTTTATATATTATATCTGATTTTTGGAGGCCCAATGGATATTTACTAATTTGTTTGATGGCAGTTAGGATTTTGATAAAAAAATCCAAGAATTAATAATATTCTAAATATTATTTTAGTTTTTTTTTTTTTTTTTAAAGTGGTGCTGCGGCTGGTATAATGCTATATTATTCTCAGTGGCTTCTTTGCGGCTTCATATAGTGCTTTGCTTTTGAAGGTTTGATTGCTCAATCGATCAGTGAGTTAGACTTGTGCCTGGGTGAGGTTCTTAGGGTTGGTTTGGAGTGTCCTAAAAAAGTGTATTTTTTGTCTTTTTATAAAAAGATGTACAGAAAAGTAGAGAAGTGATGTGATAGAAAAAAGATAAAAGATGAATTATATAGTGTACCCCAAACCAGCCCTTAGTTTCACATGGTTTATGTTTCATTGGACAGTTTGGGTCACAGATTTGATATAGTTTGATTGTCTTTTTCAATTCTGTTTTGAAGATTTTTGTTCATCTATTTGATAACATTTTTTCTTTTGATTATTTGTGATTATTTAGAATTCACCTAAGGGTGGTTTTGTGAGACCATTCGTGTTTCGTTTGTAATCGCTTGGAAACTTTTTGGTTGATAGTAGAATCGAATTTCGATTCCGTGGACGTACCTTACATTGAGGGAACCACGTAAAATTCTTGTGTCACCATTGATTTAATTTTTCTGTATTAATTTTTATTCTCATTGATTGATTTACTTGTGAAAAATCATCTATTTTCCCTAATAGATACTTATGTTCTTAAGTGATCATTCTGTAACAAATAATATTTTTTAAAAATTCTTCCCAAAAAATGAGCATGAGATTGCGAATTCTCAACAATTGGGTCTTCAGTAATGTGACACTAAGCTCCACAAATTGCCACATCTTCTTGAGTTATGAAAGATTTTCCTATCTTTGTTTTTGATGAACCTTCTATACTGATTATGTGAAAATAAATAAATAAATAAATAAATAAATAAATAATTATGTAGATTAAAGATAATATGTATTCAAATTGAGATAGGTTATTTAGTTTTATAAGGAGTAAAAATATGACCCTTTTTTCATCCGTTTAAATTATAACTGTTAAAAACCAGCTGTTTCGAACATTTCTCAATTGAAGTGAAAAAAAAGAGCCGTTGCTCAATTTGTGTATTCCAATGACAAAAGAGCACCATTGGATTAAATAATCCAACGGTCCAGATTGATCATTCTCTCTTATCTCTCTTATTTTCTCTCTGTCACTCTGTCTCTCTTGATTCCAGAAAATACTCCCAACTCTGCTCTTTCTCTACCTATCTCTCTGTCTCTCTTATCTGTCCAATGCCTCTCCAGAACCAGTCTTCATCTCTCTCCCTTGTCCTCACCGATTGCAGATTTCCTCACTCACTCTCTTTCTCTGTGTCTCATCTTCTTTATTACCACAACCACTACCATCAACCACAACAACCACCAAACCTTCAGCAACAACCACTTCAACAGTCAATCTCCAACCCTCAAACCCCAAATGCCCTTCTCTGTTCTCTAACCCTCTTCTCCCTCTGTATCTCACCTTCTTCATCACCACAACCACTACCATAATGAAAGGAACCACCACCACTATAACCAACAGAACCACTACCAATTTTCACCGTCGATCTCCAACCCTCAAACCCTTTGAATCCTTCTCCGATCTCCAACCCTCTTCTCCACTACAACCCCTATCTTTCACCTTCTTTCTCCTCGATCTCTCTCTCCCTCCTTCCGTTCTAAACCACCGATCTCCAATGATCGAAACCATAACTCTAAGCAAAATAATCCTCTCTCTCCCTTTTCGATCACTCTCTCTCTCTCTCTATGTTATAAACCTCTTCTTCAACGATCGCTCTCTGTCAATGATGATCCAAACCTGACAGCCTAGTGAAGACCTATTCTCCAACAATCCCTTATTGTTAGTGATGATCCAAACCCGAAACCCTAATGAAGACCATCCAAAGAACACAAAGAAGATCAATCCTAATGAAGACCATTTATGTCAGGTATTTTTTTTTTTTACTTCACTGTGTTGTTCAATTTATTTTATTTTATTTTGTTGGAAATTGCTAAAATTGAAATTTTGCTTGCTTGCTTGAAATTGCTTCTGTTTGAAATTTTGCTTGATTTTTTGAAATTGTTCAATTTTATTTTTTATATTCCAGAAATTTTGCTTTTGTTTTTATTTTTTGATGGTTTTTGGGTGAATTTTGCTTCTGTGTTTGGAAAGGATGATGAGAAAAGAAGAGAGAGAGGAAACGGTTGGTTGATGCTGACTTGGCAGCTGCCAAAGCTAATACCATATTTGACACAAGCTCTGGCATTGCCAAAGATAGCAGTTACTAAAACTTACCATTGGAGGTGGCTTTCTGTGAATTGCTGCCATAATTTGGCAATAGTAGCTCTAATGACAAACCATTGGAAATGCTTTGAGTTGGCAAAATATATTATTGGATAGCAATAATATTAGAAACACATAAATCATGTTTGTTTAGCTCTTTAGAGAGGGAATTAGAATAATAATTCGAGAGATCCACCTAAAAAGTGTTTGGTTGGGGACATGAGTGAGGGGATTAACAATCCCTTTGAACTTGTAATCCCCCCATTGGTAGGACTACCAATCCCATGTATATTTTTAAACAATTTTTAAGCAAAATATATATTTTTTAGAACAAAAAAATTAATTATAATATTTAAAAATGCTAAAAATAAAAAAATATTCACTCTGTTTGGTTTCAGTTTTCATAATTCACATTCAGAAAATTCTACTTTTTCATTTTCCATATATTTTTGCTTTCACTAAATTTTTTAAATATTTTAAGCAATTTTTTTTTAAAAATTTTTAGACACACCTAATACAAATATACTTAAAAAGTATAATATTTGTGAATTTTTTTTAAAAAAATTCACTAAATACCAAAAATATCAAAATTTAGTACATTTTCGTAATTTTGCGTATTTATTAATTTTTAAAATTATTTTTTCACAAATATTTTATTATTTAGATACATTTAAGTAAGGTGCATCTAAAAAAAGTAAAAATAAAATTGCTTAAAATTTTGAAAATATTCACTAAAAAAATATGAAAAATAAAAAAACTCAATTTTCAGAAAATTGAAACAAAACACATTGATTAATTTTATATATTACTATTATCTATAGTATTATTAATCTGGTGTGTACAAATAGATATTCTTTATCCTACATCTCTTACCTATAACACCACACTAAGTTTCATTTGGGATGTAGGTTGACTTTTTGACCTTTTTTAACTTGGGGCTAAAAAGCCTTGTTTGGAATGGGTTTTTTTGACTTTTGTAAGAAAAAAATAAAATGATTATAATTTAGATGTGACATTTTTTGACCTGGGCTAAAAAACTAATTTTTTTCTATTTGTGGCTATTTTAGCCGCACCCCATCCCATCCCAACCCAACCCAACCCAACCAACCCTACCAAACCAATGTTAATAATCTCCTTACTTTGGGAATTTTGTCAAACAAGAAGCTATACCAAATTGACTCATATACAAACAAAAAGTAAAAAAAACATTTCTAAAGTGGAGGGCAATTTTATCATTTCATTTTGAAAACATCATTTTCAATGCAAAAAAATCAAAAAAGTCAAACAAAAAAACTAAACAAATAAAAAAGTCTCATACTAAAAAAGTCAAAAAAAAAAACTAAAAAACTAACTAAAAAATCATTGCCCAAACGAACCATTAATCTCTTCCATCCTCTGAAACTAAACAAACGTGACCATAAGATCAAATACAAATGTCTCGTAAAGGGTGAGTATCACTATGAGTCTTACATCATATGGGTCATAGATATCTGTGTCTATTCCGTATTTGAGTCTTCTATGCATTCAGACTTTTACTATTGGATAGTGGAAGACTTTTTGAAAGGAAAAAAAGTTATTCAAAATGGTTTTCTTCGGTTAAAAGACAAATTTATCATTTTGTCTTTATCTATTATATATACAATTTGTGTTATTTATTATATTTTTGTATTGTTTAAAATTACTTTGTATTCTTTTATTTATTTTTGTTTATTACCATTCTTATTTTACATTCACATGTAATTTGTGTAATTTGCTTTCTTCTAGAAACCACACTTTCCACTTGAATCATTTCCAAACTTGAACAAAGCTAACAACAATGGATGCTGTTAAAATTACAGGAGATAAATACAGATCTTTTTTGCATGATGAAGAAACTCAGAAGAACATCCATTGGAGATATGGTGGCCCTCCCACCTATGATATTGTCAATCAGCTCTTTGAACAAGGCCGAACCAAGGTATTCTCTTCATTATTGTTTCTTCTCTCTCTCTCTCTCTCTCTCTCTAATTTCATTGGTTTACAGGAATGGCCAAAAGGATCACTGAAAGAGACAGTTCAGAATGCTATAAAGTCGTGGGACATGGAAGTCTCTCACAAGACTCGCATACAGGACTTGAAGACCGTAAACCCTGAGAAATTCAAGCTCATCGTTAATGGTAAAGCTAATAAAAAAGCCAGAGTTGTTCAATCTCTTCTTCTTTAATTTTTTTGTTGAATTTTGATGATACCACTTGTTTCTGGGCAACGGGTCGGGCTGATCCAGGCCTCCCACATGGTTGTCCGATTGCTGGATCCACGGAGAAACCTACACAAGAGTTCAACGGGGAACGGGAGTCCCCCAGCGAACACTCCGACGAGCAAGTTAGAGAGTGATGGAATGTAGAGATAGGATAGAGTTAAAGAACTTAACCTTCTCATTGTCTTTGAAACCTACTTATATCATTTTCTCATCATTTCCTTGTCCACTCCGACCTGTCATGTTGGCCGAAAGTCTATGCTTTAGCTTGCCTTGTTCATGGTGAGGCTGTCATGTTTCGACGTGAAGGGGTTATCGTAATAAATGCTGCAGTGAACCTCATTAATGGCTGATGTGTAGTGCAATAACTCTGCAGGATCTTTGTCTGCTTATGTGGCTGGTTCTTCTCTTGACACGTGTTTAGATATCATTGGTCCTTGATGCCACGTTGAGCTCCAGCAATGTTGGGCTTTAGTGTTTGAATTATGTATTGGGCTCTAAGTGGTGGGCCGAAAGCTCCTATAGGCCCACCTATGTCAGTAGTCCTCCATTCCCAAGTGCAGCTTTAGTCCAACGAAGGGAATAAGGAAGAAAACAAGGGTTGTGAGAGGTCGACGGAGAGAAGACCGACTGGGATTTGTGCCGACCGCTAAGGGTGACCAAGTGAGAAGGTCGACCGTGAAGAGGGTCGTGTTCGAAGAGTAATCGAGTGAGAAGGCCTACTGCGAGAAGGGCCGACCGCGAAGGGTGACCGAGTGAGAAAGCCGACTGCGAGGAGGGTCGACCGCGAAGGGTGACCGAGTGAGAAGGCCAACTGCGAGGAGGGCCGACCGCGAAGGGTGACCGAGTGAGAAGGCCGATTGCGAGGAGGGCCAACCACGAAGGGTGACCGAGTGAGAAGGCTGACTAGGAGGAGGGCTAACCGCGAAGGGTGACCGAGTGAGAAGGGAAATGGCAGCGTGCGGGGCTCGAGGCGGGGCGTGGCACGTAATGATGTGAAGTGGAATAGACAGGGAATGGGAAGAGAGTAGTGGATCATGGTCGTACACATGGCACAATCCCGTAACTAGGGAAGTGATGCGTTAGCAAGAAATGAAAGGATAGACTAGTATAAGGCGTTGAAGAGGCAGGGGTGGAAATTTTTGAAAATTTTCAAATTGGCGAAATTTAATCTTGACCCTTAGAATATAGGTAAGCTGTGGGCGTTTGGAGTTATGCGCTTTACCTACCTTTTTGCAAAAAACCAACACGTCCCATAAGTAAACTCATTTGTTTCGTGTCATACACCTCTGCAACACTTTGCGAACTTCCTTATGCCAGTGTCTGAAGCTATAAACAGACACATAGGAGAGATGGCTCGAGACAAAGTGCCAACCATGAGACTAGACTCTTTGGGGGACGATGATGCAGTGGAGTTTGGGGAACAATATCGGGCGGAGCGAAGGAAGGAGAGGGGAGCGGGGCAAGTGGTGTGGGCTCGTCCGACGACGATGATCGCCGTCGCTAGGCCAATTACCCAAGTGGAGCCGGACCACTGGCACACCAAGGCCGACAGGTCCACATTTACGGCGGAGGAGTTGGAGGAAGTACGAAGGAAGTACCAAATTTCGACAGAAATAGAGTTGAGGGTGCCCACATTAAAGGAGAGGGCGTCGGATGCGCGGCCAGCAGAATTCTCATTGTACGAGGAAGCATTGCGAGGAGGCCTAAGGTTGCCGATCCCCCAGATAGTGGTAGATATATTGAACCGACTAGAGGCGGCGCTGGGGCAGTTGATGCCCAACTCATGAAAAATTATAATGGCCTGCGCGATCGCATGGCCACGGCCGACCGAGGGAGCGACGATGACAGTGGAAGAATTCTTTTCGTGCTACAAAGCGTTCAGTCAACAAGAGACGTGAGTGACTTTGCAGGCGGTGGCGGGCAGGGGGTTAGTAGGGGGGTTGCCCTCGTCGGTGAAGGGGTGGAAGTCAAGGTGGTTTTATGTGTCAGTAAATGGTGGGGGGGTGTAGACACCCCATTTTGACCAGCCCTAAGACTTGAGCACTTTATTTTAACCACCCTCAGCAGAAAAATCAAATTGAAGCTTTAGTCCCAAACCTCACCCATTTTGGCCAAATTATTTTATATTATTTTGGAATTTGTAGTATTTTATATTTTTATATAATTTTGTGTGTTATACATAGTTTTTAATGTTTTCATCTAGTATAAATAATTTTTGATATTTGTTAAAAAGGAAAATGATAAATATATATATATATATATATAGAAAATAAAAAAAATAAAAAAAAGAGTTTGGTCAGGATGGGTTTGGAATGATGATTTGTTTTTTAGGGCGGTGCAAGATATGTTTGTTTTTAGAGAGAAAGAAAGAGTGGGTGAGAGAGATCAATAAAAAAATGAATGAAGATAAAAAGAGGAGGACATGATCTGGGGGTGGGACAACAACAAAAATAAAATAAAGGTGGTGTGCTTTGCTTTTGGGTAGAGATAATATAAAGTATGAGTTCGGTGGAGAGCTGGGTGGGGAATATAGAAAAAAGGAGCATGCATGATGATAGGGGAGGGTGGAAGAATAAAAAAAAAAAAAAAAAGAGAGAAGACATCACACACAGGGGGAGACACGGTCTCTCTCTCTGAAGAAGAAGAGACCCAACACCACTTAAGGAAGAGGGGGAAGGAGACCATGAACACATGCATGACACTCAACACACACGAGTTTAGAGAGAGAGGGGGAAGGAGACCATGAACACATGCATGACACTCAACACACACGGGTTTAGAGAGAGAGGGGGAAGGGGACCATGAACACACACAACACACAACACACACGGCACACACCACACCACCCATGCACACACACAGCCACACACGACATGCACATGCCACACCACCCATGCATACACACGGCACACTCACAGCAGCACACCGACACACACTCTCTCTCCCTCTCGGCACCTCTCTCTCTTTCTCATGCACACGTAGTCGGTTTTCTTACCCAGGAAACTTTGTGATGGTGTTAGACATACATACTTGAATCAAGTTGATATAATTGTTGCGTCTTAGTGTTGCTGCAGGTGTTGGTTTTGTCCAGTTTCTAGTGATACCATGTGCATTATTGTTCCGAAGTGCGGCTGTTGCTTTAGTAACAAGCAGCCCCTGTTTTACTTTTGCTTCGCTGGAGAAAAATAAAATCATGGTTATTGGGCCGTAAAGTTGTGGGATTTTGGTGCTGCAGAATAATAATCCATGTGGATGTCATTCACGTTGGGTTGGTGCATTTTTTATTGGCTGGTGGGCCGGCTTGACAGTGGGCCGGTTTTGTTTGAGTGTTGATGGGGCCTCCATTGAAGATGAATACATGGGCCGAGGCATGAGGATCGATGGTTATTTGCAAGTTGATGAATGGCTGGGGATTTCAAACTTTTATTTTTAATTTTGATTTTGAGTGGTTGTGAGGTTTTATTTCATTTTATTATTCCCTTCTCGCTCTCTCTCTCAGATTTGTAATATTTAAAGTATTGTAATAATCTCCTACCCCGCTTCTTTCTATCCCATTCTTTAATTGCTTTCCCTAACTGTACATATGTATATATCTAACATGCCATGCATAACCATGCTTTACATTCATGTCTCATACATTAAGATTCGGCTACATTTACATGTGTGGGTTTAATCAATTCTTTTGTGATTCTATGCGCTACCTCATGTTCTTGAGATGATTCACATGCTATATCTTAGAAGCCGAATCTTTAGTTACATCTCATGAGTGAATTGCATTAGGATTCTGTATATAAGATCATGCATATTTTACTAACTTTGTTTTGTAGCTGTTCGAGGGACGTCGGTAAATCTGTGAGTTTTTATGCTTTAGCATCCCATTTGTGTGTGATTTTCTTATTATGTTTAACATCCTACCATGAGGCTAATTGATTAAATGATAAACTGTTTGAATGCCTGTGGATGAAGGCTTGTTGCCTGAATTGGAATGATTCAATAAATGTACGTTTTAAGCCCACTTTGTAGTGGCAAATTCACAAACTTTAAGCCCACTTTTTCAAGTGGCAAATTCAAACCCTTTTCGAAAAATAAACATGAAATTGAATTGTTCCAATTTGAGCAAACTAGTCTATACTTGTATGCTTCACATAGTAAATTTTAGGATTTATTCAATAATCAGAACATGAACATATAAAGAAAATAAAAAGTCATATCATGGTTTAGTAGAGGCCGATCTTTTGATCAGGTGAGCGGGGGTGCTCATTATTGACCTTTCCCTCTCATACCTAAGGTTCCGAGCCAAGCATCCTTGGTTACGACGAACAGTGGCCTTGGCACGAGTCATGGGTTTCCTAATTTCCCAAAATATTAGGTGGCAACTCTAAAATCTGATGACGCAGTCCATTTTTGACAAAATTGCAATAAAATGGATTTTCAATAAAAGTTTCCAAATCTAGACTCTCGTTTATGTTTCACATTGCACTCGTGAGACTAGATCAAAGAGATCTCGGGAGTCCGAACTGTTTAACGCGCGCGGGTACCCCCCGGGCATGTTACAGGGGGCAGTGCGCATGACATGAAAAGTCCCTACGAAGTCGGTGGAGTCGAAGTTGGGGGGCAGAGGTAGATGGTAAGGTGAGAAAGGTGAAGGAGTGAAGGGAGAAAGAGGGTGCGAGGTGGGACGACCTTGTCCGTCCTTCAGCTCTGTGTGCCTTAGGTTTAGGGCCGCAGCCGATGGAAGTGAACCCCGCCCTGGAAGAGTTGGAGTTGAGGCGAAAGGCGGAGGAGGTGGAGGAGCGGAGGACCTTGGCCAGGGCAGAAAAGTATACGGAGGCTCAGTTGGGGCCTGCGCCTAAGTTAGTGATGAGGAAGCGGGTCCGACTATATACCAAACCGTTCGAGGACAAAGACTTAGCTAGCTTCGCCCCACTGCCACCCCCAATAGACCCGTTAAAGGAGAGGGGCAAGCAGGAGGTGGAGACAGTGTTGAAGAAGACAAAGAAGAAGAGGGCGGCTATAGAAGGGGGGGGGAAAAGCGCCCCTATCTTGAAAAAGATGAAGGTTGGGAGCGAGGACGCCCCCATGGTGGAGAAGATGAAGGAGGGAAGGGTGGAGGCTGCTCCAGAAGGGAAGATTGCCCAAGTGGCGAAAGAAGACGAGGGTCCAAGCGCCTAAGTGCTAAAAGAACACTTGGGTCCAAGTACCCAAGTGGTGGCGACGGCGGTATCTGCACTAGAAGTAACCCCCAGTTCTAGTGAAGGGAAGACTGGGACCAGCACTCCAGGGACGAGTGTCACGCTGACGACTGCGTTGTACCACATGCACTTGCAGGTCGCTTGGCGGACGAAGGGGGAAAAGCCAAGGTGGTAGCCGACTGCCTAGTTGGAGTACTGGAGGACGCTGCCGTGCGGTCAATGGCACGGTTGGGGGAGGCCGACCTCCTGAGAGGGTTGTGCTCGGCCCAAATGGAGGCAGCGACCTTGGCGGCTGCCCTGTTGAATAAAGCAGCGCATGCGAAGATTGAGATAGAGCCGCTGAGGGTTCAGCTGGAAGGGGTGAAGGAGGAGCTGTAGAAATTAATGGAGGAGACAGCGGGCTGGAAGAAAGCCGCTCGGAATGCATGCGCCAAGGGGCTGGAGTATGGGCGGAGGGCGAAGAACATGGAAGTATTGGCGTTGGTGCAGGGCTACTTAGTAGACCGAGCTAGTGCTGAGCTTCTCGCAACCAAGTTAGAGCTGGACGCGGAGCACCGCAAGGTAGTATCGCTAGAGTTCGAGTTGGCGGGCGAGAAGAGGGAACTAGAGCAGGTCCGGCAAGCCTGCACCACTACCAATGAGAGGTGGGAAGAAGCCATGGCCAACAATGAAGAGCTGCGTGACCAGACGATCAAGGACAAAGAAAAGGCAGATGGTCAGATCGCGGAGCTGGAAAAGGCCCTAGCAGAGGAAAGGGCGAAATTGGCATCTGAGAGGACGGCGTACCCCAACTTGTGCATGGCGGCCGTAGAGCAATTCAAGGGGTGCCGCTGTCGCCAAGAGCCTGGCGAAGGAGGGAGATGGGGGGGTTGGGCCGTCGGGAGCGGTCGCTGGAGGTAGGAGTGAAGAGGAAGTGATCCAAAGCTTCCAGTGGTCTGACTTCTACAAGCACGAGATAAGCGAGTTCTGGGACAGCGGCTGGATGACCTTCAAACACTAAGCCAAAACAGGGCATTAACGGCGATTTTTTTAACGACGGTTTTCGTTATCGCCGTTAAAGATACTATTAACGGCGGTAACAAAACCGTCGTTAATACTGCCGTTAATGTATCTTTAACAGCGGTTTCGTTACCGCCGTTTAAAAAACTGCCACTAAAGCCCTCTTTTAACGGCGGTAACGAAACCGCCGCTAAAGCCCTCTCATTACCGCCGTTAATGACGGCAGTCTTTGCCGGCGGAGCTCCGGCGGAACTTCGGCATGTGGTGACCACGCGCGGCCAGAGGTTGAACATGACCATCTACAATAAAGCAAAAGTAATGTTTAAATATTTATTTAGGGAACATATTTCATATAGAGTGGCTGTGGTGTAGTGGTTGGTGTGCGTAGATTAGAGGTCAAGGGTTCGAGGCCTGGGGGTTGTAAGAAGAGAGAATTATTTTTTTAAAAATTTGAACCTATTTACGGCGGTAAAGAACCGCCGTTTTTGGTCCTATATTACTGCCGTTTTTGGTTGACTTTTAACAACGGTAATTTACCCTTTTACGACGTTGTACCTTTTCCGACACGAGTATAAACGGCGGTCCTAAATTACCGCCGTTAAAGACTTTAACGGCGGTTTTACATCCTTTAACGGCGGTGAAAAACCGCCGCTAAAGCCCAATTTTGGCGTAGTAAAACATAAGGCTCAAGAGCTGTTCTCGGACTTGGACTTCAACCTCGTGAAGGTAGGGGAAGATGACGTCGCCTAGACCCCCCTGGACGAGGGGATTGAAGAGGAAGATCTTGCCTCGAGTGAGGAAGAATGACTTGTGTAAAAATTTTCTGTTTATGTGTTTGTTGTTTTTGTTTGTTTTTTATTTTTATTTTTATTTTTGTTTTTGTTTTTGTTTTTGTTTTTGTTTTGTGTTGGTGTGTAATTTTGTGCAACGATTTGTATGAAAGCGAAAGGTTATGAATAAAACGAGTTTCCTTGTATATTATTGTTGTCGTCATTCTGAGTTGTAAACTTGTGCATAAATTGTGATGTAAAATGGTCAAAATGGGTAATCAATGAGAAGTGAAAATGTGATACCACGTTAAACATGAAAATGTTAAAAATGGGCAAACCATGATGGGAAAAATGTTAAAAATGAATGATCAGTGAAAGTTTGACTAGTGAAAATGGATATGAAAATGGATATGAAATGTTAAAAATGGGCGAACCATGAAAGTTTGATATGAAATTTTGTAAGTAAACCATAATGGGAAAAATGTTAAAAATGGGCAGGCAAGCTAACTTGTATGATTAGTGAAAATGGATGGTCATGAACTTGGATTTTAACTAAGTATGGCAACCATGCCGTGATATTAAATTGTGAAAATAGATCGGCCAAATTTTTCATTCAAGTTCTGACTATGACTTGGAGGGCTCTGTCGCACTGAGTTGGTCTGACTGAGCTCCACGTGTTCAGTCTGACTGAGGCTTTAGCTAACTCAACATGGCTGAGCTCTTCATGCTCAGTCTGGTTGAGGCTTTAATTAACTCAGTCTAGCTGAGCTCTTCGTGCTCAGTCTGGCTAAGGCTTTAATTAACTCAGTCTGGCTGAGCTCTTCGTGCTCAGTCCTGCTGAGGCTTTAATTAACTCAATCTGGCTGAGCTCTTCGTGCTCAGTCTGGCTGAGGCTTTAATTAACTCACTCTGGCTGAGCTCTTCGTGCTCAATCTGGCTGAGGCTTTAATTAACTCACTCTGGCTAAGCTCTTCGTGATCAGTTTGGCTAAGGCTTTAATTAACTCAATCTGGTTGAGCCCTTCGTGCTTAGTCTGGCTGAGGCTTTAATTAACTCAGTCTGACTAGGCTTTTCGTGCTTAGTCTGGCTGATGCTTTAATTAACTCAGTTTGGCTGAGTTCTAGTTTACAAGTCATTATTGAAACACAACGTAGATATTGGAGACATAAAGTCATTGTCATTTAAGGCGTAGCCTATTGATCACAAGTTTACATCATGTATGGAAATGACAAAAGCGAAAAAGTGTGCAGATCACCAAGAAGAACATATAACAATTGATCAATACAAAAATAGGAGACGCCATTTTACTGGAAGTAACGCTTTAAGTGCTCAATGTTCCATGGATGGGGGAGGTTTCTGCCCTCCATGTCTTGGAGTCAGTAAGTGCCTAGGTGAGGTCTGGCTTTAATTACGTAAGGTCCTTCCCATTTGGTTGCTAGCTTTCCCTCGATGGGATTTTTTGTAGCAAGAGTCGATTCGCGCAGGACGAGGTCCCTCACTGCAAACTCCCTCGGGCGGACTTTGCAGTTGTAATGTGTTCTCATTTTCTGTTGATATGAAGCCCGTTTGACAGCAGTGGTCTCTCGGAGCTCTTCAATCAGGTCCAAGTCAGCCCGACACAATTCTTCGGTGAGTTCTGGATCCGGATGCAAAACCCTCGGGGTCGGCAGGCCGATCTCCACTGGGATGACCGCCTCAGCGCCGTATGTTAAGCGAAGGGGGTCTCCCCAATAGGGGTTCGGGCGGTAGTACGATAGGCCCAGAGTACGTTTGGTAATTCCTCAGCCTGGAGTCCCTTAGCGGCTTCCAACTTAGTTTTGATGATCTTCAAGAAAGAGCGGTTGGTGACCTCGACTTGCCCATTGGCTTGGAGATGACATGGGGAAAAGAAACATGGTTCAATGTGGAGCTCTGTATAGAATTTTCTGAACATGGCATTGTCGAATTGCTTGCCGTTGTTTGAGACGATGGCTTGAGAGATTCCAAATCGGCATACGATCGACTGCCAGATAAATCTGGTCGTGTTCCGTTCAGTGATTGTGGCGAGGGGTTCTGCTTTCACCCATTTGGTGAAGTAATCAATGACGACCACAACAAACTTGGTTTGGCCCCTACTGGTGGGCAATGGACCAACTAAGTCGATGCCCCACTTGGCGAACGAGTAAAGACTGCTGAGTGTAATCAGTTCTGTAGGTGGAGCATAAGGGGATGTTGGCAAAGCACTGTCATTTATCACACTTAAGCACGAATTCGCTGGCATCTTGGTTGAAAGTAGGCCAGAAGTAGCCGGTGCGGAGTATTTTATGGGCCAACGATCTGGCACCCAAATAATTACCACATACACCCTCGTGGACTTCCCTCATCACATAGGTCGCTTGAGCAGGGCTGAGACACCTGAGGTATGGGCGTGAAAATCCACGTTTGTACAATAGGCCGCTGATGAGGAAGTAATTGAACGACCGGGCTCTGACTTTGGCAGCCTGCTGTTTGTTGTCTAGCAACTCCCCATTTGTCAAAAATAGAAGAATGTCCGCCGCCCATGGGATAGGTTCATTTTGAAGGAAGTGGACCTCCTGCTGGGTTGGCGAAGTAGTCGGGTGGGCCAGGTATTCAAGACGGATGCCGTGGCTGAGGTCTGACTGGTCGGCCAAGGCTAATTGGGCCATTTCATCTGCCTTAGAGTTTTCTGACTGCGGGATGTGTTTGATGTGGAAAGTGTTGAAAAGGCGAACAAGGGGGAGTGCAATATCTCTGTAGGCTCGCATTGTGTCTTCCTTTGCATCGAATTCCCTCGTAATCTGTCCGACAATCAGTTGGGAATCACTGAACACTTGGATATGGCTCACACCAATGTCTCTAGCTAGGCGAAGACCTGCTATCAAGGCCTCATACTCGGCCTCATTATTGCTTGCGTTGAACAGGAAGCGGAGAGCATACTTGAAATAACTGCCCTCGGGGGCGATGAGAATGAGACCAGCCCCACTGCCTTCTTTACGGGAAGATCCATCGACATTGAGGGTCCAGGAGTGGGGATCTTCTGTCTCAGTATTGAATTGCCTAGGCTGAGGAGGTGTGGTTGGAGTGGGATTGATGAATTCCAAGATAAAATCAGCGACAGCCTGTCCTTTGATCGCCATTCGTGGTCGGTAAGAGATTTCAAATTGGTTGAGCTCGACAGACCATTGTATAAGCCTGCCAGATGACTCTGGTTGTTGCATTACCTTCTTCAAAGGTTGGTCAGTGAGGACCACTATGGAGTGAGCCTGGAAATAAGATCGGAGTTGTCTTGAGGCTATGACCAAGGCAAGGGCCATTTTTTCCAGCAGAGGGTAGTTCTGTTCGGCCCCCCTGAGAGCTTGGCAAATGTAATAAACCGGACGCTGTACTGAACTTTCCTCCCTGATGAGGGCCGCGCTGACTGCGGTGTTCGATACGGCTAAGTAGAGAAAGAGAGTCTCGCCAGAGAACGCCTGAAAGAGTAGGGGGGGTTGGCCATGCACTGTTTCAATTGTTGAAAGGCCTCTTTGGATTCGGCGGTCCACTCAAAGGCCTGCTGAAGGACTTTGAAAAAATGGAAGCACTTGTCTGTTGCGTGGGAAATAAAACGGTTGAGGGCGGCGACTCTGCCGGTAAGCCTTTGAACCTTTTTAACCGTTCGAGGTGACTGCATTTCTATCAAGGCCTTGATCTTTTCGGGGTTGGCTTCGATACCTCGCTGACTAACCATAAAACCCAAGAATTTCCCAGATCCTATGCCGAAGGCGCACTTCTCCGGATTCAGCTTCATTTGATACTTGCGTAAGGTGTCGAAAGTCTCCCGCAAGTTTGCCAGATGATCAGAGGAGAGTTTGCTCTTGACAAGCATGTCGTCGATGTACACTTCCATGTTCTGACCAATCTGGTGATGAAATACGACATTGATTAACCGTTGGTAAGTTGCTCCGGCATTTTTCAACCCAAATGGCATAACACGATAGTGGTAAGTTCCCCGGTCAGTGATGAAGGAGGTGTGTTCTTGGTCAGCCGGGTGCATCAGAATTTGATTGTTGCTGGAGAAGGCGTCCATGAAACTGAGCATCTAATGGTCGACAGTGGCGTCGATAAGCAGATCGATGTGGGGGAGAGGGTAACTGTCACGACCCAAACCCGCCCCTATAGATTTGGCACCGTAACCGGCCAGTAATCCGAGGATTACCTACGGCCTCTGAAGAGATTAACAAATATTAAGGGGCTCTGGAAGCAATAATGTAAAATAAATAAGGTCCAATGAGCTGTGATGACGTACATGGGATAGAAAATTCAAAACTTATTTATATACATAAGCATGCCAGTCAAGTACACCAATATATACAAAATATTTACAACTTGAATTCCCAAGATCTGACATTACAAACATGAACATCGACTAGCATGAAACAAAACAGCCATGGCAATAGGCTTCGACCGGAACCTCCTCGGGAGGCACAACAGTTGGCTGACAAAAAGGAACAGAAGGCCCTCAACTCTGGCCCTGGTCATGTGCCGGCTCACCTACATATATATAGTAAACTGTGAGCGAAAGCCCAGTGAATAATAAACAGAGTAAAGGGGTTTCAATGAATGAGTCCATACAGATTTCAGAAATCAATTCATATAGTATCAAAATCATGCTTGATCAGATCGAAATCATAATTCTGCTTT
Source organism: Camellia japonica (assembly GCA_030407325.1). Classification (NCBI taxonomy): domain Eukaryota; kingdom Viridiplantae; phylum Streptophyta; class Magnoliopsida; order Ericales; family Theaceae; genus Camellia; species Camellia japonica. The sequence continues at coordinate 31,161,188 of JAPPVO010000031.1, forward strand.
ATCAAATTCATACTTGATCAGATTATATATAGACAGAAATCTTAAGTCATGGTTACATTTACGTGATACATCCATTAGCATAACTGAACAGGACGCGCAATGCGTAAGGTTATGAATAACCTCCATAGTTCCCGTAAAGGAACCTCCGGATCCGGGTAACAAGACAGCTAAGCCCCCATGGCGGGCCTTAAACATGGCCTAGGAATGCCTAGGATGGAATGAGGATGCAAAGATGCCTTAGAAAACATTTTTCACAAGTTGCTGAAAACAGGGGTCTCGCTTGAGCGAGCTTTCCTTCGCTCGAGCGAGCCTGCAAAATCAAAGGGTTCGCTCGAGCGAGGACTCCTTCGCTCGAGCGATCTGCAAAGATGAAAAAGTACTGGTTGCTGATTTTTTCCACTCGATGCTCGCTCGAGCGTGAGACACAGCTCCTCGCTCGAGCGTAGGTCTCTTCGCTCGAGCGTGCGTCTGCGTGCACCAAGATTCTGAGAGCTTGAAATTTATGCTCGAGCCACCATTTATTCGCTCGAGCGGAGCTCTGAACAAACGATGGTCGCTCGAGCGAGGAATCCTTCGCTCGAGCGAGGAAGCCAAATTCTGGAATTTCCAGATTTGCCTCCCAAGCTCAAACCAAGCATTCTATAGCTCAAAACTCGACCTCTTGGGACTATTTTCTGGAAAAACATTTCAAACTCATAGTATATCAAGTTTCAAAGCCCAATTTGTAAAATCATTGCCCAAGGGTGAGTCAATATGAACACAAATTCCATAAATCACCAAGAACAAAGTTTAAACAAACATGCATGAGTTCAAATAAATTTCAATGCTCCAAAACATGATCCAAAGCAACATTAAACCCAGAATTTTGATGAATTCAAGGACCTTAGCAAAAATATGACCATGCATGTGAAGTTTTGATGAAAACAAACTCAAATGGCAAGATTGTAAACATGCATGCATGAATCTCTACCCAAGCCACCATTTATGAACCAATTTCTAGCTCTAGTCACCAATTTATCATGAACCATGCAAGGAGTGATCTCAAACTTACAATTAAAAGGATAATCTCCTACCTCAAACCTTGAATTCAAAGTGTGCCACCACAAATTGTTGTTATCTTCCAATTTCCTTAAGTCTCCAAGCTAAACCTTGTTGAAATCAAGTTTTTCTCCTCTCCCTAATTCTCTCCCACGTTGGGTCTCACAAGATGATGAAAACAAATGTTTTAAGATGAAGTTCCAAGGTTGCCTTAGGTAGTGGGCTTCAATGGCAATTTCGTAATTAAGCTAGGTTCATTATTAAAACGTTATTTAATCTGATTTAAACATTCCAAATCGAACTTCAATTGAACCTACCATAAAATCACATAAAATCTAACTAGTCTAAAACACTAATCAATTTCGGAATCGGGCGCCGATAAGGCTTCCAATTCGCAGTTTAAAGTTTAAAACGCGAACAGATATTTCTACGTCAAACAGATAGAAACACATAAATCATGCAATACACATGCGATTCGATTTCAGATTCCCTCTTAATTATTATTAGCCATAATTAAGTACCAATTAGCGTTAATCAAGGTCAGGGTTATTACAGTAACTATCTTTGGAGCAAGCTCAGTTAAAGTCGAAGTAGTCGACGCAGAGTCGTCATTTTCTGTTATTTTTACGGACCAGGACCACATTTGACAACCATCTGGGGTAGTCCACATTCTTGACAAACCGTGCCTCTAGGAGTTTGTCTACCTCAGAAGCAATAAGAGCATTGCGTTCCGGGTGAAAGATACGCTACTTCTAGCGGAAATGTCAGAAATGGGGCCCGATGCTGAGACGATGAGTGATGAAGGAGGGATCAATACCCGGCATGTCAGAATGGGTCCAGGCAAACACATCATTGTGTTCGATTAGGAGAGTTGTAGCCTTGGCTTGGAAGGATAGTTGGCTGCCGATCTTGGCTGTTTTTGTTGGGTTGGAGGGGTTGATGGGGACCTCAACAAGTTCTTCCACTGGTTCCCTTCTGACTAACTCGTCCTCGTCTCTAACGTCGAGGCCTTCGATGATCATAGCCTCCTTCAGCTTGACCTCTTTGAGAGAAGTGACGTAGCATTCTCTGGCCACGGTCTGCTCTCCTCTCACGGTGCCGACCCTAAGGTCGGTAGGGAATTTCATGGCTAGATAGTATGTGGATATGACAGCTTGAAAAGCGTTAAGGGCGGTGCGACCGAGGATGATGTTATATGCAGAGGGACAGTCGACGACGAGGAAAGTGAGCAACTTGGTGGTCTCCCACGGATACTCTTTGATGGTGATGGGAAGATCGATGGAGCCTATAGAGGTCACCCGATCCCCAGTGAAGTCGACTAGTGGGGTTTGGAGAGGCGACAAACTTTCTTCCTCAACGTTGAGCTGGCGATAGGTATTCAGGAAGATAATGTCTGAGGAACTGCCGTTGTTGACAAGCACCCGTCTGACTTTGTAATTGGACAGGAGAGTAGAGATGACGAGGGGGTCGTTATGAGGGTAACGGATGCTTGCACAATCAGCCTCCGTAAAGGTGATGGGCTCTATCCACTGTTTGGGGTGTTTGAGGGGGCGCTCTAAAGTCGCGACTTCTTTGTCGGAGCCCTGTCTGATTTTTCTAAGTTCAGCTCGCTGGGCCGAATGGGACGGTGCTCCGCACGCAAGTCTGCCAGCAATGACTCTGATTTCTCCAACCGGGGGAGCAGGGTTGCCTTGTGCTTGGGGTTGCGGCGGGGGCCGATCATTGCCTTGGTTAGGGTGTGCGGGTTATCGGGGAGGAGTGTATCAGCGGTTGCCCTTAGCAGGTTCGGTCCTCGGCCGTTACAGGGGACGGGCTGTCATGAACCAATTGAAGCGCCCCTGGCGTATCAAGTTTTCTACCTAGTCTTTAAGGTTAACACATTCCTCGGTGTTGTGGCCGTGGTCCTGATGAAAACGGCAGTATTTGGATTGGTCTCGCCGATTGGAAGGAGACCGTGAGGGTTGTGGCCATTTCAAGTTGTGATCTCGCTGGATCTGGTTTAAGACTTGTTCCATGGGGGAGTTGAGGGGTGTGTATCGTTCGAACCGACCGGGTGGTCGGGTAGGTGTCGATCGGTCGGCGCGAGCAGTTCGGTTGGTATACTGGGGTGTTTGCTGTGTGTACTGGGTGGTTCTGGTTTCAGATTCCTTTCTCTTCTCTTTGAGGGTTGGGTTTTTGGTTATGGAATCTTGTCGGGTGGCTAAAGAATCTTCGGCGTTCATGTATTTTTGGGCTTTGGAAATGAGGGTTGCCATGGAGGTTGGAGGGTTTTTGGAGAGGGAAAAAAGGAAATCGGATGATCGTAAATCGGCTATGAAAGCCGTGAGAATGACCTTGTCATTGTTTTCTGCCACCTGCAAGGCTTCGGTGTTGAAGCGGGTGATGAAGCTACGCAGCGACTCCCCCTCCGTCTGACAAATGTTAAGGAGTTAGGTTGCCGGACGCCGCTGGCGCTGGGCACCAATGAAATGGTTGAGAAAAGAGTCACTTAGGTGCTGGAAAGTAGAGACAAAGTCGGTCGACAGCTGACTAAACCACAGTCGGGCTGACCCCTTAAGTGTTACGGGGAAAACCCGACACATGATCTCATCAGGGAATGCATGGAGGACCATTAGGGTCCTGTAAGTCTCCAAGTGGTTGACTGGGTCCGTTGTACCGTCGAAAGAGTCAATTAAGGGCATTTTGAACTTAGGAGGTAGGGGTTTGTCCCTGATGGAGGTAATGAATGGTGAGTTGGCTGTGGTGGAGGGTTTATTCTGCATGTTCTGCATGACTCCTTGAAGCTGGAGTTTCATGGCTCGAAGTTCCGTATCCCAAATAGGAATGTTGTCAACATCAGAATGGAATGGAGGCTGGACACTACTGGCCTCTCCCTCGGGAGCAGGTGCTTGGACTGGTGGATGTGGAGCCCGGGGTGACGGGTTCATATTTTGGGGTGGGGGTCGCAAACCCTCCAAGTTGGAGGGGTGAGAGTGTTGGAAGAGATGGCTTGGGGTTTGTTCTCGGTTAGGTGGGATATCTTGAGGTGGTGGAGGAGGCACAGTGATGTCTCGTTGAAGCAAAGCATTAATCAGGGCTTGGTTTTGCTCGGCTAGGCAGTTCATGTTGTTGGTGAGTTTTGTGAAATACCGCGGTGGGTTGTTTGGGTTAGGAGGGTCGGCTTGGGAGTCGGCAACGTTGTGTTGAGAAGCCATGGATCTAGTTGTGACCATCCACCTTGGTGGGTGGCAGGTAGGGATTATCGGGAATGGGTCTCCGGCGACAATGAGCACAGTTGCCGCACGGAGTGAAAGGTTCCCACCGACGGCGCAACTGATGATACCACTTGTTTCTAGGTAACGGATCGGGCTGATGCAGGCCTCCCACACGGTTGTCCAATTGCTGGGTCCACGAAGAAACCTGCACAAGAGTTCAACGGGGAATGAGAGTCCCCTAGCGAACCCTCCGACGAGCAAGTTAGAGAGTGATGGAATGTAGAGATAGGATAGAGTTAAAGAACTTAACCTTCTCCTTGTCTTCGAAACCTGCTTATATCCTTTTCTCATCATTTCCTTGTCCACTCTGACCTGTCATGTTGGCCGAAAGTCTATGCTCTAGCTTGCCTTGTTCATGGTGAGGCTGTCCTGTTCCGACGTGAAGAGGTTATCGTAATAAATGCTGCAGTGAACCTCATTAATGGCTGATGTGTGGTGCAATAACTCTGCAGGATCTTTATCTGCTTATGTGGCTGGTTCTTCTCTTGACACGTGTTTAGATGTCATTGGTCCTTGATGCCACGTTGAGCTCCAGCAATGTTGGGCTTTAGTGTTTGAATTATGTATTGGGCTCTAAGTGGTGGGCCGAAAGCTCCTATAGGCCCACCTATGTCAAATTTAATTAAAGCACGCTAAGTAATCTTTGTGTATACATGATGGTATTTCAAATATCAGCCAATACGGAACAATATGTATTGAACTTTTGTCCTCTTGATACCAATATACCGATATTATCGGTTGAGTCACACTTATATTAGCGGTTCACAGTTGACACACCTGATTCCGTTGCCATAAATATCTTTTTTGCAATGGATGATTTTAAATAACTAACGATTGTCACACTTCATGCAATTATACCCTGACAAATACCGATAATTGAAACTATGGTATGGTATACAACTCGGGTTTGTAGAACCCTTATTTAAAAAATGTATTGACTCTATCTAAAGTTATGGATCTTATAGACCAATTAAGAGTTATGTTTTGTATGTACAAAACCAAACTCACAGGCTGGGGTGTCACATGAAATCGGATAAGGGGTTGTTGTTGTGTCTTTGGCACAGTAGTAACTGGTGTGCCTAAATCTTTGTTTGACATTAATTTTTTTAGTTGACTTTTTTGTGTTAGAACTTTTTACAACTCTTATTTAAAAATGTATTGACTCTGTCTAAAGTTATGGATCCTATAGACCAATTAGGAGTTATGTTTTGTATGTACAAAACCGAACTCAAAGGCTGGGGTGTCACATGAAATCGGATGAGGGGTTGCTGCTGTGTCTTTGGCACAATAGTAACTGTTGCGCTTAAGTCTTCGCTTGGCATTGACTTTTTTAGTTGATTTTTTTTGTGTTAGGGCTTTTTTTATCCTCGTTTGGTTTGACTTTTTTGACTCTTGTGAGAGAAAAAAGTGTAATGATTATGTTTTAGATGTGACATTTTGTCTTATGGGCTTATGTAGCCAATTTTGTTTTTTTGTGCTTTTTTAGCCAAAAATGTACAACCAAACGAAGCTTAAATTTGAGGCTTATTATGGACTTATTTTTATAATCCGAATCGTTCATTTTGTAGGATTCATCGAGTAATTCAAGAATGTAAAAAATCATATTAATCGGATATCGGTAACCATATGATCGAATTACATTTATCATAATAAAAATAAGCAATAAGTTTTTCTTTTGAGAAATAATATAAAATATATACAATCCGATCATGTAGTTATCGATATTCGAACAATATGGTTTATGATATGCATGAAGTACTCGACGAATTCTATAAAATGAACAGTTCAGATCATAAAAATAAGTTCATAATAAACCTCAAATTGAGGCACAACAATTACTACTGTGCCACCACATAGATCAAGGTAAAAGGGTTTATTATCAATTCGCCAATGGCTAAATTTAAGTGTAAATTGATACAATTAGAAGGAAAATTATAGAAATAAATTTAGGATTTGACCCTTATAATAAAATAAACCTTGAATTTTTAATATTCTTAATTTAAATCCTAATGTTTTGATTTATTTTTAATTTAAACCATCCATCTATTTTCATAAAGTAAAATTAATATAAAAAATATTTTAACCATTAAATTCAATGTAAATTTACATAAATGCCTACATAATCTAATCAAATAGACCCATACCACTGCAATATAGGTTTTTGCAGCTCACGGGATATTACCATTATGTCATATACTTATATATCATGAGATAGTAACATGATTAAATTCAATTAATTTTTCAAATGGAATATGTATATTACAACTTCATATGTGCAAAATAGTAATATATAGAATTTATTCATTTATTTATATAAATTTAACAGGAAGAGAGGGATTATCAGCAGAAGAAATCGTGAGGCTTGGGACCTACAATGCGTTGTTGAAGAATGATCTACCAGAAGAGTTTAAGTATTACAAAGCAGAGGAAGAGAGCTTTGAATTGTCTTGTGATGTTTTCCTATCAGCTTTTCCTCGTGTCTTGAGAGGGTAATTTATAACAAAAAATTGGGCTGAGCCACGATCCTTTGATTTCTGTTGTGGGCCGAACAAAAGGGCCGGAGTGTGGACGTCGAGTAGCTCGGTCCCTTTTTATCTGAGTACCAAACTAGGCAAAGGCATTGACCGAGCTACCTAATACTAGGCCCAAGGGTTGGCCGAGGTATTTGGTAAGATGGAGAGCCGAGCTAGGTATAGCTCGGTTGATGCTTCTATTCCATTACTTAGTTGAGCACAGAGCCGAAATAACTTGGTTGACCGCAATGTCAGCCGAGGTAAAGGTATCAGCTGAGGTAAATGGGGTGGCCATCTCACTTGGCTTGCAGTGATGAGTGTGTTCTGAAGGTAAGCATTATCCTTGGACATAAGACTCCTAGTAGGACTCTGCTAAGGAGAGTAGAGTCCTACTAGGATTATGCAAAACAATCTCACTTGGTTGGTAGTGAGTAGGAGTGTGATTCCTAGGAGGACTCTGCTAAGGAGAGTAAAGTCCTACTAGGATTGTGCAAACCATCTGTAACATGCCCGGGGGGTACCCGTGCGCGTTAAACAGTTCGGACTCCCGAGATCTCTTTGATCTCAAGTCTCACGAGTGCAATGTGAAACATAGATGAGAGTCCAGATTTGGCAACTTTTATTGAAAATCCATTTTATTGCAATTTTGTCAAAAATGGACTGCGTCATCAGATCTCAGAGTCGCCACCTAATATTTTGGGAAATTAGGAAACCCATGACTCGGTGCCAAGGCCACTGTTCGTCGTAACCAAGGATGCTTGGCTCGGAACCTTAGGTATGAGAGGGGAAAGTCAATAATGAGCACCCCCGCTCACCCGATCAAAAGATCAGCCTCTACTAAACCATGATATGACTTTTTATTTTCTTTATATGTTCATGTTCTGATTATTGAATAAATCCTAAAATTTACTATGTGAAGCATACAAGTATAGACTAGTTTGCTCAAATTGGAACAATTCAACTTCATGTTTGTTTTTCGAAAAGGGTTTGAATTTGCCACTTGACAAAGTGGGCTTAAAGTTTGTGAATTTGCCACTACAAAGTGGGCTTAAAACGTACAGTCGTTGAATCATTCCAATTCAGGCAACAAGCCTTCATCCACAGGCATTCAAACAGTTTATCATTTAATCAATTAGCCTCATGGTAGGATGCTAAACATAATAAGAAAATCACACACAAATGGGATGCTAAAGCATAAAAACTCACAGATTTACCGACGTCCCTCGAACAGCTACAAAACAAAGTTAGTAAAATATGCATGATCTTATATACAGAATCCTAATGCAATACATATACAAAAATACTCCTAAAGATCCGGCTTCTAAAACATAACATGTGAAATATTGCAAAACATGTGATAGCTCATAGAATCACAGAAGAATTGATTAAATCTACACATGTAAATGTAGCTGAATCTTAATGCATGAGATATGAATGTAAAGTATGGATATGCATGGCATGTCAGATATATACATACACACAGTTAGGGAAAACGATAAAGAATGAGATAGAAAGAAGCGGGGTGGGGGGATTATTACAACACTTTAAATATTACAATCCAAATGAGAGAAAGGAGGGAATAATAAAATAAAATAAAATCTCACAAAACACTCAAAATAAAAATAAAAAAAAAAGTTTTAAACCCACCGCCATTCATCGATTAGTAAGTAACCAGTTGTCTTCAATCCAGCCGGCCTGCATACTTCAGCCCATGCACTCATCCTCAATGGAGGGCCCGCTAAAAAATATGTTTATGAAGTTCAAAAATTGGGCCACTAATGTAATTTATAATTATCACGCCACATTAGACATTATAGTAGCATATATACGACTAGCCCATAGTCCACCATGTTACCAATTACACAATTCGGCCCTTGAGTAGAAGGCCCAATAAAACCATTATTTAATGAGGCCTTCCACCAATAAAATAAATCAGCCCATGATTGACCCATTCAAAACCACTATCCAATAACCCAAAGAGTTGAATTTCCTTCCATGTAAACCTGCACATGATGAACCACATCTTGGGCAGAACAACAACACACCAGGTGGTTTCAACATAGGAAATGCAGTTCCACCCATTAACAGGCTTTGTTGCTTCAGGAAGCAACTTCACAGCCGAGTCTGCAGTCGATAAAAATGCTTCATTTTCATCAAGGCAGGACCAATATTCTCTTCTATGCGAAGAACAAAGTATCTTCCACTATCAATTACAGGCTCCACTGGATGTGGCTCTCCATCTCTCAAGAACGCCCGAGAATACAATTCACCTGTTATCTTATCTTCAAGTCTGTGCGCATGGTCCCCCTCTCCAAGCCGAGAGAGAGAGAGAGTGGGATGTGTGTGTATGTGTGGTCTGCCCTCTCTCTCTAACCGTGTGTCTCTTTGTGTGAGAGTCATCCCTCCCCTCTCACTCTAGTGTGTCTATGCATGATCTGTATGCATGTGTTGTTCTTCCTCTTCCTCTTCACCAAGCCGAGAGAGAGAGAGTGGGATGTGTATAGGTGGGTGTATGGGTCTCTTGTTTTTTAGAGAGAGAGAGAGAGAGAAAGAGAGGTGGGTTCAGTGCATGTCTATCAGTCGTGTCTTGTGTGTGCTGTGTTGTGTATGCCCCGGCTGGGTCTCTCTTCCAAAAAAATGGGTCCGTGTCCCTTTTCAGTGGGTGTGTGCCATGCTTGTCATGAAAGAGAGGACTGTTCGAGAGAGAAGACAGAGATCTCCCCTCCCCGTTTGCATGTCTGTTCCCTTTCTCTCTTGTGCTGCTGCCGTGAGTGGTGTTAATAGTGTATGAGTGGGTCTCTAGAGAGAGAGATGGGTGGGTTAGAGAGAGAGAGAGCTCGTGTGTGTGCCCTTCTGTACCTTTCTTGTGTGCATGTGCCGTGTGTGTATATCAGAGAGTGTGTGCATGGGTGGTGTATGGGTGTGTGGTGTGCCGAGAGGGAGAGAGAGGAGAGCTGGGTTTGGTGTTCTCTATGCCCGTGTGTGCTGCTGTGTAATGGTGTTCGTGTGAATGGTGTATTGGGTTTGTGGGTGTGTGGGTGTGTGGTCTGCCGAGAGGGAGAGAGAGGTGGGTTGTGTGGTTGTGTGATTCTCTCCCTCCCTCTCTAAACCCGTGTGTCTGTGTTTTAGCTCCGATCCCCCCCTCTCATGTGTGTATGCCTTTGTGTGTTTATATTCGAGAGGGAGAGAGATGAGATGTAGTGCTGTCTGCCTGTGTTGTTTTTATTAAACAAACATATCACCCCATGCCTTAAAGACCCCCCCAGCCATGTGAACCTCTCTTTTGCTTTACATTTTTAAAATCAAAGTGGAGAGACAGAGGCCCCCTTGTGAGCTGTATCCATATATCCTTTTAAAAGTTCAACCTATCTATCATCTCCACTTTTCTTTTTCTTTTTTGTTTTGTTATTCTCCACAATTCTAATCTATCTCCACCGAAAGTTGTATGTGTTTTATTTTCAAACTCCTCCACCATTTTTCAAACTTACTTCACCAAATTGAGTCCCACTCCACTGAATTATTTTCCACTCAAAACTTATCATCACCTGACCCTCTCTTTTTCTTTTCTTTATTTTTTTTTTCATTTTTTTTTGTTTTGTTTTTGTTTATTTTTTATTTCTAAAATACACCACCTCAAAATATATACACACACATCAAATTATATAAAAACATATAAAATTATAAAATACAACAAAATAATAAACTATATGATATAAACTAATTTGGCCAAAATAGGTGAGGTTTGGGATTTAAAATTTCAATTTGATTTTTCAACTGAGAAATTCATAAAATGGTATATTTCAATTTTCATCAGGGGGTGGTCAAAACAAAGTGCCCAAGTCTTAGGGCTGGTTAAAATGGGGTGTCTACACCATCTCACTTGGTTGGTAGTGAGTAGGGTGTGTGATTCCTAGAAAGACTCTTATAAGGAGAGTTGGAATCCTACAAGGATTGTGCCAAGTAAAGTCTATAAAAGCTCATGACCAGACCTATGTACAGGTATCCCAATTTCTACTCTAGAATACACAGAGCTTATTGTCTATTGTCTAGTTGCTGACTTAGGCATCGGAGGGGTTTCCGGCACACACCTGCCGATTAGCTCACGTTTGTGTTTTCAGGTGGCAAAGCAACATTGTTTGGAGGAGCGCAAACTTGATCAACAGGATCAAACGAGAAGAATTATTTCGTGCTCGTACAATTGGCACCAACTGTGGGAATTACACATAGAACAAAACCTTTTGATTGAGTTTTCATCTCTAGTAGAAATCAATGGCGCACAACGAAGATTTTCCGCAATCTGCTATAGATGGGCAAACCCCGGAAGGGGGTGAGAGGCGCGAAGGTTTACCTTTTATCCCACCCATGGCGGAATTAGATCCCCAGCGAAGGAATCCGTGGAGAGAAGCGAGAGAAAGACGGGGCTCAAGTCCATACCGTTCTCAAAGCCCTGATAGATAGAGGTGGAAGATGGATCCTCAGGTTTTCGAAGATCGTGTAAGGGAGCAAGATGAAGTAATAAGAAGAATGGCGACTGACATAAAGTCTATGAAGAGCCAGATAAAAGGCAAAAGGGTGACAGCAAAAGAGGGGTGCAAAGGCAACACACACTCTCGCCACTCAGAAGATCGTGACAAACAAGTCACACCATCACAAATTGAAAGTAAAAACCTCAGGTCGGGCGATACACAATCAAAGACTTCTAGGACACGCTACTCCAGGCCTGAGAGAATGAGGACTAAAAGGGCTCGAAGGAGAGAAGACACTCAGGCTCGCGACTCCCGCAGAGTCTCCGCACTACAACGATTGGCTTCTAGAACACATGGGAGTGTCGAGGTTGGAATTCCAGAGCCACGCCTTGCCTATGAACCAGCAGACAAAGCGTTAGCAAGGTTGTAGAGCTCACCGTTCATTCCGGCGATAGAGAACGCACCATTACCCTCCGGCTTCCACCACCCTAAATTCACTATTTATGAGGGAAAGTCGGACCCCTACATGCACTTGAGCCACTTCCGCCAGGTTATGGCCGTATATCAGTGAAACGAGGCTCTAATATGTATCCTGTTTCCTTCCAGCCTTGGTGACCTGGGTTTAACATGGTTTGAAAGGTTGCCAGAAGGTAGCATAGTTTCATGGGCGCAACTAGCGGAGGCATTTGTGACCAGATACAGAACGAACATCAAGACACCAGTAGAGATTGACCAGCTTCTCTCCATAAACATGGGCGAGGAAGAAACATTGAGGTCTTACAATAACCGGTATTGGGAGACTTTTAATCAGATTGGAGATTGCCCTACAAACCTAGCTATCGCACAGTACAAACGAGGTTTGCTGGCTGGCAATAAGTTGAGGGATTCAATGAAAATGACGCCGCCCTTTACTGTGGAAGCCCTAATGGAGAGAGTGCACCAACACATCCGGGTAGAGGAAGATGGGGTGCGCACCGAGGCAGAGTCCAGCGCAACAAGGATACCAGACAAAAAGCTTTTTGGCCAGAGTTAACATGGTTGACAAGTAGGATTGACCGCGCAAAAGTCTTTGCCCGACTGGGGGACAATTGGGAAGGTTGGCAGGTTTGACCAACTCTCTCTAACAAGTCTTTGCCCGACTGGGGGGCAATCAAGAAGCTTGGCAGGATTGGCCAGCATTTAGCTTTTCTTCAGCCGAGATAAGGATCCGCGCTGAAAAAAGTTGGTAGGAATAACCAACATTAAGCACTCTCCTAAGCCGAGATAAGGATCTAGGTTGCAGGACGTTGGCAGGTTTGACCAATACTTTTTTCATTCCTAAGCCGAGATAAGGATCTAGGCTGCAAGACGTTGGCAGATTTGACTAACACTTTTTTCATTCCTAAGCCGAGATAAGGATCTAGGCTGCAGGACGTTGGCAGGTATGACCAACATTTAGCTCTCTTCAGCTGAGATAAGGATCTAGGCTGAAGAAGGTTGGCAGAAATAACCAACATTTAGCTCTCCTAAGCCGAGATAAGGATCTAGGCTGCAGGAAGTTGGCAGGTATGACTAACAAAACTTTTGTACTCTTTGGCCGGGATGACAGTTACCTCGGCCAAAGTAGGTTGGCAGGTTTGACCAACATTTAGCTCTCCTAAGCTGAGATAAGGATCACGGCTCAAGAAGGTTGGCAGGTTTGACCAACAAAGTTTTTTAGATTCTTCAATCGAGAGGTGTACCTCGGCCAAAGCAAGCTGATAGGTTTGACAGACATATTTTTGAATTCTTGGACCGAGATGGTTATCTCGGCCAAAGAAGGTTGGCAGGGTTAGTGTTAACCGAGTTAAGTCTGCTTGGTGAGACACAGAAAGAACGACTCGTCATACGATTGCGAACTCAAAAGACATAAATGTTGAAGGCAAAAAGGCAGGACTGTTCAATTTTTTTGGAAGGACATGTTGAGCTACAAACAAGACTTATTGGGGCCGAGCGAGCTATGAAATCGAACAACTTTTTAGCTCGGCAGAGTGGGGCGTTCTTAGCTTGGCTGGAGGAAAAATAATCCCAATCATGCTACGCAGATGGAATTATGGGGCAATTGAGAGGGTAATTTATAACGAAAAATTGGGCCGAGCCACGATCCTTTGATTTCTGTTGTAGGCTGAACTAAAGGGCCGGAGTGTGGACGTCGAGTAGCTCGGTCCCTTTTTATCTGAGTACCAAACTGGGCAAAGGCGTTGACCGAGCTACCTAATACTAGGCCCAAGGGTTGGCCGAGGTATTTGGTAAGATGGAGAGTCGAGCTAGGTATAGCTCGGTTGATGCTTCTATTCCATTACTTAGTTGAGCACAGAGCCGAAATAACTTGGTTGACCACAATGTCAGCCGAGGTAAAGGTATCAGCCGAGGTAAAAGGGTCAGTCGAGGTAAAGGTATCAGCCGAGGTAAATGGGGTGGCCATCTCACTTGGCTTGCAGTGATGAGTGTGTTCTGAAGGTAAGCATTATCCTTGGACATAAGACTCCTAGTAGGACTCTGCTAAGGAGAGTAGAGTCCTACTAGGATTATGCAAAGCCATCTCATTTGGTTGGTAGTGAGTAGGAGTGTGACTCCTAGGAGGACTCTGCTAAGGAGAGTAAAGTCCTACTAGGATTGTGCAAACCATCTCACTTGGTTGGTAGTGAGTAGGGTGTGTGATTCCTAGAAAGACTCTTATAAGGAGAGTTGGAATCCTACAAGGATTGTGCCAAGTAAAGTCTATAAAAGATCATGACCAGACCTATGTACAGGTATCCCAATTTCTACTCTAGAATACACAGAGCTTATTGTCTATTGTCTAGTTACTGACTTAGGCATCGAAGGGGTTTCTGGCACACACCTGTCGGTTAGCTCACGTTTGTGTTTTCAGGTGGCAAAGCAACATTGTTTAGAGGAGCACAAACTTGATCAACAGGATCATACGAGAAGAATTATTCCATGCTCGTACACTATGTTAAAATGCCTAATGCAACACATGCAAAAATGCAACTAAAATAGGCTCAGCTATCTAAGATGGCATATGAATGCAACACTTGATGACATGCTGTTAAACACGTATTCAAGTAAGTGTATTGAAATACAATGCAGTTTGTATAATGCACCAAGCCCAGTGCATGCAAGACAAATGAATGATGCACGCATGCAAAGCATAAGTATGCTAATTGAAACATGCCCTAAAACTAACCATCAAAAGCTAGTAAATAAAAGGGAGAAAGACGTGGGGTTGGAAGACATTCACACACTCACACATACTTATTACAACATTTGTGCCCTCTCTACGGAGGGTCCGAATGAAAGAGAGCTAACTAGCTACGCTAATTAAGCTAACTATTACAAAACGAAACTAATTAACTAACAAGTTAACTAATTACAAATACAAATGAATAGCTAAACACATTAACTATTTAAGTACAGAATCAACGAGTTAACCATCTAAGCAAAGTAGTTAAAAGGAGCCTCGGGGCGAGGAATGCATGCATGCTTGGTTGCTTCTTCCTAAAATCCCGTCGCCTTGCCACCGGTTGCCTCTGTTTGCATTTGTTTTGATTCCTGAACACTGAACCAATTCCCAGACTGCTTCTGCTCCAGAACCAGAACCACTTTGAACCACCTTCAATCTAGTGAACTGTCGGCCACCAGGGGAGGCTGTAGGCCACCTGTTGGCCACTTAAGGAGGCTGTAGGCCACTTTCTCTGGCCAGTCGGCCAATTGCTTTTGCATTCTCCAGTTTTGCTGCAAATAGAGCACAAAAGGGGCAAGGCAAGGCATTTGCAGGGTATGTGCGTACAACCACCTTCCTTATCATTTCTCAAGCTCAAAGGAGCGTAGTACTCGACTCTCGGGCCACCAATCAAGCATCGCAATGCACGATGGCCGAGAAGTCGAGTTTGTACAAGTTAATGAATGCACAAGTAACACACAAGACTCAAGAGGCCTCTATCTTATCATGCACAATCAAACGGGTCGGCGACTAAGAAATGAGGCACGTTTCATCACTTCAAGTATGAAACGTCTCTCGTTTCTCATGTTTGGATTAACGTCCGATCCAAACGTAATGCAATGCAAACAGTGTATGTTTATCTTTTGATGCTAAAGTGGCATGCTCAAGGCTCTATCATGTAAGCAATGCATGCATGTCATGTTTAGAAGCTAAGGCATCAAGGCTAGTGAAGTGTATTACACATGAGGCATGCACCATCAATCCCAAATGGTCAAAACGACTATGGACAGACCTACATCATGCCAAAACCGTGGCACAATCATGCTGAAAATGAAGCACCAAAAGCTACAACAACATGCTCATGCATTGGCTCGCAAGCTAGGCATTAAACACAACTCTCAAACTGTAATAACCCTCACCACTGATTACCGATTAATTACCGATTACTGCTAAACTGAGACTGATTATGACTAATAATTGAATTGATCGAAATACTGAACTGACTGACTGAAATCCGAAACTGATTGATTGACTGTGTCTATTTTAATGCATTTTCTATCTGTTGATTGTTAATTGATTTGTTTATGTTTTATGTTTAAATTGCAAATTGAAGGCCTTATCGGCGGCCGAATCTGAAATCGATTGATGTTTTATGATCATTATAATTTATGTGATTTTATGGTGTAATTATCTGAAAACTGATTTGGTATGATTAAATTAGATTAAAGTAAGTTGCATTGCATTGTTGGACTTATTTACCGAAATGCCACTCTAGTGGCCCACTATCTCAACACCTTGGTCTTCACATTACACTTAGAAACAAACATTTTATCAGCTCATTTGAACACCACAACCGACCAAGAGAGAGAGAAAGTGAGAGTAATGAATTCAACATAGAGAATTGGCTTGAATCTTGAAGAGTAATTTGCATAATTGAGCTCCTACACTTGAACTACAAGGCTTAAGGTAGAAATTCATCTTCTCATTCTTGTGTTTAAGTTAGTTCTTGCATGGTTCATGCCAAATTGAAGAGTTGAGTTAAGTTTTGGTCCTAAAATGTTGAATTAGAGCTCATTCCATGCATGCATGTACATGTCTCCCATTTTTGAAGTTGTTCTTCATAAATTCCCTCATGCATGTTCATGTTAATGTTAAGGACCATAATTTCATCTTGAATTTGAAAAATTGGCTCACTAGAGCATCAAATTGAAGCTTTGAATTGAGTTAAATTCATGCATGTCATGTTTGAGGGTTGTTCATGAAAATTGGTTTCTAATTGAGCTTGCTTGAACTACCCTTGGGCCTTGATTTTACAAATTAAGCTTTAAATCATGTTATTCTATGTATTTACAAGTGTTTTCCAGAAATTGGGCCCAAGAGGTCGAGTTTTTGAAACAACCCAGATTTTTAATTATGCTATAGAATTTATACTAATATTATTGAATCTCAGTTAAGAAAATATATGATTTATTATATATTATTATGCTTAATTTTATAAAATAATATAATTATTAAAAGTTTAGGGGTCAAAATATAAATAATAATAATATAGATAATAATAATAATAATAATAATGAGTGTGGTATTAAAATAAATAATTAATTTTATGTTGGTATATGATAAAGTGTAATTTAATTATGAATTAATTTATTTATACAATTATATTAAAATATTGGGTCAAAAGGTAATTATCTTAAATATCTATTAAAGATAAGATCAAATCCATGAAATTAATTAATCAAATCTGCAGAATGATTCGGCCTGGCCACGTGTTGGCCAGGCGTTGCGTTTATCTTCCTATATATAGAGGGAGAAGGTAATCTGAGTGAAAGAAGAAAAGAAAAAGAAAGAAGAAAGAAGAAAAGAAAGGAGAAACAAAGAAAAGAAAGAGAGAAAAGGAAGGAAAGAGTAGTGGAAGGTGAAAGGGCCTTTAACAGTTGAAAGAAAGGGTGAGGTATTAAAGTTAAGGTGAGTTATATTATACCTTGAGTCATCAAAATGTATTTTACTTATGTTTTGACTTACCAAAATCTGTTTTACACAAGTTATGTTTTATTTATATATTAATAAAAGTTATGTTTTATAAAGGTTTCAGTTACGTGGTTTTATTTCTGAACCCTATTTGCTTAAAAGGAAACCCATGGATATGTCTGTTTATATTTGAAAGAATATTTGACTATAACCTCATAAGTAATTATGTTTTGTAAGTACCACCACGGGAGTCCCACGCCTTTGGGGACTTAAATAACCATTGGTCTCTGTTTGACCACTTTGCGGTCCTCTGTTTGTCATGGATCCATTGACCTCTGTTCTGTGCGGAACTAAGTGCTACACTATTGTGGGAGCCACCTCTAGAATCCGTACGAGCCACCTCTTGAATCCGTACCTCTGTTCTGACTGTCACTTCTGTGACCTCTGTTCTGTTCTGTTCTGTTCTGTACCGTGGTTATGGTTATATATTAACATAATTTCTGTATTTCAGTTTCTGCCACCTAAATGATATATTTACATAATCTCAGTTTTGCTACTTAAAGGATTATTTGTTCCGACTCAGTTATCCTAAATGTTTTGGCCTAATTAACTATTCATGGTTATTTCGTATCCCTTATACTCTTGGTATAATATCTCTCACTCTGCCATGTGCTTATAGTTGTTTACCAATTTTCAGGAAACATGCAATTCAGAAATAGCCTTTGGAAAGTCTTAGATGCAGGGCTGCGGAATAGACACACACACAGTATTTTTATGATATTTTTATATGTAAATATCGGCCTTTTTGGTCAATAAATTTTGTAATAAAAATAGAAACTCCGATGATTATTTTGATACCCTTATTTAAATATTACTTCTGCTTGCGTTTATTTATTTGTTTATGAATTGGCCGGAGGTAACCTTAGTTACTGGCCATCACGATGCTTAACCCTTGGGTACGGAGAGCGGGTCGTGACAGTTTTGAGTTGCTAAAACTTGATTTTGAGCTTGAATGTGTAATCTGGATTTTCCAGATTTTTGACTCCCAATCGAGCGGGAAATTCGTGCTCCCAGTACTTTGCACTGTTTTGATGTCCGCTCGAGCGGAGTAATTGACGCTCGAGTGGGACCTTGTGCCTTACGCTCGAGCGGCTATCGAGCGCCCAATCGAGCGTGATTTTTGAGCATCTAGTACTTTTGACTGTTTTGCATGTCCGCTCGAGTGTGGGAAGTGATGCTCGAGCGGGAACCGTTGTCTGCATGTCCGCTCGAGCGGAGTAACCTACGCTCGAGCGGGACCTCTGTTTTTCTGAAATTCTGAAAATGCTTTTAAAGTGCATCTTTGCATCGTCATTCCATCTTAGGCATTCTTAGGCCTAGTTTAGGACACCTTAATGAGGATATAGATGTAGAACACACCGAGGCAATTAGGGATTAAGTTATTATCTTTCCAACTGTGTAGCTTAGAGTGTGTTCGTTCTGTAAACTGTGTAGGGTTGGCGACTGGAGACGCGCTTTAGCTTACTGTAGCCCAAAACTCTGTGAGTAACAACTGTGTAAAGATATGTTCAAAAATGACTATCTTCTGAACAATTGAACTGCACTGTTTTCTGAACTGATACTGTTGATTGAATGAATGTATGTCCTATATTCTGAACTGTATTGTGGCATCCTTAGCAATTACTGTTTACTGTTACTGTTACAGAGATCTCTGTCGGTTCCCTCATTGGAACCACTACTGTTTACTGATTGATGGCCATCATTTACTGTTTGGTCTTTTAGACCTACTGTTTACTGTACTATTATGCTAATGGATGTACCACATATGACTGTTTACTGTACTGAACAACTGATATACTGATTGAAACGAACTGTTTTCATTACTGTAAGGACATTCATTCTAAACCTCTTTACGCTTTATGTTATTCACTGGACTTTAGCTCACTGCTCATATATATATATATATGTAGGTGTACAGGCACCAGACCGCAGCTAGGAGTGTAGGGTAGACTTCCCTTTTTGTTAAGGCAACCACTGTGCCTCACTGCGAGGTTCCGAGCCTGCCAAGCTATGGCTTAGGGGTGTTTTTATTTCCCCTGTCTGTCTCTGTATTTGTATAGACTGTTACTGTACTGTTGACAGGGATTTGGTCCCTGTTCTGAATGACTGTACATATTGTGCATACTGTTCTGTACTGTATATATATATATATGTATGAAAAGTCTTTTTGCATACAGACTGTCACAGCTCATTGGACATTGTTTATTTACTGTATTGGCTTCCGCCATGCCCCTGTACTCTGTTTTACTGTCTTACTGTTAAGCAAGCCTTCGGTAATCTCGGATTACTGGCCGGTTACGGTGCTAAACCCATAGGGGCGGGTTTGGGTCGTGACACAAACCCAATGAAGAAGTGATAAATAAGAGAGTATGGCAAAGATGTAGGCACTGAAATTGCATACCAAATGATGCTATATCATACAAACAACACAAATGAGGCATACTAGGGGTCCCAGGACACAAGACTAGCAAAGGCCACTACACTACGGCCATACAAGGCAAGCCTCAAAGGGCCAAGATCACTCAAATCAGACCTGAAGCATGCTAAATTAGAGCCAAAAACATGCTAGAGTGAAGCATACGCATGTTAGAATGGAAGGTCAAAACACCAAGTATGCAAGGCTAATGAACAAAATTGCACTACAAGTGCAAGAAGCATGCAAGAGGTAACCAAATTAGCCAAAAATAGAGTTATATTATGGCAAATCAGTGGCAAAAACATGTTCAAACTAAGGCTCAAAAGAGTAGAAAATCATGCTCCTTTGGTAGCTCACAAATAAGGCACAAAGGCACGACTCTCAAAAGCTCTCAAGGAGTAAAAGAAATGAGAACATGACACATGTATATGCTCTAAAATTACATGCTAAATGATGCCAAAACATGCAACCATCACAAATATAGCATGCTAAGGTGCTCAAAACTAAAGACTAGCTAAGGCACTTGCACCATAGCCATATCAAGCAAGCCCCAAAGGACCAAGATCACTCAAAACTGTCCTAAGGCAGGTGAAAAAAATGCTAGAAACATGATGGAGTGAAGCCAAAATAAGCTAGAATGGTAAGCCAAAACACTAAGCATGCAAGGCTAATGAGTGAGATTACACTACAAGTACCAAAACCAAGCATGAGGTGACTCCATCAACCAAAATCAGAGTTGTAACATGGCAAAATAAGACCAAAAATATGCTGGAATGAAGCTAATACATGCTAGAATAATATGCCAAATCATGAAGCATGTTAGGCTTATGAGTAGGATTACACTACAAGTACATGAAGCATGCATAAGGTGACTCAACCAAGCCAAAACAGAGCTACAACATACTAAAATAAGACCAAAAATAGGCTGAGATCAAGCCAACACATGCTAGAAAAATATGCTCAAGTATGAGGCCAACAAGACATGGAACCAAGAAGCAAAGAGGGGAGGCCACCCTCTCTTAC
This sequence comes from Camellia japonica, assembly GCA_030407325.1. NCBI lineage: Eukaryota > Viridiplantae > Streptophyta > Magnoliopsida > Ericales > Theaceae > Camellia > Camellia japonica. The sequence continues at coordinate 31,181,890 of JAPPVO010000031.1, forward strand.
TTTAGACCTTAGAACATGGTTTCTACCACTGAAATTCCTCTGAGTTTCAGTGGTAGAAAGGCCAAACAAAGGGTGCCTCTAAGGCTTTAAAAGATGGTGCCAAGCTTAAGCAAATAAGGCACACAAGAGGGTAGAACACCCTCAACACCAAAGAGGCCTCAAACAACCATTTTAAGCACTTAAAAATAGAACTTTTTGTAGTTGAAAGTTAAGCCTAAAATAGCATGCAAAGGTGGCTAAGTAAGCAACTACAACAAAGCTTTAGAGAGAATATGGCTTACCCTTGAAGCACAGCAAATAGCAGCAGCACCTCTGAGCCAAAAACCAGCTTTTGAAGCTCCCACAAGACCCTCAAGCACCTCAGCAACAAGGTAGGAGTGTTAGCTAAGAGGGTTGTGTACAAAAATGCAAAGAAAACACAATTCTAAGCACAATATAGAGAGAGAGAAATCTAGAGAGATAGTCAATATTTTTGCTCTAAAAATCTGAACCTTTGGAAAGGGAGAGGGGCCTTCCCTTATATAAGCAATGCAAGCCAAAAGCTTGCTTGACAAGCTTGAAACTTGCCTTCATCCCTTCATACACGTGTATGGAGGATGGCTCAGTGAGCCACAGCTGGCTCAAAATATCTAAAAATATCTGCAAAAACAGAAAAATAGCCGTAGGCCACTTCAAGTGGCCTACAAGAGGGACAAGTGCCCTACAGCTGCAAAAAGTAGCCGACTGGCCCTCCCATTCTTCTAGGCAAGGGTTAACAAGGTATGGTCTAAAAACAAACCAAAAGAAAGGGATCCAAGAGACCCCAAGACAAGGCACTCAGCCGAAAGCTGCCGAAACTAACCTACCGGCCACCGCAAGTGGCCTAGAAGAGAGAGAAATAGTCTACAACTACAAAAAGTGGCCTACAGGCCTCTCTCTCCCTCCAAGTAAAGGCACTAAGGCATGGTCCAAAACCAAGCCAAAACACAGAGGGTTTAGAGGCTTAAAGACAAGGCGCACGACCGAGATTTTTGGGCACTCAAAACGAGCACAAACATGCATAATCATCGCGCGCACAAACGATGACGTCTGAGTCTTAAGGTTAGTCAAAAATGGGGTGTCTACAATGATATGTTAATTTGGTTCTTATTATTTTAATTTGTTCAATTTTATCCCTTAATTTAACAGATTGTGTCATTTTAGTCTAATAAATAATGATTGTTAAGTTTGGTGGGCGGAAAGTCTACATAATGTGTCAATTTAGTCCATGTAATTTACACAATGTGTCAATTTAGTCACTGTTGTTTTAATTTGTTCGATTTTGACAGGGACCAAATTGACACATTGTGTAAATTACATAGATCAAAATGACACATAGTTTGACTTTTCGTCGACCAAATTTAACAACAATTTTTTATTTGACTAAAGTGACACAATCTGTTAAACTAAGGGACAAAATCGAGCAAATTGAAACAATATGGACCAAATTGACACATCGTGTAAATTATAGGGACTATTTGTATAATTTACCCATAATTTTATCACAAAATTTTATAATAATAATTACAAAATACATAATACCATTACAAATTAATGTAACAAAATGTCTAAAATTTTATGATTAATGTTACAAAAGTTTGTAACTTGGTTGTGATATTTTTTTATTACATCAATTTATAATAAAATTAAGTATTTTGTAATTAATATTACAAATTTTTATAACAAAAGTACACATTATATGATAATATGCACCCTAAAGTAATATTTTCCAACATAGTATGCTCTCTCTTTTGACTCCTAACTTATTGATATGTACTCATTTTTTTAATATTTTCTAACAAAAATATTACTGCTGTCAATTTTTTAATGAGTTTTGGTATATCTTCTCATTTCATTACTTACAATTACAATTTTTAACAAGATGACAAACAAGTTTAAAAGTAAAAAAAAGAATTTAAAGAAAATTAATTGATTGATATTGTTTGTCATCTCATTAGAGATGCAATTGAGAGTAATAAAATGGGTGCATGAAACATTTTTTTTATTAATACATTATTCATTAGGGTGACTTGTTGAATGATTCAAATCATTAATTGGAACAGAGGTGTGGAGCCCAATACTGGGCCCCACTTCCCAAGCTCTCTGGTGGACTAAATTACGGAAAATGTTATAAATTTCAAATTTTCTACTAAATAAATAATCAAATATTTTATATAAGTGTGGGGTCTACAGAATTGCGGATCTTACACTCATGTGAGATATTTAGTCATTTATTTTGTAGAAATTTTGATATTCCTAACATTATTCCTGAATTACATGGTTGTGTCAAGAGAAGTTAAACATATTAATTATGATATAACAATTATATTTATAAATTATAATGTATTTATAAAATGTTAATAAATGATGTAGGACAAGATTTTAAGAATTCTTATATTTTTAGTTTTAATATTTTTGATATATTATTTATTAATTTTATTATTTTGGAATTAAATTTTGATTAGGATTTTAAATAGTTTAGAATTTTAATTTCCTATTCTCTTAGGTTTTCTTATTTGCGTTGATTTAAGTTCTCTAGTTTATTTTAGAATTATTTTTCCTACGAGTATTAGGTTTAGTTTATTATAAATAAGCGTATGAGCATATGTAATGAAGGCATTCAATCAATAATATTAAGATATTTTCTCTTCCTTGTGGATTCAATGTTCTATTTTTCTCATGGATTCGAGAGCACCTTTTGTCTACTAGGACGATATCTAGTCCCCGTGTATTCCGCTGTGTCAATAAATCTCAAGTAATCATATTATAAACTGTTTTGTCTTTTTTAAAAAAAATTATTTTTATGGATCCAAATGTCTTATTCTAATGTGAATTATGTAAATGGTCAAATATAAACGAGCGTGTATTATGTGTTGAGGGATAAATATGAATTTTCTTATAATATTGAAATTATTAAACGTAACACTTCAAAAAAAAATTTAGTATACTTTTTCCAAACATAACACTCTAATGTAACACAGTAAAAAACTCCTTAGTATATTTTTTCTAAACGTAACATTCCAATTAACACATTAAAAAAATCCTTAGTGTACATTTTTCAAACGTAATAACGTAACATTCCAAAAAAATTCTTTAATGTATTTTTTTTAAATATAACACTCCAATCAATTTAACACACAAAAACTCCTTAATGTACTTTTCTCAAACGAAACAACGTAATATTCTAAAAAAACCTCCTCAGTGTATTTTGTCCAAACGTAACACTCTAATCAATGTAACAAACAAAAATTTTTTCTTAATGTACTTTTTTTAAACGTAATACTCTAATATAACACTTCAATGTAATATCAGAAAATCACACTAATATAAATGTAGATTTCATTCTCAACAACCAATCCTTCAGCCACTAATTCCTCCAAAAAGAATCTGTTACAACTCACATTTTCATTTTCATTTTCATCCCAAAAATGAATCAGAAAATTGAAAAAATGAATCACAAAGGGACATTTACTTAAACTCAAATGACACCACATCAAATAAATACAACTTTTCAAAATAAAAAGAACTAATAAGTTCATAAGAAAACTCTTAAGATTAAATGTATATTAACATTCTCCGGTCTAGTGTTTATGGGTAAATTTTCCTTCATTATTTTATGTGTAATGAGAAGTGTTAGAAAGTCACAATTTAAACTCTTAAATCCATTTATAATGATATGATAAGGAAGATAAAACCTATGCATTTGAATGTGTGGTAAATCAAATGTTAACATGTGTGGTAAATCAAATGTTAACATCTATCTTGCAACATCATTGTGAGTCAAATTGTGAAAGGTTTTTTTTGTGAGTCTTAAACATTTTACTAAATATTATCGTTGTAATGTTATTGATCTATTGTGGGGAATTTGTTAGGAAATTTTCTTTCAAGTACTTGTATCCTAATTAGTTCATAAAATATTATTATATTTCAATAAATCCTATTATTTGGATATTTGATCTACCAAATCTTAATTATCATATTTAAGGTATTTTATTGACAATTTTTACCTTTATAGATATTTTTTGGACCCTTAGTAATTTAGTGATGTGAACATTCATATTTGACAGTGTGAATATTTACATTGACAGTGTGAATGTTCACATCACGGAACATTCACAGCATCAACGTGAACATTAATGCGCGTTTCACCCTATTATTATTAAGGGTATTTTAGTAATTATGTCATTCATATGATTTATTGAAATATAAAAAAATAATTTGAACTAAGTGAAATATAAACAGGTGAAGAAGAATTTATAAATAAATGCTCCATCTATTATTCATTAACTCACGAGTAATATTAGAGACCCATGGAATCACTCACAGTCATTTGTCAATAATTGCGCCTTATATCATTAAATATGTAAGTAATTATAAAGACTCACATATTTATATCTATAAATTTACTCATAATGACGTGACATAAAAATTGAGCTAACTATCATTAAATATATAATAAATCAAGAATTAATACATATTCTATCATATCATTATAAATAAAATTACGAATACTTTTTTAGAATGATAAAACATGACAATAAACAAACTGAATAGTTATTGTTATAAGAGAGAATGAAAATATCAGTACAACAAGGCAAAACTTCACTGACATATATAGGTTGGGATTAAAAGACACAAAAAATAAATAAATAAATTAATTAATTAATAAGATAAAATATCACATTCAAAACATAATTATTATATTTTTTTTTTCTCAAAAAAAAAAAGTCAAAAAAAATTAAAATATTCTTCCCAAATAAAATTAATTTAGCCAGGTTAAATTAATCAAAAAGTCAAAAAACCAAATTAAAAAAGTTCGTACCCATAATTTATGGCTTGAATAAGGGGTGTTTGGAAAGAAAAAGTTTTGGCTTTTTTGGTGAAAGTAACATCAAAAGAAAAAATATGCTAAAATAGTAAATAAGGCAAAATATCACATTAAATCTATAATCATTTTACTTTTTATCTCATAAACATCACTTCTAACTACAAAAAATTTCAACTCTCTTCCTAAACACAACTATTTTAGCCTATTAAAATAGTCAAAAACTAAAATAACCTACTAAAATACTCAACTTCCCAAACACCAACTCACAAGTTCGATAAAAAAATTATTTTTATCTATTTTTATTTTTAATTTTAATACAAGACAATACCTATTAGTAATACATAACAATACAAAGTAAATTACATTATGCACTTCTACACTTTGTATCAAATCTTACTTTGGCCTCCACACATGAAATCATGACAATCAACCCTCCGCACTTCTAGTCCAATCCCACTTTGATCCATACACTTGAAGTCGTAACAGTCAACCCCTACATTTTTGCTCAAATCTCACTTTGGTTCTTACACAAGTGTCAATGTATTTCTTCTGTTACTTCATTTTTAAATCTTTAATAAAATTCAATCATGTGACAAAAATGTAATTATGAAATAAGGATAAGAGAGGAAAATCATTTATATTTCCCTGCAACATACTTTGTCTAACATGATAAGCACGTGGGAGTTATATAATATGTAACACCTCAAATAATACCTCTTACAAAAATTATACCATAATCTATTTTGAAATACCTTAAGCTAAATTAGTTAAATTGACATTTGGAAAATCATATGTACTTTTATGATTGTATGCACTAAAACATAAATGTCAATTAATTTAGCTTAATACTGTATAAAAGTACTGGATAGTTTCACAAACTAAGAAATTATCAAATTTCTTATAGCTAAAAAATAAAATTTTATTTTATAAAATTTTATATTCAATATTGATCTTTTTTGATATATTTCATTGTGTAGACTCCAGAAATATAAATTTTGTTAAAATATGTATATATATATATATATATATATATAAAATAAAAGTTATGCAGTTTTTTAGTTTTGAAACAATAAAATAAAAACAAATCTACAAAAAAAATCAAAAACAAAAACAAAATAAAAGGTAATGAGCTAGGAGGAGTAATTAGTGCGTTTGGTTTGAGTTTTTTGAATTAAGTTATTTGAAAATTTGGTTTTTATGTTTTTTTTGTTTTTAGTGAATATTTTTAAAATTTTAAACATTTTTTTAAAAACTTTTTTAGATGCACCTTACTTAGATGTATCTAAAAAGTAAATAATTTGTGAAAAAATATTTTAAAAAATTAATAAATACATAAAAATACAAATAATGTATTGAATTCTCATTTTTTTTTTTTTTTTGTATTTTTGGTATTTAGTGAATTTTTAAAAGGTTTTTTTTTCACAAATTTTTTACTTTTTAGGTATATTTATGTTAGGTATGTTTGAAAATTAAAAAAATCGCTTAGAATATTAAAAAAATTCAGTAAAAACAAAAAAATATAGAAAACAAGAAAGTAAAATTTTCTGAAAAGCGTTTTTAAAAAACTCTAACCAAGCAAAGTGATAGTACTCGTGAGGCATGATCATGTGGTGCTTAGAAGAGTTGTGATTGGTAGATAATGTGAGACTTATAATTTTGTGTTAGGAAATGGGGCACAATGTTTGATAATTGGTGTTTAATATTGTCATGCGATGCACTTGAAATACTTAGGGCAAATTACAAACACCCCCTCGAGGTTTGATAAAAATACAGATTCTCTCCTGAGATTTGAGAAATTACAAATTGCCCCCTTGAGGGTCAAATTTTCATAACAAATTAGGGAAAATTAGGGGGGAATCTGTATGAAAATAAAACATCAGGAGGCAATTTGTTATGGAAATATAAACCTCAGGGGGCGGGATATAATTTCTCAAACATCAGGGAAGAATCTGTATTTTCATCAAATCTCGAGGGGGTGTTTGTAATTTGTCCAAATACTTAATAATTTTTCTTAACACTTAATGAATTGACACTTTTCAATTCCTTCCCCTTTTATAGGGTAAAACAGTCAAATAAATAAGAATATGTTGAAAATGGGATCTCATTGATTAAAAACAATGAATCAAAAGTTGTTAGAACACCAACCTTATAAATAGGACTTTTGAGTAATTAAACTATTCAAGGATTAAAATCATATAATTAATTTTCCTAAACAATAATCCCTCTCTCAACTTCTCCATGACTAATTTGTTTTCTTTGTTTTTTATTTTTATTTTCTTGGAAAACAAAGATGAATTTCCATTGTTTATGCTTATCCACTAGAAGGCTATAGAGAAGATGTTGATCAAATCAAAGCTAAACATGAGGACCATGTAACAGTACTAGAGTAATTAATTGATGGATGAAGAAGAGTCACACAATCAAGCTTATTTCACTGGCTTTCATTGTTTTTAATTATTTCATTTTATATAAAGTTGGTCTTCTTAAGCTTATCTACTAATTAAATTAAAAGTTGATGATGGGGAAGCAAAATATAAAAGAGTGAATTGTTGACCTTACCTCTATATATATATATGAAAAATGTTTAGAAATTTTAATTGAGCACCCTTAATTTATTCTTAATGATGTGGAATGGATCCTATTCTTCACTCATTGTCCTACCTCTCTCTTAGGGGTGTAAATTTGGTCTGGCCCGGCTCACTCGAGCCAGGGCTCAGGCTTGCCCATGTCGGGTTGCGCAGGCTTCCTACAAATTTCGGGTTGGGTCGGGCCAACCCATGGGCAAAAAAAATTAGGTCTAGAGCCAAGAGGTATTCGGGCCTTGGGAGGGATGGGTCTCAGGCCGGGCTTTAAGTGGGCCTTGAGCAGACCGATGGGCTGGGCCACAGGTCGGGCCTATGGGTTGGACTAGGCTTCAAAATGACGGCTTAGGCCTAAGGTCTCGAGCTGGGTTCGAGACCGAGCCTAACCGAGCCACGATCCATTTTTACACCCCTACTCTCTCTATCTCTTTCTATTCTCTCTCTTCTACCTCATTAGAGATCAAAATAGGAATAATATATTAGAAAATGTATCACCACTCATTTTTATATTGTTCTGGTTGTGAGGTAATACTAACAAAACAATCGCCTTAAGTCAAGGGCTCATAAATTAAGTTTAACTTTTATAGTATTAGTAGTTTAAGAAAAAAGAAAATTACATTGATATATATTTTTTTTAAAAGATTTTATATAAAATATAGTAAGTTCCACTAGTTACTATAATTACATTAAGATCCCTTAAGATTTTAATTTACATGACGCTTAACTTATTTTTTTTTTATTACTAATTCATTAGTTATATAGATAAAAAAAATATATTACCATCTCTTTTATACTGAAATGTTTATTTTACCTTGTTTAGTTTTGTGTTTTTGCATTATTTACATTAGTTTCTATCTTTTTTTTGGGTGAGTATTAGTTTCGATCTTTTTAAACTTACAAAAGGAGATAACAGTGTAATTATACTAAAATTAAATTGAGAGAGAGAGGGATTTGGAGTTATGAACAGGAACGAAACCAAAATTTTATTATTGTAGGGGCCAAAAGACATATATAAATTATATATATACACATAAAAAATTTAAATATCATAAAAATAATTTTTGGTAGAAAATAAAAAGAGAATACAATATGGGGAAAAAAATAAGATATATATCTTTTATACTAAAAGACTATTTTATTTATAAAATAATATATATATATATATAAGTATTATGACAAACATAATTTTTCACAAAAACAGGGTCCTAGCCCTCCATAATCTTCTATTAAGCATAGTGCGAGCGGGGGTTGGAGTTGTGCATAATGCGAGCGAGGCTCATTTCTGTAGGGGCTGGTGTGGGCCTGAAATTATGAATTTTACTTGAGGCGGACCTCAAGACTTACAACAATGGGCCAAAAAATCACAGGTGACCCCAAAAAAAAAAAAAAAGCTTCATAATTATAATAATAACCAAAAAAAAAATAGAGCTCATTTTCTTAAGCTACATGTTAGCAAAATTTATATATAAAAAAAAAAATGGTAAATGTAATATACGAAAACAAGTGGCAATTAACCAACAAGATTAAATAATAATAAAAAGTATTTAAAGTAAGATTTTAACACTAATATATATATATATATATATATATTTAAGATAATGTATTTTTGTTGTCTATTTTAGAGTTAATCTAATAAAAGTTCATAATAATAGGGTCTATTTTCCAAAATGAAATTGAGTTAAAATCAAATATTTTTATAAATAATTTCATTTAGTTGAGACTAGTTTTATGAAATTTAACTTATGGGAAAAAAATTTAATTTTGCCATACACTTTAATTAGGAGTTAAAAATTTGACATGACATGGTAATAAGACAAACTAAATATGGACAAAAAATAACATGATATGATCACACGAAAAAATAAACATATTGAATTGGCATTGAGGTAATTCTAATCAAACTCGAAATGAAACAACATGAAAATGACCAATACGATACGATACACATCCCTATTCTTAGCCCTTTCAACACCACCCACTGTTCATCACCACCACATTCAACCACCCAACCAAGGATGGAGCCAAAAAATATGTTTACAGGGGTTAGAATAAGTGTAAAAAAGACAGTTCTTAGTACAAGGTTTTCAACGTTACGTGATTTGGAAGTGTCAAATGTGGACAACTTTATCTCGTATTGAAAGACTATTTTTGTGATTCGAACTATAGACACCTAAAATCAAATCAACACAATTTATGATTTTACATAATATAATTGGGGATCATTCCTTATTCATTGCAAGATAGCTTTGGAAATAAATGAGTAATTGAAGTTGTTTTCAAAAAATTAGAGTGATCATTCCATATAGGGGTGCAACTCGGGCGGGCTCAACCCGAGCAACCCATGCCCAGCCCGAGTTTTTTTAGAGTTTGGGCAATAATATCTTGTAATTTGGACGAGCCTAGGCAGATTTTTGATGCTCGAATTGTAATTCGGGCCGGGCTTGGGCAGAGTCAGTGGCTAACCTGAGCAACCCAAACCCGAATTACATTTAATATATTATATAAATTATATAATATATGTATAAAATAAATTAAATAGTATCTTTTATTTGGACCGTTAGATTAAAATTAAAAACAAAAGCCTACCTTATCTATTCTTTCTTCCATTTCTCTGATACTCTTGTGGCTGTGATGATGTTTAAGTTTGTTGTATGGACTAATGGACTTATGTATATAATGAAGCACTGTTTGTTGCATGGAAAATTTCAGAAATTGTTTGTTGCCTTGTGAAATTCGGGCAATTCGGGCTAACCCGAGTTCAAATTATGAAGCTTGGTCCGGGCTTGAGCAGCCATGCTTGGGTTGATGGTCGGGCTTGGGCGGGCTTGGGCACTGCCAAACACAATTCGGGCTGGGCTTGGGCAAACCTCCAACCCGACCGAACCCGTCCGAGTTGCACTCGTAATTCCATATACATTGAGCTTGTTTGAGATGTGGGTTGACTTTTTGACTTTATAACTTTTTTGACTATTTTAGTCTGGAGCTAAAAAGCTTTGTTTGGGATAGACTTTTTGCTTTTTTGACTTTTGTGAGAGAAAAAATGAAATGATTATGGGTTAGATGTAACATTTTGTCTTATTTGGCTAAAATAGTCTATTTTGTCTTATATGACTATTTTAGCCCAAATGTTCTTCCCAAACAAGCTTGTTGTAAAAATACTACTGAAATAGAGGTGAATAAAAGAAATTTTGAAAACTTGGGGGGGCAACTTTATGTACATATCAAAATATTCTTAGAATTGATGGGTAATAATATAATTTTGAAGAATTTTGGGGGGCCATGACCACCCAATAGGCCATGGCGCGGCTTCGTCCTTACACCCAACCTCCCACCAACGCTGTCCTTCGACCACCACCTTTCAAGGCCAACGACTATCTTTGGCTCTATATCAACTATGTTCAATCACCACCTCTCTTAACCAGCAATCACCTTTGACTATCATTTTTGAGAGCAATCTCATGCCTCCAAGCCACACAACAAACAGTAACCCATTGTAGTAGTATCACTTGATCACAGCACAACAAGACTCAAGGCCCAACATCATACAACATATCAGGGATCCAATTAAGACAAAACATTAAGTAGAACAGCAAAAGGTTAATTTTAATTTCAAATCAAGAACACATAAAAATAAATAAATGGGCTCAATTTTACCACTTGTGATTTGACTCGTTTGTAGGTTACCTCTATATTTTAATAATAGGCAGCAAGCTTTAATTGTTTTGATACTTTGTTCAATTTCATTAAAAATTATTCAAACTAACAAAAAGTGATTAACACGTTTGTAGATCCTAACTAAAGGCAATTATACACATTATGGTAAACATAATTATACTCATAATAAAATCAAATTAATTATACACATTATTATACACATAACATAATATCTATTTAGTCATTTATATTTTTTAGTTAATTATACACATGATAAAAATTAAATTACAAATTAGTTAATATTATTTGGCATGCATTATATAAGTGTACTTATTTAGATATGTACACTTATTTGGGTCACATTACCTCTCTATTTTTCTGCACGTCTTTTCATAAAAAGTCAAAAAATATATTTATTTGGATCATCTCAAATATCTCATTAATTTAAGTTCAATGTAATTAATATTTGATTAAGTATAAAATTACATAAACATTTAACAAAGAAAGAATATTAACATATGAGAGAGAGTGGATAAGAATAGGAAGATACAGGGAGCCAATTTAGTCATATAGTATTTATCATTAGCGATGTTAATATTACATTTTAGTCCAAAAGTCGAGTGAAACTATTTACCTATTATTAAAATACATGGCGAAATAAATTTGGCTCAAACCATAATAGCTAAATGGGGTTAGGTTGCCTATCACTTAAGAATAAAAAAATCCATTGACATGCCGCCTCTAATTACACAAATGATAAATGTAAATTTTTCTATAAAAATTAGAGTGAATTATATTAACGGCTTCTGTAATTTGAGATTTATATTATTTTGGTTTTTGATTTTTTAATTATAATAGATTTAATCTTAAATTTTGAATCTCATTCCAAAGAAAGATAATTGAGGACATTATTGCCCCGTTTCAAGAGTAAAATTATTAATTTGATAAAATATAAACTAGTTTGACAAAAATAACTATCAAAAATTTATTTTTAAATTTTAAAAAATTATTTCTATTCACCAAATATAAAATTATATAAAAATAATAAATCTCGTACATTTTTATTTATTTTTTATTTTTTATCAAATTAATTTTTAGTATGTGTTTAGATAATGATCATGTAATGGGTGGTTATTTTTGTCGATATTTTTTGATGGTTATCATGTAATATGGTTATTAGGTTTTTAATGTATAATAAATATATGTAATATATGAAATATTTTTAGTTTTGAATTTTTTATTCAATGGAATGGTTTAATAATGATATTAAAATTGTTGTCATATTTGACTTTTGAAAAAATAAAAACTAATTTAACGAAAATAACAATCAAAAAAAATTATTCAAAAAAAAACTATTCTACCCTCCCAAAAAATAAAATTATATAAAAATGAGATGTTTTTAATTTTTTTTCACCAATTTAATTTTTAGTTTCTTAGAAAAATTTTCTGAAAATAAATTCTGAAAACCAAATTAAATAGAATTTTATAACAAAAAAGGTTCTAAGATTATTCATTAAAAAAAAATGCCATTATATTTCAAACAACATATAAGTTAATCAATACAAAATAAGTTGTATGACGACTTTGCCTTTCAAACGGAGCAACAATGCCTTCAATTGTCCTTATTTAGAACGAGATTCAAAATTCATGGTTAAATGTATCATAATTGAAAGGTCAGGGACTAAAGTGACACAACTTTCAGACTGTAGGGACTATTAATTTAATTTGCCCTAAAAATTATAGTGAAATAACATTTTTTAAGGGTAAATTACAAATGTACACCCTGAGATTTGCTTAAAGTATAAATTGGCCTCTGTAATTTCGAAAATTACAAATACCCCATTGTTAGAATTTTTACTTAACAGAAGTAACTAAAAAAAATGAAATTCATAATTGCTCTCCTATAAAATAATAAAATTACCTAAATTATTAATTGAAACATATTTGTAACATTATTAAAAAAAGTTAATTAATTTGATGATTTATTAATCAAATGGGTGATTTGTTATAAAATTAGAAATCTCAATGGATGGAATGTAATTTTTTGAACTATAGGGGAGTGATTCGTATTATAATCAACCTTAGGGGTGTATTTGTAATTTATCTTTTTTTAAATGATAAATTATAAATATACTCATGAGATTTTACTTAAAATACGGATTACTCCATGAAATTCAGAAAATTATAAATATTCCATAGTCAAAAAAATTTATTTGAAAGAATTAACAGAAAAAATAAAATTTGTAACTGCTCCTCTATACAATAATAAAATAATATAAATAATTATCTAAAATATATTTTTGATATTATTAAAAATTGTTAATTAACTTAATAATTTATTAATAAAATGAGTCATTTATTATGAGAATAGAAATTTGAAAGAGTAAAATGTGATTTTTAAAATTACGAACAACAACTCATATTTTAAATAAATTTTAGGGGAGGAAATGTAGTTATAATTTACCATTTTTTAGAAGATGATTCATTGCAATGGGGGCCATCTAAGGCATCTTATCTCCTATAATTAGCCAAACTTCCATTCAAGTTTCTATTGATTTCCCAAAACCAAAATAGAACCCCCAATCATTGTACTCACTTTCCATCCATGATTGCATGTTCCTCCTATATACTATTTATCAAGAAGCCTCTCTCTCTCTCTCTCTCTCTCTCTCTCTCTCTCAATGACCATGTCTGAAAACTCATCACCAACATCATTATCAGAGACTCCATTCCCAACCAGTCCAAATGTTCAGTTAGTTTCAAAATCCTTATCCGACAGGCTTCTAGGCAAATACTTTGATGCTTCGGAGTTCGACTTCGATTACCAACAGAGTGGTCTATGGTCTCCTCCGGTTCCCCGGAGAGTGTTCTTGGACTCCCCCGGCAACATTTGCTCTGACGATGACATGCTTGCCAAACTCAACAATTTGAAGAAGAAAGTTCACTGGTTTACATGCCACACTTGTTGTTTCAATGTAAGAACTTGTTCCTATTCTCTATAAATTTATCAAAAATAAAAATAAATAAATAAATAATAATAATAATTACTCAGAATTTAAAATCTAAAGATATGATTCATTCTTATTGTGTAATTTCAATTATGGGTAGTTTTGGGGATATCTTTTTGGATTAGATAGCATTTTGAATCTGTATAATCTCATTCTATATACACAGATATGCATAGTATGTTTTAAATTTGATTTTTGGTGCTTTCAAGCTTGATATTTTTGGGTTAGATAGGATTTTGAATCTGTATAATCTCACTCTATATACACAGATATGCATAGTATGTTTTGAATTTGATTTTTGGTGCTTTTAAGCTTGATATGCTTTTTGTCTCTTTGCAGCCCTTTTGGTGCTATTGAAGGAAGTGTTTAGTGTGCCAATGTTGCTTCTCTTCATACGCTATTCAAAAGCATGTTTTGCCTACAAGCTACGTACTCAGAATTTGTGTTTAGAAATTTATTTTGAAAAATCAAGATATCGCTTAGATTCATTATAGGTGTGAGTCTCACCAAATGAGACTATCTAGATTACTCATGATATTTTGGATAAATTCTTAGATATAATATAATTCACATGTTGGAATATAGTGTGAAATTTTACGTCATGAGATTCTTTATCCCAAAATATCACTGTTTGTTATCCCAATGTATCTCAACCATTGGATCATATTTTAAAATTAATTTATATCGAGATTTGCATATGATCCATTAATTGGGTGTCTATTGAAATAGAAAGACACAAGAATTTTGAGTCAAAGAATGACTCAATTTCACTCGAACTAGTAGGTCACAAAATTCACTTAAAAAAATACATGGGTTTATATAGTTAGTATGGATCTTTTGTCGCAAAATCCCTCTCCACCATATGATGAGACCCAAAAACTTGTCTATGTCATAAAATGATTGTATTAGAATACAAGGTAAAAGAGATCCTGGACAGAAAATCTGATCTCATGTATGTTTTATATTAATAGATGTATCGTGTACATGTCTGTTTTCTTTCAATGAATGGGTGCATTCTCTCATTGTTCATTGATACTATGTTTCTTCTATCATCATTTCACAATCACAACATAATAATGAGCTTGTTTGGTACAACTTGCAATGTAAAAGTATATATCAAAAACGCCTTTCTCCTTCTTCTCAATAATGAAATTATTTAATTTATTCTTTTTTCATAAATTGTAACACAGAAACTTCAACAGATTCTAAAAAAGAAGTGAGAAAAATATAAGTAGCGCCAGCAAGCACCCAATCAGGGCCAACCATCTTTGAGTAAAGTAGTCCTTCAAGATTTGAACTGTTCTGCAAACATTCCTTGCTTTAGATAACAGAAAAGAATTTGCAGATTGGTTTGGTTCCCTTCCATACCAAAGCTAGACCTTTGCTTTTGATCCAACAGATAGGGACGTTGCATAACAGTTGATTTTTCTTGGATTGAAAATAAGTGGGACCCATGGTACTAGGTTTCAAATCTTCCAATCCTTCATACAGTGTTTGATTTTCCTTTTTTTTTTTTATTTTTTTTATTTTTTTTTATCTTTCTCTTCAAAACAAAGATCAATGATGCAAATTGGTTTAAAAATGAATCCTATGAACACGGGCTTCAAGAATCAATATCATTTCGTGTTTGAATGGCCAAATATGTGCATATTTGTAATTTAAACACTGCGCAAAAAACGTAGACTGTTACATTTTAAATATAAAAAATCAATAAAAAAAAAAAAAACGGAATTGATATTCATACTCTATTTTAGCCTGTCTCTTAGACTCTTGTGTTGAGGAAAGTTAAAAAGACCCAAAAAAAAAAAAAAAAAAAGTATGAGATGGTTAAAGTGAAATTCCAATATAAGTTTTCAAGAAAAAATTAGCGTACATTTTAGGGAGAATAAAAGCTAGATTGTTTCCATTTTCTTTTTGTTTTCTATTCTTTGGGGAAAAAATAATAATAAAAGCATATGGAAAACTTATAGTAAATGATTTTCTAAAATTATTTGGATTTAAAAATTAAAAAAAAAAAAAAAACATTTATCCCACATTTTAAATTGTTACTATGAATTTCAGAAAATTGTTTTCACACAATAAAAATATTAGAAGTAATTCAATCATTAGGTCACTTAATCTGTAGTCTAAGGCTATAAAAAAAAAACAAAAAAATCTCAACAACCAAATATTTTATTGTCAAATGCCTAGTAGAATAAGATATCATTTTTAAATTTAGCCTAAAATCTCAAAAAATCTTGACAAAAAACAATATGAAGTTCATGAATGTTTTTAAACTTTTGATTATTCTTGTTTTCAAAAATATGAATTTTTTTTTACAAAAAAATAAAAACTAAACCAAATAAATCTAGGGCTATCATAGTACTTTAAAAAAAAAAATTGATCTTGGGTATTATTAAAAGGGCTCTTGACTACAACTTTTATTGACCGAGGCTAACCACAAGCTAGTACATGAATTTAACAGTGACCCATCAACAAACTTACGCATTAACTAACAAAAGGAATTTTCAGTCTCTCTTTTCTGCTAAAGCCAGAGATTTTTTTTTAAGCCTGAAATACACCACACAACACAACTCTTATTTTTAAATTTCAAAGTCCGAATCTGATGAACTTGTCTTTTGTCTGTTCTAGATTGGATTAGATTCCCCCTTCCCTAGCTTTTTTACTTTTTTTAAATATATTTATTAATTTTAAAATAATGGTAGGGTGCAGTCTCTCTCTAATTTTTTCTTTAATTTTTAATTAAAAGTGAATTTCTTACTTAATTATTTTTATTACAATTGGTAGGAAGAGAATAGAAAAAAAAAATTGAATAGTATAGTGATAAAAATCAAACTCAATGAGCCCAATAACTTCTAGATCACCAACGAAAGATAAGTCATATCTAATATAATTTCCATCCATGTAGTACATACAAAAGTGTTGTTGAATAATTTTTTGTATAGAGTGATCAAAACTGTTGCTTTTGGCTCCCAATTTTGGAAGGTCTCAGACTTTAACTCACTTTGTTTAAGGTCCTAAAATAATAATAATAATAAATAGATAAATACCCCTCATGTAAAATTCAAGAATTTTTTTTTTTTAATTTTTTTATTGTCTTGAGATCCAAAAGAAATAAAAGAAAATCTTTATTGAGAAATGTCTCCTATTACGAATATTGAAAACACATTTTTTAAAAAAGAATTTATTGAGAAATTCTTTTTTGTTTTTTCTTTTTCTTTTTTAGTTTTTTCCAAAGATAGAAGCAAGCAACACCCATCTTCTATAAGAGGCCTAACTAACCATGACGGGGGAGCTGCTCCCCAAAGCAAACTACTCACCCCATAGACACCTTGCCTAGCTAGAACATGTGCCACACGATTTATGAGGAAGTTCTCTTTAGGCTTGTAGGAGCCCAGAAAAAATATTAGCTCACAGTCTAATCCAAACAAGTCTTAATAATGGGCCAACAATAATCCAAACAAGTCTTAGAGCATCTCCAATGGTTGTTACTATAATACCATTATTATTGCTATAATTTAGTAATGAATAGTATTATTTTGTCAAATTATAGCAATGGTGCTCTAATGGTCGCTTGCTATTTTGGCAATTCTCAACCAACTTTCCTTCTAAATTTGTAGGTGTTGTTTGGATATAGGTTTTTTTGTAATTTTATTTTTGTTTATTTTTTTTTGTCTTTTATGACCTTTTTTTAACTATTTGTAAAAAAAAATTATATATTTATATTATTCTCGACTAGACAAATATAAAAAATGAAAAAAAATTGAAAAATTAGAAAAAAACTTAAATATAATTCAATTTGAAAAATTAAATAGAAAAGTTAAATTTGAAAAATTACTTGGTTTTCTAATATTTGAATTCTGTTTTTTCAACTGAATTTGGAGCCACAAATATATTCCTATTTGCTTATGTGGCATGTTTGGCAATTGCTATTTTACTTGTCAAATTTGAGAACAGATATGGCATATGCCATTTTTGACAAGTAAAATAGCAAGCCATTGGAGACCCACTTTTTATTACTATTGCTAAATTATAACTTTGGCAAGTATTTTGAAAGCTCCATTGGAGATCCTCTTAAGAATCGGCCAAGACTAACAAGCAAACTTACCAAATAAATATCTACCAAGCAAATATCACACCTTTATAAAAGGAAAGGAGGACATAGAAGGTAGGGGGCTCTCTAATCTCTGCAACAAAGTGACACCCCAAATGATTAATTAATTTTAATATTGTGTTAATATCAACAATAAACACACACACACACGCACACATATATAAGTTTAATTTAATAGTTATATGAGCAAAAATGTAATTTAATTAGGGAGTCATTGTGTCCTATCAAAAAAATAGTATATAATTATTTTAAGAATTGGGTCAAAATAAAATTAAAACAAAAATTGGGCCAAAGTGAAATGAACCTAAAGCTAAGTAAAATTGAAGATAAGTATTAAGTCTCATAACACTTAGGGGTCGTTTGGCAATGTTAGCTTTTTGGCTTTTTTTGACTTTTTTAACTTGTGATTTTTTTTTTTGTTTGTTTTTCTTGTTTGGGTTTTTTGACTTTTTTGCATTAGAACACTACAAGAAATAACATCTTTGCTGACCAAAATATTGATCGCATAAAGTCCATTTTTAGTCGGCAAAAATTATCCGCGACCAATTTTTTTGGTCGCTACTTTGGTCGGCAAAAGTAATTTGCGACCAAAATTTTTGTTGGTCGGAAAAAGTTGGATTTGCCGACTAAATTTTTGGTTGCTAAATATGTCATTACTGCGACTAATCCATTTTGTCGCTAAAACACTTTGATCGAGAAAAGTAATATTTTTCCGACCAAATATCTTAGTCGCCAATTGTTACATTCCACGACCAAACAGATTAGTCGCCAAAAGTCGAGGAATCGCCGACTAACAATTTAGTCGCCAAAAGGTAAGGAATTGCCGACCAATGATTTTAGTCGCAAAAGTGTAGAATTTGCCGACCAATGTTTTTAGTCGCCAAATCTTTTTTTTTTTTTTAATGAGAGCAATCAATTTTTGTTTATAAACATTCAATCCAATATCGAACAAAATTCATTCAACCCAACCACAATTAAGGAACAATAACATTTAACAATAATTAACAAATTTCCTTTCTTGTAACTTTACTAAATCATCAAACAATAATTGAATTCCATTTAAAATAAAGATGAAAATATGTAACCAACTAAATCACAATAATTATTACAATAATTGAATATGAGAAGAGATGTCACGTTGCAGTTCCCAAAGCACTTCAATTGATTTGCCATTGATGCGTCGTTGAACACACCAAAATTAATTACTAAACTATACCAAATTCAATTAGAATAATGGCAAGTCTAGGTATCGATCCACAGGGACTATTGTGAAATTAAACTAATTCAATTGTTAAATTCCTAAATTAATTTTGATAAAAAGATTGAATGATCATAACCTAATTTAATAATGAATAAATTAAACTAAGGAATTAAATTATCAATCATAAATGAAATTGGATTTACTGAATTGGGAGGAAAACTAGGGCAAAGAGTCCACCACTAGCCACGTAATTAGGGTTTCCAATTGAAATCAATTATGCTATGGTTTGAACGGATTAATACTTCGCAACTACAAGCTCAAAGCATTTAACAAGAAGATCATCGCATTCAATGTACGAGCACGAACCATCTCAAGTAATGCGAATCGTTCACTTTAAACTAGGGTAGTGATACGACTCGTTCCTCGTAGTATGGTTCGTCTCATACCTTGAATGTGAAGGAATAAAAAAACTCATGTATGGATAACATTCAACAATCACAGAAAGTCAAATATTTAAAGAGATAATGAAAAATATATAAAAGAAACTTCTAAATCACCATACAAATGTTCAAACTTTTACATAATTAAAAATCAAAAAGAAAACAAAATAATTACATGGCTAGGGTTTCATCAAAACCCTAGAAAATGAGACTAGCCACTCATGGAGGAGTGGAAGGAGGTCGATGGAGAAGAAACCACCATGGGAGATATCCTTGAAGTTTTTTGTTTTCTCTTCCCTTCCAAACCCTAGCCTCTCTCTTTAGGTCAAAACAAGTTCAGAACCCTAGAAAAGCCTTTTCCTTTTCTTTTTATACTTCTACTCACTTCCAAACAGGCTTAAAACGTCGGTTTGACTTTCCCAGAAAAAGTCAACGCACGTGCGGGAAAAGTCAACTCTGTCCAAATTCTGTCTTTTTGCCCATTTTATGCTCTGACGATGTACAACCTGATTGACATTCAACACACATAAAGTATACAATTTGACCAGCAAGTGAAGTTAAAAGATTCTAATTAACGGCCTCAATGATGTACATTTCGGCCTTAATCACATCCCCCAACTTACTACTTGCTAGTCCTCAAGCAAGTAAAATAAAATAAAATAAAATTAAACAAAATCTATCTATTTCCTCTTTCGTGGGAAAACGGTTGCATTTAGCATATGCAACAAGCCTTTAAACCACAAGGTTACCCCAAGTGGACGAGTAAAGTCTCGTGAGGGTTTCCAGAAATGATACCCACAAACATTAACATATTCATATATACTCAACAACAAATGACCACACTACTCCACCTAACAATCAACATATGTGCCACTACAGTGTGATATTGAGACATCATGAGTCACTAAAGGCACAGTGGATAAACATGAAGGAACCTATTGAGTCAAAACCACAATTCAGTTAATATAAAAGTAAAGTTCTTTGTACTTGTGCATGCTAGTAGACAAGTTATGAGTACCCTTGGTGTAAAGTGCAATCTCCATATTAGTTAACTGTCAACTATAATAGCCCAGTGTAACTCATAATAACACTCAACATATACAGAAAAACTAACCTGTTGCAACCAAGATTTTTTTTTTTTTTTTAATGACTGTGCAATGTCCTGATCCATTAAGCTTTCTAATCAACCTATGTAGCAAGTTTTGGGCCAATGACTCCCAAACCAGACGGTTTTAGGGCATTAGGTGTAGGGACACCCCTACGGGCTTAATAACTTGAGTTGAAAAGGCTACGAATCCGAACTAGTCATTCTTCTTATTTTTCCTTAACTGTGCAATGTCAAAGTCCCTTAAGCTTTCTAATTAACCCATGTAGCAAGTTTTGGGCCAATGACTCCCAAACCAGACGGTTTTAGGGCATTAGGTATAGAGACACCCCTACGAGCTTAATAACTCGAGTTAAAAAGGTTACGAACCCAAATTCGTCAAGTGATTTTTTTTTTTTTTTTTAAGAATCTTGGCTCCTCATTTATTCTTTTCTGCAACTCTAGCTATTATCAATGATGTACACCAGGGATTATAATAAAAAGATCACCGCTATGATAGTGTATTCATGTGAATTAAGGCATACTCATGACAAGTGTACTAATACCACAAATACAGACAACTCTCCTCGTGCAAACATCGCATGCAAGTATCTACCCAATAAACCCTTTTCATACAAGTTTACTATGCTCTTCAATTAACATGTGTAAATATCATCACCCTACTAGCAAAAAGTCACATAAAGTGAAGTAATGCAATCAAGTGAAACAGGTATAAACATGAAATATGAGTCAAATAGAAATGCACAAAAGAAAATATAACCCTCATCCCCCAACTTGAATATGACATTGTCCTCAATGGAAAAGTAAAGAGAAATGAGAGAATATTACCAGAATTGTAGGTGCACATCCAGGTAGGCAGAGAGTAACATATACACACTTCACCATTTTTTTTTTTTTTGTAAATAAAAACGAAAATAATTAAATAAATGAATAAAAATGACCTTAAACTAAATTAACTAAATTATAAACTAAACTAAACTAAAAAATAACTAAACTACAAAAGAGACTAAATTAATAAAATAACCTAAACTAACCGATTTTTTTTTGATATTTATTTATTTATTTTTAATATTTTATATATATATATATATATATATATATTTGGTTAATAGAAGAGAAGAAAATAAAATAAAATAAAAACTAAACTATTTATTAATTAAATGAACAATTACAGTATAGAAAAAAAAAATAAAAATAACATCACTAACTACACAAGTATAATAAAAATAAAAAATAAAACCAAAATCTACTAACTAATTAAACTAACCAGAATCACTATGAAGCAATTTAAACTAAACAAATATAGCAAATAAAAAAAAAACTAAATTAAGATTATTGTTAGCACCATGATTTCTGAGGTTTTTTTTTTTTTTTTATTCGAGAATAGAAAATAAAAAATAAAAATAAATAAATAAATAACTAAATAAATAAAACGAATTTTTTTTAATAAAAAATTATAAATAAAATAAATGTATATTTATTTATTTTTAAAATTTATTTATGTATTTATTTACTTAAATAAATTTAAAATGAAATTAAAAAATAATAATAATAATAAAAAAACAAAATAAAAATAAAACAAAACAAATGCACCAACTCACGCACCAATCACGCACCTGCACACCTGAGGCGATTCACCCCTCGCGCAATTTTTTTTTTTTTTTTTTAAATTTCGTCGTCCCGCAGCCGCACGTGCGGCTTTTGTTCAACGCACTAGCCCCACACCTGCTTATCAAGCAGAGTGCTACTTGTTGATTTACACACTTGCCGCATGTGCGTGAACAGTGCCGCACGTGCGGGAAATTAAATTTTTTTTTTTTTTTTCAACAAGTACAACACAAAATTATATATATATATTTTTTATGTTAAAATGAACAAGTATAACCTTTTTTTTTTTTTTAAAAAATCAAAACTAAGCATTTCTACCTTCAATTGACATTCAAAATAAATATAGCACATAAGAAAATAACGAAATGCCCACTAAAGGTATAATCTTCACGCGAAAACCACGGGTACTTCTTTTCTCCCTAATTGTGTTTGTAACTTTCCCTATTCTCCAACAGGGTGACAGACTAGGTTGATTCGGTATCCAGAATCGAGGCGCATAAAGCTACCTCAACCTATGGGGCTGCCATACAGAGTTCAAGCTAAGGTAGTTTTGAAGCAATCTCCACACCCCTGGGTATTTAAACCAGACTCTAGTCTCGGAAATCCCAAACCTTTGTGTTCTAGGCTTTACCATTCGAACTCTAGTTTCCACCGTCTCAGTTGGTCTCCTAGGAACTCACTACAAACATGGTTAGGTGGCTATACCAAACCGTCAGATGCCGTTTGGGCACGGCTAACACCAAAGGAATTACACCTTTAGAGGATTTAAAGTCTCCTAGACGCAAATAAAGCATAATGAGAACAAAGAAAAACAGAATAGCATAGAAGGGAAAGAAAAAAAAGAAAAAAGAAAACAATCTATCAATCATAGTAAAATGGGTCCATCAAAGCAATGGACTCAATCATATCCCCATTCCCAATCCCCTCTATATATGGTTTTAATCTTTGGCCATTCACTTTGAAAGTGTGGCCAGTCTTTAGATCTCTCACCTCAACGGCGCCATGAATAAATGCCTTAACAATTACAAAGGGGCCATCCCATCTTGATCTTAGCTTACCCGGAAAGAGTCTCAATTTTGAATTAAAAAGTCACACTTTTTGGTCGTGTTCAAAGGATTTCCTATTAATGTGCTTGTCATGGAATTCTTTAGTCCGAGCTTTGAAAACTCTCGAACTCTCATATGCATCATTTCGGATTTCCTTCCAAAAGTAATACCTAACCTGTGAAAAGAATCGGTCTTTGTCTTGCTTAGACCAATTCTGCGGAATTTGCCCAATGGCCAAGTAATTCACAATATGTGCAAACCACGAGGGGCTCGCTTGTGACAGCTCAAAGAGTTGTTCGTCTAGAAATGAATCATGCAAAATGAGTGTGGCCGGGAGTGGCTTCAACTCAAGTGTAGGTGGTGTGACCAAAGATGGTATGGCAGGCTCTCTCGACAGAGGAAGAAGTGACTCAAACCAGGCTTTCCATGTAGGAAAATCCGGTGTAGAAGAAGAATTAAGCAAGACATTCACCTCCTCAACTGACCCATCAATATCAAAATTTTCAAACCCAAAATGAGCTAGACAAGCCTCTAAAGGGTCCTCTACAAGAATTGAAGGCAAAGCCTCCTCCACAATCTCATCCACAACATCCACTAATAAGCACTCCTCTCTCTCATGAGGTTGTTGGGATGCTTGGAAAACATTAAGTTTCACTTGCATGTTGCCAAATGAAACTTCCATAACCCCGGTCCGACAATTGATGCATGCATTGGCCGTAGCCAAGAAAGGTCGACCTAAGATCACCGGGATTTGTTTCTTAGAACTGGCTACCGATTCCATATCTAACACCAAAAAGTCAACAGGGAAGTAGAACCTATCAACCTTAACTAGCACATCCTCAATCATGCCACGTGGCAATCTGAGGGACCGGTCAGCCAATTGAAGAGTGACAGTAGTGGGCTTCAACTCGCCAAGCCCAAATTCCTCGTACACAAAGTACGGCAATAAATTGACACTAGCCCCTAAATCTAATAAGGCCCTATCAATGAAATGGTCCCCAATAATGCATGCAATGGTTGGGGCACCCGGGTCTTTAAGCTTAGGAGGTGTGTCATTCAACAAGATGGAGCTTACTTGCTCCGTGAGTAGGACCTTTTGGGACACATGTGTCCTATATTTACGCTTTTGCGTACAAAGGTCCTTCAAAAATTTGGCATATGATGGTACTTGCTTAATCGCCTCCAACAGGGGGAGGTTGATTTTTACCTGTTTAAAGACATCCATCATTGCCTCCATAGATGCCGCCTTCTTATTAAAAGGGGACAGTGTATCAAGGCATTGGGGAAAGGATGCCTTAGGCACATATGGAGTGCTAGGGACTAAGTCATCCCTCTTAAGTGTTTTCCCCTCACCCTTGCTCTCATTAGGTGTACCCCCGTGGTCACCCTTCTTAACTTTAGTCGCATCTGGCGCAACTGACTGAGGCTTTAACTCTCTACCACTTCTCAAAGCAACCATCGCCTGCACTTGCTCATGTTGCTTACCATTCCCACCCGAACTCTCTGCCCCGTATTGTCCCTTAGGGTTGGCCACAGTTTGACTTGGTAATTTTCCCTCCTCTCTCTGATTCATGTTGTTAGCCATTTGACCCAATTGGGTCTCTATCTTGGCAATAGAGTGAGTGTGGGAGTGAACTATCGGTGCTAACCCCTTAAGTTCTGAGAGAACTTCCAACACCTGAGTCTCAAAGGCAGAGTTGCCCTGAGGAACAGGCGGGGGTTGTGGTTGCCGGTACGGTTGTGGGGGTCGATAAGGTTGCGGTGGTCGGTAGGATGATTGGTTGGCAAAATTATTGAAATTCTGCCTTGGTGGTGGAGGATTGTAAGAAGTGCCTTGTGAAGGGGGTCTCCATGAGAAATTAAGGTGATTTCTCCATCCCGGATTATATGTATTGGAGTATAGGTCATTACCCGGGTTGGAGAATCCTTGAGCCACATTCACATGCTCTTGGACTAACTCCGGAAATTGTGATGCCGAAGGGCACTCACTCAAGTCATGAGCAGGGCTCGCACATATAACACATGCCTCATGGAATTGAGGCTGATCTTGCTGGGTAGGGACATGTCCCGTAGCTAATAAGTGGTCTATCTTGTGGAATAGTGCCTCTACTTGTTGGGCTAACTCTAAGTTCTGCCCGACCTCATAAATGCCCCCTCTTTTTGGGGCTCAAACTACTGGTTGCCAGACTTGCTGGGCTGCGGAGGCATGGTGAAGGGAATTATCACTTAAGTTCTCAAACAATTGCCATGCCTCGGCATCATTTTTAGACATAAATGTCCCACCACAAGACGAATCCACCATTTGGCGGTGCAACTCAGTTAAGCCATAATATAATGTTTGAACAAGTTGCCAATCAGGCACTTGGTGGTGGGGACACTGTTGGAGAAGGTCTCGACGTCTTTCCCAAGTCTCATGGAATTGCTCGCCATCCATTTGAGCAAAGTTTGTGATGGCTTGCCTAAGTTGGTTGGTTTTACCTATGGGAAAGTACTTCTCCAAGAACCGTTGCTGTAATTGGTCCCAAGTTGTGATTGAATTAGCAGGTAAAGAATTTAGCCAGTGTTTGGCTTTATCCTTTAACGAGAATGGAAACAATCGCAACATTAAGGCCTCATTTGTGAAATTCTGGATCCTCACTGTCGAGCAAATTTCCAGAAATTCATTCAAATGCTTATAAGGATCATCATGAGTTAGTCCATGGAATGATGGGGGCATTTGTATGGTGCTGGACTTAATCTCATAATGAGCAGCAGTGGTGTTGGGTAATTAGATGCATGATGGTGATGTATATGCAGTGGGTGTGAAATAATCCTTAAGGGTCCGGTTAGGCACATTCGGGACATTAGGATTCGCCATCTCTAATGGCTCAATGTATGAATACGAATACTCAAGCCTAGGAACACGGGCAAAGGCCCTAAGTCTCCTAAGGGTCCTTTCTAGTTCAAGGTCCAAACTCCACAATTCAGGGCGACAAGAACGGCGCTCGTGCATACACTACCCACACACACACAAAAAGTTCGACTCTGTGCACTAAGTTACGAAAGCAGAATGCTAAAAGAGAAATACTCACAGCGGTTTAACGAAGACGCTTTACTCGTCTTGCGGGTGCTTGACGTGTAGACGTTGTCTCCAACCCCCAATTGAGCTTTGACTTTCGTTTTAGCACTTTGGTGCTTTGCTTGTGAGTGTTTGCTTCTGTTTACTCACTTTGGTACTGCGGTTTTTTTTTATTTTTATTTTTAAAGCTCGGCTACGCTCCGCTTGCACTTCAATGATAGCTCCAACTTCAAACGCTCTGCACACTTAGCAACACCAAAAGCATAAAATTCTAAACTAAAAATTAAAATAAGAATGTAACTTTAAATTAACTAATTTCGCCAGAAGTCCCCGGCAATGGCGCCAAAATTTGATGCGTCGTTGAACACACCAAAATTAAATACTAAACTATACCAAATTCAATTAGAATAATGGCAAGTCCAGGTATCGATCCACAGGGACTATTGTGAAATCAAACTAATTTAATTGTTAAATTCCTAAATTAATTTTGATAAAAAGATTGAATGATCATAACCTAATTTAATAACGAATAAATTAAACTAAGGAATTAAATTATCAATAATAAATGAAATTGGATTTACTGAATTTGGGGAAAAACTAGGGCAAAGAGTCCACTACTAGCCACGTAATTAGGGTTTCCAATTGAAATCAATTATGCTATGGTTTGAACGGATTAATGCTTCGCAACTACAAGCTCAAAGCATTTAACAAGAAGATCATCACATTCAATGTACGAGCACGAACCATCTCAAGTAATACGAATCGTTCACTCCAAACTAGGGTAGTGATACGACACGTTCCTCGTAGTATGGTTCGTCTCATACCTTGAATGTGAAGAATAAAAAACTCATGTATGGATAACATTCAACAATCACAGAAAGTCAAATATTTAAGAGATAATGAAAAATATATAAAAGAAACTTCTAAATCACCATACAAATGTTCAAACCTTTACATAATTAAAAATCAAAAAGAAAACAAAATAATTACATGGCTAGGGTTTCATCAAAACCCTAGAAAATGAGACTAGCCACTCATGGAGGAGTGGAAAGAGGTAGATGGAGAAGAAACCACCATGGGAGACATCCTTGAAGCTTTTTGTTTTCTCTTCCCTTTCAAACCCTAGCCTCTCTCTTTAGGTCAAAACAAGTTCAGAACCCTAGAAAAGCCTTTTCCTTTTCTTTTTATACTTCTACTCACTTCCAAACAGGTTTAAAACGTCGGTTTGACTTTCCCAGAAAAAGTCAACGCACGTGTGGAAAGTCAACTCTGTCCAAATTCTGTCTTTTTGCCCATTTTATGCTCCGACGATGTACAACCTGATTGACATTCAACACACATAAAGTATACAATTTGACCAGCAAGTGAAGTTAAAAGATTCTAATTAACGGTCTCAATGATGTACATTTCGGCCTTAATCAGCCATGCATTTGATCAATGTTTGACCATATGCTACACCCACAAGACATGTTCTTCGTACCATTCCCTTCCATGCACACAATGCTAAAACTTGCCTCCAAATATTATCGATGTCCTATGCCAATCACGAAAACTGTAGGTACTTAATTAAACATAGAAAGCAATCACATCCTCGAACCACCCATCTCTTTCAATAGAAATAGTGAGCACCTGGCCCATCATTTCATGTAATTGACAGTAAACAGAACTGGAATCAATATATTGTTATCACCGTATCAATTTACAGAAATGAGGGGGACTAAACTTACACGTTCAATAGTCTCACGCTCTTTCGGCGTGACAGTCACAGCCTGTGGCATTGCTCCAGCCAGTTGCCCCAGTATGTTCCTGATTCCAAACATATAAGAAACTCAGCGTCAAACATAAAGCCCAGTTAGAAAAAAGAAGATAATTCCATATTACATCTACTATCCAACTTTAAATCTGTACACACACACAAAAAATGACACCACAACAGAACATATGCTATATCACCCCTCCCCTCTTTCAACAGGTTCATTGATCAAGCGTAGAAAGTCTGCCTGATGCTCCTGAATGAGCCGCATCAAGTGTGGGTTTTGCTTTCCTAGCTCCTAAAGCATTGGCTGTAATTAACAAAGAATGTCACAAATCTCTAAGAACAAAGAAGTAGGCTAACAACAGCAACAATAATAATAAAGAGCTGAAAACAAAAGGGCAGATAAGAATGACAAATAGTACTGTAGACGCGCCCGAGCGTCTCGGGAAAATCCCGTTTTGTTCATTAGGCTCACTACAGTTCGGACTCAATGTTACGGTTCTGAATCTAATCTCACAAAGTGCAATGCAAGATCGATAAATCACCAAAGAGTCCAAATCCGGCAAATCGTTTTGAAAAACTGATTTTTAGAAAGAAGTGCCAACCATGGACTGCTTTGCTAGATACAGAGTTGCCACCTAAATATTTTATTTTTGGGAAATTTAGGAAACCCTGACTCATGCCTAAGGCCACGTGTCCGTCATCACTAAAGTTGCCTCGGCTCGGGAACTTGGGTACGAGAGGGGAAGGTCATACAATGAGCACCCCCGCTCGCCCGATCAAAGATCGGCCTTTACTAACATGATATCTTGTTTTTGAAAACACATGTGCTCTTATTCCGGTTATTAACCTAGAATTACTATGTGATGCGCACAGCATACAAGTATAGACTGGTTTACCTAAGTTAGAACAAAGCATTGCATATTCGTTTTGAAAACGGTTTGCTACTTGCAAGTAGGCTAAAATACGGATTTTGCCACCCTCAAGTGGGCTTAGAAAACATGGTGATTTGCCATTCTCAAGTGGGCTTAAAACTCACAATCAATGAATTGTCCCAATTCAAGTAACCCAACATTTACCCACAGGCATTCAGGCAGTTATATCACATAAGCAAATAGCCTCATGGTAAGCATGCTATCATGGCAACACTAACACTCATGCAAGATGCTAAAGCATAAACACTTACAGTGTACTCCGAGCAAAAAAAGAAGCTAGTTAGTAATCAATGCATGATCCTAGCTATGTCAAGAATGCCTAATGCAACACATGTAAAATGCAACTAAGATTGCCTCGGCTATTCTAAAATGTCATGTGAAATGCAATTTGATACATGTATTCAAACAGGAATTGAAATACAATGCAGTTAGTATGATACGCCGAGCCCGGTGCATGCAAAGCAGATGAATGGATGCAAACATGCGAGCATAAGGATACTAATTGAAATATGCCCTAAAACTAACCATCGTAAGCGGGTAAATAAAAGGAGAAAGAAATGGGGTTGGAAGACATGCATCACACACACGCACACTTATTTACAACATTGCCCTCTCGGAGGAGGGTCCGAAAAAATAATGCAGAACCAACTAGCTGATCTAAGCTAATATAATTAAACTAGTTATTTACACAACAGAATGAATAACAAGCCACAACTAATTATTACACAACTCTAATTAATCAACAAATCAACTGAGTAAGCAATTTAAATAAGCATGTAAACTAAATGATATTGGCTACCTCAGCTCTGCTTTGGATGACAAAGGATGCATGCATGCTTGAATTGCCTTGTTCGGAAATCCCTTGCGATGCCCCGACTTGCCTCTGTTTGCAATTGACCTCAGAACACTGCACAAAGCTCCAGAAGGCTGAAACTCCACCTTGGGAATCTGTGGGAAGGCTGTCGACCAGCTATTGGCCTTGGAGACCACCTGCCGACCACTTTTGTGGTGAAAAACCAGAAAAAGTGGTCGGCCAGCCACTAAATCTGGTCGGCTGACCAGTTTCTGCCCCTGGTTTCTGGTTTTCTGCAACAAGAGGCAAGAAAGAGAGATGGCAAAGTATTCGCAACACATGTGTGCACGACCACTCTCCCTATCATTGCATAAGCTCAAGGGAGTGTAGTCCTTGACCCTCAGGCCACCAATCACGCATCTCGATGCATGATGGCCAAGGAGTCGAATTGCACGACTCAATGTGAAATGAATGCACATATAAGCACCTAAAGCCAACAACTCTGTCATGGGTAGTCAAGAGTGTCGGCGACCGGGAATCGAGGCATGTTTCATCATTTCAAGCATGAAACGTCCCTCGTTCCCCGTGTTTGGACTAACCCCTATTCCAAACACGATGCAACAAAAAAGGCATGCACCAATGCAACTCTAGCATGCAATCTTAATGCAATGCAACTAAGTCATGCAAACATGCAAGGGATAACATGCAAACATGCAACTAGCATACACAATGCTATGAACTAACAATGGCATACTCAATGCACATGACACTTAGCATACACAATGCACATAGAAACTAACATACACAATGAGATGAACAAGGCATGCACAATGCAATGATCAATCATGTGACAACATGGCATACTCAATGCTATGAACTACAATGGCATACTCAATGCAAAATGGACTTAAACCAAAATGGATGGGCCTCAGCCACACCCAAATCAGTGGCCAAAACACCAAGACTAAGGCACCAAAAGGCAAGACACACATGCACACATATTGGTCCACAAGCTAGGCAACAAGAACACAACCCTTAGGGGCACTCAAGGGGTGACATAAGTGGGAGCATGGCAAGTCTATATGCTCTGAAATGGCATGCAAAGTGAAGTCATATCATGCAAATAGCTCAAGCAAGGCATGCCAAGAGACCCAAAATACAAAGCTAGTCAAGGGCTTTACACTACAACCATACCAATCAATGCTCAAATGACCTAAAGCACTCAAAACAACCTAGGGCAGGTCAAAATGGTATCAAAAACATGCTAGACTCGAAATAAAGATGGCAAGAAAGATAGGCTCCCGAATTAGCTCGCAAACAAGGCATAAAGGGCACAACTCTTAAACATAATGAAAGAGTGACAATCATGAGAGCATGGCGGAATTTTATGGTCTGAAATTAGCTACCAAATGATTCCATATCATGCAAATAGCGCAAATATGACATGCTAGGAGGCTCGAAGTGCAAGGCTAGCGAAGCCAAATACACCATAGCTATGCAAAACCTAACATGCATGACCAAAACCACTTAAATCAGACCTCAAGCATGTTAAATCAAAGCCAAAAATGTGCTGGAGGGAAGCCAAAACATGCTAGAATAATAGGCTACAACATCAAGCCATAAGGCTAGCAAAGGGGATTTGCACTACAAGCACATGGAGCATGTAAGAGGCTACCAAACCAGCCAAAAACTGAGTCATGATGTGTCAAATAATGACCAAAAACCCACTGAAATAGAGCCAATACATGCTAGAAAGACATGCTACTTTGATGAGGCATAAATGGGATTACACTACACATGCAAGAAGCAAAAATAAGGTGACCAAACCAGCCATAGACAGAGCTAAGGTAGGCCCCAAAAGTCACAAAAAAGTGCTTGAACCGAGCCTTGAAAGTATGAGGATGCATACTCCTTTGATAGGCCAATAATGCAAGCAAACAAAATAAGAAGAGATGGGATCACCTCCCTCTGATTTGAGGCCTCAAAACAACATGCCTACCACTGAAAATCCACTGGATTTCAGTGGCTAAAAGGCCAAGCAAATACTAATTCAAAGGCCTTAAGGCATGGCACAAAACATGGCCAAACAAGGCACAAGAGGGGGTAGACTACCCCTAATGCCAACAAGGCCTCAAACAAACATGCTAAGGACTGAAAAACAAAGTCTTTTTTAGTTTAATGTTAAGCCAATAGAAGCATGCAAATATGGCTAAGAGAGTGATCAAAATAGAGCTTAGAAGGAGGAAAAGAGGGTTACCCTTGAAGCACTGCAAAACCAGCAGATTTCCTGAGCCAAAACCAACTTTTGAACTCCCACAAAACCCTCCAACAACTCAGCAACAAGGTAAGAGTGTTTGGCTAGGAGGTTGTGTGCACAAAAGTGTGAAGAAGGGTCACTTTAAGGCACAAAACAAGAGGGAAATGGAGGATTATAGATATAGATGATATGTATAGTTCAAGCCCAAAAATCTGAACCTCAAGAAGGGAGAGAGGCCTCCCCTCTTATAGAGAAACAACTCTCAAGCATCTTGGACAAGCTAAGAGCTTGTTTAAATCCCTTCATACACGTGTATAGAGGATACAGTCTGTGCCCTCCGGCTGGCACAGCTGGCATCCACAGACTTTGCAAAATCTGCAGGAATGCCGCCGACCAGAAAAGGTGGTCGGCCCGTTACTTTTTCTGGTTGGCCGACCACTTTTTCTGATTTTTCAGGACAAAAAGTGGTTTCCCGGAATGAAAGGTGGTCGGCAGGTGGCTTCCAAGGCCAAAAAGTGGCTGCCAAGTGTCCAAATTGAAGCCCCAGAAGTTAAATTTCCAATGGCACCAACCTTGCATCAAAATTCCAACTGTGCAAAAAATTATGCCTGTTTTGGTGAAGCCGCGCAGTTTCGGTCCAACCGGATTGATGCCCTACTTCAATCAACCATATCTCCCTCGTCCGGACTTTGCTTTAGGAGTTTTTTGAGTGCAAAATGAAGCCCCGGAAGTAAGCTTTCCAACGATGGTGGATTCATAGCTGAAATCCAAGTATGCAAATGAATAGGCCCGATTCAGCAAGGGCTGCTCGACTCTCTCTTAACGATTCATGCCCATTTCTCCCCCAACTAGGTTTCTTCCCTCTTCTCTTCTTTTCTTCAACTCCAAACCCCTAAACAAGGTGTTTTGAAAGATTTTTCAAAGATTTCATCTCTCTTTCATTCATTTCCATTTTGTCCTTGCTCGGTTTACCGAAAAGTGCAACATTTGACAAAATGCGAGCCTTAGAGCATCGTAGAAACTTTATTTCAAAAATATTTTGAAAGAGAGGGCTTTAAGGTCTAAAAACCATCCAAAATATCTTTGGTCCAAAATGAGGTGTGAGGTTGGGATTTGACTCTCCTCTTGTCGAAGAAATCGAACCTTTGGCCTGCACATCTTTCATCACCAAGTGAACCATCAATAGCGCCCAAGTCTTAAGAGCGGTAAAAAATGGGGTGTCTACAAGTACCTGCAAGATTTAAGGGTTGGCTTGCACCATAGCTCGCAAAGCCTGGAACTAAATGTCAAAATCCATAATTAGAACTCTGAGGTCATTTTTAATAAAGAAAACTCGTAGAAATATATTTACCTGTTGACTGTTGCGCAGAAAATCCAAATTGCCAGCACTTGCATTTGAACCCACAGTTGGAAGGCCCTAGTTCAAAAAATATATTATATGGCAAAGTTCTACAGGAAACAAAGCATCACAGGTTAAAGATGACCTACCTGTGGAAAAAGATCAAAAGGATTTGCATTGGGTCCACTGGAAGGCACTGCTGGTTGTGGAGCCTGAGGTGGAGGGTTCACAGCCTGCCCACTTGCTGGAGCTTGAGCCACGGGTGGAACTTCAGCTTGCTGAGGGATACCTTGATAAAATTATTTTCCCCCAGGTTAGAGAGATGATGCAACTAAGATTGAAGCACAACAATAGCGATACAGTGACTTTGGTATAAAATGAACAGGTGATGAAAAATATTCCGCAAAATTATCATTGTTGCGTTCCATCTCAGTGCTTCACTTTTTAAGTTAAGGAAAACAAAGGGACAAAAAAGGAACTAACAAAGCAAGCTACATACATGGCCAAAATTGCATATCACAAATTCTGGAATATAAAGAAGGGTGAGTAGGCTGGTAGAAAAATCCTCAAAAGAGCTAAGAGATTAAACAATAGCTTATCCCCTCCAAAAGTAAACGGTATTAACATTGAACACAAACTCTGTTCCTTAGTCCTGTAATGACTTCCCCAACCAACTGTGTTAAACAACCTATTAACAGAATCAAGGAAAGCAATTTCCATCTGAGCCTAAACTAGATTAAATTCTGGGTCGAACATTTAAGATACAGGTGCCAAGAAGTAAGAGTGGACTCACTGAATACAGATATTCAACAGCTCTCTCTGGGTTGTTATAAGCAGCACGTAAAGCACGGACAACCATATCCTGATCCCAACTCCCACCACCCATATCAAAAATTTGTTGAACGGTAGCCTCTAAGTTACTTTCAGCAACAAGATTCGATCCTGCTTGGCCATAAACATCTGATTCTGATCTGCTTCAGCAAAAAAGGTTTTAAGAGAGAGAGAGAGAGAGAGAGAGAGAGAGAGAGAGCAGATAAAAATATAGGTAGGATCTCATGGTCTTTAACAGTCAAATATATGTATAGCTGCAGAAGCAATTACTCACGAGGTAAGAGCAGTAGCAACAGCAGGAGCGGGAGCAACAAGAGTAGATTTAGGGGCAGATTGTGGACTGCACAGATGAAACAAATGGGAAAAAGATGAGCCAACCTGGTAAAGTTCATTTTCAAACAATTCAACAAGACATAATGAAGTTTAACTCACATTCCCACAGTTGATGTAGGAGCTTGAGATGCTGTTAATGGCTGTGATGAAGGAGCCAAAGAAGTAGCTGGTTGGGCCTACAAAGTGAAGCTTCTCCATTAGCACTTCATGTAATAAGTCATCAATAAAATGATTCAGATCAAATGATTCAAGATGTCACGTTGTGATTACTCGCTTAGTCTGACTGTTGACCATGATCTTTCTCTTCATCCTGTCTCTAACAAGCTTGGCTACACCAAAGTTACCTGATCCCATGTCTCTTAGAATCTCATACCTTTCCATGTTTGTTTATCACCAAACACCCTTCCCTTACAATAATAATAACTGTTTTCGTTTTTTCACTCACTCTCCATCCCCTCCCCTCCCCCCCCTTCTTCATTCCTTATATCAATCAATCAATTTGTATTTGTTGAGAGCATTCCATTTTGCTTTCAAATCAATAGCTGTAAAGATATCTTCTCTCATCAAGCCTTTCCAAAGTCCAAACCAGCCAATGATTTGCAAGTTCTGATTCATAAACTAATTTTATCCCTATGACCTGATTGCTGATCATTGAAAGTAAAATTGATAAACTAAACATCATCTATATTCAAGGAAAGTCTCCCAAACACACAACCAATGTTTCACTGCTTTGCCTTTGTATAACCAAGTTAGTAAAAAAATATTTGAAGCCATTTCAAGCATAAAACAACCATTGTAAGTGAGTGGTAAGTCTCCCAAACACACAACAACACAACTCTCAAATGAGCCATACCAGCAAGCACAACAAGTTAACAATCATCCAACTAGACAAATTACTACAACTATTACATGTCTTCGAATACAAATTATATAGCATTAAAGTTAAAAAGTGAAATCTACTATTCTTAAATAAGCTGAAACAAATTAAATAATATATAATCTATAACCGAAATCAAACACCATCAATTGACCTTTTTTTACTTAAATAATAAAACTAAACCCAGTGATTTATTATTTAAAAAAATATAAAAAATCAAACCCATTAAAAAACCCATTAAGAGTTCAGATTGAGTTGAGAAAACACTTCAGAGCTACATAGAATTGCATGAAATCAAATGGGCGAAGGATACAAAGTCCACATGAAAAGAAATTCTCAATGAGGGATATTTACAAACATGTATGGTGCATTCGATTGGTCAAAAATCAAAAGCAGTTGCTCAAAATCAAACACCATATTTAGATTCCAGAAACAAAATTCTTCATATTTAACATGTAACTTTCCACTTTGATCTTAACTAACCAATACATAAAAAATAAATAAAAAATCATCTTTCAGCTCAAAATTCAACATAGTGAAGGTTAGAGACAGAGGCGTTTGATCTAAGATTTGAGGGCAAAGCAAAGCAAAGCAGAAAATCAAAGAGTTTTGGGTGAAAAGTGAGCAGAACAGAAGTAGAACAAAGAAGCACAAAATGAAGATGTAACATTAACAGAGTCAAAGATCTAAAACCCTTGAAAGAGAGGACAAAGATGCGAGATTTAACTGATGGAGAGAGAGAGAGAGAGAGAGAGAGAGAGAGAGTATGAAGAAGAAAAAGAAGAAGAAGAAGTAGGGTACCTTGATCATGTCGATGGGTTGGATAACACAGGTAGCGAGCGAGGCTCCATCATTGACGAAGGGTTTCACTGCGGGCTATACTTCTATGGATTTTGGCTTCTCCTTTCCCATTTCTTCTTTTGTTTGTGGAGCAAGGGTTGTGTGGTCAGTCACTAGATTAGGGCTTTTTTTATTTTTTTATTTTTATTTTATTTTTTTCTGTTTTCCTGGTGCAAAACGAAGTCGTTTTACAATCGGCGACCAAATTTTTTTGTTGCAAAAAAATTCAATTCCCACCTCCACGTTTCAAATTTCCCTCCCAAACTTTTGGCGACCAAAAGACCAAATTAGTCGTAGAAAAGGTACCTTCGGCGACAAACTTTTTTAGTCGCCAAATCTCAATCAATGGCGACTAAAATATTAGTCGCTAAAAGTACTAATTTGGCGATTAATTTTTTTTTGGTTGCTGAAAATAAGTTTTTGGCTACCAAATTTTTGGTCGCCAAAGAAAAAAAAAAATTATTTTCCAATCGGCGACTAGATTGTTTTAGTAGCCAAAACTTAATATACAGCAACTAAAATATTTTTGGTCGGGGAAAATAAGTTTTTGGCGACTAAAATTTTGGTCGCCAATTCCGCGACCAACTTATTTTTGATCTTCCGCGACCAACTTATTTTTTGGTCGCCAAAATGTAACCTTCCGCGACCAAATTTGTAGTTGGTTGCCAAAAGCATATCACTTTTTGCGACCAACTCATTTTTTGGTCGCCAAAATATGACCTTCTGCGACCAACTCATATTGGTCGCCAAAAATAATGACCATTCGCGACTAATTAATATTTGGTCACCAAAAGGTAACTTTTAGCTACAAACTTCTATATTGGTCGCGGAAAGTAGTCGCTAAAAGTACAGATTCTTGTAGTGGAATGACAAAATGCCCTTAATTTGGAAATGATGCTTTTTTGACTTTTTGTTTGTATATGGGTTAGTTTGGTAATTTTACATCCTAAATCAAGTATTTTATCATTTTGTGATTTTGTGGCTTTTTTTTTTGTCCTTATGTGCTTATTTAGTCCCAACATGAAAACCAAACCAAGGCTTAGCCTAATGGATAAGAGCAACGTATCATTATCTGGCTACTTCATGGATTGATGTCACGGCTTGCCTCAGTATAAACAAGGAACAAGGGCTGGTAAGTTGGAAGCAAGGAAAAATACGGGAGGTTAGATGCGGTAAACAGGAGTAAAATTAGGGATCAATATTAAGATGCGTAAAATCATACATTGAGTCACCATAAAATATTTTACGTATATCTTGAGTTACCACAAATTATTTTATGCAATTCATGTTTTATAAATTATGTTACCGTTTCAATTATGTTAATTATTTTATGAACCTTATTTGCTTAAACTAAAACCCATGAATATTATTGTTTAAATTTTAGAAATTATAGGACAATGAGTATATAAACATTTATTTTTCTAAGAAACACCACCGGAGTCCCATGCCTTGGAGGACTTAAATAACAATTGGCCTATGATTGGTCACTTTGTGGCCATCTGTTTGTCATGGATCCATTGACCTCTGTTCTGATTTTCACTTTAGTGACCTCTATTCTGATTTTCCTTCTGTATCGTGGTTATGACTATTCTATTTATATTTTGAAATTCATTTCTGCTATTTAAATTATTGATTAACTCCAATTAAATAAGGTACAATGTTTTAGCTAAAATAATTGTCCATGATAATTTTGTGCCCTATACTCTTAATATAAATTTCTCACTTTGCTATGTACTTATTGTTGTTGTCCCCTTTCAGGTGATGATATGTAAGGAAAAGTGGTAACCTCGTGTAGTAGGACTAGCACATGACTTAATGCGGACATGTTATATTTTTGTAATAATTATTCGATCATCAATAAAATAAATAAAAGACCTGAGGAATGTTAAAAATTATTTAGTATTTCGATTATTTATTTACGTATTTAATTTCTCTACTACTTTATCTTGTCTCTACCTACGCCACTTAATTTGTTAAAATTAAAATTAATTAGCTAGTTGCGAATCCAGCCCTAAGCACCCAGAGTTGGGTCGTGACAAACACAGCACACACAACACCCTTCATTTATGCATCTTCTTTCTTTGATTCAAGTTGCTAACTTTATCATCAGAGTGTCTCTAGCCGACAACCCCGGTTGGGTGGTGCCGACCATGCTTATTTTTTCAAATTTACGAGGCAAACTCATCTCATTGTTGGATCTCTAAA
Source organism: Camellia japonica (assembly GCA_030407325.1). Taxonomy (NCBI): domain Eukaryota; kingdom Viridiplantae; phylum Streptophyta; class Magnoliopsida; order Ericales; family Theaceae; genus Camellia; species Camellia japonica. Next base: position 31,220,718 of record JAPPVO010000031.1, read on the forward strand.
ATTCATGTGAGAAGATTTTCTAGGTCTCACAATTGGTGTCATATGTGGGAATCGTCTGAAAGAGTTCAACGAAGTAAATATTAAACATGTTACTGTAAGTAAAAATTTAACAACATTTTGAGGGTTGAAGCATCACGAGCCATGGCTAGGTTTTGAATTTTCTCTCTGATTAAACTTATTTTAAAATTACTATAAAATCGGTTCTTGAATTGTATATACATCTGTGTGCGCTTACAAACTCTATGAAAAATTTTGTGCCTGGTTAATCTTGATGAAAAGTTTTAAAATAAAACAAAGCTTATGAATTTACCCCTAAGATTATTTATTTATTGCCTCACAGGACTTTATTTTAAAGTTGATTATTGAGATATAAATGTGTATGTGCTCACAATTAACAGCAATTAAAAAATTATAATCTGCGGCTCAACAACTAAAAAATAAATGGCTGAAGTCTCTGCTTCTCAATAATTTAAGAATTATATCTTTCTATGTTGTTTCGGCAATCACACCACCTGTTAGCATGCATGATTAACAAATCACCGAAGCCATGCCGAGCATCACCCCGATTCTTCGCGTCATCAGCAAGACAAAAAGAAGTTGTAGATCGCAGGTTTTGGCAAATCAAAATCCAAGACGAGTTGTCGACCAAGCATTCGTATTGTTTCTAGGGAACTAATCTCTTTATCACCTACCTTCCCGTAGGGCACTCTGGTGGATACAACCAATTTGGCAACAATATATATATATATATGTATGTATGTATATTCCACTCGATGATAAATTGGGCAACGTGGTAGTACTTTGACTGGCCGATCAGTTATTTCGGCAAATTGAAAACCAAAGCGTCGAGACCCAAATGGCAACCCAACCGAAGTGATGCTCCGCCTAAAGAAGTTGTTCGGCGATGCCACTCCAATGAAATTGTTCGGCGGTAGCAAATAGCCGAACGACCAAGTTGCCAAACTCTCAGCAAAGCCGAAGACCACAATATTTTTGTCAGCAACAGTATTGCGAGTGCAACAAAGTGTTTCGGCATAGCCAAAACAAGTTGCCGATCAAGCGTTTCAGCAAACAAAGAGCCCAAGAGTAATTGCCGAATTTGTGGTTGTCGAGCTGCCAATCAAGCATTTTGGCAAAACAATAGACCAAAATGAGGTACTAAAGAAGTGTTTCGGCAAACCAAGACAATGAATTCCGGTCTAAATTTCTGCTGGCCATCAGTACAGTGATTATCATTGTTGCAAAAATAATATGTTTTCTTGTTACCCTGTGGTCTATTCCAAGCTTCATAATAAATGCATATATGTATGCACTTGAATAGTGGTAATATTTTGATGGGCTTTATGTTTTGATCGGCTGCATGTATGAAGCTAGAAAATTTGTTTTGCATAAATACTAATATTTGCATGCATTTATATATGTCAAATAAAAATCTTTATGACCTGTTTGGCTCAAGAACTAGATATCATAGTGAGACCCATGGCCAGGTCAAAAATCTCACCAAGAGATTTTGACAGAGCCATGAGTTATTATAATAATTAAAAACTAAAAATATGTGGTAATTAGCTACATATGAGGTAATATATATACATATATATCTTCAACTAGTTTGATCTGGGGCCACTTCAATTATCATGAATGGCTCATGATATTTCATTAAGCTTTTTATTATAGTTCTCTAATGTAATTTCATGAATTCATTGTTCACGTAAAACTGTGAACTTCATTAAAAAATTTGCATGATATAATTTAAAGGTATCTTGGTACACCAATAGTTGAGAAAAGGTGCCGACCAAAAGATCGGCAAAACTGAAGACCAAATTGTTACTGACCAAGCTCTCGACAAAGTCAAATTATAAATGAGACGCGGACCAAGTGTTTGGCACCAATTACTCAGCAAACCACTCAATCGGCTTTCCATTGAATCAGTTGGGTTTACACTAGAATCACAGGTTTTTCAGCAAAGGTTGTTCAGCAAACCAACAATGGAGTTATTCGGCAATCCAACAAGGCTGTTCGGCAGCTTTACAACCTCCATTTATATTTGGCGTTCGAGCCCATGCATATGCATTTCACATTACCACGACTCAGCAAATTGCTTGGCAAAGCTACAATGCTACTCAGCAGCTCTATAACCCCGAGCTCCATTCTTTGGCAACGAAAATAGCCTCAATTATTTGGTGCCAAGTGCATATTCAACAACGTAAACCACCAAGCTCTTTTACCGAGCACATTCCCCCACCGAGCATATTCTTTCGCCGACCACACTTTAGTCGAGGACAAGAGCCGAACAAACAAAACAAAAAACAAAAGTAGGCCAATCTTATTTTTGGTCAAATTTCAAAGATCCAACAGCATCCAAGCAAAGGTGGAATGAGGTGTCTGAATGGTGGAATAAACACTGGGTCGGGAGATGAATCTAACACCGCAAAAATGAGGCGAATTGGACTTAAAACGAAGGAGATATAAGGGCTCAAAGTCAGTAGTTTGAATTTGAAAAATTCATCCTTTCACAATGTGCTGCCGGAAGAAGATGACGCAAGGATTTATTGTGCGCTTCTCGGCACAAAATGCTCCGTTGCATCTTACCACGTTCGGGTTAATCGAGTGGTCTGATAACTTTGAGAATGCCTACCCTTTAGGTTTTTGCCGTGTAAAATCCATTTTTGGAGTCCAATTTTGCCAATTCCGAATCTCACATTGGGATCCTCGAACTAACAAAATAGCGACTCTAAATGATAGATCAATGGTCCGATCGTGTTTGATCGGCTTGCAATTTTAGCAACAGACTCATGAAGCTAGGCCACAATCATCCATCTTCACCAACCTTTCATTCATCTCCTTGGCCATATACCGCCAACAGGGGCAAGACCCACAACTTGGATTTCTTTTACTTTCGGCTCCCAACATGAAATCTATGCCTTCCGAGGTCCAATCACAACGATCCAATAGTCATTTCCATATTGTTTGATTTTGCAAATTCCATATCCTAAATTTGCAAATTTCAGTGACTAACAAATATTTGGTGACTTCCTGACTACTTGATAGCCCGAATCATTTCTCTCAAACGCTGAACCCACCCAACAAAATGCGCAATAGAGAAATTTTGGTTAGAGTCCATTTCAAATTCTTCCCGAATAGCACATATCTTTCAAAAGAAATAGGGCAAGCACACTGTATACAATGCACATTTAGCACAACAAAGATGCCTTAGCAACTTCACTACATCAACATTGATCACCGTTGCGGCTAGAAGCACGATAATGCAATTTCACGAATAGTGCCTTGGACTATTTTTTAATGCTTTATAGTTTACTAGAGCCGCCAGTGGGTGATAATTTTTTAATTCTCTTTTTTTATCTTTGCCATGGCAAAACGAGAGATTACCTCGGCCCTAAAACTCTGCACATCTGCGCAAATTCTCCCATTGATATCAATTTTTTGGCTTTTCACTTTTTTTGTGATTAATAAGTCTACATCATTTGGTACAGGCAATCAATGACGTGGGACATGCTATTCAAAATCTTTGTGCTCGGTGCGGAGCGCCATCAGCAAAAGCCACCATCAGCAAAAGCCTCCAAATACGGAGCAATCTCTATGCTCTACACGAAGCACCATCAACAAAAGCCTCTGAATACGGAGCAATCTCCGTGCTTGGCATAGAGCACCATCAGCAAAAGCCTCCGAATTCGGAGTAAAGTCCTAATTTCCTAAACATACATACATTCATACATACATGCATCCATACAATCATTCATTCATTCATTTTATTCATATATCAAATGTACTCTTTATCAAGAGATCTAACATCTATTTCAACAGCATAACTTGGCAATAAAAACTCTCATTCCTTCTACCGAAAATAATAAAAGTTTTGGAGCAATTATGGAAGCCTAGAAAAAATATCAGTTCACTTGGGTCCAACCTAAACAAGTCTTAAGAATGGGCCAAGACCAACAAGAAGCCCACTAAACAAATATCTACCAAGCCAATATCACACCTCTATAAAAGGAAAGAATGACATAGAAGATAGGGGGCTCTCTTATGTCTACAACATAGCACACACAACACCCTTTCATTTCTACATTTTCTTTCTTTGATTCAAGTTGCTAACTTTATCATCGAAGTGTCTCCGACTGGTAACCCCAGTTGGATGGCGCCGATCATGCTTATCTTTGCAGATTTATGGGGCAAAACTCATTTCTTCGTTGGATCTCTACAATCCATATGAGAGGATTTTTCAAGTCTCACAAGGCTACTTATATCCTAATTAGTTCATAACATATTCTTATATTTTAATAAATCTTTTTATTTAGACATTTGATCTATCAAATCTTAATTCTCGTAATTAAGGTATTTTATAGACAATTTTATCCTATAAATATTTTTTGAACCCTTACCAACTTGGTAATGTGAACATTCATATTTACCAGTGTGAATGTTCACATTGACGTGAAAATATTCACACTATCAATATGAACATTAATGTGCATTTTACCATATTAGTATTAGGCTTATTTTGGTAATTATGTCACTCATAGGATTTATTAAAATATAAGAAAATAATTTGAATTAAATGAAACATAAGTAAGTAATGAAGAATTTATGAATAAATGACCCATGCTTTAATTCCAAAGCACATTATAAACTTCTTTGTCCAAGAGCACATAAACAACTTTTTTGTTTAAAAGCCCTTATCGAAAAGGTTTAAAAGTGGGGGGAAAAAAAAAATCTCTTATTCAATAAAAGTTTTATTGAGTTCTATTAACACTATATTGGGAGGGTATTAGTGTTAATAGGAATTAATAAAAAATTTTATTGAAAATATTAGACTTAATTCGATATTTTTTCTTAAAAAATTCTTTCAAATATCTAAAATCCCAAAAATAAATAAATAAAATCATCACATATACTGGCTTACAAAGTTTCCATTAGTAAAGAAGACATTGGGGTTCAACCCAATGGTTTAGTAATCACATCTTAAGGTATGGTAAGGGAGAAGTGAGAGGATTGAACTAATGGAATAACAGCAAACCTTTTCAATTGTAATCAAACTGTACTAACATACTAATGCTATCTTTTGTAAAAGAAAAAAAATATATATAATTCCCATTAGTAAAGTTCCTAAATAAACTTCCAAAATTCATTTCCAATAATAAAAAAAATCTTTTGTACGTGCAAAAATAGAATAAAAAGGCAATAAATCAATTGAAATATAAAAAACCTCTTATTAAGATTTTATATTGGGCTTAGGATGTACCTAAGGATGATAATGGGAAGGGTATGGGTTGGGGTCCTTCTACCCCACCGCACCCTTATTTTCGGGGGGCTTGCTTCCACCCCCGACCCAACCCTCATGAAACTCTCCTCAACCTCACTTCCACTCCAACTCTAAACCTGCAAATGTAACTCTTATATCGATTCTATTTGATCCAGAAAACAATAACAAATTTAACAATAATGTTAATTTTCAAAAATTAAAAATTAAAACTAAAAAATAATATATTATATATTATACATATATTAAATTATGTATATAACATAATATAAATTCAATAATATATTATACAACTATTATATATATTTATAAAAAAAATTAAAAATATATTAGGGTGAAACACCAATAAATCCTAGTTTGTGAATTTGTGCATTAGTTAGTCCTGTCTTTTTTGGTTAAACCAAAAGGTCCTAAAACAATCAGATTTGTCACGACCCAAACCCGGTAACCAAAGACTCGGCATCGCAACAAGATAAAAATCAAATAATTCTAATAATTTTGTAGTCGTAGCGCAAGCAGATAAATTAAATAAATTAAAATAAAATAATTGGGTACCAAATGCTTATTAGAAGGAAACAAAACATAATCATTCGAGCTTTATTATATTACAAGAGTCCGATAAAAAAAAAATAAATAGAAATCTTAAAAAAAAGAAATAAAAAAAAAAACAACCCAGCGATTCATTTCCCATCTTGATCCCGCTAAACCTCGTTACCTGAAAAGGGTAACAGTTATAAGCACATAGCAGAGTGAGAAATATTATACTGTGAGTATAGGGGTATAAAATAGCCATGGATAGTTATTTAAGCTAAAACATTAACATAATTTGAGTTGAATACACAAATTAATTAAGTGGCAGAAACTGAAATAAATAACTATAACCACGGTGCAGAACAGAACAGAACATGGGTCACTAGAGTGACAATCAGAACAGGGGTCAATGGATCCATGATAAACAGGGGACCACAAAGTGGTCAAACAAGGGCTAATAGTTATTTAAGTCCCTCAAGCTATGGGACTCCCGTGGTGGTACTTATAGAAAATAATTGGTTACAAGATTATTGTCAAATAATTTCTAAAATTTAAATAAGCATATCTATGGGTTTTAATTTAAGCAATTGGAGTTCAGAAAGTAATCCACGTAATTGAAATATTAACATAACCATAAAACATAAATTATATAAAATAAATTATGGTAACTCAAAACATTTGTAAAATATATTATGGTAACTCAAAACATATTTAAAACATATTATGGTAACTCAAGGTATAATATAACTCACCTTAAAATTGACCCTTAACCTTTATTTTCTCACTCCGACCAACTCCCGGCTACTTGGTGCTACCTCTTAGTTATTGATTGGTATCCTACCTCTTATATCCTTTTCCTTTGTTTTCTTGTTGAAACTCAGTCAATTACTTCCCTATTTATAGGCAGTGAACTTGTATCATTCATCAGCACATGGTTTGCTAGGTTCAGCCACCTGTTAAACAGGTGTCAACTCGCCCTTTCCCATGTGACTAATACGTGGCAAGTTAGTGAATCACTTAGTCACCATCCTCTGCATTAGGATGGTGATAAAGCACCATTTTTTTTTTTAAACCTTTGATTTAATTCGTATTAGTCCCAAGATTTTAATAATCTAATTAGGTTACATTTTATCACCTACAACTATAACATTAATGATGATGATTATTATTATTATTATGGTATTAATTAAATATTTAGGGTGTCACAAGATTGACACATCTATCCCCTTCTATGCGCGTTTTTATGTGTTTGATGAATGTGGAATTTTGTTGTGGGTGAAATTACATCTGTGAACATAAAGCACACTATAGGCATGTTTTGGTTTCCCTATTTTTGATTGAATGTTTGTTCAGCATATGAAAACATTGTCAAGAAACATTCTCACATTAAAACATTTCCATGTTAGGGGATTGGAGCACTAGATGTGATTGAGGGTTTTCTGAAGAGTTGTTGATCACGAATTCCACATTTGTGTTTTCAACTGAAACCTTAATTAGAGGAACCTCTTCGACAATAGACCACCTTCAACAAGAGCTTATCAATCTCCGCCTATGAGGGTTTGATGTTGTTGTCTCCGAAGACATACATACAGCCATAGTGGATAGTGTTCGTCGTCATACACGCCGATTACGCCATTGTCATAATTTCAAATGTCAATAATGAAAGGCAAATGTGTGTAATGTTTGACACTTCAATTGTTGATGTGTGCTGCAATTTGTTACCATTTATTTGTATTCGATTTTGGTTTTGTAGTTTGAGTCGTCGTTGCATGCCTTATTAGTTTATGTATGTGCAACGTGAGATTTGGGGTAAATTTAACATTGTCATTTTGATATATGACGATTCACGCACATCAAATGTGTATGATTAAAGGTGATGTTCGCATGATTTTAATGTTATGGTTTTGTGTATTGAATGTTAATAGTCAAAGTTATCTATTAGTTTATGGTAGAAGGGATATGTTGATATTGTTGTGTATGTTTATAGTCGGAATAATGCCCTGTTTGGTCATAGGATATGCATTCTGTTGTTGTGGTAATTTATACGTGTGGGTGTTGTTAACATCATCCATCCAATGCAAGCAATAGGGTTTTGTGTCTCGACATTGGTTGTGCATGTTGATTTTAGAGTAAGATCGACGGATACGTGGTTATGTTTCCCATGTGTCGTACCAATATGTTCAATGTGGAAATATGTTGTGTACTGTCTTACAGTATGGCATGTCATTTTGTAATGTTTGTGATTTATGTTGGACACGTCTTAATATACTTAGTGTGTGATGTGAAACGTCGTAATGTTTCCCAGAAAAAGCAAAATTGATTCGCACATTATAAGAAAATAACATCAACAATTGAAACTCATCTACTGTATATCACTCTACAAAAATCAAACATATAAAAATGGAAATGTAAAACATTACCCTCTCAATCATTACACACAAATGAGTAAAAAAAATCCACCAAAATAGGAAAATATTCCTTACTAATTAAATAGGACTAAATGGTTCATAAGAAAAAACACAAGACTAAATGGATCATTATTCCCTAATTTGGGATTTACCAGTAATATTATTATTTATTGGATAAATTACACTGACACCCCCTGAGATTTATGTTTATTACAGTTCCCCCCCTCACATTTGGAAAATTACATTGACCCCTTGTTAATTTTATTTTATGTATGATGATCATTACGGTAAGGGGGAACTATAATGAAACTTTAAACCTCAGGGGGCAATCTGTAATGAAACTTTAAACCTTGGGGAGGGGGATGTAATTTTCAAAAGGTGAGGGGGAACTGTAATAAACATAAATCTCAGGAGGTGTCAATGTAATTTACCCTTATTTATTTATTATTATATCTATGGATCAGATAAGATACATTTAAAAAATACTATTTTTTGCTCGATCTAACCCCGATCAAGTTATTCAAAAGTTTTTCGTTATCTTAGTCAACCACCCAAAACCTATCCTTTTAGAATGGGAAGAGTTGGATAGCGGATGGATCGGGTATTTTCCCATGCATTGTGTACCTAACTCTATCCATCAATGTGCTTGATTTCAATTTTTTAGATTCAATTTTTTGAAAATTGATTTTTTTTTTTTTTTGCTTTTATGTTTAGTGAATATTTTAAAATTTTAAGCAATTTTTTTTTACGTTTTTAGATGTACCTTACTTAGATATATCTAAAAAGTAAAATATTTGTAAAAAAAAAATATTTAAAAAATTAGTAAATATACATAAATACGAAAAATGTACAGAATTCTCGTATTTTTTATATTTTTGATATTTAGAGAATTTTCTAAAAAAATTTCACAAATATCATACTTTTTAAAATGTAGTTATATTAGTAGTATCTAAAAAATTTTTTAAAAAAATTACATAAAATATTTAAAAAAAAAAATCATTAAAAATAAAATAATACGGAAAAAAAAATTAGGTAGCATTTGGTAGAGTTTTCTAATATGATTTAAGAATAGAATTGTATTTTGAGTTTGTGAGTTTTGGAATTATAATTTGAGTGTAGAAAATTTGTTTGGTTATAAGTTTTGAAAAGAGTTTTGAATTGAGGTTTGGAAGGAGTTTTGAGTTTTTGAAGTTAGAAAAGTTATTTGATTAAAAAACTTACAACTTGTAACCAAACACACAACTCAAAATTTTATTCAAAGCTCATATAAAAATTTTAAAAAATTCAAAAATATTTTTTATTTATAATATAAAAATAACTGATGCCAAAAAAAAATAAAATCGAACACTGTTTCGGTCAATTGACCGGACGTTCAGAGGGATGTCCAAGTTAGCCAAATTTTTCCGCCTGGAAAGGAGTTTTCAAAAGTGGGTGTGGAATTATAATTTGAAAGTTCAAAACAAATACTACACTCAAATCAATGCGTGAAAATATATTTGGAACACATAACCAAACACAACCTTAACTTTTTAAAAAATTGAATCCTAAGAGCATCCGCATTAGCCTCTCTACAATGGCTTTGAAGCTATTGTAGAGAGCAAAAGCTGTAAATATCAATTCCTTCAGAGTTTCCATAGTTTTCATTCATTTTGACTTTGTTACAGTGCCTCACCTGATTTGTTGAGGCACTGTTCATACGGTAATCTATTTTTTATTATTTTCTAGAGCAAAACTGGACCAAAAAGTCATGGTCGGTCGTCCACCCGGATATCCTCGAATGTCCCATGAATGCCTTGTAACAAAGAAGGAAAATGCTCAAATTTTGCTTGACCGGTCGACCGCCCCTCAATGGATTCGGCCCTCCTGTATTGCTTGTGAAACCCCGCATTTTTGAAGTATTAATATTTTAATGAGAGATATTGGTGATTGTTTGGTGGTAAAATTTTTAGATGAGAACCTAACTCATTTTCTCTATTTGTTTTATCTCTTTTTACCTCCATTTCATTATTATCATTATTCATGTCTTTTATTTATTTATTTTAGTTTCCTTTCTCTCCATGTTACTTTGTGTCCAAGGAAATTTCTTTTTTTTTTCACCCAAGTACATCCATTTCTTGCCCACCAAGTAAACTTTATTTTATTATTTTTCATTTTCTTTTCTCCCAAGTATCCTTGTCTATAAATTGAGCTCGCCTCTCAACTTCTTTCTATGGTTCTTCCCATATCTCTCTCCATTTGTTATATAGATTTAGAGTTTAGATTAAGAATGTTTAAAGTGAGAATAAGCATTTTCATAAAAGAGGTGAGTTGTAAATTTTGTGAAACCTTACATACTTTATGGCTTAGAATTTGGAGATCCATGGAGAAATATCGAGATTCGAGTGTTGGCGACGAAGGAGATTGATTTGAGGTAATTCGGGTGGTATACAATATGATTCTTTTAAATCTCTTTGCAAAGAGTTTATTTTAATGACTTCCAATTTGTAATCCTTTTGATTATTGTAATCATTTGATAAATCTTGTGAAATCATTATGTTGACATGTTTGAGTACTCTGGATATTTGCTAAATTCTATGAAGTTGTTCTGCGTAGTTAGTGTTGATTTGTTTGGCTAAATGACGTGGAAATACTCCGTACATAGATCGAGTAGACCTTGCCAATAGGTTGGACTAATAGCCCGGATAAGCCGGTTGTGGTTGGGTGAGGTGGGTGAGGCCGGTCACTGGTTATGTACTGAGTAGGACTAGGTATTTGGTCCTGGATAAATTATCATCTGTCGAGTTGACTTGTTTGTGCAATTCGGGTAAATTGCTTGATTATCGAATTAATTTATTTTTCAAGTGTAGAGCAAATCTAGTGACAATTGGAGTTGAAGCATTTAAAGAATTATTGAATTGGAGATTTTTGAGTCCACCATTATATATTATTTTTGGAGATTTGTATAAGTTATAAATTATAGACATTTGTGTAATTATTTTGGAGCCAATTTGTATTTTTGAGGTTATTAATTAATTAGAATTTTAAATTTGAGGTTGAATTGATTTATTAACGGCCCAGAAGTTTGGGCGTTACATTGCTGCTGCTCTGTTGTTGCTTTGGTGGTGATCTGTTGCTGTCTTGGGCCTTATTTATACTTGTTTGTTCATAATATTTTAATAAAATAGAATTTTGGAATAAAAAGTTTGATTGAGTGTATACATAAAAGTGAGACTAAGGAGTTGTTTGAGATGTTATAAATAAGTGAACTTTTTGACTTTTTATAAAAAGATGTGTAAAAAAGTAGAAAGGAGATATTGATTGATATGATCTAAAAAAAATAAAAAAATAAAAAGTATAGACTTATTTAGCCTCCCCAAACTAGGTCTAACTAAAATATAAAAAGTGAATTTTAAATTATTATTTAAGTCAAAATTTATTGAAGCGGATGGGGATGCTCTAAGAATCCAAACTATCGTTGTTTCCATCTTCGGGCGGTAAACCCGTAATTTGTAATATCAGTTATATCATTTGGCAACTGAAAATCACACAGTGAACCGTTAGAGACCAAAAATGGCGAAACTAGAGAAGGTCTCACCTTTCAGACTCACTTCTCTCCTCCGCCTCCAAAAGGACCCCAACCTCGCTCTCCAACTCTTCCTAAACCCTAACCCTAGCCCTAAACCCTTCCGTTACTCTCTCCTCTCATACGATCTCATAATCACCAAGCTCGGCCGAGCCAAAATGTTCGACGAAATGGAACAAATCATAGACCAATTGAAGAACGAGACTCGCTTCGTCCCCAAAGAAATCATCTTCTGTAACATCATCGCCTTTTACGGCCGTGCTTGCTTGCCCGACCGAGCTCTCAAAACATTTGATCAAATACCGTCTTTTCGATGCCAAAGGACCATAAAATCTTTGAATTCCCTCTTGAATGCTCTGTTATCTTGTCGGGAATTCGAGAAAATGAGGGAATTTTTTGTGGGTATTGATCAATATGCGGTTCCGGATGTGTGTACTTATAATATATTGATCAATGCTTGTTGTTTGTGCAATGATTTGGATAGTGCTTGGAATGTGTTCGATGAAATGCAAAAGAGACGGATTTGGCCAAATGCAGTGACGTTTGGAACCTTAATTAGTGGACTTTGTGCGAATTGGAAGTTAGATGAAGCTTTTAGGTTGAAAGAGGCTATGGTGAGAGGTTTTAGATTAAAGCCTAATGCTTTTGTTTATGCTTCATTGATTAAAGGGCTTTGTAAGGCAAATGAATTGAGTTTGGCTTTTAAGCTTAAGGATGAGATGTTGAAATGTAAAATCGAATTGGGTTCGCGGGTGTACTCTACCTTAATTAGTGCTCTTTTCAAGGTCAGTCGCAAGGAAGATGTTATTGGAGTTGTGAAGGAAATGAGAGAAAATGGGTGCAAGCCTGATGCAGTAACTTATAATGCAATGATCTACGGGTTTTGTCAGGAGAAGGATTTTGACACAGCATTTGGTGTTTTAAGCGAGATGGAAGTGAAGGGGTGCAAGCCAGATGTTACTAGTTATAATGTAATTATTGGTGGGCTTTGTAGGGACGGAAAATTGAGAGAAGCAAATGAATTATTTGAAGATATGCCTAGACGGAAGTGTGCTCCCGATGTGATAACATATCGGACGCTATTTGATGGGCTTTGTGATGGGATGCATTTCAAGGAAGCTGCATTCATTTTGGATGAGATGGTTTTCAAAGGTTATGCCCCACGTACTGCAAGTATGATGAAATTTGTTGATGAGTTGTGTCAAAGTGGTAATCTAAAGCTGTTATGGACAGTTCTAAATAGTTTGGCAAAAGGAAATTTAATTGATGTAGATATATGGAGAATGGTGGTTCACATGGTGTGCAAGAACAATAAGCTTTTAAATGCCTCTGAGCTTGTTGAAACATTGCAAATGCCATAACTGATGATCTTCCAATTTTGTATTGTTGATTATTTCTCTTGGAGTGACTGACAGTCTTAATTTTCATCATCATATGCCTAGATATATCTCTCCGTGCCTATCCATTTTCCATTCAGCTTGTATGTTAAGCAGAGTAGGTGTTAAAACGGGGTAAAATTCCAGTCTGCCATACCTTTGGGGACAGCATGACTCTAAAACATGATGTTTATAGTGATGAAATAATTTTCACCATCACATTCTTGCATGGAATTTAATTGTGAAACACGGCTAAGCTAAGGTTGCAGAGTTGAACCAATAAGAAGAATTTGCAATATAATGTCTGAACTTTTACAAATTACAAAAACATGTTGGTAATTCATTCCTCACGTTTGCTTTTGCCTTTTTATACAAGACATGCCTCCTTAGTATGATTTTTGGTTTTTTTATTTTTTTACGAGAGATTTTAAGTTTAGCACATGACAGTGGTACAGATTTTGATAGTATGGTCTCGTAGAGTTTCTACAGTTATGTCTTTTGGGTTCATTTTAGTGGCACAGATACTTCATGGGAGGAGCCAAATCTTAGTGTCCATAATGGAGAAGACTTTAACACATTTAGGCTAGAAAGATTTATCCCACAATCTAGCTCTGTCTGGTATTTGCAAAAGGAAAATGACAGACTGAAAGTCAGTCTAAAACTGACAGACGTAGAATCTTCTGAATGGCAGCTACTTTGATTGGGTTTCCACCAAAGCTTAATCATTCACTCCCGCGCATGGTTATCAGAATCCCGATTCGGATCTTACGATCCTACGATCTTACGATCCATTTGAGTACAATCGATCCGGATCGTGTAAAAAACTCCTTATAGGTAGGATCTTTCGATCCTGGTAGTGGGATCTTATAGGATCGTGGAATCCCGATCCGAATCCGAATCCGATCCGATCCAATTTACAAGCCTTGTTTTGTATTGTATGACATATTTTGTTGTAAATTTTATGTTTGTTGTCTAAATACCAATTTATGTCGTCAAAATAAATAATAAAAATTAAGTAGTATTGAATCAAATAGACTAAGAAAAACAAACTAGGAAACAAACATTCAAATATTGCGGTAATTTAAGAAAATTAAATAGACGGAAAAACAAACCTAGCTTTAGTGGAGTCTAAGAAAGGTAAGATGATTGCAACTTTATTCCAATTTCTAGAGAAATTATTTTTGTGACTCGAATCCGCTCCACCAGGGATACTAACGACAAACCTTATCATTCAACTAAGCTACTCTTGAGTTCTTAATCTATTTTCATATCCAATTTTGTTAAATATTTTTTCTTCACTTTTTATGCATTATTGTACATTGTAAAGTATTTTGTTATAGAATTCTTCTTCTTCTTCTTCACCTTCTTTTTTGATAAAATACAGAACTTTTACCATCGAGTTTTCTATTGCATAATATTATATGTACATTTTACATGGAGTATTATATTTTTCACGGAGTATTATATTTTTCACAATATCTTCACTTCATTTTAATAGAATATAGGTTCATTTTGTGTATACTTTACAAGAAATATTTATTTAAATTAAATTATTATGTAATTTGTCTTTTTCGGTAGGATCTTACGATCCTCGATCCGATTCTACGATCCGATCCTATAAACACCTCCAACGATCCAACGTAGGATCCCGATTTTAACAACCTTGCTCCCGCGTGATTTGGTGTTAAGTCGAAAGTCAGCTTGTATAGCATTGTTCTTTTCAAATAATGTCTTGGCCAGATTTATATGCAGGTCACATTGGTTACACTCAAAAGACATGATCAAACATGGCTACATTTTGCTAAAAAACAACAAATATAATAATGTCTCTAAAACTGAATAGGAAAAATTGGTCGTTCGAAATCACATCCATATCTTATGTATTGTGTTTGTGCACATCATGGGGTTCTTGTTGGTTTTTGATTTACTTGCCACTTACTTTTTTGTGGAAGGATAGCAAACTAGAGTGTCATTTCTAGAATGTTTTGCTTCTAACATTAGCAGTATATTGTGCACATCATGGGGTTCTTGTTGCTTTTTGATTTACTTGCCACTTACTTTTTTGTGGAAGAATAGCAAACGAGTGTCATTTCTAGAATGTTTTGCTTCTAACATTAGCAGTATTTTATAATCTGCTTCTACTCAAGTTTGGCTCAGCTGCAAAAGGTACAGTCAGAACCTGGAAACCAATAGTCATTAGAAATATGGAATCCATCCACTTTCAGCTTGAATAAATGCATCGAGATTCGAGGTTTGTACATAGCACAACATACATGCACTTTCATTGGCATCTTTTCTTAGTTCGGTAAGATATTAGTTAACCATATGGGCTGTAATTGTCCTGTAACCACATTCGGTTATCTTTTTTGCAGTGTTTTGCTTGCTATTCAACCACCTCATCAGCCAGTTTGAGCTCCCCTTTTTGATACTTAGCCCTCCCTCCCTCTCAAGAAGTAAGAACCCCCAGTTGCAATCTGAATTCTTAGAGTCAGTGTTGGTCCACAATCAAAAAAGATTTCTCATAGGATATTCGATGAAAAGGGTTTGGATCTGAATTCTTACAATTAGTGGAGGTGTACACTCTAGCCGCCAATGTGACTTGAGATTTCATGAAAAGACTCAGAAATTTAATGATATTTTTTGCAGAGTTTAATTTAACTGGCAGAGGGGTAAAAAGCAAGACTAGAGCTTTCTAATCCTCTTGATGAAGATAATGAAGAAATGCAATGGTGCAAGGAAGAAGCTATTAAGATGACAAAGGAATGCCATCTACATAAGGTGGTTTGTGTTAACAATGGTGATGATCTTAGGCGGTCTAGTATTAACATATTAACTATGTAACGTCCGAAACTCCTGTTGAAGCCAATCCACATGTTTCAGCTCCTGCCATGGCATCAATCATATCAGGACCTAGAGATGAGCAAGGGTGTGTGTTACCATGTACTAAATAATGCCTTATGCCCATTAAATGGTTGCTATGCTATTTGCATTTCTCTTAACAGAGTATGCTGCACAAGTAGAGCTCTTTTGGGGTGCAATCTCACTTCAAATTAGTTTTTTTTGCCTATGGAATCATTTGCATAATAGCTGTGCTAACCTTGTGTTAAGTTGTGTTTGGACTCTCTTGCATTGTATGTATTAAGTCATGAAAAATTTGAAATCTTAATGTTGCATTTATCAAATGTTGATATTACATTATTATTCTTAGATTCTTAGTTATAGTTTTAAAATAATTAGTTATATATCATAATTTCCTTTCATTATTAGATGCTTCCTAATAAATTTAACTTGAAACATGTAGCCTTTCCCTAAGGGGACCAACATAGTGATTGGCACCTTAGTGATAAACCTAAAAATTTCAGTTTCGAAAATTCGAATTCTTTTAGAAGCTGTGTTGGTTTTAATGGAAAGGAGTTATCTGTTTACTGTTTTGCATTTGTTTACCATCCATCTTGTATGGGCACTGGTGTGAATTTTGGTTATCTTTGCTATGAGAAAATGATAGAAACAGTGTCCTCATTGTGTAGCTGGAGAAAGGTAGATAGACGAGGGAAGCCATGGCCATTCCACTTGCAGCTTCAACCCTGCCTTGGCAAGTCATGTATAACCTTATAGTGTTAAATGTATCTCGATTTGTGAGGCAATGAGTTAATTATCTTTAACTAGTAAAGCTTTGGAGTAGAGATTATTCTATATTAGCAATAAAACAGATAGCAACGCAGTCTGAAAAAATTGAAACTTGATGGCTTGCAAATTTTATATTGTACAGACCCAAATTTACATCTTAAAAAAAAACCTCCAGATTTTCGTTGGTGTATATAGAATTGGTTGATTATATATTTTTATGGCAATGTGTGTTCCTTCCTCATACTCTGTTTTTCGAAGTACTTTGGTAGTGATGAGCAACAAGATACTAGACTACATTCCAATTTCAGTGGGCCTTGTTTCATTTTAACTAGGCCTTGTTTCATTTTAACTAATATGTAAAGTTTTTGCCTTTCTTTTTTTTTTGTTGTTAAAAGCAGATAAATCAAGTTGGAAATTGGCAATTTTATTTGTGATTTGGTTGAGGCTATGGAGGGTTCCTAGACGGCACGACTTATACAGGCCGGCTAAAAACAGTTGGATTAACAGGTACATTGTACTTTCTACTCAGTCAACTGGAATTTGGTTTTATGTGTCCTGTTGATTAATCCATTCTAGGGATCAGCTCTGACTAAAGCCAAATTGTATGGTATACACTCTTTAAAAGTTGGTGATTTTTTTTTTTTTTTTGAACATGGGAGATTGTAGATTGGGTCATAGGATCTTACCTGTGATAAGACTTGAACCATTGACCTCCTAGTGAAGTGAAGAGATTTTGGCTAGTTGGGTTAGACTCGGTATTAAAAGTGTATAAGAAGAAAAATTAGATCCCAAAGTGGGCTTATTTATGAATCAAAGTGTTAATGGTTAGGACTTAAAGTAAAGGTTAAATCAAAGTGAGTTTGTCTTGGTTAGGAGGCAAAGTGGTGTTGTTGGTTACAAGGTAAAATGGTGATTTTGATTATAAGTTAAATTGACTATAATCGACAGTTCAAATTCATTTTTTATATCCAACTGCTAAAAGTTAAAATGTATAGTATGAACTTTTGAAGGATGTATTATAGTCAGTCTTTCCCAAACAAAAGATTCCCAAGAGCCAAAATTTTGTTATTATATGAAGCCAACCTTGATTGCAAACATTAGTTTTGCAGTCCTCATTAGATACTTTATTTTTATGTTTTTATACACAACTACAATTCCCCATAAAAGAAAAACAAAGGGTAAATTACACTCATTTCCTCGAGATTTAAAGAAAATACAGTTAGTTTCATACTTTTGACATTATTATACTGACCTTCCTTTTATTATGATGACAGTGACCGAAATTAGTGCCAATAATTGGTAGATCCTGAAATATATAAAGATAAATATACATTTTAGTATAAAAAAAGATTATAACATTATTTTTTCATTTATACGACTAACGAGGTACTGATGAAAAGGGGCTTTAGTGCTATAAAAATTAAATTATTGAGAGTGATCAGTGTAATTATGTCACAAGTAAAGGACTAACTATATATATTTTTAAATTTCAAGAGAGGTGAGTATAATTTACTCAAGAAAAAAAATGAACAGTCCTAAAGTTGTTTTCTATACAACACTTGGTGAGATTTTGCTGGTTTTAGAACTCACTTAGAATTTCACTAATAAAAAATAAAAATGTCAACTATCTCTCTAAGCAATGTTATTTTCATCTTGTTAGGTGATTATTTTTAGGGAAAATGATATGCAAACTCACTTTCTAGACTCGATGATGTGTAGGTGATATGATTGGTTGATGATTACAACAGAATATATGATAGAGAGTATTGTCTTTAATATTCTAATTGATTGTCACATCGCTGAACTTGAAAATTGAGTCTAATTTTTATTCTTGAATATAAATGCTCTTATTTTAGCAATCACTTCGCATGTCATCAATTTTATTTTTTGATTTTAATAGTTGACTTACCTTTTGTCTTGCTTTTGTTGTCGTTTCTTCTTGGATCTTTTGAGCATATAAAGAGTTGGAATAATTTTATGGGCACAAAATCGGTTATAGACAATATATGTGGCCATACGTATAGAATGGAAGAGTTGAGCAGACTCTCTGTAACGTAGTTGGTTACCTATTCATGGAATTAGTTATTTTAAAGAGTTCAATATGATCTCTAATTGTATTAACCTTGAGTCAAAGACAAATTAAAACCTTGTCTAGTCATAGACATTGTAGGACTTTCTATCTTATGTACCTGAGTACATCGTAGTGGTATATTTATTACACAAAATACCACCTCGTCATTGTGAAAAATAGAAATGGAGAACTAACGGGTCCAATCGTAATTATCATGTGGGAAAACCATAGCATTACCATGTACTATACCTCTCTATTTGTGTCTCATCTCAAGATAACAAAAATGATTTGAATCGTTCATCTTGTAGATTCAACAGTAAAGATGAGTTGTACAAAAAAGTTAGTTTCAGAAAATATCGTTAGACACATAAAAAAGTTACATTTTGTTTTTTTTTTTCTTTTTTTCAAGTTTGGACGGCAACTATTAGTTTAAAATTAAACCGTCTATTTTATAAAATAAAATACAATTTGTTTAACTATTCATTGATATTCAATGAAACTGATTTTTTGTATAGATAATTTTCATTACAAGGTTTATGATGTGAACGATTCGAATCATAATTGTGGGTCTAAAATGAGACTCACAAAATGAAATATAGAAGACAGTAAAATAAAAATGAGCTTACCATTTTTGTGAACGATCTATATTTAAAATTAAAATAAAATTATGTGGTTCCAGAATATGTTGGTTTAGCACACCTTGTCGAACAAATCAGTGTTGCCGTGGCCATGAATCTGGCCTGCTTGTTCCATACACCTCACTATCGAAATGTAGGTAAATTACCACTAAAAAAATTCATGATCTCACGACTTTATTGTGACAGTAGATAATAGGCGCCCCTCGCGAGCTCAATTTGAACAAGGATATGTCTATTTTTATAGAATTTTTATACAAAATACTTGATCAGAATGATGCAAATATATCATTGAATTATTTTGGTGATTTATGTCATCAGAGCACGTGACAATTACAGGATTACTATTCATATATATATATATATTATTTTATATTACCGAAATACATGATGAGATATTATTTATTTTCATTAATTCTTTAATAGCACGTGACAATTACAGGATTACTATATATATATTTGATTATTAGATATCGCTAAATATATGATAAGATATTATTTATTTTTATTAATTTTGTAATAATTATTTATAAACAAAGGAATCAATCATGATAAGGTATTATTTATTTTATTATTTTTCTTTTATTAATCAATAAAAATATAATTTTCTTTAAAAAATTTAAGCTATTTTTATAAATTTTTTATTTTAAAGTACTAAAATTATAGTATTGATTTTTCAGAAATTTATTTATTTATTTGGTTCATAATTGGGGGAAGAACCTTTTGAGCAAAGTTGAAGTCCATAAGATGGAGGCTAATAGACCCACAAAATTCCTAGAAACATGGGCCGGCGGCTATTCATAGGTACTCCAACATTGAGAAATTATTTAATAATTTCGGAACACTACATGATTATATTTCAAGTTAATTATCAATTCTTTGTTTTTTTCATTTCTAACATAAATTATGAGTTCTTATTTCTCTCTACCAATCAAAATCTTATAAAACACCGTATATTCATACTCTAAAAATACTGAATAATCATCCCCCGACATCCCCCCAACATCCACAAGCCATCCTAATTTAACACACTTGCAAAATGAAATCAAAATCTCAATCAATCTCCCTCTCTCTCTCTCTCTCTCTCTCTCTCTCTCTCTCTCTCTCATAAATAGCTATATATAAGCAAGTCACACCCAACCAAATTCCATCATATCTGCTCTGTTCCATTGATTCCATTTGCCCAACTCTCATCTCTCCTCCTCTGTTTTCACTTTCAAAATACTCCACATGGCTCTCTTAAGCAAGCTTTCACTTGTTTTCTTTTTGTTAATCTGCTGTGCTTGTGCACCATCTTTAGAAGCAAGGAAGCTGTTGACCATGGAAAACAAGAAGGTGCCTTCCCTAGAGGATAGTTTGCTCCTAAGTGCCCTTCCCAAGGGCACCATTCCACCACCTTCTTCCCCAGGAGGCAAAGGCCATTCCATGGTCATTAATGGAAGGGTGTTTGTCCTTCCCCTGCCTCACTCGGACCGGGTTTTGCAGTCAGTCCCTAGCCCCGGGGTCGGCCATTAAACTTCTTTACAGAAAATTACAAAAAAAATAATAATAATAATAAATAAATAAATTATGCCATTTTATATTTTATATTTTTTAGTTTGATGTATACGTGAGAAAAATATAGATTATATAGCATTTACAAATTTTTAATTTCATAGATTTTTTTTACTTCTTGATGTAATATTTTATAGTGAAATTTGGATATGATATTTTAAACTGATTACAATAATATGTTAGATGTCACATTAGTTTAAAAAAATATATATTTATAAAATTTGTTAAGTCATGCTATTTCTTGATTTAATGCAAGGACATTTGAGTTGTATTTTTATAGTTACATGATTTTGCTTGTCAAATTTTAAGTTAATTGCAAGTTAAAAACTATGTTATGATATCAGGTGTGACTTAACGTGGGACATAGGTTTATTGAGAATTTATTTTCAACGTTTAAGCAAATACAGTACTTTCATGAGGACACATGGCATTATTATTTTAAAAAAATACTAAAATTAAGGCAGAAGCACCAATAAATTTTAAATAATAATCTTATAAATTGTTTGGTTCTGTTTTTTCTTATAGACTCAAAAATCCTATTCTGATGTAAATTACATAAAAGGTCAAAAAAATAACGAGTCATAACTGAACATTTGGATAATAATCAAAATAATAATCACAATACACCATAATTAGCATCATAATCAATCATAATAAAAAATCACAAATATTATAACTAAAGAATATGATACTCACTTCTAACTGCTATGCATAGTAGTGCATAATGAGGATAAACACAACCATTCTATTTTTACTTGGGGGAAATCACCCATCAATTGTAATTTGAAAAAAAAAAATATTAATTTTAATCAGTAGTATTGATAAAATTTATTGTATTAATTTATAATTGTATAATTATTTTTCAAATTTTATCCTAATTTGAAATCTCCTCTTTTACTTATTTGAAGTTCGCTTTCTTGAAAATAAGCAGTTTTTTTTTTTTTTTTGAACAGTTCTCTTAGAGGAACAGGATAAACAACAACCCACGAAACAGGGAGCGAGTTAGAGGCATGGGCCTTCAGTCACATGCATGATTGTTTTTTATAAATAATTTATTTACTGATTGTACGTCAATTAATTAATTTTTTTAAAACTCTTCTGTCTTCTTTTAAAATTGTTTGTTGGAGCATTGCTCAAAAAAATAACGAGTCATAACTAAATATTTAGATTACAGTCAAAATAATAATCACAATAAGTTATAACGAATATCACAATATATCATAATTAATATCATAATCGATCACAATTAAAAATTACAAATATCATAACTGCGGTATATAATACACACCCCAAAATTGGAGTGTGAATTCTATACATAGTAGCGCATAATGAGGATAAACACAACCATTCTATTTTTACATGGAGGGGGGGAATCACCCACCAATTTCAATTTGAAAAAAATATTAATTTTAATTATTAATATTGATAAAAATTTTATTATATTAATTTATAATTATTTAATTATTTTTTAAATTTTACCATAATTTGAAATCTCTCCTTTTACAATTTCTTGCAAACAAGCAACCTTTTTTTTTTTTTTTTTGAAAAGTAGCAACTTCATTCGATTAAATTGCAGAAGAAGTTACATCAGATGATAACTACTTTCTTAACGTTGTGTTTTATTAAAAAATTTAAGAAGAAATTTGAAAGAAAAATATAAATAAAATATATTTATATTTCACTTAATTTCACATATTTTTTTATTTTTATTTTTTTAAATTTCTTTTCAAATTCTCTAATCAAACACAACCTAACATAAAAAAAAAAAAAACCAGAGAAAACGACAACCCACTAAATAAGGGGTCAATTAGAGGCCTGGGCCTTCTGTCACATGCATGATTGTTTTTTATAAATAATTTATTTACTGATTTATTGTACACCATTTTTGGCTTTTAAAAGTTGGTTCATTTTCCACGTAAGTTTGAATGGATTAACAGTTACGCTGGGTTTGTTTTGCCCTTTAGATGGTTGGATTGGATTAATAATCTGGTGAATACTACTAAATTTATGCTTAATTATGCTATATGAGTCCTATGAGATTACCAATCCTACTTGGGGATCGGATTAACATTTGCCTGGAAGGCGTGAGATTGCCAATCCAATCCCCTTAGTGTTAGATTTAATGTATAGATGTACAGAGAGGGAGAATATGTATATTAAATTAATATGTTTACAAACAATGGGCTTCTCTTTATAGAGAGAAGAGAGGTATTAAACAATATTAACACCACCGAAAGAATAAAGGGAAAGTGTGGTAGTGGGATACAATTTACAGCTGGTGTCTACTAAGTGTGGTAGTGGGAACAGCTAGTGTCTACTATATTATGTCTACTATATTATATATACTATATTATGTCTACTATATTATATATTAACAGCCCCCCTCAAACTCAAGGAGGATAGGTACTAACCAACTTGAGTTTGGAGAGAGTAACAAAACAGGAAAATAATTTGACAAATAAAAAAGTGGATAGGAGACACTGTATGGTCGTGTCAGACCGTTTGTTGAAGACACTGTGTGGTCGTGTCGAACCGTTGTAGGAGCTGAGACAGTTTATGGGGTCATGTCGGACCGTTGTAGCAGACACTGTGTGGTCGTGTCAGACCGTTGAAGAAGCTAACCGGAATCAATGTCGGGACAGTTTATGGGGTCATGTCGGACCAATGTAGCAGACACTGTGTGGTTGTGTCAGATCGTTGTTGTAGAGGCTGACCGGAATCAATGTCGGGACAGTTTATGGGGTCATGTCGGACCGTTGTAGCAGACAGTGTGTGGTCGTGTCAGACCGTGGTAGATATTGACCGGAATCAAAGTCGGGACAGTTTATGGGGTCATGTCGGACCGATGTAGAAGACACTATGTGGTCGTGTCAGACCGTTGGAGAATACATTGTATGTTCGTGTATATGCCTCAAAAGTCGTGCCCAATCCATAAAAAGGCGTGCCATCAAAAGGCGTGCCCGACAGAATTCTTCGAGCGGCGAGCCATCAAAAGGCGTGCCGGATACGCAGCGAGGCACGTGTCCGCCTTGGTTTGTGTGCCCGGTTTGTCGTCTGGTGTTGAGAGGCGCGCGATGCGCGTGGCTGCCTTGTCTATTTAACCAAGACGGAGGCTGAGGCTGAGGCTGAGACAAAAAACCTGCTGAAGAACTCTTCGTTTTCTGAGAGAGACACGCTGTAACACCCGGTTGCCTAGAAAATGGCCTCTTCTTCCCGTTCCGCTACCCAGAACAGAGCCTCTTCTTCGCGGGGTCTGCTCACTCTCTTTCCCGACCTCAATGAGTGCACAAGAGAGATAACCGGGACAGTTGCCCTTGAACCGCAACTAAGCGCCCCTGGACCAAGCCCCCCTGGTTTTGCGCCGTTGAACTATCCGATGGTGTCAGTGGAGCAGATAATGGCTGCTCAATCTGATATTGAGGCCAATTATTATACATTAAGGTCATGTGTTGAGACCATGACGGCGGTCAACAACCTGTCGCACCGGTTTCAGAGTAGAACAAATGAGGTGCAGCAGGTAAAAGCCCAACTGGCTCTGCTCCAGCGCATGTATGCGGATGCCCGAGCAGAGATATGTGTGCTGAAGGCAGAAAACAAGGAACTGAAGCGGAAGGCCACCGTGATGCTTAGATTTGGAGGTCCGCCATATGTGACAGTTGAGGAGCAACGGGAAGTGAACGTGCTCGGCGGCGGGGAAACACGGAGGCAGTGCCGGCAAGGGACGCCCAAGACAAAGGCAAAAAGAAGAGAACAGCTGAAGAGGTGAAAAAAATAAGGCCGATTTTTGTTGTGGTGGTTTGTGGTTGGGGTTTTTTTTTGTTTTGTGTTTTTGTTTTTTTTGTTTTTTTTTTTTGTTTTGTGTTTTTTTGTTTTTTTTGTTTTTTTTTTTTTGTTTTGTTTTTGTTTTTTTTTTTGTTTTTTTTTTGGTGTGGTGTAAAATGAGGATCAGGGTGAGCCCCGAATAAAATGAATTTTGTGTGCAGTTCGTGATGGTATGAATGGGATTTGAAAAAGACGAAAAATAATGTGAAAGAAAAAGAAAGAAAGAAATAATAAGAATATATGTGAAATCAAAATGAAAGGGTAGGGAAATAAGGAGAGGGGTTCACGTGGGCAACCCACGGTTATGTGAAAAACAGTAATGGAGTTTGGATTTTTTTTTTTTTTTTTTTTTTTTTTTTTTTTTTTTTGTTGTTGTTGTTGTTGTTGTTGTTGTTGTGTATGGAATGAAAGAAAAGAAAAAATTGTAAAAAACAATGTTGATCTCGAAGACCTAGTGTGGTGGGATAAGAGATTATAGTAAAATATATATATATATATATATAGATATAAAAGAAAAAAAAATGGAGAAAAATGGGTACAATAAATTTGAAAAAGAGCTCACCCACTGAGATTGATAATAATAAAATAAAATAAAAATAAAAAGAAAGGCAATACACCAGGTGGGCAGAGCCTTTGCTATAATGATAAGGGTGTTTCGGTGGGAAATGGGCTGGAGTATAATAAGGGGAAGAAAATAATAATAATATAATAATAATAATAATAATAATAAAATTATAGAAAAGTAGGACAGAGATAAGGGTGGTTCGGTGGGAATGGGCTGGAGTATAATAAGGGTAAGAAAATAATAATAATAAGAATAATAATAATAATAATAAAATATAAAAAAATAGGACAATAATAATAATAATAATAAAATATAAAAAAGTAGGACAGATTTTCATGGGGAACTGTTCACCAGTGTATGGAACTGAGACTGGCATACTGGAGAGAGAGAGAGAGAGAGAGAGTGTGATGAGTGAATGGCCGTGGGTCTCCTGTCTCAATGGCTATGGGTGTGTTTCGTGTGCATCCCCTCCTCCCTCTTTGCCGTGTGTTCCAAGTTCTGTCTAGAGAGAGAGGGAGAGAGAGACCACGGCTTAAGAGAGAGATGTAGATGGATTGGTTTTGAGAAAGAGAGGCCGAGATGAGAGAGCTGCCGAGAGGAAAAGAGCTGCCATGCATATGTGTGTGTCCTCTGTGTCTCATCAGTGATAGGAGAGGGTGTTGATGATGATGAGGATGAAGGAGAGAGCTGGAAGTCGACCTTGATGTGGTTGTGGGGGTCCCCAGAATCGTCTTCTCCGACGTCACTCAGCAAATCGCCGATGCATAGTAGCTCGCATGTTTGTTGCTGATGGTGGTGACCACGGCTGCCTTGAAGAGAAGTGTGCGAACTCGAACACGTACTGCTAGTTTCTGGTTCATGTAGCTGGTTTCCGATCGCTGTGGATCACTAGTGTGTGAGCTTGGTCACCGGAGCTGTAGCAAATGAATTGAGGCGGAGGCTGTCAATCCTTCGTTGTTAGAAGGATCGGCTCAAGACAGTGTAGAAGTAAAAATGTTGGAAGGAATCTGCAACGGTTGTTGTTGGAGAGCCATGATGATGACTCGGGTGACTCGGTGGTGGACTCGTGGATGAATCCTGTGTGTGTGAAACCCATTGTGAGGCAATTGGTGAGTGGGTCTGTTTGTTGTATTGAGAAGACTTTTTTGTTCTATCTTTGTTGAAGTGTTGTTGAAGAATCTGCCATGAAAGAAGAGATTAAGGAAATTTGGGTTTGTCCGGCGGGCGGCCAAGACGAGACTGCCGCCCGCCGGTGAAGCGGAATTACTAAGTTGTTAACTTAGCTCTGATACCATGTTAGATTTAATGTATAGATGTACAGAGAGGGAGAATATGTATATTAAATTAATATGTTTACAAACAATGGGCTTCTCTTTATAGAGAGAAGAGAGGTATTAAACAATATTAACACCACCGAAAGAATAAAGGGAAAGTGTGGTAGTGGGATACAATTTACAGCTGGTGTCTACTAAGTGTGGTAGTGGGAACAGCTAGTGTCTACTATATTATGTCTACTATATTATATATACTATATTATGTCTACTATATTATATATTAACACTTAGATTGAAGCAAAATGTCTATTTTGTCCTCTATTTATCAAACACAATAAAGGCTTTTATGTAATTTCATAATTTAATTCCAACCAACTAATACTACTACACTACTTCTCAAACAAACACACTTCATCTTATATTTCTAAGGCCTAGTTTATTTGGCAAATTAGGTTGGATAAAATTATGAGTGCGGTAAGAATGAGTGAGAAAATTATTAGTGTAGTGATATTAGGTTGGAATTGTAATATAAAGTGTGTTTGTTTATGTACTAATATGGTGGTATTAATTAGTTAGGATTAAATCTATGAAATTACTTAAAAGCCCTCCTCATATATAATATAACTTTGTTGATTTTGTAAAAGAAAGGCAAAATGGTAATTTAACCATTCCGTGGGATTGCTAATTCCATGACATTTTGTTGCATACAAACATGGGTTAGATAGATTCCACAGATTGGTAATCCAATCCTCTCTCCCAAATCCCCAATCAAACATGACTTAACTTACTATCACATTATTAATCTTCTCATTCAATCTCATCGTATTTATAATTATATCGAACTTAATTCGTCAAACAAACGTGGTCTTAGTTTTTCTATGCTCTTTTTTTTATTTATTTTTAACATAAGGTCAATGTTCCCATTAGGACTGGCAACGGCACGTAGCCACCCGACTTGACAAACCGACTACTTAAATGGATGGGCGGGCGGGCACGCACGAGCGGGTGAGCTCTTTTCAATTAAGCGTATTCAGATCGAACGCACTTTGTACTGCCCGCGGGTAACCGACCCGACTGTTACATGCACGATTTGATGAAACCTACTTGGGGTTGGGAACCAAAAACATAACAGCACAGGACAGAATCCATCTTCTCTCTATAGACTCTTCGACTTCAACAACGGTTCTCTCTCTTCTCTTCCCTTCTCTGTTCTTTAATGAAAGCAATTGATAAATCTATATTTAAAATCTGGTTTTGCAGATTTCTGTTCTAATTCTTCTCTCATTGATTTGGGATTTTTGCAAATTAAGGTAATATTCTTTCTTCTATTTTATTGTTTGATGATGATGATAATGATTTATGGGTTTTTCATTTGTTAATTTGTTGGTATAAGAACTGTGATTTTGAATTTTTTGGATCATTTGTGTGAATTGCTGGTTGTTCAAGTAAAGTTTTTTGTCAAATGCAATATACTTGTTTTTTTACTCTTTTTTTGTTTTTGTTTTTGTTTTGTTTTTTTTTTTTTGTGTGTGTGTGTATTGTTTCCAACCGGGTAGTTAAAAAGTTAATGACTTGATGTCAATAAGAACATAGAAATTTGTTACTAAGAAATTGTGAATATATCATTGTCAACAACTTGTAATTTACCTTTAGATTTGTTGTGGGGTTGTTTGGGATGACCTAAATAAGTGTATTTTTTGTCTTTTTACGAAAAGATGTGTAGAAAAGTAGAGAGATGATGTGATGGAAAAAAGATAAAAAGATAAAAAGTGTGTACTTATTTAGGATAGCCAAACTTACAATGTAAATGTTAGTAACACAAAACTCAAAATAATTTTAGATTTAAATAATTTCATAAATTTTGGGCTTGAATTAGACCCAAACACAATGAAGAATTACTTGAAAATTAAGTCAAAAAATGACCCAAAATAGTTTAATAGCTCCTTAAATTCTAGAATTAGAATCTTTTAAGTGAATATACAATAGGATTTCGTGTACCCACTCCATCAAAAAGAGCAAGCCTCGAGTTTTGATTAGGGCTCATGAGTTTTTTTTAAGGGTATTAGTAGGAATCATCATCTTATATTATATGAGTATGATTGAAATAAATTTGTTTAACTTTTTTTTTAAGAACAATATATCAAGAATAAAGTAGTTGTGTCACTATTTCTATAAGTTCGAAAAAAGTGTAAAATAGAAAAAGCTTAGTGCACCTTGAACCCTAGAATTAGAATCTATTAAAAGTGATTCATATGTCTGATTATGTGTTCCCTAACTATATAC
Source organism: Camellia japonica (assembly GCA_030407325.1). Lineage (NCBI taxonomy): Eukaryota > Viridiplantae > Streptophyta > Magnoliopsida > Ericales > Theaceae > Camellia > Camellia japonica. The sequence continues at coordinate 31,249,704 of JAPPVO010000031.1, forward strand.
TCCATCTAGATGAATAGGTCTTGAGTTTTGATTAGGGTTTTATTAGTTTCTTGGGGATATTAAGAATGATCTTGAAATAGAAGTATGGACGAAACTATTTTTTAAAAAATAAAAAAACGAATAATGTTAAAAAGTCTCAATTATTAAGAATTTAGAAATATTTTACTAGACTGGGGGGGGGGACACAAATAACATATTGAGAAAATAGATACAAATCACAAACTTAAAAGAAGTAAATCAATAATACACTTGTTGGATCCCTATTACTAGAGTTGCTAAAATAGTTTAAATTTAGGAAAGTTGATTAGGGATCAAAAATATCTTAGGGTATTAAGAATGATTTTGAAATAGTTTTATGGTTGAAACCAATTTCTTTAAAATTTTAAAAAAGTAATTATCTATCTATATCTATCTGTATGAGAGGGTTCAAGAACGTCGTTGGAAAATTCGAAGATCTTTGAAAAAAATTTGAATTCTCTAGAAATGATGAGAGGCTTAGATTCTTCAATAGTCACAATTAAGAACACAAAAGCAAAGAGATGATGGAAATAAGAGATTGGATGAAGAAGAAGGTAAAGTAGTTAGAGAGAGAATAATAACAAGGTTCTCCTATGGATCTCTCACTTTCACTCTCAAGGTTGATAATGGAGAAGATAAATTAGTTCTTTCCCAAGAGTTATCTCTCCAAAATCCATCCCTTGTAAAGCTATGGATGGATGCTATTTATAGGCACCTCATGATGTAGGATGGAGCCCATGTGCAAGGCACATGGAGAATATTCTTTCTAACCACCTTGTCTGAGAATGTGACCTCTCCGAGGATGAGGAAAACCCCGAAGAAGAGATCAACCTCTCGGCGAGCTCTTCTTCTTAGCCACACCTAACCAATGATCCCCAATCATCCCAAAAGGCTGAGGTAGTAGGACCCCCTGCTGCTAATATTGTCGGTTCTCATGGTATAGGCAAAATCAACCAATGGGTGAATTTATATCTACCCACCGTCCTTGGAATTCGGGCCCTTTGTTTAGGCTCTAACCTCACTCATGATTCTAGTGGGTCGATCCCGGAATGCTTCAAGTCCGCAAATATTTTGGGACTCACCAATGGAACAGCTTCTAGATTGCAATCGAATCTATTCGAAGCCTGAGTGCCTCGGATCTCTAGGCTTGCTCAATACCCTTTCAAGTTCGGGCCCGAGTAAGTCTCTAAGTTCGTGGATCCGAACTCTTTCGAGGCTTAGAGCGATCTGGCCCGTTTGATGGCAATAACTCTGGGCCCATCACTCTTGGACTTTTTGATTGGGCCTAATTAATTTAGTGGGCTCAAGTTAACTCCTCTTACACTATCTGACATGGGTAAGCCCATAAAGGGTATAGCCCACCACTTAGGGCCCAATACATAATTCAAATACTAAAGCCCAATGTTGCTGGAGCTCAACATGACATTAAGAACCAATGACATCTAAACACGTGACAAGAGAATGACAAGCCACATAATCAGACAAAGATCCTGCAAAGTTATTGCACTGGACATCAGCCATTAATGAAGTCCCTTACAGCAGTTATTGCGATAAACCCTCCCCGTCGAGACAGAACGGCCTCACCATGAATAAGGCAAGCTAGAGCATAGACTTTCGGCCAAGATAACAGGTCAGAAGGGACAACGAAATGATTACCAGAGGATATAAGCAGGCATCAAAGACAAGAAGAAGGTTAAGCTTTCTATCTCTAATCTATCTCTACATTCCATCTCTCTTTCTAACTTGCTCGTCGGAGGGTTCGCAGGGGGGACTCTCCGTTCACCGTTGAACTCTTGTGCAGGTTCCTCTGTGGGCTAGGTACCTCGGACACTGGTTTGGGAAGCGTGGATCAGTCCGACCCGTTCAATCTGGAACTCGTTGTATTATTAGTTGGCCCCGTCTGTGGGAAACCTTTTGCTTCGCGCGCCAGTTGTGCTCATTGTCGCCAGAGACCCTTTCCCAATAATCCCTTCCCGCCACCTACCAAGGTAGATGGTCACAACTAGATCCATGGCTTCTCACCACAATGTTGCCGACCACCAAGCTGACCCTCCCAATCCAAACAACTCGCCGCAGTATTTCACTAAGCTCACTAACAACATTAACCGCCTAACCGAGCAAAACCAAGCCCTGATTAATGCTTTACTCTAAAGAAACCTTCTTATACCTCCTCTACCACCTCTAGATATCCCACCCAACCAAGAACGAGCCCCGAGCCATGCTATCTAGTAGCCCCATCCACCTAACTTGGAAGGCTTGCGACCCCCTCCCCTAGATATAAACCCGCCACCCCGGGTCCCACCTCCATCGGTCCAAGCACCCACACCCGAGGGAGAGGGCAGTAGTGTCCAGCCCTCGCTGCATTCTGGTGGTGACAACGTTCCACTCTGGGACGCGGAACTTCGAGTCATGAAGCTCTAGCTCCAAGGAGTCATGCAGAACATATAGCATAAACCATCTACCACAGCCAACTCACCATTTGTTGCCTCCATCAGGGACAAACCTCTACCTCCTAAGTTTAAAATGCCCTTTATTGACTTTTCGATGGTACAATGGACCCGGTCGATCACTTGGAGACCTACAGGACTCTCATGATCCTCCATGCATTCCCTGATGAAATCATGTGTCGGGCTTTCCCCGTAACACTTAAGGGGTCAGCCCGACTGTGGTTTAGTTAGCTACCGACAGACTCTGTCTTTACCTTTCAGCACCTGAGTGACTCTTTCCTCAGCCACTTCATTGGTGCCCAGCGCCAACGGCGTCTGGCAACTCAACTCCTCAACATCCGCCAGACGGAGGGAGAGTCGTTGCGCAGCTTCGTCACCCGCTTCAACACTGAGGCCTTGCAGGTGGCAGAAAATGATGACAAGGTCATTCTCACGGCTTTTATGGCCGGTCTACGATCATCTGATTTCCTTTTTTCCCTCTCCAAAAACCCCCGACCTCCATGGCAACCCTACTTTCCAAAACCCAAAAATACATGAACGCCGAAGATTTCCTAGCCGTCCGACAAGAACCTACAGCCAAAAACCCGACCCCCAGAGAGAAGAGAAAAGACTCAGAAACCAGAAACACCCAGTACACTCACCAAACACCTTAGTATACCGACCGACCACCCTGAGCTGACCGGTCGGCGTCAACCCGACCGCCCGGCCGGTTTGAACGGTACACCCCTCTCAACTCACCCATGGAACAAGTCTTGAACCAGATTCAACGAGATTATCTCCTAAAATGGCCCCAAGTGTCACAGTCTCCTTCCAACCGGCGAGACCAGTCCAAATACTGCCGCTTTCATCAGGACCACGACCATAATACGAAGGAGTGTGTTAACCTCAAAGACCAGGTCGAGGGCTTGATACGTCAAGGACGTCTCAGTCGGTTCATGGAAGCCCGCCCTCAGCAGAGGCAAATGACTGAACCCATCAAAAACAACCGTCGGCGTACCCCTCATCGACAACTCGCACAACCTAACCAAGGTCATGATCGCCCTCCACAGCAACCCCGGGCACAAGGTAACCCCGCCCCCCCTGTTGGAGAGATCAGAGTTATTGCCGGCGGGCTTGCTTGTGGAGGACCATCCCGCTCGGCTCAGCCGACAGAACTCAGAAAAATAAGGCAGGGCTCAAACAAAGAAGTTGCCACATTGGACCGTCCATCCAAACAGCCCAAGTAGTGGATGAAGCCCATCACCTTTACGGAGGTCGACTGCACATGCATCCGTTACCCCCATGACGACCCCCTCGTCATCTCTGCTCTCCTTTCCAATTATAAAGTCAGACAGGTTCTCGTCGACAACGGCAGTTCTTTAGACATTATCTTCCTAAATGCCTTTCGCCAGCTCAAGGTCGGGGAAGAAAGTCTATCCCCTCTCCAAACCCCATTGGTTGGCTTTACTGGAGATCGGGTGACCTCCATCGGCTCCATCGATCTTCCCATCACAATTGGAGAATACCTGCGGTAGACCACAAAGTTGCTCACCTTCCTCGTCGTCGACTGTCTCTCTATTTACAACATCATCCTCGGCCGCACCGCCCTAAATGCTTTCCAAGCTATCACATCCATTTTCCATCTTGCCGTCAAATTCCCTACCGACCTTGGGGTCGGTACGGTGAGAGGAGAGCAGACCGTGGCCAGAGAATGTTACGTCGCTTCACTTAAAGAGGCCAAGCTAAAAGAGGCTATGATCATTGAAGGGCTCGACGTCAGAGACGATGATGAGCTAGTCAGAGGGGAATTAGTGGAAGAGCTTGTCGAAGTCCTCATCGATCCCACCAACCCTACAAAAACTGCCAAGATCGGCAGCCAACTATCCTCCCAGGCCAAGGCCGACCTTACTACCCTCCTAATTGAGCACAACGACATATTTGCCTGGACCCACTCCGACATGCCGGGTATTGACCCCTCCTTCATCACCCATCGTCTTAGCATTGAACCCCTTTTCCTCTATTTGACCGTCTCCAGCACCGCAGTCAGTGCGGCCCTCATCAGGGAGGACGGTTCAGTACAACGCCCGGTTTATTACATTAGCCGGGCTCTCAGAAGCACAGAACAGAACTACCCATTGCTAGAAAAAATGTCCTTGGCTTTGGTCACCGCCTCAAGATGACTCCGTCCTTACTTCCAAGCCCATTCCATAGTGGTCATCATTGACCAACCCTTGAAGAAGATAATGCAACAACCAGAGTTGTCCGGCAGACTTATGCAATGGTCGATCAAGCTCAAACAATTTGACATCTCCTACCGACCTTGAATGGAGATCAAAGGGCAGGCTGTTGCCGATTTTATTCTGGAATTCACTAATCCCACTCCAACCACGGCCCCCCTGCCCCCGCAACCCCACATTGAGGCAGAAGACCCCCATTCTTGGACCCTCAACGTTGACGGATCATCCCACAAAGAAGGCAGTGGGGCTGGTCTCATCCTCATCGCCCTCGAGGGTGGTTATTTCAAGTGTGCTCTTCGTTTCTTGTTTGACGCAAGCAATAATGAGACATTGATAGCAGGTCTCTGCCTAGCCAGAGACATTGGTGTTAGCCATATCCAAGTGTTCAGCGATTCCCAGCTCATTGTCGGACAAATCACGGGGGAATTCGTCGCCAATGAAGACACAATGCGGGCTTACAGGGATATTGCACTCCCCCTCGCTCGTCTCTTCAACACTTTCCACATCAAGCACATCCCTCGGGCGGAAAACTACAAGGTAGATGAAATGGCTCAATTAGCTTCTGCAGACCAGTCAGACCTCAGCCATGGTGTCCGCCTCGAATACCTGGCCTACCCTACCATTTCCCCAAACCAGCAGCAAGTCCACTTCCTCCAAAACGAACCTATTCCATGGGCGGCCGACATCTTTCTATTTTTGACAACAGGGGAACTGCTAGACGACAAACAGCAGGCCGCCAAAGTCAGGGCCCGGTCGTTCAACTACATTCTCATCAGCGGCCTCTTGTACAAACGTGGCTTTTCACACCCATACCTGCGATGCCTCAATCCTGCTCATGCGACCTACGTGATGAGGGAAGTCCATGAGGGTATATGCTCATGCGACCTGCGCATTGGTTATTTCTAGCCTACTCTCAATCAAAATGCAGCTGAATTCGTGCTTAAATGTGATAAGTGCCAACGTTTTGCCAACATCCCTCATGCTCCTCCTACAGAATTGATCACACTCTGCAGTCCTTACCCATTCGCCAAATGGGGGATCGACTTAGTTGGCCCATTACCCACCGGCCGAGGCCAAACCAAATTCGCAATCGTCGCCATTGATTACTTCACTAAATGGGTGGAGGCGGAACCCCTCGCCACAATCATCGAGCGGAACACGACTAGATTCATCTGGCAGTCGATCGTGTGCCGATTTGGCATCCCTCAAGCCATTGTCTCCGACAACGGCAAACAGTTCGATAATGCCAAGTTCAGGAAATTCTGTGCAGAGCTTCAAATCCAGCCATGTTTCTCTTCTCCAGGTCACCCCCAAGTCAATGGCCAAGTTGAGGTTACCAACCGTTCTCTTCTGAAGATCATCAAAACTAAGTTTGAAGCTGCTAAGGGACTCTGGGCTGAGGAATTACCAAACGTACCCTGGGCCTACCGCACTACCGCCCGAACCCCCATTGGGGAGACCCCCTTCCGCTTAACATACGGCGTTGAGGCGGTCATCCCAGTGGAAATCGGTCTGCCTACTCCGAAGGTTCTACACCCGAATCCAGAACTGACTGAAGAACTGCGTCGGGCAGACTTAGACCTAATTGAAGAGCTCCGAGAGACTACTGCTGTCAAGCGGGCCTCATATCAGCAGAAAATGAGAACACACTACAACCGCAAAGTCCGACCGAGGGAGTTCGCCGTGGGGGACCTTGTTTTGCATGAAACAACTCTTGCCACCAAAAATCCGGCTGAGGGCAAGCTTGCAGCCAAGTGGGAGGGACCTTACATTGTTAAGGTCAGACCTCATCCAAGCACTTACCGACTTCAGGACATGGAAGGTCGAAATCTCCCCCATCCATGGAACGCCGAACACTTGAAACGTTATTTTCAATAAAGCCCTACTTTTGTACTAACCAATTGTTGTATGCTCTTTTTGACAATCTACACACTTGGATGTTTTTGTACTTTTCTCACATAGTGTAAATTTGTGATCAATAGGCTGCGCTTTAAATGACAACGCTCCTATGTCTCAGTTATCTGCGTGGTATTTCAATAACATCTTGCTTGCAGCCTCAGCCAAACTGAGCACGAAGAGTTCAGCCAGACTGAGTTACTTAAAGCCCCAGCCAGACTGAACATGGAGGGCTCAGCCAGACTGAGTTACTTAAAGCCTCAGCCAGACTGAGCACGAAGGGCTCAGCCAGACTGAGTTAATTATGGCTCAAGCCAAACTGAGCATGAATGCAGAGTTCGGTCAAGGCCATTCTTGTAACTCCATGGTTGTCGCATAGTTGCCATACTTGGTTAAAATCCAGGTCCATGCTTTCACGTCTCTTAACATTCTTTACATTTTCAACTTTCATTTTTAATTCACACTTATACTCTTACAACATGACTTAAAACTTCACACTTTAAGACTTTTACCTTTAAACGTTTTTTATTGTTCACATTCCTTGCATCATGGTTTTCTCACAAGATAAACAGGCTCAATACTTTTCAAATTTCACTGCGATTTACACACAAGCCTTATTTGAATGACCATTCTCATTCTTTTCAGATCCACAAGAAATAAAGACAACAGTATGAAAAAACACAACTCATAATTTTATTTATTCACAAACTTACACATACGTTCACTACAGAAATTACGAAACCAAAAAAAAAAAAAACAAACAACAACAACAAAGACTTTATTTACAAAATTTAATTTACAAACAATAACATGCAAAACGCAAAATTTTTACATCACTCATTCATCTTCGCTCAAGATCATATCTTCTTCGTCAACCCCCTCATCTAGGGGGTTTGGGCCATATCGTCTTCATCTATTTTAACATTGCTGAAGTCCAAGTCTGGGAACAGCTCTTCTGCTTTACATCTGAAAGTCTTCCAGCCGCTGTCCCAGAACTCAGCCATCTCATGCTTGTAGAAGTCCGACTGCTGGAAGCTCTGGATCACTTCCTCTTCACTCCTACTCCAGCGATCGCTCTCGACGAGCCAGCTCCCTATCTCCCTCTCTCGCCAAGCTGCTGGCGATGGCGGCATCAATGGCCATCTGGAAGTCGACAGACCCCTTGAACTGCTCTACCGCTACAACACATAGGTCAGGGTACACCGCCCTCTCAGATGCCAACTTGGCCCTTTCCTCCTCCAAGGCCTTCTCCAATCCTGCCTTCTCAGCCACTGACTTGGCCCGCTCGTCCGCCAACGCCCTCTCCAACTCAGCGATCTTCAGATTTGCTTCTTCTTTTTCTTTGATCGACTGAGCGCGTAGGTCTTCATTGCAGACCATGGCTTCATCCCACCTTTCGTTGGCAACGGTGCAGGCTTTCTGGGCCTCTTCCAGCTTCTTCTGCTCGCCAGCCAGTTAGAACTCGAGCGACACCACCTTGCGGCGTTTCGTCTCCAGCTCTAACTTGGTCACAAGCAGCTCAGCATTGGCACGGTCGGCTGAATAGCCCTGCACCATCGCCAACACCTCCATCTTCTTGGTATTTTGGGCATACTCCAGCCCCCTTGCACACGCGCTCCGCGCGGCCTCCCTCCAGCCCCCGGTCTCCCTCCTTAAACTTTCAAGCTGGGCCTTCACTTCCTCCAGCTTTGCCTTCAGTGGCTGAACTTCGTCTTTCGCGCGCGCCGCTTTGTTCAGTAGGGCTTCCGCTAAAGCAGTCGCCTCCATTTGGGCAGAGCACAGCCCCCTTAGCAGCTCGGCCTTAGAGAAACTTGTCATTGAACGCACGACTGCGTCCTCCACTACTCCCAAAAGGCGATCTGCAGCAGTCCTGGCTTCACCTCCTTCTCCTTCCAGTTGCCCGGACACTGCTGGAGCGTGGTAAATGGCGGTCTTCAACCTGGCCCCCTCTCCTTCTCCTTGGGGCGCAGGACCCCCCTTAGGCTGTTGCTCTGCCCTCTCCTCAAGGCCAGTCGCCCCGCCTTGTACTTGTTTTTCAGGGCCAGTCGCCCCACTCTCCATCTCCTTCGCTGCTCCCTCCAATCCCACTTCGGGGGTCTCCTCTGCCATCACCTCCTTCATCCTCTTCAAGGCTGGCCCCTCCTGCCTCTCCCTTACTCTTTTCTTCTTCTTTAACACAGCCTCCACCTCCTTTTTGCTCTTCTCCTTCAGAGGATCCACTAGAGGTGGTCGTGGCTCAAAACCGCTCAGATCTTCTCCCCCAGTGGCTTAGGGCGCGGCCAGACTCGTTCCCTCGCGATTGGTTTCGGAGCAGGCCCCAACTTTGCCTCTTTATATTTGTCCGCTCTGGCGAACAATCTCCTCTCCTCCTCCTCCTCCTCCGCCTTCCTCTACACCTCCAGCTCCTCCCTTGCGGAATCCTCCCCTAACGGTTGCGGTACCAAGTTCAGGGCAAACAACGTCGAAGGAAGGACCAGCTCATCCCACTTCACTCCCTTCTCTTCCCTCCATTCCCTCACCTTCTTTACTCGGTCTTCGGCCGCCCCGTCCAACTTGGGCTCGACTGATTTTGTGGGGACCTTCCATGTTGTCCGAACTCCCCTTTCCACCGTTCGCCGACACAAAAAACCATCTCGGCCTCCATCCTTTCATCGAAGACGGCAGCTCCGCCACTAAAGCTCGCCCTGCTACTGCCTGCAGCATCACCCACGTCTCCTGTTGACCGGAGGCCTTGTAGTAGGAGAAAAATTCCTCCACAATCATGGCCACTCCTCCGGTTGCTTGCTGCCAGGAACTCGCACAGGCCATCAGTATTTTCCAGGCATTCGGCATCAATTGTCCTGGCGCCACTTCTAGCTTATTCAGCACGTCTACTACTACTTGAGGGAGAGGTAGCCTCAAACCTCCTCGCAACGCTTCCTCGTAGAGACTGAATTCGTCCGGCCGCACATCTGACGCCCTCTCCCTAGATGTGGGCAGCCTCAGCCCTATTTCCGAGGGAATTTGGTACTTCCTCCTTATTCCCTCCAACTCCTTTGCCGTAAGTATGGATCTGTCCGGTTTGGTGTGCTAGTGGTCCGGCTCCACTTGACTAATAGGTCTCGCGGCTGCAATCATTGTCCTAGGGCGAGCCCGCCCTGCCTGACTCACTGCCTCCCCCTCCCTTCGCTCCGTACAATATTGCTCTGCCAGGTCACCGCGTCATCGTCCTCCAATGCATCTAGTCTCACGTTGGGCTGCATCCTCTCGACCCATCTCTCTGGTATGCCTGCGTATAGCTTCAGACACTGGTACAAGATAGTTCACAAAATGTTGCAAAGGTGTATCACTCGACACAAAAGAGGTTACTTTTGGAACGATTTGGTTTTTTTCAAAAAGAAAGGTAAAGCGGATAAAACCAAACGCCCAAGGTTTGCCTGTATTCTAAGGGTCAAGGTCAAACTTTGCCAGTTTGAAAATTTTTTAAAAATTTTCAAAATCGTCTTTTCAAAAACCCTATATTGACCTATCGTTTCATCTCTTGCTCAACGCCTAACCTTCCCCATCACGGGATTCCACCACGTGTACGACCACGATCCACTGCCCCTTTCCCCTTCCCTATCTATTCCACTTCACCTCACCACGTGCCCTGCCGCCCCTCGAGCCCCGCGCGCCGCCACTCTCCCTTCACGGTCAGCCCTCCTCACGGTCGGTCCTTCCCCTCGGCCACCCTTCGCGGTCGGCCCTCTTCATGGTCGGTCCCTCCCTTCGGTCACCCTTCACGGTCGGCCCTCCTCACGGTTGGTCCCTCCCCTCGATCACCCTTTGCGGTCGGCCCTCCTCACGGTCGATCCCTCCTCTCAGTCATCCTTCGCGGTCGGCCCTCCTCACGGTCGGTCCCTCCTCTCAGTCACCCTTCGCGGTCAACCCTCCTCACAGTCGGTCTTAGCCCACCTTCCGGTCGGTCTTCGCCTCGGCGATCTCTCACCACTACTGTTTTCTTCTATATTCCCTTTGTTGGACTAAAGCTGCACTTGGGAATGGGGGACTACTGACACGGGTAAGCCCATAAAGGGTATAGCCCACCACTTAGGGCCCAATACATAATTCAAATACTAAAGCCAACGTTGCTGGAGCTCAACATGGCATTAAGAACCAATGACATCTAAACACGTGGCAAGAGAAGGACAAGCCACATAAGCAGACAAAGATCCTGCAAAGTTATTGCACTGGACATCATCCATTAATGAAGTCCCTTACAGCATTTATTGCGATAACCCCTCCCCGTCGAGACAGAACGGCCTCACCATGAATAAGGCAAGCTAGAGCATAGACTTTCGGCCAAGATGACAGGTCGGAAGGGACAACGAAATAATTACCAGAGGATATAAGCAGGCATCGAAGAAAAGAAGAAGGTTAAGCTTTCTATCTCTAATCTATCTCTACATTCCATCTCTCTTTCTAACTTGCTCGTCGGAGGGTTCGCAGGGGAAACTCCCGTTCCCCGTTGAAATCTTGTGCAGGTTCCTCTGTGAGCTTGGTACCTCAGACACTGGTTTGGGAAGCGTGGATCCGTCCGACTCGTTCAATCCGGAACTCGTTGTATTATCACTATCTATCTATGTCATGCCCCAAAATTCTAGATCGTAAAAGGGATGTACAAAACACAACTCAAACAGGATAAATAACCAAAATATTTTAATATATACATATAAGCAGAGTTATAGCATAGATAATTCATTAGTGTTTCGCTAGAGGATTACAAAACACTGTCAAACAAAAAAGACAAAAAGAAAAAAAACTACTAGTCTAAATCTTCAAGTAAACCACGACTCCAACATTTCATCTTGATTGCCTTCAGGACAACCTTCATCATTGTAAATTGCTTCCTCACCTAGCATGACACACCATGAGCTTGGAATGCCCAATAAAAACACACACACAGTCCCATATCTTCTATCAACTAATCAACCATACACAGAACAAATCGGGTAACATAACATACAATACTACAATAAGGTTCTATGAATTAGTAGTTAAACTAGACATCTATAATCCCCCAAAGAGATCCTTCTACCTAACCACAAGGTTGAACACCGGATTACTCAGAACTCCTCCTTTTGCTGCTTTGTAGACTTTACAACCTACGCCCACTTCCCGGTTATTTACTGGTCAGCGACATTAATGGATCTCAAAAGGGACGGCCAAACAAGTCGGCTTGCTTACACCCAAATCGTGCCTAGGGCTTGCTTACACCCTGCACATACCATACCAAAGGGCTCACTTACACCCTATAACATTGCGTAGAGTCTGAATACATCTGTGTCATCCTAAAGGCTCACTTAGACCGCTTACGCAAGACTTAACTCATTTAGTATTAATTCTATCATAATTCATGTCATTCATATGTACAAATTATTCCGAAACACTAGTGTGAACATCACCCATTGCCAACCCCTTTTCATTTCCTGTTTATTAGATATTTTGATATGCGAGTTAGTCACATTCGATAATTCGATAATATAAAAAAGCATGAGACAAACATAAGAGAGAAAATATAGCCCATGATAATCATACATAAGTATGGTAAGGTAAGAAAACAACATTAGGCATGCTTTGAAATACTTAGAGACAATTAACACAATAAAACACCATTTCCAGCACTGTTCAGTTCTGCAGGGTTAACAAAATGCTTTGGTAAAAATACTTCCAGGCCATATTAGGGGTTGAAATTGCACAAAAACAATAATCAACCTGTCTAGTTTTAGATTCAATTCTCAGAATTTGCACAATACCTCCAGAAATTCATTGACAAGCTATATTCGAAAACCTGTTCAGATTTGTCACCTTTTGGGAAAACTAGCTTTCCTCTCAATCTACTCAATGATTTTCACCCAAATAAATTCTGTTGGAAAGAGGACTCAGAATTCTAAATTTTGACAAAAGAGTCAACATGAGATTATTTTTCTGGAATTATATAAAATTGCAAGAAGTGGACTGTTTTCCAAGACTCAGGATTAGATTTTTAAAACAAAATCTACAAGCCCTAAAAACACACAATGAGGGGCTAATAAAATTATCACAAGCTCTAAACACACCAAATATCCTACATTAAATTCAGATTTTGGAAATAAATAAATTTGATATTTCTTTTAAATTAGAGAAGTTGCAGCAGTGCATGATTTGACAAATTTACAAGACAATGTCACTAGATCAAACCCACACTTTCACACACACCAAAAACCCTATTTACCATTAATTTGCAACACAAGAGGGCATATTAGAAAATAGGATGATATGGGTGAAAGAATTGGAGAAGACAAGAGAGAGATGTGTTCTTACCTTGACTCAAGAAGACACCTTTTTTTTTTTTTTTGTCTTCTTCTCTACTTCTCCCTAATCACACTCTCCTTCTCTCACCCTTTCCCTGGGCTACTGAAACGTGAGTGTGGAATTGAGACAATGCTCTCAATTTATAGGCCATGAATTTGGGTTAAAAAAACCATTTTACCCTCTAGCTTAATGACTAACGAAAATAATAAATACCTAGATATTTTCTTCAACCAATTTTTCCCAAAATAATATTTATAAAACCTATGTAAATATTCATGTTCAAATAAATAATAAATATTCAAATAAATAATAAATGAAAGAACAAAAAAATAAAAATAAATAAAATGTATGAATTAATTTAGAGACTAGGAGGTAAAATAAATAAAAGCCAAGTGTTAGGTTCTTTCCAATTATAAAGTGGTGTTGTAGGATTTAATTATGATAATATACGGAAAAATTATTCTTTATTGGGCTATTTGCAGACTTTAACGAAACTAGGGGCTAAAATACTATTAACCTAAGGCTCAGGGTTTCACGTGTAATTACCAAAAATTAGGGTCTCTACAACCTATCCCCCTTAAATAAATTTCATCCTCGAAATTAAATCATACCTCACGTCTTAAATAGTTGTGGATAATTTGCCCGCATTGCGTTTTCACGTTCCCAGGTGAACTCTTCAATACCATGATGACGCCAAAGTATCTTAAGAAGTTGAATTGTCTTTCCTCACAAGTTCTTTTCTTGTTTGTCTATAATTGCTACTGGCCCCTCCCCAAAGGTAGCGTCTTCATTGAGTTGGATTTTTTCCCAGTTGATGATATGAGAATGGTGCATTATGTACTTCCACAGCATAAATACGTGGAAAACATCATGTACTCCAGCCAATTGCGGGGGTAGAGCCAATTTGTACGCAACCTCTCCAATTTTCTGAAGTATCTCGAAGGGTCCGATATATCAAGGTGATAATTTTCTTTTCTTTCCAAAACGAATGATCCCTCAGTGGGGTTGAATTTTCAAGAAAACATGATCACTGACAACAAATGTTAGAGGTATTGTCCTTTTATCTGCATAACTCTTCTGACGATCTTGAGATGCCACCAATCTTTGTCGAACAAGTTTCACTTTTCTATAGTTTCTTGCACGATCTCTGAGCCTAATAAGCTCTCTTCTCCAACTTTAGTCCAACAAACTGGTGATCTACAGGGCCGACCATATAGTGCTTCGAATGGAGCCATGCCAATGTTGGCCTAGAAGCTGTTGTTGTACGAGAACTCCACCAACGGTAAGTGTCGCTCCCAACTCCCTTTGAAATCCATCACACAAGCTCTCAACATGTCTTCTAAAGTCTGAATAGTACGTTTTGACTGTCCATCAGTTTGAGGATGAAAGGCGGTACTAAAGCATAATTCGATCCCCAATGCTTCTTGTAGGCTTCCCCATAATCGAGAGGTGAAGCGCGGGTCTCGATTGACTCAATTGATACAGGAATTCCGTGTAGTCGGACAATTTCTTTAATGTAGAGATAATTTAGCGATGTCAAAGTGTCTAAGACTTTATATGGCAAAAAGTGTACAGTTTTTGTCAAATGATCAACTATAACCCATATAGCATCATGTCCTCTAGGTGACCTAGGTAGTCTAGTGACGAAGTTTATTGTTACATGCTCCCATTTCCATTCTGATATCGGCAAGGGCTAAAGTAGCCCTCCAAGTCGCTAGTGTTCTGCCTTTACTTGCTGACATGTAAAGCATCTGGCTACGAATTAAGCTACATCTTTTTTTATTCCATTCTACTAGTATTGGCGTTTTAAGTCTTGGTACATTTCCGTCCCTCCTGGGTGTACTGCAAACACCGAATGATGGAACTCTTTCAGAACTTTTTCTCTAAGTGACTATCTTGTGGTACAAACACTCTGCCCTGATGTCTCAAACTTCCATCTGAGTGAATCGTCCAATCAGGTATAGGATCGCCGGATGCTATTCGCGCTTTTATGAACGCCACCTCCTGATCATACTTCTGCAACTCTATTACCTCGTTTAGTAATTTGGGCATAGCGGTTTGAGCACCAAGGTATATCTTCTCGTCCTGAGCTTTCATCTGTACCCCGAACTCATTAAGTGTTCCAACCATATTCCATTCCTTGAGTGCCAGGCTAGCAATAATTCCCCGGTTCTTGCGACTTAGGGCATCCACTACCACATTAGCTTTACCAGGACAATAAGATAGAGTAAAATAATAATCTTTGAGATATTCTAGCCACCGTCCTTGTCTCATGTTCAAGTTCTTCTGTGTGAACAATATTTCAAGCTCTTCTAGTCCGTGAAAATCTCAAATTGTTCACCATACAGATAATGACACCATTGCTTTAGCGCAAAAACCATCGCTGCCAACTCTAGATCATGTGTCGAATAATTCCTTTCATGTGGTTTCAGTTGCCTGGAGCCGTAAGCCATCACCTTCCCTTTTTGCATTAATACACAACCTAGCCCATCCTTCGACGCGTTACAATACACTGTATATCCTACGTCTTGCTCCGGAATGATAAGTATTAGGGCACTAGTTAATCTTCTCTTGAGTTCTTGAAAGGATCGTTCACATGCTTCATTCCAGTCGTATTTTACCCCTTTTTGCGTTAGACGAGTCATCGGCTTGGCCAGTTTGGAAAAGTCTTGAATAAACTGTCGATAATAGCCGGCCAACCCTAAGAAACTGCGAATTTTGAATACTGAGGTTGGCTGCTTCTAATCTAATATTACTTCTACCTTGGTCGGATCTACTACAATCACATGCTCTAATACAACGTGTCCCAAAAATTTGACTTCCTTCAACCAAAACTCGCATTTACTTGCTTTCGAGTACAGCTGGTTGTCTCTTAAAACCTGGAGAACCACTCTCAAGTGTTGCTCGTGTTCTTCTTTAGACAGTGAATAGACTAGAATGTCGTCAATAAACACCACCACAAATTGGTCTAAGTACAGAGTAAAAATCTTATTCATCAGCTGGTGCATTAGTTAATCCAAAGGGCATTACCACAAATTCGTACTGGCTATATCGGGTTCGGAAAGCAGTTTTTGGTATATTATCATCCACGACCCGCAATTGGTGATAGCCAGATCTAAGATCAATCTTTGAATAACACTTTGAATCTCGAAGTTGGTCAAATAGGTCATCAATTCATGGAAGTGGATATCGGTTCTTGATCGTCACCCGATTGAGTTGGAGATAATCTATGCACAATCTCAGTGTTCCATCCTTTTTCTTTGCAAAAAGAACTGGTGCTCCCTACGGTGAGGTACTTGGTCGAATAAATCCTTTTTCTAGCAATTCTTGCAGTTGCACCTTCAATTCCCAAAGTTCGGCATGAGCCATACGGTGGGGCGTCATTGATATTGGTGCAGTATCCGCTTGTACCTCGATACGAAAATCTACATCATGATGTGGCAATAATCTTGGCAATTCCTCAAGAAAAACATCAGCGTATTCACAAACTACACATGGAAGATTTAATTCCGATCGAGCTTCTTCATTAATGATCAAACTTGCTAACCACCGAGCAAATTGCTTATGCCACTGTGCTTTACGATTTGTCGTGCTCAGGGAATCCTCTCTATTCCCCTTAAATTGGAAACACGTCCCACTAGGTGTGCAAGCTGTCACCCTCTTCTGGTAGTAATCAATCACTGCTTGGTGGGCGGATAACCAATCCATTCCCAAGATTATGTCAAAATCGAACAAGTTCATGACCTGAAGGTCGCAACTCAAGTGTAACCCTGACACTTCTAATTCACACCCTCGACAGATTAATCCTACCATAATACTTCCTCCCAAGGGTGATGTAACACGTAAAGTAGTTTCTAAAGGTTTACATTTAAGACCTAACAATTTAACACATGATGTTGATATAAAAGAATGTGATGCGCCAGAATCAAATAAAATGTGAACCCAAGAATTATAGAGTACAATGTTACCTCTAATTACTGACTTGTCTTCATCCTCTTCCTCTTGGAGAGCAAAAATTCTGCCTATGGCTTTTTGATTACTGGTTGGTTTGACCTTTCAGTTTCTTCTTGTTGCCTCTCCTGACTTGATCGTCCATGGCCTTTGTCCGCCAATAACTTGAGCATTCGCGCTAGAACCCTCTGCTTGATTTCCTATCCCAGTAAGTTGGGGACATTCCAACTTCTTGTGCCCTATCTGATCACAGTGAAAGCATTGGATTTGTGTAACAGGCTTGGTTTGTAAATTTCATTTTTGGTTTTATTGTTACGGCTGTTGCGATGGTCTAGTGTATGGTGTCCGTACCACATATCTTCGGTCATTTCTTCTTGGTTCTACAAAGGATTGACCTCTTTTCTTCGTCTTTGTTATCCAGGTCCCTTTTGAGTCTACCCACTCCCTTTCTATATCCAATGTCGTATCCACCACATCGGCAAATGTAAAAAGGCGCAAGGGTAACACTTTGCCTCTGATGGTAGGGTCTAAACCCCACTCAAATTTTCGTGCTTTCTCTCCCTCGTCTACAATGTATCAAGTCGCGTATCGTGCCAACTCTTCAAACTTGGCCATATACTGAGTCACTATCATCTCACCTTGTTTCAAAGTTTGAAATTGCCAAATTCGCTCCTATCTAACTGTATTTGGGAAATACTTTCTTAGAAACAACTCTTTGAATTTAACCCAAGTCATGCTTGTTATGTCCCGAGAATCTTTCGTCAAGGACCACCAATGATCTGCTTTTTCTTCTAGCTGGTAACTTGCCAAGGCGATCTTGTCTGTATGCACAGTAATACCCATGGTTTCCAACATCTTTTTTATTTGACGGATCCAGCTCTCAGCGACTCTCGAGTCAGGTTCACCTGTGAACACTGACGGTCTTTGCTTTCTGAACTCAGATAACAAATATATCCGCTCGTTTGATTACGTTCTTCTAAGCCTTCCTAATTCTTTAAGAATCTGGTTTCCAACTGGTCTTGGTAACTCCTCAGCAGGTACAGGTATAGGTCTACTGCGATTAATGCCTTGATTGTGAGCTGGACGTCCGCGTCCGCGTCCGCGTCTTACTTGATCGTTTGCTTCTACATTGTCCGCCATCTGCCAAGTATGTGGGTAATATAAGCTTAAGGTTGTTGTGAAGACGACAAGGTATTCAATGAGTAGGCTAATTTAATGTGGTTTGAGGTGTAATTTTTCTAAATGGACAATACAATTAATGCAAGCAAAATAAAATAAAATAAAATGCACTAGAATAACCAACTAGATATTCTATATATAACAACTTCTTACAAAAAGGTTACACTATTTAGGTTAGCGTGTATACACCA
This sequence comes from Camellia japonica, assembly GCA_030407325.1. Classification (NCBI taxonomy): domain Eukaryota; kingdom Viridiplantae; phylum Streptophyta; class Magnoliopsida; order Ericales; family Theaceae; genus Camellia; species Camellia japonica. The sequence goes on from JAPPVO010000031.1 coordinate 31,267,914, forward strand.
AAACAAAACACGCTGTAACCACACAACACAATATGTACAAAAGTACACAAAAAGGTTCGTCCAACGACTACTACAGTCTTAAGTCAAACGATTCCTCTGGGTCTTCTTCGGGATCCTCGTCAGGGTCCTCGGGTGGTAAAAGAGCATATGCCGGGGAGAGCAGAAACTACTGAGAATGTGCAGGGGAGTACTTTGATGACACCTCTATAGGGAATGCAGGGGAAGTTCCGGGAAGTATTGAGACAAATGGAACCTCTGACCCAGGATGATGAGAGCCAGGACTCTCTGGTCCAACGCGACATATCACTGAATGTGGATCCTTAGCCAATATATAACAACCCCAACCTTCGATTAACTGTTAAACCATGATTAAGCCATGATTAAGTATGCATAATAAGTAATTAAAATGAAATTCTGAATTAAGTGCATTTGTGTTGCATTATTTGTATTTTTATCTATTTATCATAGGAATATCCATTTGAGGTTCTGTTATATCTTGCGAATTGAAGGCCTTATCAGCATTCGACCATAAAATTGACTTGGTATATGTGTTGGTTGGAATTTTTAGAATGTTATGGTAGGCTTAATTAAAATTTGATTCGGAACAAATTAATTAGAATAATTAATGTCAATGTGATTAACCTAAGCCAAGATGAATTAAGTCAACTTAATTGAGCCTATATAAAGCATGAGTGGACTCTAGTATACATTTTACACTCTCATTTTATTCCCTTGAGATGACAAAACATGAGGGAGAGTTAGAGGGAGATAGTGAATTCAAGAAGAAGAAAATTGAAGTTGGTAAGATTGAAGCAAAATTTGTGGAGTTGAGCAAGAATTTGCTAGAATTCAAAAGAATTGGGAACTCTAGATAAGAATCATACCCTCAAACTTTGTATTTAAGACATAGGTGGTTGAACTTAAGAGGTACAAGTGTTAAAATGTGAGAATTGAGCTTAGATTAAGGAATTGGAGCATGATTCCTATATGCATGCATAAGTCACTAAGAATTTTAAGTTGATTCTCAAGAATTTCTATATGCATGTCCATATCTTGGTTTTGTTCAAAGAATTCAACATGTTTTTGACCTAAACATCCCATTTGCTCATAATTTGGAAACTTGGAGCTTAAATCATTTCACGCATGTCATGTTCATGTTATGTTTTCACATTTCAAGCTTGAGTTTGTATAATTGACATGCTTATGGGCCTTGACTTCATGAAATGATCTTTAATTCTTTATGTTTTCCAAGTTTAGACTTGTTTTCTCAAGTTTTGGGCCCAAAGGATGTGTTTTGAAAGGCTAAAGATAGGTTTTGAAGCTTGGAGGTGAATCTGGAAATTCTAGAATTCGACCTCACCGCTCGAGCGACAGATCCTACACTCGAGTGACCACTCTGTGTTTTGCACCTCCGCTCGAGCAACCAAAAGTTGGCTCAAGTGTAAAATGCATGCTCCTAGAAGTTAACACATTTTGCAGATCGCTCGAGTGACAAGAGTTGCGCTCGAGCGAAGACCTCTGTCACACGCTCGAATGACCCTTGAGCAGCCATCGAGCGGAAAATTCACATAACTAGTACTTTTGCAAAGTTTACAGACCGCTTGAGTGAAGTAAGTTGCGCTCAAGCAACAACTCACATATTTGGCCGTCCACTTGAGCGAGGGAAGTCGCGCTCGAGCGAGACCTTTATTTTCAGCAAATTTGTCTAAGTGTTGAATAGCATGTTTTGGCATCCTCATTACATCCTAGGCATTCCTAAGCCCTAGTTAAGACATAATAATGAGGATAAAAAATATAAACACACCTAAAGAAGAAAGAACTAAGTTGATAATTCCGGGTGTGTAATTCAGTACATATTTGTTCTTTATCTGTGTAGGTCACGAGTCGCAAGTTACCTGATTTGTCTGCTCTGTTGTTTATTTTGGAGCCATTTGTGAGTAATAACTTAGTAAAGCTATTTTCAACTTTATATATTTTCTGTATATGGAATAAGATCTGTTTTATAACATGTTAAATATTCCGTACAATGAATGATTGCCCAATTTCTGACAAGTATTCGTGGCAATAATTTTACGGCTCAAGTAAGTTATCTGTTCCCGATCCAGAGGTTCCTTCATGGAATTGACAAGTTATCTGTACCCGGCCGAAGGTTCCTTTATGGAACTAACAAGTTATCTGTTCTCGGTCTGGAGGTTCCTTTATGGACTGACAAGTTATCTGTTCCCGACCGGAGGTTCCTTTATGGAACTGACAAGTTATTTGTTCCCGGTCCAGAGGCTCCTTTATGGAACTGACAAGTTATCCATACTCAGCCAGAGGTTCTTTCTGGAACTGACAAGTATGACCCTTAATGCTTGGTATATGATCTGTTGGCGCTAATGGATATATTACATATGAACAAGCATGAATTCTGATTCTTGTATATGATTCAAACAAGAATGTGAATATGAATTTGTTTCTATTTTTTTCTGAATCTGGTAGGACATCATTCATTTAACCCTTTACTTTGTTATTATTCACTAGGCTTCCACTCATTGTTTATATTATGTATGTAGGTGAGCAGGCACATGACCAGGCCTAAATTGCTGCTTGGGGGGGTTTTGGGACAGCCAGCCACTGTGTCTCCCAGGGAGGTTCCCGTTTTGAGAAGTCAAGTTTTGTAACCATGCTTAGGCTGATTTGTTTTTGTTTACCTGTACACCGGGTTAAATTCCTTATAATATATAATACTATCTGTAAGGTGATGTAAGACTTAAGGAAGTTTAACGTCACATATGTATGTATTTATTTCAGTTTTGAAGTTTTCTGTTCCATATAGGTTTGCACAGCTCAATGGACTATGTATGTTTCTATATTTGCTTTCACGACCCCTTATTATACGATAATCTGTTTAGAGGCCTTTGGTAATCCAAGGATTACTGGCAGGTTACGATGCTAAATCTATAGGGGTGGGTTTGGGTCGTGACACAATACCTCTTACCTAAGCTCGGCAAAAGTCTAATCATTCTGCTCCATCTGTAGAATTAACCTAAGTTCTCGGTATTTGCACTGGCGGCGCCGGCGTACCAACGTCTGTCTTCCCTACTTGGTGTAGTATGAAAAGTCCTCCTCCGTCTTCCGAATAGCGTTCTTTATCACGCGCTCCGCTCCTAATTGACATCGTCGGTTAAGTCTTTGTGGACTAACAGCTACTGTCCATCTATTCTGGAAATGGAAAACTCCCCAGTCATTAATGCTTTCTGACGTGGAATCCATCCTACAGTAGGTAAACAAAATTTTCTTTTTAGTCCACTTTTTATATGATATAGTATAATGTTAACAAAATATAATAATGTAGGAGACAAGGATATCTCAAATCACAACTCAACACGCGTGGGTTAAGGGTTGAACCTATGGCTCTAATACCAACTTGTCACGCTCCAAAATTCGAGACCATAAAAAGGATGTACAAAATACAACTCAAACAGGATAGATAACCAAAATATTTCAATATACGCATATAAGCAGAGTTATAGCATAGATAATTCATTAGTGTTCCACTATAGGATTACAAAACACTGTCAAACTGAAAGACAAAAGAAAAAAAAAAACTACTAGTCTAAATTTTCAAGTGAACCACGGCTCCAACACTTCATCTTGAATGCCTTCGGGATAACCTTCACCATTGCAAATTGTTTCATCACTTGGCAAGGCACGCCATGAGTTTGCAATGCCCAGTAAAAACACACACATCTCCATATCTTCTATCAACCAATTAACCATACACAGAACAAATCGGGTAACATAACATACAATACTACAATGAGGTTTTATGAATTAGTAGTTAGACTAGACATCTAGAATCCCCCAAAGAGATCCTTCTACCCAACCATATGGTTGAAGACTAGACTACTCAAAACTCTCATTTTTGCTGCTTTGCAGACCTTACCACTTATGCCCACCTCCCGGTTATTTACCGGTCAGCAACATTAATGGATCTCAAAAGGGACGGCCAAATAAGTGGGCTCGCTTACACCCAAATCGTGCCTAGGGCTCGCTTACACCCTGCACATACCATACCAAAGGGCTCGCCTACACCCTATAACATCGCGTAGAGTCTGAATAGATCTGTGTCATTCTAGAGGTTCACCTAGACCGCTTGCACAAGACTTAAGTCATTTGGTATTAATTCCATCATAATTCATGTCATTCATATGTATAAATTATTCTGAAACACTAGTGTGAACGTCACCCATTGTCAACCCCTTTTCATTTCCCGTTTATTAGATATTTTGATAAGCGAATTAGTCACATTCGGTAATTCGGTAATATAAAAGAGCATAAGACAAACATAAGAGAGGAAATATAGCCCATGATAATCATACATAAGTATGATAAGGCAAACAAACAACATTAGGCATGCTTTGAAATACTTAGAGACAATTAACACAATAAAACACCATTTCCAGCACTGTTCAGTTCTGCAGGGTTAACATGAATACTTTGGTAAAAATACTTCCAGGTCATATTAGTGGCTGAAATTGCACAAAAACAATAATCAACCTGTCTAGTTTCAGTTTCAATTCTCAGAATTTGCACAACACCTCTAGAAATTCATTTACATGCTATATTCGAAAACATGTCCAGACTTGTCACCTTTTGGGAAAACTAGCTTTCCTCTCAATCTACCCAATGATTTTTACCCAAATAAATTCTGTTGGAAAGAGGACTCAGAATTCTAAATTTTGATAGAAGAACCAACATGATATGATTTTTCTGGAATTTTATAAAATTGCAAGAAGTGGGCTGTTTTCAGAAACTCAGGATCAGATTTTTAAAACAAAATCTCCAAGCCCTAAAAACACACAATGAGGGGCTAATAAAATTATCACAAGCACTAAACACACTAAATATCCTACATGAAATTCAGATTTGGAAAATAAATAAATTTGATATTTCTTTTAAATTAGAGAAGTTGCAGCAGTGCATAATTTGACAAATTTACAAGACAATGTCACTAGATCATGCCCACACTTGCACACACACCAAAAACCCTATTTACCATTAATTTGAAACACAAAAGGGCATACTAGACAATAGGATGAGATGGGTGAAAGAATTGGGGAAGACAAGAGAGAGATGTGTTCTTACCTTGACTCAAGAAAGCACATTTTCTTCATTTTTTTTATATTTTATTTATTTATTTGTTTTTGGTCTTCTTCTCTACTTCCCCCTAATCACACTCTCCTTCTCTCATCCTCTCCCTGGGCTACTGAAACGTGAGTGTGGAATTGAGACAATGCTCTCAATGTATAGGCCATGAATTTGAGTCAAAAAGACCATTTTACCCTCTAGCTTAATGACTAAGGAAAATAATAAATATCTGGATATTTTCTCAATTAGTTTTCCTCAAAATAATATTTATAAAACCTATGTAAATATTCATGTTCAAATAAATAATAAATGAAAGACAAATAAATAAATAAAATGTATGAATTAATTTAGAGACTAGGAGGTAAAATAAATAAAAGCCAAGTGTTAGGATATTTCTAATTATAAAGTGGTGTTGTAGGATTTAATTATGATAATATACGGAAAAATTATTCTTTATTGGGCTATTTGCAGACTTTAACGAAACTAGGGGCTATAATGCTATTAACCTAAGGCTGAGGGTTTCACGTGTAATTACCAAAAATTAGAGTCTCTACAATCTATATATATATATACTAGCATAATTACCCGTGCTATGCACGGGTATAAATAAATAATCAAAAATTAATTTTTTAAATTAAATAATAATCCAAAAAATTTATCTAGAATATTTAGTAAAAATAATTTAGAATCAATTAAATTTAATTCATTTTTATCACAATTACATATAAGAGAATATTTTTTTTATTCTTATGTCATTAACTGCGTGCTCTAAGTTCTTAATAACAAATACATGTCACAATTTAATTGGTAAAAATTAAAAAATAAATCACAAAAATTATATTTATGATAAAATATAAATACATTTTATCTTATGAGTTTCGTAAATTTAATTTGTCATATGATAGTAGTAAATTACATTTGTCAATCTATTAATTTTTTCATGTTTTATAAAGTCTAAAAATTTGTCTACCATCAAAGTTATAATTTATCTTATGGTATATGATTTACATAAAAATGGATTAGAATTCACTTGTAATATTAAATTTAGGATTAACTTTAGATTTACGCCAACTTGTCCTTCACCTAATCATTAAAAATTATCATTGTCAATTCCCAACTTATATGAATCATTTGACCTATCTATTTATTAAATTAGTAAATAGATATTTGTAAATATTTTTTGTAATAATTAAAAAATTTGAACTTAGTTTAGGGTAAACTACCAATAGGTCCTAATAGTTGGACTTAATTCCCATCAAGTCCTATTAAAAATAAGTCTTGGTAAAATTGTCGCTAAAAGTAATTTTTTTGGGACAATTTTTCATATATGTCGCTAAAAATTGACAATTTGTGACTTTTTTTTATCATGATTTTTATAAATTGTCGCTAAAACTTACAATTAGTGACTTTTTTTATAGCAAATTTTTTTCATAGGATCTATTGGATAATAAGTCCACTTATTAGGACCTACAGGTAAGTACACGTAAAAAAAACTATATATTTATGTTTAAAACAATTAAATGAATAGTTATATATATATATATATATTTATGGATGAAAAAATTATCCAAGATAGAGCCACCCTAAATTGTAGGTCATATTCTAGTCTTATTAAATTTAAATTTTATCATTACTTATCAATTCATGACTAATATGAACAAATTTAGAGGGTTTTAATATTTGATTAAACACTAAAAGTAGCTAAGAAAATCAGTTCAAGTCGATTTTTTTGTTAATAATTCTTAATTTAAGCCTAATCCTTAGAGAATTGTCTAGTTCATAGCCAATCTATGAGTTGGTAGACCCACTTATTTATTTAATTTTTAATTCATAAATTTATATTCAAAAAAATTTAAAAAAATAGGAATTATGTACATATTTGTTTGGTATATTTATTAACAATTTTAAAATTAATTAAGAAATTATGTAGTTATTCTTAAAAGAATAAATTACATTGGTAGTCTTATATTTTAACTCTTGTGTTATTTTTGTCCTTCCAATTTTAATCTGCTCGATTTTGATCTTGAATTTATAATTTTGTCTCAATTTGGTCCAATTGTTATAATTGCTAGTTTTTTTATTTATTTATTGAAAATACACATATGAGTAGCATCTGTTATTATTTTATAGATAAAATTATAAATTTGTTCAACTCAGTAAGTTAATCTCAACCAACTCAATAACTATTTTATTTTAAAAACCTTAACTGGCATTATCAATTGGACTAAATTGATACAAAATCTAAACTTAATGGTCAAAATCAAGCTAATTAAAATTACAGAGATCAAATTGACACAAGAGACAAAATGCAGGGACTATCGATATAATTTACCCTTCTTAAAATATGTCTAATGTTGATTATATCAATATTAAAATATATTTATATCTGAAAAACTATTTAAAACTAGACCATAGTAGAACTTGAATAAAAAATTGATGGCTTCTTAAAAATATTTAATAATTATAAATTTAAATTTGATCAATTTTTCATTTAATTTTTTCGTAATAGAATTAGGTTGTTTGATAATTATAATTCATAGTTCCAATTTTTCTTTGTATTTTTTTAAAAATATTTACAATTATAATTTCTTTGGGAACTTTTCTTTTCAATCTCAAATTAGTTATAACTTGAATTATATATAATTTATTTTTGACTTCTCATCTACAAAAACTAACAATGAACATAAATTGTTTTTTGAACATTGGAAAAAAATAAAGAAAGGAATATATTATCAATAATAATAATATCAAAACATATTTTTATTTATCATGTGACATCTCACCACTATATTGATAATAGACATTAATAATAAAATTCATTACAATAATACAGTAATAATATATCATATGATAAATAACATGTGATCATAATAATTTTTTATTGTTATACAAAAGTACCCAAAATGAAATATAAAAAAACAATACATGATCCATATTCAATTTTTATATAGTAAAATTCACACTTAATCTCAACTACACATCAGTTTTCTAAATCAATTCATCACCCAAACTATCTACTATTATTTTAAGTAATATTCACCTTTTCAAAACTCACCCAAACAATACTCTAACCGAGCTCATCATCATTATTGTTGTTGCCATGCTCACCACTTTCACTAACCACTATGCAACTCCGGTATAGTTTTTTATCTTTGCAAATCTAAAAAGACTGTTGGGGAAATAAAAGGATACCGTTAGAGTTTTAAAGAGTTAAAAATAAAAAAATGAAAAAAAATGTACGGTTTTAGTTTTTCTTATTCCATATATGGGTGATAATGGAACAATGTTTTATTTAAAATTTTATTTATTGATGGGCAAGTCAATTAAATGGTTTTAATTATTTACAAATAAAAAAATTTGAATTTTTTTTTAAGAAATTAAAAAAAATGGCCAAATCATCAAGAACTATAGCGATTCTGTTTTTTAACCCGACTCTTGTTGTATCTTGGACTCGGGTTTAATGGTTTTATATTGATGTTTACATCTTGCCTCCATTGTATCTCCTTAAATTTGGTTATGGGATTGTTGTGGTTGCATTTGGGACAGGTTGGCTGCTTAGTTTCCAAACCCTTATTGCCCAAAATTTTGATCCTCCGCTCGAGCGGCACTTCTTGCGCTCGAGCGGGATTTGCAAACTCTCAGTATTTTTGCAGGTCTGCAAAACTACTCGAGTGATCCTTTCTGCGTTCGAGCGGCTATTCTTGTGCTCGAGCAATTGGTCTGTTGTCTGTAAAATTATTGGGAGTGTGCATTCTGCACTCGAGCGTCACTTCTTGCGCTCGAGCAGAACAACTTATTATATCTGACGCTCAAGCGTCACTTCTTGCGCTCGAGTGGACTGTGCGTATATCAGTTCGTAAAGAGGTCATTTTACATCACTTTTTCATATCTATTTCTCTCCAAACCCTAAAGTTGAGACATTCTCTCTCTAAAACCTACCTTTTCTCTACTTTTTCATCTAGATCTAGTGATTTCTCCACCCGTGTGCCTTTGTTAAAAAGGTAGAGCACCTCGAGAGCTACGTTTTGATCCGAATCAATCTTGCTTTTAGCGTCTTTGGAGTTTCTCCACTTCTCCCTTGGTTTTCTAAACTTAAGGTAGGGACTTTCTACACTCCTCTATGAGTTTTAACTTAGTTATTTGTTAATGGGTAAGAAATATTAGAACTTGTTGTAATTTTGAACAAACCTAGGGTCTTGGGTTAAAATCAAAAGAGGGGTTTTCGAATGAACGTATTGGAAATGGTTATGGGAGTAGATATGAGCTTGTGTTGTGTTAAAATGGTTTATTTCGGTATTTGGGATGAGATTGGGAAAAATGTGATTTTTGCCCTAAAATGTCTTGAATAATTATTTTGCATAAATAATGAAATTGGTATTGAGAATATGAAATTGGATGGATGTGTATATAAATGGTGGAGTTAGATATGTATTACCTCGCACCTATGAAAATTTGGATAATTTAATATGTTGTAAAGATTGTATATCTATTTAGAAATATCTGTTTTGGGCTATCGGTGGAGGATAGCCATGATTGTTGCAGAAATTACATGAGGATTAGGTGAATTGAAACAAATCTCTTAGTTGTTATCATTGAATATGATCATGAAGTGTATACATTGTATATGTATGATATTTGGGAGGAGAAAGGGGATGTACACCATGTTTGGGAGAAGAAAGGGGATGGATTCTATTAAATTAAGTTGGCATGTGTGTCCAGGGTAAAGACTCTATTTTGTTATGTTGTATTTAATATCGACACAAGCCTAGAGCTGTATATGTATGGAGCTTAAGACTCTCTCTTTGTTGTAACCAAGCATAGTCTTGGAAAGATGTAAGCTTGTAGGGCATTTATATATATATATATATATATATATTTCATCATTAAGTTGGTATCACATGCTATAGATTCAAGGTAGAGCTTATGAATATATATCGCATGTGTCACTTTTGTAAATTAACTTTGATTAATAAAAGTCTATTATTTTGTTTATGTCATCTAGTATTAGTTATTTATAGAAGAATTATTGTCATTATTTTGGAGGCGTTACAAGAACAATATAAAAGGTCATATTCTATTTAAAAACTCATAACTGTATTATCAATTTACATATATTAAAAATAATAATAACAACAATATAAAAAATACACAAACATCCACCAAAAAAATAAAAATAAAACTTCAAATTAACTCCCAAAACAAAGATATTTAAACAGATATATATATATATATATATATATATATATTATCAATTTAGTTGGAAAAAAAGTCGTATAGAAAAAAAAAAAAAAAACTCACACGAAAATAGAAATTTACAAAAAAAAATAAAAATAAAAAAAATACAAACAAACAAGAAACTTGAAATAAGTTTGGATTATTGACAAAGAGAAAAACTATGCATCATTATATTTGGAGAGGAGTTGGTCAGGCTGAAAAAAAAAAAGAAAAAAAAAAAAAGATCAAATATTGATTATTCTAAAGAGAGAATTGTATTGAATTTTTAATTTGATTGGATTTTTTAAATTTTAGGATTTATATTATTTTTAGAAATGATGAGGGTGACTTACCATATTATTTTGAATTTTGAAATTTAAAATCATAAATAATTAGTGCCTTTATTGTTTCTTTATTTGAATTGTTTGGATCAATATTTTCTTTGAAAAGAGTAAGGGTGTCTTATCATATTGTTTTGAATTTTAAAATTCAAAATCATAGATAATTAAAGGTTTTTTTTTTTTTTTGGTTTTTTGACTTAAGGAACTAACTAATAGATTTTTTTTTATTTCTTTAAAAATTAACAAATTAACAAAATTAGTTTGGGAGTTTGGAGTTCCCATAATCAATGTTCTTAAAAGCCCCTTTTTCCTTATATGTATAGATATCTATTTTATTATTAGGGCAAATTACACAAATAGTCCCCATAGTTTGGGACTCGTGTCACTTTAGTCCCTAACTTTTCAATTATGACACATTTGATCCTAAATTTTGAATCTTATTCCAAATAACAACAATTGAAGATATTATTGTTTAATTTCAAGGGCAAAATCGTCAATTTAATAAAATATAAACTAATTTGACAAAAATAAATGTCAAAAAAATATTTTTAATTTTTTAAAAATTATTTTTATCCACCAATGATAAAATTATGTAAAATTGATAAAAATTAATAAAAATTATATGATTAATTTTTTAAAATTAATTTTACATGATCATCATCCAAACACATAATAAAAAATAATTTGGTAAAAAAAATAAATAAATGTCTAAAAGATTTATCAATTTTACATAATTTTATTTTTAGTGGGTAGAAATAATTTTTAAAAATTCAAAAATATATGTTTGACATTTATTTTTTTCAAATTAGTTTATATTTTATCAAATTGACGATTTTACCTTGAAAAATCTAATGATATCTTCAATTGTCCTTATTTGGAACAAGATTCAAAATTCAAGGTCAAATGTGTCACAATTGAAAAGTCAGGAACCAAAGTGACACAAGTCCCAAACTATAGGAATTATTAGTGTAATTCACCCTTATTATTAAAAGAGAACATCTACTTTGGAGTCTTGAAACAATGGTCTCAGAAATTTTTATTATTTTTCATAAAATAGCCTTAACTTCTTAAATAATCATACTATTTTAAAACTTATATTAATTTGTAATTAAGGGTCAAATCATAAATTACTAGCTCACTAAATAACTTCCACTTTTTCGCTTCCCATATTTCACAAACTGCTATGCAATTCCACGTTCCACCATCTTCTCTCTCTTTTTTTTTTTTCTTTTTTTTTTTTTTGTGAAGAAAGATTATTCAAGAACATTGCAATCTTATGGTTCTGTTGCAAGTTGATAGAGTGGTTATCCAAAATACATATCTACTGCTTATCATACATTGTAAGTGTAATATTGTTAATTATAATTTTTATTTTCTTAATTAAAAAGTTTCATTATGCAATCAGGTTCTTTGAAAAAAAAAAAAAAAGAAAGAAAGAAAAAAGCAGAGTATTAAAAATTTGATTATTTGTTTTCTTAATTTGTGTGTGTGTTATTAAAAAAAACCAATGTTCTTAAAATTTCCATTGTGTTATCAGGTTCTGTAGGGAAAAAAAAAATAGCATTTTTGGGTTTTCTTTAATCTTAAATTTTTGTGTGTTAAAAAAAAAAACAGTATTCTTAAATTTTCCATTATGCTATCAAGTTCTTTGGGAAAAAAAAGTACAAAATAAGAAATAAAATTTATTTGTCTTTTTTTTTTTTGTGTTTTTTGTAAAGAAAGAATTCGTTGTTCTTAATTTTTATTAAAAAAAACAAAAAAAACAAAAAAACCATTTAAAAAAATATATATTTTATTATTATACAACGAAAATCCACATGGTAGCAAATGTAGCACAGTGATAGCAGAAGGGTATGAGAGGAGCGATGACTCGCAATGGCGTCCAAGATTTTGTCTACTTTCTTTAAAACAGAGCATATTTTTCCCTTTCTTTTTCAATCTCTTATGCATATAATATTTTATTGATTATTTGAGTTCAAGAGTTGGTTTTTTTAAATAAAAATAAATAAATAACTGGAACAGTTATTTCAGTTTTCTCTCTTGATTTTTTAACTAAAACTTTTTTTTCCTCATATTTTTACTTTTGATTTTTCATTATGATATATCAATTGTGATCAATCAATTCTCCACGGTTTTTTTTCAGTTCTTTATCTCAACTTTTTTTTTTTTTTGACTAAATTTTTTTTTCTCTTTCTCAAATTCTTGATGGATTATTGTAGAGTTTTTTTTTTTTTTTCCTTCTCTTCCAATATAGAGTTGAGTATGCTTTATTTTCACCCAAAGTTTCTCTCTCAAATATTCTTTTTATTTTATTTTATTTCTTTATTATGTGTAACATAAACGGGGAGTACCCGCGCGTGTTAAACAGTTCGGACCTTTGATTTCTTTGATCTACTTTCACTAGTACAATGTAAAACATAGATTTGGCAACTTTTAGAAAATTCATTTTATTGCAAAACATTTTTCCAGAAATGGACTACATCATCAAATCTCAGAGTCACCACCTAATATTTTGAAAAATTGGGAAACCCATGACTCGTGCCAAGGCCACTGTTTGTCGTAACTAAAGATGCTTGGCTCGGAACCTTAGGTATGAGAGGGAAAGATCAATAATGAGCACCCCCGCTCACCCGATCAAAGATTGGCCTCTACTAAACCATGATATGAATTTTATTTACTTTATATGTTCATATTTCGATTATTTAATAAATCCTAAAAATTACTATGTGAAGCATACAACTATAGACTATGTCATTTATTTTGGAATAATTTAATTTCATGTATTTCGAAAGAGTTATAAAAATGTACAACTCAAAGAAATTGAGTCTACAGTCATGAAAACCAACATCATTCCAAATTAAGCGACGCAACCTTCATCTACTGGCATTCATAGAGTTATATCACATAAGCAAATAGTCTCATAGTAGAATGCTAAAGATAGTAAGAAAAACACACACAAACGGGATGCTAAAGCATAAAAACTTTACATGTTTGACATCCCGCGAACAAGCAACAAAACAAAGTTAGTAAAATATGCATGATCTTATATACAAAATCCTAATACAATTCACTCATGAGATGCAACTAAAGATTCGGCTTCTAAGATATGACATGTGAATCATCTCAAGAACATGAGATAGCACATATAATCACATAGGAATTGATTAAATCCACAAATGTAAAATTAGCCAATCGAGATGCATGAAACATGGATGCAAAGCAAGGATATACTAAAAAAATAAAATAAAATAAACATGATGCTTATTCACAAATAAGGAAAGCAAGTAAAAGAGCGGGATAGAAAGAAGTGGGGCGGGAAATTATTACAACACTTTGAATAAATTAATATGTACCAAATGAGAGAGAGAGGAAGGAATATTGCAATAAAATAAAACAAAACCTCACAAAAAGCTCAAAATAAAAATAAACAAAATAAAAGTTTCTTGTTCCTTAGAACTGTCGGCAGAAATTGGTTAACATTGGGAGATTACACCACCTTGTCCAAAAGAAGCTAACCGATCGGTCAAATAGGCCGGTCGACCAACTAGGCCTAGCGAAACCTGTCTTGCTGTGAAACCAAGAAAAGGAACAAATAAGAAATATGTAGATGGCTCAACTAACCACTACTGGCTAGCTTACAACACAACTAATATGAAACAAGAGCAAGCAAATAAGCAAAAAAAAAATAATTATGAGCTAAACAAACCACTTGGATTACAACAACACACTATGAAATAGAAAGTATGAAAATAAGTATGAGATAAACAAATCACTTAGATTATAACAAAACACTATGAAATAAGAAATAAGAAGCAAGAAAATAAATATGAGATAAACAAACTACTTGGATTATAACAAAACACTATGAAATATAAAGTAAGAAAATAAATATGAGATAAACAAACCACTTGAATTATAACAAAACACTATGAAATAAAAAGTAAGAAAATAAATATGAGATGGAAAATATAAGAAAATGAAAGAATAGAAATTCACCTTCCAAAGAAAGATTGAACTTCTTGATTTCCAAACTTCATTTTGATCACCCTCAAGTTTAGGAAGTGTGTTCTCAATCCTCAATTCGAAACTGGTTTGATTTCTATCTTTGGGATACGTAGGCAGCTTCATCCTGAAGTTCGGCTATAGCCATTTCCAAACTTCCTCTTGATCACTCTCAAGTTTAGGAAGTGTGTTCTCAATCCTCAATTCGAAACTAGAATGGAACTCTGGGTATATATGGTGGAAAAGTGGCTAACTCTCTTATTTTTTCTCACTTTCAACGACACTCATTCTCTCCATTCATCAATCACTACTGAAATTTAGCTATTCCAAAATTTTTGGAGGAGTTTTGGGTGTATAAAAGATGGAATTTTAGTTTGTATGGAAGGTATGGGGTGTATATGGAAGATAATAGTGTTTTTGGCTCAAAAACTCAAATTTTCTCTCTTTTTTCACCCTTTTCTCACTCTTTTCTCTTCAATTTCGTGTTCCTTCCTCTCTCTTACAATCTGATCATTCTATATAGGCAATGATAGAGAGTGAAGGTCAAAAAGAAGGTGGGAGACAAGGTGGGAGACAAGAATGTGATAGGAGGGCAAATTTTCAAGGTGGTTACATGGGATACTCCTTTATGGATACAAACAAAACCTCTTTTTGACAATAGGAAATGATTAGGTATGTATTTGGTGATATATGAGTCGACTAATGAGGTAGGGGAGTGTCCCACACACAAGAAAAAAATGCAAAAAATACACATTCTCTGCCTGCTGGTTTGAAATGGTCAAATATTATTTGAGGAGAAATATAACACAAGGCAAAGAAGGTGTATTCGATTCTTTTTCTTTTTTCTTTTTTTTCTGCTCTAACTTTTGCTTGGGTCGCCCTTCTAGGTTTTCAGCCCAGCGAACCTTTCAAGGGTGGTTCTTTCGTTTTAGCTTGTCCATGTTGATTGGTTGTGAGATCTCTAGGCCATCTAAATCTATAAGAATGACTGCTACACTTGACCAGATAGACATGATGATGTAGGGACTAGGCTAATTAAGTCTAAATTTGTCCCTAGTGTAGTGGATAGGAACTTAATTGTCCTTCAGTCATAAAACTCATTCTCTCATATTCCAGGATTTGACTTCTTTTCCGGTCTTCATTAGCTTGAGAAACGATCCAGTTTGAATCTTTGTCACATTCGACCTTATTGCCCCTAATTCAATGGTTGCTTCCAATCTGAATTACATCTGACCTTATTGCCCCTAGTTCAAGGGTTGCCTCCATTCCGGCTATGCAAGCCTTATACTTTGGTTGATTATTGAACATTTTGAATCACGGTTTGAAAGCTACTAAGGAGGTCAGCCTCAAGTCGAGAGGGATCTTATGCTGTATAATCTCAAGATCAATTCCAGGTATGTCTTCATAGGATCATGTAAAAACATTTTTTGAAATCTTTTAACAAAGTGACTAATTGCTCATGCTCTTACGAAGACAATATAGAACCAATCTGGACCGAGCCAGAATCCTTGTCAGTGCCCTCATTAATAGAAATGATCTCATTCATCAAGGGCTTAGCACACCTCTCTTTCTCTCAGTCGATCAAAATTTGCAAATCCTGAGGAATTTCTTCCTCTTCATTTTTATCAAAGTTTTGAAAAAAAGTTTTGTAATTTTTGGTCAATGCAATGAATTAAAGGCACAAAAAAGTAGGCAGAATCTATGACACTTTTATTGAAAAGAAACTACGACTCAACGATGACAGCAGACTCAAAAGAAAATGACAAAGGAGACCTAGACAGGACAAAAATGTCTAGGTTAGCACTCTCGAAATCAATAGACTCTGATTCACTAGAATGACTCGAGCCTGATCCTAACTCTTCAAACTTGGTGGAATCAAACTTAGACTCAACACTCAATTCAGAAAGTAAAATGAAATCATTCTCAAATTGCTAAAACAACGTCTAGAACAAAATGCGTGCAATCAGTAGGTGGTTCATCCCCCAATCATAGAGCTAGTTTCATTATCCCCCAAGTTTATTAACCCATCATCAGCAAATTTTGTGGGTTTTTTGGGTGGGGTGATGACCTTAGGTCTTTGGGGTTGAGGCGGAGATATGGCCTTACTGTTGATGAGATCTTGAATCTCATGGCGTAAGCGAAGACAACAATCAATCTCATGACCATGTTGGGTTTTTGTATTTTTTGACCCATCATTGGTAGATTTTGTGGGTTTTTGGGTGGGGTGATGACCTTGGGTCTTTGGGGTTGAGGCAGAGATATGGTTTTACTGTTGATGAGATCTTGAATCTCATGGCGTAAGCGAAAACAACGATCAGTCTTATGACCATGTTGTTGATGAAAGGCGTAATATTTATTGGGGTCATGTTTGGCTGGTAGAATTTCAGAGAGAGGTCGGGGATCAACGAGCTTGAGGTGCCCTTTTTCTATGAGGATTTCCATGGCACGAGTTGGGGACATGTGGAGTGGATAAAAGGGTTTATTTGGGGTCAAGTTAACTCAACTATTTGTGGGCCAGTATTGCCAAAGGGATTAGCAATGGTGGTAGTGGTGGCAACGACTGTATTGATTTTTGAGAAGTTGGCATTAGTAGGTGGATGTGGATCAGGATGAGTCACCAGAGGTGGTTGGACAGTGGACATCCAATATTGGTGTTGCAATTTAGTGAGAGCATCACTGTGAGTGGCAACTGTATTGGCGATAGCATCTATGCTTCTTTGGAGGGATAAAAACATGTTTGCTATATTCTCTAGAATTTGAGCCATCACTGATTCTAGGAAGTTGATTGGGGATGATCTAGTTCACGAAGGAAGGGTACTTTGAACAGTTTACTGGTGTGAGTCTTATAGAACTTGGGGGGATAATAGATCACTCTGAAGCTATAGTGCTACAACCACCTTGCAAAACAAAAATAGGACCTCCAATCAAAATTCCAGCAGCATTCCCACAAATTGACATGCCTGAACCACTGTTCAGAATTTGCGAATCCCAGATCCCATACATTGCACATGGCAAGAAAAAGAACAAACACCCCTATGGAGGCTAGGGTTATCTTGTCCTAGCTTTGAAATAATCTAGGGTTTCACTATTCAAACAAGCAGTATCATACATCCTTGAAATGGAAGAGTATCTTGTCTCAATTTTGAAAGGTACTATAGCTCATTATATGCACAAGGTTAGCTCTACTCTAGGGATTGAAGTCAATGTGACATTACCAAAGAGTCCTTTGGGTCATAACCAATGAAGATCCAAGGAAATCAGAAGAGTCAATATAGCCTCTCTTCAAAGTCTGAGAACCTTAGATAGCAGAGCTTAGATAGCAAAACTATATTTTTGACAGATCTCAAAAGGTTATAACACAAGGCCTCTAAAGTATCGTAAAGATAGGTGTAGTGTCACAAAAAGCTTGCCTATGCTCCCACTAGTATCTGGGCAACACAGGGACTTAAAGTGCACCAATGCATGCAATGCAATGAACACATAATTGAAAATAAAAGTCATATCATGGAGTTCTAGCCAAGGTTTCATAAAATCCCTAACAGAGTCGCCAGAAACTGTAACATGAACGGGGAGTACCCGCGCGCGTTAAACAGTTCAGACCGTCAATTTCTTTGATCTAGTCTCACTAGTGAAATGTGAAATATAGATGAGAGTCCAGATTTGGCAACTTTTAGAAAATCCATTTTATTGCAAAACATTTTGCCATAAATGGACTGCGTCATCAGATCTTAGAGTCGCCACCTAATATTTTGCGAAATTAGGAAACCCATGACTTGTGCCAAGGCCATTGTTCGTCGTAACCAAAGATGCTTAGCTCAGAACCTTAGGTATGAGAGGGGAAGGTCAATAATGAGCACCCTCATTCACCTGATCAAAGATCGGCCTCTACTAAACCATGATATGAATTTTATTTACTTTATATGTTCACATTTCGATTATTTAATAAATCCTAAAAATTACTATGTGAAGCATACAACTATAGACTATGTCATTTATTTTGGAATAATTTGATTTAATGTATTTTGAAAGAGTTATGAAGATGTACAACTCAAAGAAATTGAGTCTACAGTCATGAAAACCAACATCATTCCAAATTAAGCGACACAACATCCATCCACGGCATTCATAGAGTTATATCACATAAGCAAATAGCCTCATGGTAGAATGCCAAGCATAATAAGAAAAACACACACAAACGGGATGCGAAAGCATAAAACTTTATATGTTTGACGTCCCGCGAATAAGCTACAAAACAAAATTAGTAAAACATGTATGATCTTATATACAAAATCCTAATGCAATTCACTCATGAGATGCAACTAAAGATTCGGCTTCTAAGATATGACATGTGAATCATCTCAAGAACATGAGATAGCACATATAATCACATAGGAATTGATTAAATCCACAAATGCAAAATTAGCCAATCGAGATGCATGAAACATGGATGCAAAGCAAGGATATACTAAAAAAATAAAATAAAATAAACATGATGCCTATCCACAAATAAGGAAAAAAGTAAAAGAACGGGAATAGAAAGAAGTGGGTGGGAAATTATTACAACACTTTGAATAAATTATTACAGACCAAATGAGATAAAGAGGAGAGAATATTGCAATTAAATAAAACAAAACTTCACAGAACACTCAAAATAAAAATAAACAAAATAAAAGCTTCATGTTCCTTGGAACCGTCGGCAAAAATTGGTCAACATTGGGAGATTACGCCATCTTGTCCAAAAGAAGCAAACTGACCAGCCAAATAGGCTGGCCGACTAACTAGGCCGAGCAAAACCTGTCTTGTTGCGAAACCAAGAAAAAGGAACAAATAAGAAATATGTAGGTGGCTTAACTAACCACTACCGGTTAGCTTATAGCACAACTAATATGAAACAAGAGCAAACAAATAAGCAAAAAAATAATAATTATGAGCTAAACAAACCACTTGGATTATAACAACACACTATGAAATAGAAAGTATGAAAATAAGTATGAGATAAACAAACCACTTGGATTATAACAAAATACTATGAAATAAGAAACAAGAAAATAAATATGAGATAAACAAACTACTTGGATTATAACAAAACACTATGAAATATAAAGTAAGAAAATAAATATGAGATAAACAAACCACTTGGATTATAACAAAACACTATGAAATATAAAGTAAAAAAATAAATATGAGATAAACAAATCACTTGGATTATAACAAAACACTATGAAATAAGAAGCAAGAAAATAAATATGAGACGGAAAATATAAGAAAATGAAAGACTAGAAATTCACCTTTTAAAGAAAGATTGAACTTCTTAATTTCCAAACTTCCTCTTGATCACCCTCAAGTTTAGGAAGTGTGTTCTCAATCCTCAATTCGAAACTAGCCTGATTTCTATATTTAGGATACGTGGGCAGCTTCATCCTGAAGTTCAGCAATAGCCATTTCCAAACTTTCTCTTGATCACCCTCAAGTTTAAGAAGTGTGTTCTCAATCCTCAATTCGAAACTAGAATAGAACTCTGGGTATATATGGTGGAAAAGTGGTTGACTCTCTTATTTTTTCTCACTTTCAATAACACTCACTCTTTCTTTTGATCAATCACTACTGAAATTTAGCTATTTCAGAATTTTTGGAGGATTTTTGGGTGTAGGAAAGATGGAATTTTAGTTTGTATGGAAGGTATGGGTGGGGTGTATATGGATGATAGTAGTGTTTTTGGCTCAAAAACTCAAATTTTCTCTCTTTTTTCACCATTTTCTCACTCTTTCTCTTCAATTTCGTGGTCTTCCTCTCTCTTACAATTTGATCATTCTGTATAGGCAATGATATAGAGTGAAAGTCAAAAAGAAGATGGGAGACAAGAATCTGATAGGAGGGCAAATTTTCAAAGGTGGTTGCATAGGATACTCCTTTGTGGATGCAAACAAAATCTCTTTTTGACAATGAGGGATGATTAGGTATGTATTTGGTGATATATAGGTCGGCCAATAGGGTAGGGGAGTGTCCCACACATACAAAAAAAAATGCAAAAAATACACCTTCTCTACCCACTAGCTTGAAATGGTCAAATATTATTTGGAGAGAAATATAACACAAGGCAAAGCTTTGGCAGAGTGGTTACCTGAACTCCACACCCAACACCTTAACCATTCTGCCAAAGTTTTGCTTTGTGTTATATTTCTTCTCAAATAATATTTGACCATTTCAAACCAGCAGGCAGAGAAGTTGTATTTTTTGCATTTTTTTTCTTGTGTGCGGGACACTCCCCTACCCCATTGGCCGTGACGGAATATTCAGCATATAGACGGAATATTCCTTGACTTAACTAAATATTCCCTGAGTTTTGAAAATTACAATTTGGCCTAGAAGTTTCAAAGATTTGTGCTGCAACCCAAATTTCGGGAGAATTTTTTAGTGAGGCCCCCGAAAGTGCAGCGAAGGTTGATCCTAGCTAAATGAACCATTCTAGACGCAACCGTGAGGTCAGAATATTCCCTTGGAAAGGTAATTTGTGGCTGTTTAGGGTTGGAAATAGGGCTCAAATTTTAAGTTTTCTTATTGAGGATTCTGTGAGAAACACCTTCTTGTTTTCATCATCGGGTGATCAAAAAGAAGCGCCCAAGTCTTACGGCCATTCAAAATGGGGTGTCTACATTATGATATATCAATTGTGATGAATCAATTTTTCACTGTTTTCTCCGATTCTTTCTCTTAAGTTTTTTTTATTGAAACTTATTTCTTTCTCAATTTCTTTTTATTTTATTTATTTATTATGATATATCAATTGTGATGAATTAATTCGCCCCTATTTTTTCCAATTCTATCTCTCAAATTTTTTTTTGACTCAAACTCTAAAAAATATATAAATTAAAAAGAAAAAGAAAAAGAATACCTTGAGAAATTATGTACGAATGTAGTTTTAAATTTTATTAAGCAAATAAATATATAGATAATAAATTTATATATATATATTTCAAAAACACACAAATTTAAGAGTAAAGAAAAACCCAAATAAGAAATCCAAAGTAGATGTTACCTTTTAATAATACAATAGATACAGAGGACACCAAAAGTTATTAAAATAAATAAATATATATATATATATATTTCATGATCTTTCTCATAACATTATTTGAATGGGTAAATTATACTGACCTCTCCTGAGGTTTACCTTAATTACAAGGACCTCCCCTATAGTTTAAAAAATAACATTGCCCTCTCCTACTTTTGAAAATAATACACGGATTCCCTCTTCCCGTTAAAAGAGTATGAACGACGTTAAGTTGACAGCCAAAATGACCATAATACCCTTGAACCATATTGTGAAAAGACATAAGTGACCCTTAATAGATTTACAGCACAAGTGACCATTTTCTAGGGTTCATGATCAAAAAATCGAAGAGAGAAGAAGAGTGAGCAACGAAGGAATGGAGGAAGAGATGATGGATTAGGAATTTTTTCGAAGATCTGCTCCGATTATCTTTCACAGTACAAAGTGTGAAAGATTTTAATCAGTTTGTTTTGTTATTTACAGCTTCCAAGTAAGTTCTCTAACAAATCTGTTCAAGATTAAAATTTCTGGAAAAAAAAAAATGTAATACGTGGGTTTAGGGTTTACGAATGAAGGATTTTTTAGAGTTTTGAGAGTTTTGTTAGTGTAATTTTGAACAAATTTTTTATGGTTTTAGAGTTGTATTTTTTTGTATTTAGGGTTTTTCTAGTTTTTAATCAAATATTGTAATTTTTTGAATTATTCAACATTATTACTTACTAGATTTGGAATATAAATTATTATTGATTTACGGTTTTGGTTTGATTTTGTTCAATGTTGATAGATTTTGTTCAATGTTGTATTATCTGTTTAATGTTGTGAAAATTATATACAAAACTTAATATTTTTTTGGATTATTAAACATTATTACTTAATATTGTGCATTATTAATTATTATCAATTTGTTTATGTGGTTGAATCATGCTAGCTTGGGAATTAGTTGAATCTGTTTTGCTAAAATTCATTAAATTGGTTCAATTTGTTTATCTGGTCAAATTAAATGGGCATCTATTGAAATTAGTTATTAATCAAATATTTTAATGTTTTGGATAAGGATTTTTTTTTTATTAGATTTTGTTCAATGTGTATTGATTTAGGGTGGTTTTGTTATCTGTTTAATTACTATTTCAGCTATGGCTACATTTCCTTCATTTAATTTAGTCATCCATTACAAGGGTAAAGTAGGCAAGGTATACAATGTGGATCCTGATATGTATTGTCATGTTAATCTGTTGAAGGATGTACATGATTCAGTTCTCAGTAACATAGGTTTGATTGAGGCTCTTACAATTCATTTGTACTGTGATATACCTGGTACTAATAAGAGAAGAATGTTACAAAATTATCTTGATGTACTAGATATGTTTTACATGCAAAGTGTGAGTAGAACAATTAACTTGTATGCAGATGTTGTTCATTCTATTAGGTTTGAAGGTGGACAAGTTAATGCTAGGGATGATGATGCTGTAGAAATAGATCAATCAGTACAAGATGGTGATGGTGATGGTGATGGTGATGTAGAGGGAGATGATGAGTACCACATGGATGATTTTGTTAGGTTTAGTGATGAAGACAAAGATTGGAATGAAAATGTGGATGCTGAAAATAAATGTGATAGCACAAGTAGTGAATATGTCTTAAGTCAAGATGATGGCTTAGATGAAGATGATGGTTCACGTAGTGATTATCAATCAGGAGATGATGTAATGGTGTATGATGTTAGTACTGATGATGACTTGGATGATGAACCTATTTTCAGACCTACGAGGAGGGATTCCAAGGGAAAATAGTTTCATTCTCCCTATGATGATAAAAAGCCATATTTGAATCCAAAAAGGGAAGTGGTATTGGAAAAAGGGATAATATTTGCAGATGTAAACAGCTACAGAGCTGCACTGAAAGATTATACAATGGAAACTAGCTTCAAGATTATGAGGGACAAAAATGAGAAGTCTAGGGATGGATGTCCTTGGAGGATTCATGCATCTCCTATGCCAGATGGGATAACTTACAAGATAAAAACCCTAGTTCCCCAACACACATGCAATAGGTTGAACCAAAATACTGAGGCAACTTCAGATTGGATAGCAAAAAAATTGGTTGATAGTTTTAAAGAAAATCCAGACATGGGATTGGATACAATGCAGGGCAAGTTGAATAAGATGTATGGGATTGATGCTTCAAAGATGCAATTGTATAGAGCTAAAAAAAGATATAGAGATGAGATGGAGGGTAATCATGGCAGCCAATATGTGCTACTACCAACATATGTTGCAGAGATTAAGAAGACAAATCCTAGTAGTTTTGTGAAGATCAATTATGATAACCCATACCAAATGAAGAGAGTACAATTAGTTCTAACCCTGTGTTTAAAATAATATTCATTTCATTTTAGGCAATGAAAATAGGGTTTGTTAATGGATGTAGACCCTTCATAGGGGTAGATGGTTGTCAATTGAAGGGTCCTTATGGTGGAGTGCTAATTTCAGCAGTTAGTTTAGATGGGAATAATGGGTTGTTTCCACTAGTAGTAGGAGTAGTGGAGTGAAAATGTAAAGAGAGTTTGACATTTTTCCTAGAACACTTGAAAACAATACTAAGTGATGCATTGCCCACTAGGCCTTGGACCATCATGTCTGATGGACAAAAAGGTCCTGACAAAATTGTGAATGAAATCTTACCAGAGGCTAGCCATAGAAGGTTTTGTATGCATTTGTTTAACAACTTCAGAGGTAAATTTCCTGGAATAATCTTGAGGAAGAACTTTTGGAAGGCAGCAAGGGCTTGGAATAAAAGGGCATATGATGAGGCTATGCAAGCTATTCAAGGTATCTTAAAGAAAGCATATGCATGGCTGCAACAAGTTTCTGTTGAAGCAAGGTCTAAGCATGTATTTGATGGTAGGATAAAAAATGATCATATCACAAATAACATGATAGAATCATTCAATAGTTGGTTGGGGATTTCAAGAAGTAAACCAATTTTGACAATGTTAGAGACCATAAGATGTAAGTTAATGGGTAAGTTTCAAATGAGGTATCAAAAAGCATTGCAATGGCAATCCAATGTAACTTTGAACATTAAAAAGAAGCTTGACAAGACCTTGTATAAGTCAAGAAAGTGCAAAGTAGAGTATGCAGGAAAGCAGGAGTATGATATTAGAGACAAGTGAAGTAGTGAGACACATTGTGCATCTAGGTAGGATGACCTGTTCCTATAGAGAGTGAGAGATTTCTGGGATTCCATGCACTCCTGCTATGGCTGCTATCTCACACAACAAAATAAATGTAGAAAACTTTGTTCATCCCTATTACTCAAAACAAAAATATTTGATAGCCAATGATGGGATTATACATCCAATATCATACCACACTTTGTGGACACTAATAGATGAGGAGCTTTTGTAGCCACCATCTCTGAAAAATTGGTAGGCAGACCAAAGAATTCCAGGAAGAGGGCTGCTCATGAGCCTTCTGCAGGCACAAGTCAGGCCAAAAGGTCTTTTACTTTAAAATGCAATTAGTGCAAAGAATTTGGGCACAATAAGAGGACATGTTAGAGAGGTCCAGTCAGGGGTGGCAGAGGAGGCATCATTTCATCTGGCAGAGGCATGAGTTCTTCATCTGATAGAGGAGGC
Organism: Camellia japonica; assembly: GCA_030407325.1. NCBI lineage: Eukaryota > Viridiplantae > Streptophyta > Magnoliopsida > Ericales > Theaceae > Camellia > Camellia japonica. The sequence continues at coordinate 31,293,292 of JAPPVO010000031.1, forward strand.
AGATTTGTTGGTAGAGGAGGCACTGCATTTGGTAGAGGAGGTAGATTTGTTAGCATATGAGGCATTTCATCTTGGAGAGGCAGAGGCACTTAATCTATAAGCATCTATTGTTTTCTTTACAGATGTATTTTTTTTTTTTTTTACTATTGTTATTATGGTACTAACTAATTTTGGTTTGCAAGTTATGTACTAACTTTGGTTTGCAACTCAGGATATTCCAAATGGGAGAGGTAGAGGCAGAACTTCATCTAGAAGAGGTATTTCAGCTGAGAACATAAGGTTAGTGTAGATAATACACTTTAGATTTTATTTACATGGTACAAATTGAAGACTAAATTGTTTTTGTTTTTTTTTTTTTTTGGTTGGTTATTTTTTGCAGATAAGTTCACTACTTAATGATGGTTTTGGGTACACATGTGTGACAATGAACAGGTACAGAATATATAGATAGTGCATAGTGCTTATAGGATGATGCACCTACTTTTGTCTTTTTTTTGTTGTGGGCATCTTGATCATACTTTTCTAACTATGATGTAGTGATAGATGAGGAGCATAGTGCTTAATTGTGAGATAGTGATTGCTTCTTTTTGGGGGATGTAAATATTAACCATTTATACTCTTTTGGGATGTAACTGTCAACTAACTATGAAGCATCAAATGTAACTATGAAGTATGGATATTTGAACTTGTTTATATATGTCTGAAGCACTCATAATTGAGACACATATTTTGGGATTTTCCATGCTTTCATTCCAAAGGAAAAATAGTACAAGCTTGTTGTCTTACACTTACATAGAACAAGATTTACATATTGGGTAAATTTCATTACACAAAAACTAGCACAATACTAGGATATCCTTGCATTACATATCCCATAGAACAAGCTTTACATATGATAAATAGGTTACTTCATAATGGCAACAAACAGGGCAAACAAACTTATCACTAAACTTATGATTATCAGTAGTTTCATATATCCTTGGTTGTCTTCAAGTACTTGCACTCTTGTATGCACATCCTTCAAACTGGCTTGAGGTAGTGGCCTTTGAACAGTATCAATAGTTTCATCAGTTGAATTAACAGGTTTACACCAATCCCAGAATTCGCATTTTCTTTTTGCACAAGCATAGTATAATTTTCCTTTGTTTTTGTTTCTTTCAGATTGTGTCACCTTGATAGTTGCCTTTTCACCACACAAACATGTTTTGCTTCTATATTTCAGTATGTTGCTTCCATTGTTTGATGATGCCATATCACTATATCTATGCATGCATACAAAAAAAAAAAGAAGAAAAAAACAATTTACATAGTTCATAAATAACATACATAGAACTAAGAGAGAGCTCACATAAAATCTTCATCCATGTCAAGCAAGGTTGTAGAGAGAGAGAGAGAGAGAGAGAGAGAGAGAGAAAGACTTTGGAGTGAAAGTTAACAGGTGCTCTGGGAATTGGAGGCAAATAGTTAGAAAGGGGTGTGTTGTTTTATAAAGGATGACAAGGGTATTTTGGGCATTTGCATATTTATTGTGGCTGATGTCACTGTTTTTGTTACTTCATTAACGTCCTTCTAACAGCAGAGGGAATTTGTGTATTATTTTCAAAAGTAAGGAAAGGCAGTGTTATTTTTTAAACTATAAGCGAGGTCATTGTAATTAAGGTAAACCTCAGGGGAGGTCAATGTAATTTACCCTATTTGAATTGTTCTTAAAAAAAATTAGAAAACAAAACTTAAAAATATACTTGAAGAAAAATTACTATTATTTTAATATTATAATTTTTTTTTAGTTGCACAAGTATCGCGTGTGCCTATTGAAGCCTACTCTTTTGTCAATTGAATTTTTTCTCAATTAAAAAAAAAATTATGTAATGAAGTGGTTAAGACTTAAACCTACGGCCTTAGATCTAGTAAACAACACCCTTATCACTTGAGCAACACACACTATATATACTTCTAATTTAAAATCAAAATTTATATTTTACATATTTAACAGCACACCTATTGAGTGGATGCACACCCTCTAGTATTATTAAAAGGTAACACCTACTTTGGATTTCTTATTTGGGTTTTTCTTTACTCTTAAACTTCTCTGTGTGTTTTTGAAAAGAACAAAAAAAACTATATAAATTTATTATTTATATATTTATTTACTTAATAAAATTTAAAACTACATTCGTACATAATTTCTCAAGGTATCTTATTTTTGTTTTTTAATTTTTATATTTTTTAGAGTTTAACTCAAAAAAAAATTGAGAGAGAGAATTGAAAAAAACAAGAGAGAATTGATTCATCACAATTGATATATCATAATAAATAAATAAAATAAAAAGAAATTGAGAAAGAAAAAAGTTTCAATCAAAAAAATTGAGAGAAAGAACCGGAGAAAATTGTGAAAAATTGATTCATCACAATTGATATATTATAATGAAGAAATAAAATAAAAAGAAAATTTGAGAGTGAAACTTTGGGTGAAAATAAAGCATACTCAATAGGGATGGCAATATCAACCCGGCCCGACGGGGACCCGGACCGCCCCGTCCCGATAAATAGGGTTTTTCCCGAAAATTATTCACCATAGGGCCGGGGCTGGTATTAGAAAATACATCCCCGATCATTTTCGGGCTGGGGACGGGGATAGGCTTGTCGGCCCCGGCCCCGGCCCCGCCCCGCCCTGAAATTTCCCCGGGTTATCCCCGCCTCCATATCTCTTTGTATTATATAAATATTAGTTAAATATTAGTTGTATTATAGTATTATATAAATATTAGTTAAATATTAATTGTATTATATAAATGTCTATTTCACTTTTGATCTCTACTCTCTCTTGTCTCTCAACTATCTCACTCTCTCTCTGACTCTTTTCTTCTCTCTCTCAACTCTCTCACTCTCTTCACTCTCTCGTTCTCAACTCTCTCTCTCTCTCTTAACTCTCCCGTTCTCTCTCTCTCTCTCTCAACTCAACTCTCTCACAGTCACCGAACACACCGCCACAGCCGAAGGTCCGTTCATCCCCGATTCATCCCCGTCTCTCTCTATTCTCGAGTAGAAGGTCCGTCTCTCTCTCTCCACCAACGAACCCACCGCCACAGCCACCGTCGACTCGCCACCGTCCATCTCGCCAAATCTGAGCCAAATGATGGTGTACTCAGATCTGTACTCAGATCTGTTATCTCTCTCTCTCTCTCTCTCTCTCTCTATCTCTCTCTCTTTGATCTGATGTTGTTGATCTGTACTCAGATCTGTATTGTTGTTTATCTGTATTGTTCAGAATATTTTTTTTTAATCTGTGTTAGTTATATATTGATCTATTATATATTCATCTATTAGATCTGTTATATATTGATCTATTAATTTTATTTATTTTTTGTGATATATGTTGATTAGTTAGTGACTTGTTGAACAAAATTCAAAAAAAAAAAAAAGCTCGGGGATATTTCGGGGTTGGGGAAACCCGATCCCCGTTAGGGGACGGGGACGGGAGGGTGATGGGCTCCCCTGCCGGGGATCGGGGGCGGGGGCGGGGATGTTTTAATCTTCGGGGATCGGGGACGGGGAGGGCAGTCCCCGGCCTCGCCCCGGCCCGTTGCCATTCCTAATACTCAACTCTATATTGGAAGCCAAAAAAAAAAAAAAAAAATTCTACAATAATCCATCAAGAATTTGAGAAAGAGAAAAAAAATTTAGTCAAAACAAAAAAGTTGAGATAAAGAACTGGAAAAAAAAACTGTGGAAAATTGATTTATCACAATTAATATATCATAATAAAAAATTAAAATTAAAAAAATACGGAAAAAAATTTTAGTTAAAAAATTGAGAGAGAAAACTAAAAAAATGGTTTCAGTTTTTTTTTTTTTTTAAATTCAATTAAAAAATTGAGAGAGAAAACTGAAAAAACCGTTTCAGTTTTTTTTTTTTTGTAAAAAAAAAAAACCAACTCTAGAACTCAAATAAGCAATTAAATAAAAATAAAAATTGAGAAAGAGAAAAAAGTTTCAATTAAAAAAAAAATTGAGAGAAAGAACATGGTGCAAATGGGTTTAAAGAGGGTGATTATATGCATAAGAGATTGAAAAAGAAAGGGGAAAATATGCTCTGTTTTAAAGAAAGTGGACAAAATCTTGGACGATATTGCGAGCCATTGCTCCTCTCACGCCCTTCTGATGTTGCTGTGCCGCATTTGCTACCATGTGGATTTTCGTTTTATAATAATAAAATATATATTTTTTAAAACGGTTTTTTTGTTTGTGTTTTTTTTTTAGTAAAAAATAGGAACAATGAATTCTTTCTTTACAAAAAAAACACAAAAAAAAAAAAGAACAAATAAATTTTATTTCTTATTTTGTACCTTTTTTTCCCAAAGAACTGATAACATAATGGAAAATTTAAGAACACTGTTTTTTTTTTTTAAACACACAAAAATTTAAGATTAAAGAAAAACTTCCCTATAGAACCTGATAACATAATGGAAATTTTAAGAACACTGTTTTTTTTTTTTTTTAATAACACACGCAGACACATACAAATTAAGAAAACAAACAAACAAATTTTTAATACTCTGCTTTTTTTTTTTCCCCCAAAGAACCTGATTGCATAATAAAACTTTTTAATGAAGAAAATAAAAATTATAATTAACGATATTACACTTACAGTGTAAGATGAGCAGTAGATATGTATTTTGGATAACCACTCTATCAACTTGCAACAGAACCATAAGATTGCAATGTCCTTGAACAGTCTTTCTTCACACACACACAAAAGAGAGAGAGAGAGAGAGAGAGAGAGAGAATATGGTAAAACGTGGAACTACATAGCAGTTTGTGAAATGTGGGAAGCGGAAAAGTGAAAGTTATTTAGTGAGTTAGTAATTTATGATTTGACCAGTAATTTATGATTTGATCCTTAATTACAAATTGATATAAGTTTTAAAATAGTATAATTATTTAAGAAGTTAAGGTTGTTTTATGAAAAATAATAAAAATTTCTGTGACCATGACTTCAAGACTCCAAAGTGATGTTCCTTTTAATAATAGACAATGGATAAGGAGGAGACCAAAAGTTATTAAAATTAAAAATATATATATATTTTCATGATCTTTCTCATAACATTATTTGAATTGTTCTTAAAAAAATTAGAAAACAAAACTTAAAAATATACTTGAAGAAACATTACTATTATTTTAATATTATAATGTTTTTTTTAGTTGCACAAGTATTGCGTGTGCCTACCATTAGTATATATAAAGTAAACAACTCACTTGGTGGTGTCCTCCTTTTGTCAAGTGGATTTTTTCTCTATTAAAAAAAAAAAAATTTATGTAGTGAAATGGTTAAGACTTGAACACCTAAGGCCTTAGATCTAGTAAACAACACCTTTATCACTTGGGCAACACACACTACATATGTTTTCAATTTAAAATCAAAATTTATATTTTGCATTTTTAACAGTACACCCATTGAATGGACGCACACCCTCTGGTGTTATACAATGTCTCAAATATTAAGAAATTAGACATTTTAGTGTATTGTTTAAAACTTAAAAGTAACATATCAATAAAATAATTTGAGTCATTTACTTAAAAGAAATACATCAAAAATAAAATAGGATTAATTACACAAATAGTCCCTATAGTTTGGGAATTGTGTCACTTTGGTTCCTGACTTTTCAATTGTGACACATTTGACCCTGAATTTTGAATCTTGTTCCAAATAAGGACAATTGAATATATAATTAGATTTTTCAAGGGTAAAATTGTCAATTTGATAAAATATAAACTAATTTGACAAAAATAAATGTTAAACAAATATTTTTGAATTTTTAAAAATTATTTCTACCTACTAAAAATAAAATTATGTAAAATTGATAAATCTTTTAGACATTTATTTATTTTTTTTACTAAATTAATTTTTATTATGTGTTTGGATGATGATCATGTAAAATTAATTTTAAAAAATTAATCATGTAATTTTTATTAATTTTACATAATTTTATCATTGGTAGATAAAAATAATTTTAAAAAAATTAAAAATATTTTTTTGACATTTATTTTTGTCAAATTAGTTTATATTTTATCAAATTGACTATTTTACCCTTGAAAAATCTAATAATATTTTCAATTGTCCTTATTTGGAACAAGATTCAAAATTCAGAATCAAATGTGTCACAATTGAAAAGTCAGGGACCAAAGTGACACAAGTCCCAAACTATAGGGACTATTAGTGTAATTAACCCAATAAAATATTTACATCCCTATTACAATAATAATTACAAGAATAGTTTAAAACATGAATAATGTTAGCTCCCAAAATTCTAGAATTAGAATCTATAAAATATGATTTGTATGTCAGAAGAGAATGGAACGAAATTATGTTAGTATGTTCCCCAAGACACCAAGACAACCAAGCCTTCAGTTTTTATTAGGATTAAATGGCTTGGGGTATTAAGAATGATCTTAAAATTGAAGTGTAAGTGAAACAAATTTTTGTTGAATTAAAATTGAAAAACACTTATAAAAAAAAAAGGTAGAGATTAAAAAAAAAATCATACAATAAAGTAATTTTTGAGAAAAGTGAATTAAATAAAATAAAAAATAATAATAGGCTAATCATTTGGCCGGAACCTTTATACCTCATTAGGAGGTTAGTGGTTTGAATATCTCCACCTTTTGTAAATTGTGTATTTATTGTAATTCATTAAGTTTTATTATAATATCATATATAAATAAAAATATTAATTGAAATGAGAACATATAAAGGTTATTTTCACTACTTGTTTAGTTTTCAATTGAATTTCAAGCTCTCTATTTTTTATAAAAAAAAAAAGTAAGAGTGAAAATATGATTTTGAGATTGAAGTAGTGTTTTGGAAATTTAGGCTTTGATTGGCATGTGCTGAAATAGCACATGTTATTTTAGCACATTATATTATTTGAGTCACACTCATTTTATTTGAGTCACATCACCTTTTTACCACATCACTTCAAACGCAACTCATATTTTATATTTTTTTCATAAAAAGTCAAAAAATATACTAATCTAACACTTTCCAAATAATCCCTTAATTTAAAATTTGAACGTGTGTGGAAAAAAAAAATTTATTTTTTTTTTTTGAATTTTTTAAAAAATGTGAGTTTGAAAAATAAATAAGTTAGGTAGTTGAAAATTATTTCAATACTTTGCGTACGTGAATACAAACAGTCGGTTTGGTTCTCTGCTCATCAGCTGAAAACTACAGTAAGCTGCAAAGATGGAAGGGTTGCTTCTTGGAGGTTACCTTTTGACATTCACACTCACATACACTCCTTGTGTTTGTTCTATTGTTTCGGTGGATCATATCACCTTAAAAACATGATTGTATTGTAGCCATTTTTGTTGTAGTTCTCTATGATTTTGTATGCAATCCGTTGAGTTTCTGTTCGCTGGTAGCCTTGTCCAGAATCCAGATTTTAAAGCCCTTCTACTCAAACATCTTTTGTTCGCACTACTAGTGAAAATTTGTCGTGGTGGATTTGCTACTCTTCTTAAAAATTGAGCAAGTTTGATTTTCATTGTCTTGGTGCCAATTTTGATGCTTAACATGATCCTTGTGCATTTTTCATTATTTTAGGTAAAAGATTATAGTAATTACTTTTAGATTTTGTTCTTAGCTTTATTTATTACTGACACTGTACTTTGGTATTATAGCACTAGAATCCAGACCACAATATATCTGTGGTTTTGGTGGTTGATCTGCTTTTATTGGTGTGATTGGGAATTATTTACCTGTTGTTGTGGTTTTAGATAATTTCTGTTCGAAGCTTCCTGTGATTGTTGTTGTTTATGTGGTTGCAGAGCAAGAGACATCCTAATGAGTTTGCAGAGGAACTTGTAAAGGATGCTGATCAGTATAATGGGTTTAACCTGATAATAACCAGTTGAAGAACGAGACTCGCTTTGTCCCCAAAGAAATCATCTTTTGTAACATCATCACCTTTTACAGCCGTGCTTGCTTTCCTGACCGAGCTCTCAAAACATTTGATCAAATACCGGCTTTCGAAGTCAAAGAACCATAAAATCTGTGAATTCCCTCTTGAATGCTCTATTATCTTGCCGGGAATTCTAGAAAATGAGGGACGTTTTTGTGGGTATTGATCAATATGCGGTTCCAGATGCATGTACTTATAATTGATCAATGCTTCTTGTTTGTGCAATGATTTGGGTAGTGCTTGGAATGTGTTTGATGAGATGCAAGAGAGGATTTCAGCCCAATGCAGTGACGTTTGGAACATTGATTAATGCACCTTGTGTGAATTGTAAGTTAGATGTGTTAGCTCCAGCCCACATGAAGGAGTTGATGAAGGTGCCTCCAAGTCAAGAAGTAGGAGGGAAGAGGGAATAGGACAGGTGGCAGACCAAACTCAATAACTTTTTTCTTGACTTTGTTTTCCTCTCTTTTCTGTATAAATTGAGATGAGGAGGAAGGGAACAAATACAACACAGACAGAGTGTGTATGTAATCTGTAAGTGAGAGAGGTCTATAGAGGGTTGTGAGGTGTGAGTTCTGTAATCTCCCTCCGAGATAATTCTATAGTTGAAATTTCTCTACGTGGACATAGGCAATTGTCGAACCACGTAAATCTCTTATGTCTCATCTTTCTGTGTATGTGATTGATTTCTGAGTGTGTCTAATCCTATCAAGTGGTATCAGAGCTCAGGTTGAGCAAGGAGGTAAAACAGAGGCTCGGATACTCTGTTTTTTCGAAACTGCCAGAAATCAAGTTGCTTGAATTCACTTTTGAGCATACCAAGAGGAAGCTCTCAACGAGAGAAGTCCAGAACTGCAAAGAAGAGCCCCAAACTAGGTTCCACACGCTCTTACGTGCCCCCTAAAGAAGGCGAGTGAAACCCAATCTCACACACGCGCTACACGTGTCGTTAACAGCACCGGCGCGTCATACCAATCTCAGACACGTGCATGATGCGCGGCGGAAGGAAGAAGGAGAGTGCTCTGTAAGTGATAGTGACGTCACTACCACGTGGCAGTGCCATGGCAGCAGACACCTGTCAGCCACGTCATCACCACGTCATTACCACGTGGCTGCCACGTAGCTGACCCGACCTGACCCGACCCGGAGGCAGAGGGTTTATCTGGTGCTACACAGCTATGGTACATCCGCAGATTTGAACCGTCCAACATATTTTGGTTAGATCTAAGCCATTTGAAGTTTGATTTTGACAATCCAATAGTGGTTTCTAACTATTTAGAGTATTTCGGAGAGATCCATACGGTCAAATTTTTGATTCAGAGTTTCTGTAAAAAGAAAGAAGACGATGGAAGAATCTAGTTTAACTTCGGGATCGATGATCAAATTAAATGCTTCAAATTATGGAATCTGGAAGTCGCGGATGGAAGATGTCCTATATTGTAAAGACCTGTTTGACCCTATTGCTCTAAAAGGGGTTAAACCCGAAGCAGAGAAAGATGAAGACTGAATAAAGATGAACCGGAAGACTGTCGGTCAGATCAGACAATGGATAGACCATAGTGTGTTCCACCATGTCACCCAGAAGACAGATGCATATGTCCTCTGGACAATGTTAGAAAGAATGTACCAATTAAAGACTGCCCGGAACAAAGCCTTGGTGATGAGAAGGCTTGTAAATCTGAAGTTGAAGAATGGTGTGTCTGTCGCCGAGCACACCAATGAATTCAAAAATCTAGTGAATCAGCTTGCAACCGTCAAAATGCCCTTGGACGATAATGTGAAAACCCACATTTTATTATTCTTAAAAGAAAATAAATAAATTAATTAATTAATTTTATCTAGAGTCTATCTCAAAAATGTATTAGTGTAAAAGTTAGTTTTAAATTAACCCAATTCAATCACTAACAAGAAAATAAATAAATAAATAAATAAATAAACAAATAAAAATTCTGTGGGTGTTTAATATTTATTATTTATAAATTATTTTATTAAGGATTTATTTTAGAATTAGAAATTGAACGTTCAAATAGCCTAAGGAGGTGAAATTGATAAGTTAAATCAGTTTAATTTCAAGTGTTGGACCCTATGAAAGTGTAATTAAATATTCGATTCAGTTTAGTAAAATTAAGGTTCGATTAATTAGATCCTAATTGGAGTTGATTGAGTCATGAGGAGTGAGATTTGTGATTGTTACAAATTAAATTTAGTTATGGGGTGTCCAATTGGAATACGTAAATTAATTAAAGGAAATTTGAGTCTGATAAAAAAATTGAAGGCCTAAACGATTTGGGAAATCAAAATTGATAATGATAGTAAGTTTAATTTAATATTTGTAGCCTTTTGGGAGTCTGACTAAAATCTGATTCAGATTGATAAATTTAATTATATTTAATTAGGCTCTAATGGAAGTCAATTTGACTAATTAAATTATATGGGATTTAAGATTAGTTATGGTTAACTAATTTTGTGTTAACCGAAATTTATTAAGACTAAGTGTTGCTTAATTAAATTAATCTTAGACAAAAATTGAGTTATGGACTAAATTAGAATTGGGGGTGTAAATGGGTTTGGGTGTATTGAGAAATCTATGTATGGGTGTGTGCATGTGAGTGATGTGCTGGAAATCAATAAAAGAGTGCACGTGTGCTTGTGAGGTGTCAAGAGGTATAGTGTATGTTGGTATATCTATGCTAGTGAACTCTAGAATATTCATTTGGGCTCAAAACACTTTGTAAAGAAAGAATGAGAGAGAGCACCGAAGGAGAGAGAGGAAGTGAGAAATAGAGAGAGTTCAAATCAGCTCCTACTTGCTGGAAATAGGAAAGAAAAACTAAGGAAAAATATGGAAAAAGGAAGGAAAAGAAAGAAGACTCAAGAATTTGTGACAAGGTCCAATCATTCAACAACTCTAAGTAAGATTTCTAACTCTAATCTTGTAGTAAATCATTCCTTACATCTCAAATCATGATAATGTTGTGAAATTTGGACTTACATGTGTAGTTATGCCATTAAAAAGATTATTGAAGATGTTATTTGGCCCTTTAAATCTGCCAGAAGGTTGTACGAATTTTTAGATAATTTTATGCTCAAAATTTGAGGATTATTTCTTCTACAAAGTTGTTTATAATGATATCTAGTTCATCCACAAAATTTTTCAACAATTATTGAGCTTTGTACGAATTTATACAAAATTTTAACCCAATCTGGAGCTATAGGCAGATTTTATTATGTGCTTGAAAAATCATTAAAAATTTTACATTAAACCAAATCTGAAACTTTCTAAGCAAAAAATGAAATTTGAGAAGTCTAGTTTCACAATAAATTTTTAGATCATGGAATTGATTTATAAATTTAAGTATGGAATTAATTCAAGAAAATGTGATAAATCTGTGTCATAAACACTCTTGGAATTTTTAAGAATTATTTATAATTTATTTTTGGAAAATGCTTTCTGAAAAATGACAATAACATGTTTATTGAGTATTCTGTAGATTTATATGAATTTTAGAGTTGTATAAGTAATTTATTTATAATTGTATTTGCGAGACATACATTCTGAAAATTTTGACAGATTAAGGAGGAATCAAAAATTATCTCTCAATTGTTTATTTATAACTTATTTTTGGGAAATTCTTTCTGAAAAATGACCTAAACATATTTATTGAATATTCTGTACATTTTCACGAATTTTAGAAATGTATAAATAATTTATTTATAATTTTTATTACCTAAGGTATAATCTGAAAATTTCTGGATAGATTTAAGATCATCACTTCAATTATTTATTTGGATAAAAATCAGTTATTGTGTTGGTCTAATTCATCAAATATTGTAAATTAGTAATCCATATATGGGTGTATTGTAGTTTATTTAATATTGTGCTAGTCTAATCTTGTAGATTAAAAGTCCATGCATGTGTGTAATTATAAATTATTTCTATTCTTTGGGTATCTAAATTATTATTTCATACCATGGTTTAAATAAATTGTTTATTTAAATTTTGTACAATTGTTTATTATTGTGTGACATGTGTAATATTTTATGTTCGGATTTTAATGAGTTGGTATAACATTATTGGTAATTAAATTTCAAATTATTGTGAATATCTCAACGAGCAAAGAGACACGAAATTTAACCAATGATACATTAAAATGTAAAAGTGATGGGGTGAGCCCGGTTTAGAATCTTGCGCAAGTGAGTTGCGAACCCTAACATGGCACGGGAAGGTATTTCGGCTCTTATTCGGTGTAGAGGCGATATAAGGTTGGTGGTGCGGGCGTCACAACATAGACCGTTCCCTTGGGGCAGACCATGATGTCACGACTCGGGTATGTAACCCTGGTGCGTGGGCATCATTGGTAGTTACTGTAAGTAACATTTGAATATTTGACCAAGGGGGAGTCAGAATTGCCCGTGGCCATTGCTTAGCGGTTGAGTGGAAATAGTGCTCCGCGGGGAGTTACTTAAACTTATCTGATAAACTAAATCTATGAGAATTTAAAAAGAAAAAGTGGGCATTTTCCTTACGATAAAATACTGCATCTGTTTGTCATTTTTATTTATTTATTATATATTGTTATTATTTCAACTGATGACATTCCTATCATGCTTATTAAATGCTACTTGTTACTCTGTTACTACGCATTATTCATTGTGGGTATTATCATCGAGGTGGGTATTTCGGGTTGTAATATCTTATTGAGCTCGTCGCTCATTGGCATCCTCGTTGCCCTGGCGTTTCATGCCAGGTACCAAAGAAACCGAAGGAAACACCGAGGTGTTGAAAGGCAACATTCAGCCCTGATTAGCTTGAAGCGTGCCAAAGTTCCATGAACCATCTTTCTGAGTTTTCTAGTTTTTCTGTACTGCAGTTGTAATTGAAGAACTTTTAGTTTTGGTGTTGTAATTAATGGATGATAGTAAATTTGGTGGCAACATTGATGAGGATTTTTAATTAAGAAAATTGATCTTAAGTTTCAAACCTTATTATGATGTCCCAAAATTTTGGGGCGTCACAGATAAAATGTAAGTCGTACTATTGCTCAGTTCCTTACCGGACAGTTGGGAGACGTTGGTGGTTTCTCTCAGCAACTCTACACTAGAAGGAAAGCTGACCATGAGCATGGTCACAGACGTCATGTACAATGAAGAGACAAAGAGGAAAGACATGGGAGGTAATCAGTCCCATGCTCTTGTCATAGAAAATAAAGGCAGAAACAGAGGTAGAGGAAGAAGCAAGAGTAGAGGCAGATGGAACAACAGGAGTAAATCCAGAGATAGTAAAAGTCAAGGTAACTCTAGCTTCACTTGTTTTCACTATGACCAGAAGGGTCACATAAAGAGGAACTGCCCAAACCGAAAAAATAAAGGCCAAAGCAGTAAGTCAAAGGGAGATGAGAACACAACAGCCACAACAATTGATGAAATATTTCTTGTAGTTGGTAAAGAGGAGGACTGTCTTCACGTGGCTGACCACAGTTGTATAGAATAAGTGGTAGACACAGATGCATCCTACTACACCACCTCCCACAAAGAATTCTTTAGTTCATATAACGTTGGAGATTTTGGCAGTGTTCGAATGGGAAATTCTAGCTATTCGAAGATTGTGGGTATTGAAGACATTAGTATTCAGACTTATGTCAGACATAAGCTGGTTCTCAAAGATGTGAGGCATATTCTAGATTTGCGCCTCAATCTTATCTCTAGAAACACTTTAGACCGACAGGGCTATACAAGTACATTCGGAAATGGCCGTTGGAAACTGACAAGATGAGCTTTGACAATCACCAAAGGAGAGATGTCTTTAACACTGTACAAGACTCAAACGAAAATCTGTCTGGGAAGTCTTAATGTAACAAAAGACAAGGAGTCACCGAACTTATGGCACAAAAGACTGGCTCACATGAATGAAAATGGATTGTATCTATTCGCAAAGCAATCCAAGATACCCTTATCTAAAGGTAGTGCCCTGAAGCCATGTGATCATTGCCTTTATGGCAAGTAGCATCAAGTATCATTCAGTTCAACGAGCAATAGGAAAATAGAAGTGCTAAGTATGGTATACTCGGATGTTTGTGGCCCAATCGAAATGGAGTCACTTGGCAGACTCAAGTATTTTCTGACTTTCATTAATGATGCATCAAGGAAGTTGTGGGTGTATTTCCTAAAGACAAAGGATGAAGTGTTCTAGCACTTTCAAGAGTTCCATGCAATGGTGGAAAGAGAAATCGAGAAGAAATTGAAGTGTCTTCGCACAGACAATGGAGGCGAGTACACTTCCAATGCTTTTGAAGCATATTGTGCCAGCAGAAGTATCTGGCACAAGACAACAGTTCCTGGTACCCCACAACACAATGGTGTAGCAGAGAGGATGAACCGCACTATTGTTAAAAGAGTCAGATGCATGTTCAGAATGACAAAGTTGCCAAAGTCATTTTGGGCTAAAGCCACCCGTATAGCCTGTTATCTCATCAATAGGTCGCCTTCAGTCCTGTTAAATTTTGCAATACCTGAGGAAGTCTGGTCCAGAAGAAATGTATCATATTCTCACTTAAGAGTCTTCAGGTGTAAGGCGTTCGCACATATCTCCAAGGAAAACAGACAGAAGCTTGATGACAAGTCCACTCCATGCATATTTGTGGGCTATTCAAATGCAGCATTTGGGTACAAGTTGTGGGACCCAGTGAACAGGAAGATGTTTAGGAGCAAAGATTTGTGTTTCAAGAAAACCAGACAGTAGTAGATTTTGAGAAGTCTGCAAAGTCTAGAGATGTCATCACTCCAGACTTATTACCATCTCCCAAGCCATCACAAAATGCTAGATGTGATGATGTGCAACAAGAACTGCCAGAGTTACAGGATCCTATGCCAGAAATTGAGGTTCAGGAGGAAAGAGATGAAGACCCAGATGAAGAGGGTGTTGAGCAGGGAGAGCAACCCTCTTACCCAAAGACAACTAGGCCTCAGTTGCGAAGATCTGGAAGAACTGTCGTACCATCAACCAAATATCCCGCTTCTCAGTATATTCTGATTACTGATGAGGGAGAGCCCGAGAGTTTTTCGGAAGAAAAAAGTCATACAGAGAAAGACTGTTGGATGTAAGCCATCAAGGAGGAGATGAGTTCTTTGCAGAAGAACCACACTTATGAGCTTGCTCCACTTCCAAGAGGCAGGAGAGTCGTGAAGAACAAATGGGTGTATAAGTTGAAGAAAGATGGCAACGGTAAACTACTACAGTATAAAGCTTGCTTGGTGGTCAAAGGTTTTGAACAGAAGAAGGGAAATTGACTTTGATGAGATCTTCTCCCCAATTGTGAAGATGACTTCCATTCGAATAGCTCTGGGATTAGCAACTTGCTTGAATCTAGAGGTAGAATAGATGGATGTTAAGACTGCCTTTCTCCATGATTTGAAGGAAGAGATCTATATGGAGCAACTAGAAGGATAGAATCTAGTTTGCAAACTGAAGAAGAGTCTCCACGGCCTGAAGCAGGCGCCGAGACAATGATACAAAAAGTTTGATTCATTCATGGTGGATCATGAGTACAAAAGAACAGTAGCAAACCAGTGTAGGTTTTCGGATGGAAACTCCATTATCCTACTATTGTATGTCGATGATATACTGATCATCGGACAAGATATTGCTATGATCAACAAGTTGATAAAGGACTTGTCGCAGTATTTTGACATGAATTTAGGCCTAGCACAACAGATTTTGGGCATAAAGATTGTTCATGACAGGAAAGCCAAGAAGATATGGCTGTCATAAGAGAAATATGTTAAACGGGTAATTGAAAGGTTCAACATAAAACATGCCAAGCCAGTCAGCACACCACTGGCCAACCATTTCAAGGTGACAAAGCGTTCGTGTCCCACGACCAGCTCTGAAAGGAAAGAAATAGAGGCAATCCCCTATTCCTCTGCAGTAGGAAGTTTGATGTATGCTATGGTGTGTACTGGACCAGATATAGCTCACGCAGTTGGCATTTTGAGCAGATTCCTCGCCAATCCAGGAAAGGAGCATTAGGAGGTGGTCAAATGGATTCTTTAGTACTTGAAGGGAACTTCAAAGATGTGTCTATGTTTTGGGAAAGATGAACCAAATTTGGAGGGATTTACAGATGCCGATATGGCGGGTGATCTTCATGGTAGAAAATCTACATTAGGTTTTTTGTTCACCTTTGCAGGGGGAACTATTTCATGGCAGTCCAAACTACAAAAGTGTGTTGCTTTATCTACAACATAGGCAGAGTACATTGCTGCCGCAGATGCTGGAAAGGAAATGTTGCGGTTAAAGCGGTTTCTCCATGAATTGGGTCTACAACAAGAAGAGTACAAGGTACACTGTGAAAGTCAGAGTGCAATTGATCTGAGCAAGAATTCTATGTACCATTCACGTACAAAGCACATTGATGTCCGGTACACATTGTACATCAATCAATAATATCTATACATTAATTTCCTACATGGTATCAGAGCTATAGGTTAAGCTCTTGGTGTTCTTCGCCTTACCGACGGACGGCAACCTTGCCTTGGCCGTCCGCCGGACCTCAACCTATTCCGCTGTAATCTCTATCAATACACATCAAGTTCACCTATATTTGGATCATCCCCTTCTGTGTTTAGTTCTAGTTTTTTATTCTCTACAAACCCATCTGGGACAACATCTTCCCAACCTATTTTTTGGAACAACCTCTGCCCCTCTATTTGGAGCTAGTATCTCTCCATCGCTTTTTGGTGTTCCCAGCTCATCTCTCTCTCTCTCTACACACACAGCTTCGGCTGTAAAAAAGGTCTCCATTTTTCGCATCGGCAATTGTCTTTGGTTCGAATTCTTGACTTTGATCGAGAGTTGTGTTTCCAAGAAGCTCCCAGATCGACAATTTCTGACTATCTTGAGGCAAGCAGGTACGTTTGTTCGTTATTATGTCTTTCACCGGCACACAGTAGAAGTGCAAGGCCTGTGAGAAGACTGTTTATCAAGTTGAGCTGTTGTCTGCGGATGGAGTTTCTTATCACAAGTCATGCTTTAAGTGTAGTCACTGCAAAGGAACGCTCAAGCTGAGCAATTACTCCTCAATGGAAGGTGTTCTATATTGTAAGCCTCACTTTGATCAGCTCTTCAAGGAGTCGGGGAATTTCAACAAGAACTTCCAATCACCTGAAAAGTCAGCTGAGAAGTTAACTCCAGAGCTGACAAGGTTGCCTAGCAAAGCTACCAGCATGTTCTCTGGCAAGCATTCTATGCTTCAGGTTCCGTTGCTCTTTATGTGTTCCTGTACTCGATCAATTACCTGGTTTTTGATCTCAAGAGCTTGAGTGGACCTGTGTCAGCTATACTTTATATTGGTTATTCACTGATCATGGCCATCTCGATGGGATGCTTACCTGAAAATGGAAGGTGCTCGAGTCCACTGGTATTCGATCCTCAATTCACTAATGGTGATCCTTTTCTTAGCTGGTATTGTTTTTGTTATATTTTTACGAACAGTCAGAAGGGATTTGGCAAGGTACGAGGAATTGGACAAAGAAGCTCAAGCACAGATGAATGAGGAGCTTTCAGGCTGGAAGCTTGTCGTTGGCAATGTGTTCAGAAAACCAAATCACTCAAAGCTACTCTCTGTGATGATTGGAGATAGGGTTCAGATCAGCGGGATGGCTATTGTTACTATTGTTACTATTGTATTTGCTGCCTTTGGTTTCATTTCACCAGCTTCTCGAGGAATGTTGTTGACAGGTATGATAATTCTTTATCTTTTCCTGGGGACTTTTGCTGGTTATGCTGGTGTACGTTTATGGAGAACGATCAAGGGGACTTCAGATGGTTGGAGGTCAGTTGCCTGGTTGGTTGCATGCTTCTTCCCAGGAATTTGTTTTGTTATCCTCATTATGCTGAATTTTGTTCTGTGGGGTAACAAAAGCATCAGCGCTATTCACTTTAAATTTTGTGGAATGGTGATATTTTCTGGGTAATGGTCAATGTGAATTGGAGTGGGCCGTTCGTGGACCAAAACCGTGGGCCCCAAAACCATGTCAACCACTCTCCACCTTTCGTTTTGATTTCTCAATATATTTTCTTTCACATTATTTCTTTCTTTATTTTTCTTTCACATCAGATTTGCACACCAACTTTATTTTATTCATGCCAGGGATCAAACTCGATCACCATTTTACAAAAAAAAAAAAAAAAAAACCAAACAATCTCCAACCTACAACCACCACATCAACCAGCCTTACTTTTTCACCTCTTCAGCTGTTCTCTTCTTTTTGCCTTTGTCTTGGGCGTCCCTTGCCGGTGCTGCCTCTGTGTTTCCCACGCCGCCGAGCACGTTCACTTCCCGTTGCTCCTCAACCGTCACATATGGCGGCCCTCCAAATCTGAGCATCACGGTGGCCTTCCGCTTCAGTTCCTTGTTTTCTGCCTTGAGCACACATATCTCTGCTCGGGCATCCGTATACATGCGCTGGAGCAGAGCCAGTTGGGCTTTTACCTGCTGCACCTCATTTGTTCTACTCTGAAGCCGGTGCGACAGGTTGTTGACCGCAGTCATGGTCTCAACACATGACCTTAATGTATAATAATTGGCCTCAATATCAGATTGAGCAGGCATTATCTGCTCAACTGCCACCATCGGATAATTCAACGGCGCAAAACCAGGGGGGCTTGGTCCAGGGGCACTTGGTTGCGGTTCCAGGGCAACTGCCCCAGTTATCTCTCTTGTGCACTCATTGAGGTCGGGAAAGAGAGTGAGCAGACCCCGGGAAGAAGAGGCTATGTTCTAGGTAGCGGAACGGGAAGAAGAGGCCATTTTCTGGGCAATAGAGTTACAGAATATCTCTCTCCAGACAACGAAGTGTTTCTCAGAGGTTTTTCAGCTGGTTTGTTATGCATCAGCGGCTGCCTCGCCTTGGTTTAAATAGGCAAGGCAGACACGCGTATCACGCGCCTCTCAACGCCAGACGACAAATTGGCGCGCCTTTTGATGGTTGTCGGGCACGTCTTTTGATGGCACGCCTTTTTGATGGCACACCTTTTGAGGGCACGCCTTTTTGATGGCACGCCTTTTGATAAGATTGGGCACGCCTTTGAGGGTGCGACTTTTATGGGTCCGACAAGACTCTGTAAACTGTCCCGACTTTGATTCCGGTTAGCTTCTATATGGGTCCGACAAGACTCTGTAAACTGTCCCGACATTGATTCCGGTTAGCTCTTATATGGGTCCGACAAGACTCGGTAAACTGTCCCGACATTGATTCCGGTTAGCTCCTATAGGGGTCCGACAAGACCCGGTAAACTGTCCCGACATTGATTTCGGTTATCTGCTACAACGGTTCGACACAGCCATATAGTGTTTTCTACAACGGTCCGACATGACCCCGTAAACTGTTTTCTACAACGGTCCGACATGACCCCGTAAACTGTTTTCTACAACGGTCCGACATGACCCCGTAAACTGTTTTCTACATCGGTCCGATATGACCCCATAAACTATCTTCTACAACGGTCCGACATGACCCCATAAACTGTCTTCTACCTTGGTCTGCCATAACCATACGGTCTTCTACAACGGTCTGACACGACCATACAGTGTCTCCTATCCACTTTTATTTTATTTGTCAGATTATTTTTTCCTGTTTTGTTACTCTCTCCAAACTCAAGTTGGTTAGTTCCTAACCCCCTTGAGTTTGAGGGGGGCTGTTGAATGTAACAATTTCTATGTAACAATTTCTACCTACTCTACCTACAATTTCTACCTACTCCACCTACAAATACTCCACCTACTCAACATTAGTTAGTGCTCCATTAGTTAGTGCTATAGTTAGTGCCCCATATAGTTAGTGATATAGTTAGTGATCCATTATGGTATAGTGCTCCATTATGGCTCCATTGTATCCCATTTCTCTCTATAAAAGAGAGCTCTTGTAAACACATTGTACATCAATCAATAATATCTATACATTAATTTCCTACAATTGGATACGAAAAGTGATGGAAAAGCAGCTGATGAAGCTGGTAAAGATTCACATGGACAAGAATCCTTCTGACATGATGACCAAGGTTGTCACCAAAGACAAACTGAAAGTTTGCAAAAATTTGACCGGGATGGACTTCAAGTGAAAAGTCAGTTATCCATATAGGCATGGAGGGGGAGAATTGTTAGCTCCAGCCACATGGAAGAGTTAATGAAGGTGGCTCCAAGTCAAGAAGTAGGAGGGAAGAGGGTAGGTGGCAGACCAAGCTCAATAACTTTTTTCTTGATTTTGTTTCCCTCTCTTTTTTGTATAAATTGAGGTGAGGAGGAAGGGAACAAATACAACACAAACTAAGTGAGGCAACACAGAGTGTGTATGTAATCTGTAAGTGAGAGAGGTCTATAAAGGGTTGTGAAGTGTAAGTTCTGTAATCTCCCTCTGGGATAATTCTATAGTGGAAATTTCTC
This sequence comes from Camellia japonica, assembly GCA_030407325.1. Lineage (NCBI taxonomy): Eukaryota > Viridiplantae > Streptophyta > Magnoliopsida > Ericales > Theaceae > Camellia > Camellia japonica. The sequence continues at coordinate 31,313,692 of JAPPVO010000031.1, forward strand.
TCCGTGGATGTAGGCAATTGTCGAACCACGTAAATCTCTTGTGTCTCATCTTTCTGTGTGTGTGATTGATTTCTGAGTGTGTCTAATCCTATCAAGATGAAGCTTTTAGGTTGAAAGAGGATATGGTGAGCATTTTTAGAGTAAAACCCAATGCTTTTGTTTATAGGTCACTGATTAAAGGGCTTTTTAAGGCGAATGAATTGAGTTTGGCTTTTAACCTTGAGGATGAGATGTTGAAATATAAAATCGAATTGGGTTCACGGGTGTACTCTACTTTAATTAGTTCTCTTTTCAAGGTTGGTCGCAAGGAAGATGTTATTGGAGTTTTAGAGGAAATGAGAGAAAATGGGTGCGAGCCTGATGCAGTAACTTATAATGCAATGATCTACGGGTTTTGTCAAGAGAAGGATTTTGACGCAGCATTTGGTGTTTTATGTGAGATGGAAGTGAAGGGGTGCAAGCCAAATGTTACTAGTTATAATGTAATAATTGGCAGGCTTTTAGGGACGAAAAATTGAGAGAAGCAAGTGAATTATTTGAAGATATGCCTAGATGGAAGTGTGCCCCCGATGTGATTACATATCGGATGCTATTTGATGGGCTTTGTAATGGGATGCATTTTAAGGAATCTACATTTATTTTGGATGAGATGGTTTTCAAAGGTTATGCCCCTCGTATTGAAATTTGTTGATGAGTTGTGTCAAAGTGATAATCTAAAGCTGTTATGGACAGTTCTAGATAGTCTGGCGAAAGGAAATTTAATTGATGTAGATACATGGAGAATGGTGGTTCCCATGGTGTGCAAGAACAATAAGCTTTTAAATGCCTCTGAGCTTGTCAAAACGTTTCTAATGCCATAACTGATGATCTTGCAATCAGGTAAAGTAGGTTTAAAATGGCATACTTTTATATTGTTAATTATTTCTCATGGAGTGATTGACAGCCTTAATTTTCATTATCATGCCTATCCACTTTCCATTCTGCTTGCATGTTAAGCAGAGTAGGTGTTAAAACAGGGTAAAATTCCAGTCTGCCATACCTTTGGGGACAGCATGACCCTAAAACAAGATGTTCATAGTGATGAAATAATTTCCACTATCACATTCTTGCATGGAGTTTAATTGTGAAACGTGGCTAAGCTAATGTTGCAGAGTTGAACTTATAAGAAGAATTTGCAATATAATGTCTGAACTTTGCAAAAAAATGTTGGTAATTCTTTCTTCACATTATCTTTTGCCTCTGTATACAAGACAGGCCTCCTTAGAATGCTTTTGTGTATTTTTAACTTTTTATGAGAAACTTTAAGTTTGGCTCATGACATCGAGCTGTGGTACAGATTTTGAGAGCATAGTTTCATAAAGTTTCTACAGTTACGTCTTTTGGGTTCATTTTAGTGGCACAGATGCTTCTTAGGAGGAGCCCAATCTTAATGTCCATAATGTAGAAGACTTGACACATGTGGGCTCAAAAGATGTATCAAACCATCTAGCCCTGTCCGGTATTTGCAAAAAGAAAATGACAGACCCAAAATTCAATCTTGTAATTGGAGCTATTTTGATTGGGTTCCACCAATGCCTAATCATTTACTTTTACTCCCATGTGAGTTGGTGTTAAGCTGAAAAAGTCAGCTTGTATGGCATTGTTCTTTTCAAAAAACATCTTTGCCAGATTTATTTGCAGGTCACATTGGTTACACTCAAAAGACATGATCAAACATGGCTACATTTTGCTATAAAAGAACAAATAATAATGTTTCTAAAACAAGTTAGGAAAAACTCGGTCGTTTTTGAAATCACATCCATATCTTATGTTTTGTGTTTGTGCGCATGGTGTTCTTGTTGGTTTTTGATTTACTTGCCACCTACTTTTTTGTGGAAGAATAGCAGACGAGAATGTCATTTATAGAATGTTTTGCTTCTGACATTTGCAGTATATTATAAATGTTTTGCTTCTACTGAGGTATAATTGGCTCAGCTGCAAGAGGTCCAGTCAGAACCTGGAAACCAAAAGTCATTAGAAATATAGAATCCTTCCACTTTCAACTTGAATAAATGCATCAAGACTTGAGTTTTGTACGTTGTACAACATACATGCATTGGCATCTTTTCTTAGTTTGGTAAGATTTTAGCTAATCATATGAGATGTAATTGTGTTGTAACCACATTCTGTTATCTCTTTTGCAGTGTTTTGCTTGCTATTCAACTACCTCAACAGCCAGTTTGAGCTCCCCTTTTTGAAAACTACAGTAAGCTGCAGAGACTTAGACGAGAGAGAGAGAGAGAGAGAGAGAGAGAGAAGGGAAGGGAAGGGAAGGAAGGAAGGATGGAAGGGAAATGTGTATAGTGGTGTTTATCTGGCAAGCTCACCCACTCTAACCATTCCTTTTGTTGCTAAATAGAGACGAATATCACAATCAGTGAGTTTTTACTTTTGATTGATTAATAAACTGCCTGAATTGTTTACCAAATATGGCTATTTCTTTGTAATTTGGAAGGCCTATGAAGCCTTTGGCATGGTGGGAAGTGGAAGGCGGTGGTTGTGAGATACTGGGTGGAAGAGATGGGCTTGCCGGAGGGACATGGTTGGCTTCCACCACAGACGGAAGGACTGCTTTCCTTACTAATGTTCAGGAAGTCCAGTCAATCCTTCAAGCAAAGAGCAGAGGTCACCTACCCATTCGCTTCTTGGAGGTTACCTTTTGACATTCACACTCACATACAATGTTTTTGTTCTATTGTTCCAATGGATCATTTCACCGTAAAAATTAGATTGTATTGTAGCCATTTTTCTCATAGTTCTGTACGATCATGGGGGATTAGCTACTCTTCCTAAAAATTGAGCAAGTTTGATTTTCATCGTCTTAACGCCAATTTTGATGCTTAACATGATCTTCGTGCATTTTTCATTATTTTTGGTAAAAGAATACACTAATTACCTTTAGATTTGTTCTTAGCTTTATTTACTACTGAGTGTGTCCTTTGGTATTATAAAACTGGTCCAGACCACAAAATATCTGTGGTTTTGGTGGTTGATCTGCTTTTATTGGTGTGACTGGGAATTATTTACCTGTTGTTGTGGTCTTATTAGATAATTTCTATTGGAAGCTTCCTGTGATTGTTATTGTTTATGTAGTTGCAGAGCAAGAAACACCCTAATGAGTTCGCAGAGGAACTTGTGAAGGATGCTGATCACTATAATGGGTTTAACCTGATAATAGCCGATTTGTTCTAAGACCATGAAGAAGATAAGGTTTCAGTTATAGAAGTTTCACCTGGTATTCATGTCTGATCAAATGCAAGCCTGGACTCACCTTGGCCTAAGGTAAGAATGCACACTGTACTTGATCTATTTAATTAATTGCTATGGCATGCACAATAGAGTTGGTGTTCTGCTAACTAGTGAGTACAGAATAGGAAGCTAAATGTTTGAAAGCTGATGTGTTTACTTTATTTCAACAGCTGGTTGTTATTGACCAAAAGTATATATATGGCCAGTGGGAAAAAATAATGGCCATTGCCCTTGGTAAAGTAGAATGTTCAATTGGTTCATGAGTTTTGGATTTGTCAAAGTTCTAGTTCTCCGCATCTCTTCACTGTTTGTGTTTTTCTTTGTTCTTTTTTGTTAGTCTTGTGTGCGTCTTCTAATTGTGTGCATGTGTGTTTCCACCGGTCACTATGAAAACTCTGAAGTTTCTCTGATACGTAGGAGCGCTATGGGACAAGAAGCACTTCTGCATTGTGTGTCAAAGCAAGTGGGGAGGTAAACTTTCATGAAACATATCTGGAGAACGAATTTTGGAAAGAGCAGACTGTAACCTATCAGATTGAGATGATGGATAATTACCTATTTTCTCATAAGGGTAGCGGGACCAATATGTAATTGTAGTATAAAGATGACACAAAGATGAAGAGAATTTACATTGCTTTATTCATTGGTTTGAATGTCAATTTATAGAATACATCTTGTATATACAGACAAAAACCAAAAGTTATTCTAACATTATTGCATATCTACCTTACGTCCAACACTTTACAACTTTTGACAAAATTTTAGAACTTTTGACAAAGTCTATAAGCCTAGGCATAGGCTTATACAACATTTCCACAAAATTAAATACAAAGACAAAAAAAGTCATAAATGAGACACTATGGATTGTACAATTTTTTTTAATCCCTCCTTGTGATGTTGTATTGTGATGATGTATGTATTCACTATGGATTGTGCGTTGCCTTTTAATATAGAGGGAATTACATCCAGTGGGATAGAAAAAAAAATTTAAACAGATATGGATTTCCACCCCCTACACCTCTGAGTTGCAACCCACCACACAAAACTCCACATGTTTTACAAATTTTTTTGAGTCTTCTACACTACATTGTTATTTCCCCTTTAATATATTGATGCAATTTATGCTTTTCTTGAAAAAAAATAAAATAAAATTTGAACATCAATTTCTTAATTTGAAAAATGTATTAAGGCCGCAAATTCCCAATTTTGAAATGGTGAAAAGTCAGGTAACAAAGGTAGTTAATTTGGAGTGGGTTGATTTGTAATGCATTAATATAGTACATACATACATATAAAGTTTGCTACGACTTCGAAATGAACACTATGACTTTACAAAATGAACAGTTTAAATCATTAAAATGAGAATCATGATGAACTTTATAAATCCGAACATGATGGTCAGGTTTAAATTTGAATTTTGGAGAATTTCAACTCGTAAAAATCTGTAATTTCTCTTTTATCTTAATACAAGTTGTAATAATAACTTGTTTTTATCAAGAATTAATTATAATTTTATTATTTAATTTTTATTTAAATATTGGATATCATACCTAAAAATTGATATTTTATACCATCGAAAATTACACTATTAATAAAAAAACTTGAATAATAAAAATAAAAATAAAAATAGTTAATTGAACATTTAAAAACCGAATAATATTAAAACAGTTAAAATATTAAAACATAATTTACATATTCTCATATGATTTCATATATATATATATATTATATATTTCAATATATTTTTACACATATTCCAACATTAATAATGACAGTGGCTAGCATTTTCCTTACTAAATAAATTAATCTTTTTATTGGGCAAATTACATTTTACCACCCTAAACCCCTAGCATTAAAAATTATAACACTTAACCCCCTCATCTAATAATTCTTTTTAATTCAGACCTTAATGACGAAAATACCCTTTTAACTATAAGAGTAAATTACACTTTACCCCATTAAATAATTACTCAATATCACTCTACCCCTCAACTATAAAAAATTAAAATTAAAATTAATTTTTAATTTAAAATACAATTTTAAATTTTTGAAAAACATTTTTTCATATTTTTTATTGTTAGTTTTTTTTTTCATATTTTAGTCGAAAATTTTAATTTTTAGATGAAAATTTGAATATTTGTGAAAAAAAATTTTATATAAAAAAACCAGTGAAGACAAAAAATTAAAAAACATAAAACAAAAAAATAGGTATATTTTTGTATTTCTTGTCTTTAGTGAATTTTTATTAGATTTTTTTCATAATTTTTTTCCTTGTTTGATTTTCAATTTTTTTTTTCTAACAAACTAAAAATTAATTTAGTCATAAAATGAAAAAAAAAAAAGAAGAAGAAAGTCCAAATTGAAAGTGACATTAGGTGATAGTTTAAGGGGGTAAAGTGTAATTTATCCAATTGAGGAAATGGTATTTTAGTCATAAATGTCCAAATTAGAAAAAATTAGTAGATGAGGGGGTTAGTTATTACAACTTGTAGTTGAGGGGGAAAAAGTGATACGGGACAATAGTTAAAGGGGGGTAAAGTGTAATTTACCTTAGTTTTTAGGGTGCCTCTATTTACACACCATATTTGGTTTCAAGGCACATCACTTACTTAATGCACACTAAACACAATTTTAACTTTATTATTTTTACTCAATACACACCATCCATTTTCAAATATACCTAAAATATCCTCATCTTCTTCAACCATTCCACCAATCCTAACCCTAACCCTAGTAGCCGCCGCCGCCACTTGCCGCAGGTCGTCGCCTCTCCCTCCTTCTCCAGCGAATCTCTGAGAGAGGAATGTGAAATGGAGATGGGAATGATTGCCATACTATTGTGTCTGTGGTTTGAGCATTGGGGACGGAGAGTCAACAGTTAGTGGATTTCAAAGAGTATTTCTTGGGGCGTTATTCTAAATCCATAGGTTATGTGCACTTAAATACTCAAGTGGATTAGTCAGGATTTCAAATCTTTCATTCTCCATTTTGCAAACGAACCATATCGATTTGAAAGATCCACATGCCTCGAATCCTTAAACCTAACAGAGCCTTAGGGAATTTGTGGGTGTTTGTGTGTTTTAGTTATACCTCAAGGATTAGTTCTTAGCATTGTGTGTCTGGTGAGCAGCACCTAGTACAGGTGACCTATTGTTATCTATGCCTGTACATAATAAGTGGAGTCTGCTGTCTCTTGTTCTCAGATCCCCTTTGTTTTCTATAATCAACTAGATAGTGTCTGTAATGATTTTTGGACCATGAATCACATACACTACTTCGATATATCCTTTCTATATTTTTTTGGGTCTTTCATGATTTTTTTGGGATAATTTATTTCTGAGTGTTGCTTGTATTGTATACTACTGCATTTTGTCCTATTAAGTTGACTCTAAGTAAGTAAGTGATCTCCATCTCAAATGCTCTGTTCTTGACAACACATAGGATCAGAGAGAGTTGATCTTGAATTTGAAAAGTCGAATTTCATTCAACAGGGAGAAGGGTTTGCATAAGGGAAAGGGGTCGCCGGCGAGGTAGGGAGGTTGTGGGGGTTGCGATAGTGGCTGGGTTTTGGTGAAAGTGGCCGAAGGTAGAATCAGGTAGTGGAGAGTGGTGGCGTGTGTGTGTGGGAGGGGGGGGGGGGGGGGGAGGGGGTGTATTGTTATTCTTTTATGGTCATTTTGGTCATTTTATGTAAGGTTATTATTATAATAAAAAATAATCAATTAATGGTGTGCCTTAAGACTAAATGTGGTGTGTAAATAGGGACACCCTAGTTTTTATTCTAGAAACTTGTTGGGTTGATTTTATATAATTTGCTTTTTGAAAAATTAAAAAGCAATTTAATAAAATATAAATACTAATATTTTTTTGACTTTTTTAAAATTATTTTTGCCCAATATGAAAACCACCAGGTGAAATTAATGAATTTTTTAATAGCTTTTTTTTTCTTTACCAAACTACTTTTTAAATATAAATTGTGAATATTTACCAAATAGTTATTAATTATTCAAAATTAATAATTATTATTAAAAAAGATAAACAAAGTAGAATTCCTTATCAATCAAGCATTCGAATCCAAAATTCCAAGGGGGTAAATCCAATATAACAGTATTCAATAATTGTTTCTTACTTTTTTTTGGTGCTATGTATACGTGGCAAGTTAATTACGTCTTGAAAGTGGGGTCTTTCTTATGCGTATAAAAAAATATGTTATTATATTAAGATTTGAGTTTTTATTAAAGATGTGAGTTACATATAATAAAATATTTTTATAACATGCGAATGTTAGTAAGTTATTTTTGTATAATTTTAAACATAAATCAGTTTTTGCAATAAATTGGAGAAAAAAAATTGAAACATAAAACAACAAAGTGAAATAAAAAACTAAAAAATGACCAAACATAAAGGGAGAAGAGCATAATTTACCCTTTATTTTAATATGTTAGATTTGCATCATTGCATAACAACTGCATGCTATGATGCATGACAGGTCTAAGCAATGGATAGGGCCACGATCATCCTCCGAAAAACCCTACAACAACAACCATCCTAAAAGGTCCAAGTAAAGAGCAAGGCAACAGTCATCTTCCAAAACTATATCGATCCCGGGTTTTACTCCTTGTTGTACAGTGATCCGGACTTGTTTCCGTGGATGTTAGTAGTTGTTTATATCTTGTTTGCATCCTTTCGTACTTTGTATTTGAGTTATAGGATGTGTTGGGCAGGTTTGTTACAGGTCGGTTGAACTTTGAAACCAAAAGTAGTTGCCCAAATTTTTGCCTTCACGCTCGAGCGGAGCTTTTGACGCTCGAGCAGGTGTTTTAACGCTCGAGCGTGATTTTCCATCTCCCAGTATTTCCTTTACAGTGTTGGACGCTCGAGCGGGAGTTTGGACGGTCGAGCAGGAGATTGTGTGTGTCGCTCGAGCGGGGAGATTTACGCTCGAGCGGGGACCTGGTTCAGCAAAAGTTCTGGGAGTGTGTATCCGCCGCTCGAGCGGGAGTTTTGACGCTCGAGCGGGAGTCTGTGAGTGACGCTCGAGCGGGGTTTTCCACGCGAGCGGGGCGATTTTTATAACAACTTCGGATTCTTTTTGAATCACTTTTTCACATCTCCTCTCTCTCTTACTTTTCAAAAGACACCATTGGAGAGCTTCTCTCTCTAACCCTTCCCTTCTCTCTAGGTATTGATCTAGTAGGAGTTGTTTCCTCACCTTTGGCCTTACAAAAGTTGTGTTGATCGTCGAGGGCTACGTTTTGATCCGAGCATATTGAGTTTTGGAGCACTTTGAGTTTCGTCTTCTTCTTCCTTTGAGCTCCGAATTTGAGGTAGGGATATCCTACTCCTTCTCATGAGCTTTGTCTTTGAATTTTAGCATTTTGATGAGTTGGGGATTGTTGGGTAATTATGAGAAAGTTTGGGTCTTTGTGTAATTTTTACAAAAGTTGGGGTTTTGTTTATATAAACCATATGCATGTTTGGCATAGAGAAATGAGTTAAATGATGGATTATGGATGAAAATGGAACCTTAGGGTTGTTATGTAACTTATGGGAAAAATGCCCTAATTACATAGTTAAATTAATTTGTATAATTAATTTGGATGAAAATTGGAATTGTGAATGTTGATTATATATCCATTTGGTGCATTTATTTTTTTGTTTAGAAATAACTGCTTTGGGCTATCGGTGGAGGATAGTCTTGATTGTTGTAGACAATGCATGATGATTAGGCAAACTAAAACTAATCGATTGAGTATGCTATCGAATATAGCGACTAATAATACATTAACTTTATGTATTGATTGATTGTATATGATCTATGTTTATATACATGTGTTGTGTGGAGGAGATAGGGGATGTACTCCACGGTTTAGGGGAAGATAGGGAATGGACCTCTAAACCGGATTTTGTGTGACATTGATACAGCACTACAATGTGTATCAAGTGTTGATTATGGAAGTGTTCGAATTGATTTGATATAGCACTAAAATGTATATCGTTATCAATTGTGAAGTATAGAAGTGATTCTATGTTATGTTGATACAGCACCGAAATGTGTATCTTTCGTAAAGTGTGAAATGGTTTATGTGTTATCGATACAGCATTAAAATGTGTATCCATCATGAATTTCGAAAGTGTTTTAAAGATGAGTCTTAATCTCATTAAGTTATTTGCTAGATGTTGAGCCTTGTTTTCAAACTCAAAGTTGAAAAAGAAATGGGAAATGAAATGTAACATGGACTTAATGTCATGAAACCGAATGTGATATATGTGGATGTATCTGTGTTGACCATCTATCAACTGCTAATCTTTTAGTCATTGTTCATAGCTGGTTTAGTGTATTTCTACTGGTGTGGCTCACCCTTTATGGGACATCATTTTCAGGTACAGGTAGCATGCCACCTCCAAGGACATAGCTTGGGAGGCTAGAGGCAGACAGACTTTGTCGTTTTGTTATCTTTTGGATGTATTACATGTAAATTCAAGCCAAGGGCTTAATGTGTATTTGAGTTAGTACTCTCTTTTGTAACCAAGTGTTAACTTGGAAAGCTGTAAGCCCGTAGGGCATTTGCTTTTGTTGTTAACATGTAATACTCATTGTAATGAACTACTCCGATGAATAGAAGAATATTTCTTTTTTATATCAATACATGTCTAAATTGATGGGTTTTAATATTATTATTTTGAGGGCGTTACAACTTGGTATCAAAGCGTACCGGGTTCGAATACTTTGGGTACGTGGGAAGTGATTAGTATCACAATGGGTTTGTCTCGCTTGTTAGAGACTTAAGTGTAATGTAATGTGTTTATGTGATAACATGTTTATGTGACTATTTGGGTATGGGATTTAGTTTCTAGGATGTTGATTGGATCCTTGGGTTTCTGGAGTCTATTGGAAAAGCACTTGATCAATGTTGTTTCTAACTGGAACTCAAGCAACGCCTCGGGACTATCATTATCCAAGAATGAAATTCGTAAGTGCTTATGTGTTTATGTGCTTACGTGGAGTGAATTACAGTTGTCCATGCATTAGGACGCGAGTGTTTAGTTTCAGCACATTTTTGAATGTGCTAATGTTCTTCGTTACCTTTACTAGGATGTCAGGACGAGGACGTGGTGGACGAGGACGTGGTGGTAGGCGAGGTAGGCCTAGGAGGCAGGAGGTGCCTATACCGGATGATATTCCGGCGCAGCAGGAGGGTGTTGGCCAGGCCAATGTGGCCGAGCCAGCAGGTCAGCAGGCCATGGGCGCCTTAGCCCGAGAGATGGCAGGAGCATTGAGAGCATCCATGGACATTCTCAGAGCAAGTCCAGGCCCAGGTTGTTGATGCAGGGCTTTCTTTTCTGAAGAGGGAGTTCTTCCGGTCAAATCCGGATGAGTTTTGGGGGGATCCGAAAGAGCCACTTAAGGCTGATGAGTGGTTGGAGAGATGAGTAAGACGTTGAGATGCTTGGCATCGAGGACGGGACTTTGAAAGTGACCTTGGCATCTTTCCAGCTGAAGGGGGATGCGGGTCAGTGGTGGAAATTCATGAGGGTCGTATTGGTGGCACTTGGGAGGCTTTTGTGGTGTGCTTTCCAGAGAAATTCTTATCTCCAGCAGTCAGGAGAGAAGCTGAGAGACCAGTTCTGCCAGCTTTTGCAATTGAGTTCTTCAGTGGCCGAGTATGAGGCTGCTTTTACTAGCTTGTCCAGGTTCGCACCTGAACTTGTGGCGTCCGAGGAACGCCGGCTGTATTGAGTTTGAGAAGAGGTTGAGGCGCGGCCTCAAGATGAGAGTTGGTGGTTCTATGATCTGAGACTATGGGCGCTTGGTTGATGTTGCGGCCCATATGGAGATCATGATACAGGAGGAGGAGGGACAGAGGGGCTCCAAGAGGAGCCAGGATGGTCAGGGTGATAGCAAGAGACAGAGGGGTGCTAACCCTCAGCAGTCTCAGGGTGGTGTTGCTAGATCGACCTTTCCAGTGCCGAGTGCAAGCTCGGGGAAAGGCAATCAGGGAGATTTCACCTGTTACAAGTGTGGTCAGCTGGGCCACAAGGCTTCGGTTTGCCCACAGAGGGGAGGAGGTCAGCGAGCTGCTTCTTCTTCTTCGGCTAAACGCAGAACCAGAGTCAGGGCAGGGGTCAGCCGCTGTCCTTGTATCAGTGTGGTCAGGCGGGGCACCTGAAGAGGTTTTGCCCGCAGTTGAGGTGGCACATCTGGTGCATCTGGGCAGAGGCAGAGTCTTCAGCCAGCTCAGTTAGTGCAGCCCTCGAGGGCACAATCAAGGGGCTTCATCGTCCCAGTCTGTGCAGCAGTCGTATGCTCAGAGAGGTGAGCAGGTAGATCAGGGGCCTACTGGGCGCGTGTAGCGTTACGACCGCGCAGGACCTGGTACCGTGGTTCCATCGGTTGTGAGAGGTACCTTTCTGTTTTAGAACTTGGTTGCTAGTGTATTGATTGATACGGGTGCGTCTCATTCTTTTGTATCTGCTGCATTTGCATTTGTTTTGGAATTTGAGTTGGCACAATTAGCATCTCCTATATGTGTTGTGTCACCTGATGGAGGTGAATTGATTTTGAAGCACGGATGTAGAGGTTGTGATATAGAGGTCGCCGATCATCGGCTTCCGTTCCCTTTTGTAGTTATGCCCATGAAGGGTTTTGATGTTATTTTGGGTATGGACTGGCTATCGTCATACCGAGCTGTTATCAATTGCTACCGCCAGAGGGTCACAGTATGTACCTTGAGCGGGGAGTGTTTTCATTTCTTGGGGGATCGGGTTGGTAGTGTGTTGCCACCGGTGTATGATCCGCGAGGGCGGAGTGAGCTTAATGGTCTTCTTGCTAGCCTTTTGAGTAGTGAGTGTGATGAGACCCAGATTGTATTACCGAGAGTGGTTTGTGAGTATTCGGATGTTTTTCCCGAGGATCTCGTTGGTTTGCCACCTCACCGTGAGATTGAGTTCTCCATTGATTTAGTGCCCGACACGGCGCCGATTTCTATGGCACCTTACCGTTTCGCCCCAGTCGAGTTGAGTGAGTTGAAGATTCAGCTCCAGGAGTTGCTGGATAAGGGCTTTGTTCGCCCTAGTGTTTCGCCGTGGGGAGCACCGGCCCTCTTTGCTAAAAAGAAAGATGGTGCCTTGAGACTTTGTATCGACTACCGGAAGTTGAATTGGGCTACGGTTAAGAATAAGTACCCTATGCCCCGTATAGATGATCTATTTGACCAGTTGAAGGGTTCCCGTTGTTTCTCTAAGATAGACTTGAGATCGGGTTACCACCAGTTGAGGGTCAGGGAGGAGGATATTCTGAAGACGGCATTCCATACGCGGTATGGCCATTATGAGTTTCTGGTGATGCCATTTGGGCTCACCAATGCACCGGCAGTCTTTATGGATTTGATGAACCGGATCTTCCGGGAATTCTTAGATCGCTTTGTGGTCGTTTTTGTAGACGACATTCTCATCTATTCACCTTCAGAGGAGGAGCACGAGGAACACTTGAGAGTGGTGCTCGAGTTACTTAGAATCCATAGGCTGTATGCCAAGTTTGGGAAGTGTGAGTTCTGGCTAGGAGAAGTCAAGTTCTTATGCCATGTGGTTTCTGTGGAAGGGGTGTCTGTTGATACATCCAAGATTGAGGCAGTGCAAGATTGGGCACAGCTTAAGAGTGTGTTTGAGATCCGCAGTTTTCTGGGATTAGCAGGGTATTACCGTCGGTTTGTGAAGGATTTCTCCAGGTTAGCTTCACCGTTGACTAGGCTGACTCGGAAGGGAGTCAAATTTGTATGGAGTGAGACTTGTAAAAAGTCGTTCCAAGAGCTGAAAGTTAGATTGACCACCGCTCCGGTTTTGATTATTCCGGAGAGAGGGTTAGGTTATGCAGTCTATTGTGATGCCTCACGAGAGGGTTTGGGTTGTGTGTTGATGCAAGAAGGGAAAGTGGTTGCCTATGGCTCACGTCAGTTGAAGATACATGAGAAGAATTACCCTACACATGACCTAGAATTAGCAGCAGTGATCTTTGCCTTGAAAATCTGGAGGCACTACCTTTATGGTGAGAGATTCGAGGTGTTCTCGGATCACAAGAGTCTAAAATATCTGTTTACACAGAAAGACTTGAACTTGAGGCAGAGGAGGTGGATGGAGTTTATTGAGGATTACGACTTCAAGTTGCATTATCATCCGAGGAAGGCCAATGTTGTGGCCGATGCCCTTAGCAGGAAATCCATTGGCGATGTAGCTTGTATAGCCATCCGAGAGTGGGAGATGTTGGGTGCACTTGGTGAGTTTGATTTGCTTCTGGGCGAATCCGTTGAGGCTGCGGCCTTGTTTTCTGTTGTTGCGCAGCCTACACTGGTGACTAGAGTGTTAGAGGCACAGAGAGATAACCTTGAGGTAGAATCCCTTCGAGAAAAGATCTCCAGCGGGAAGGTTAAGAAAGGTTTGTCTGAGTATCCCGACCAGAGTGTGAGATACCGAGACCGATTGTTTGTGCCGGAGACCTGCTGAGAAGAGGTACTCCGAGAGTTTCACCATTCACGCCTTGCGGTGCATCCGGGAGGCACCAAGATGTATCGTGATTTGGGACGCCAGTTTTGGTGGAGGGGTATGAAGAGAGATGTGGCGGTTTTCGTATCGAAGTGCCTTACTTGTCAGCAAGTGAAGGCCGAACATCAGAGGCCAGCGGGTTTGTTACAACCCTTGCCTATTGCCGAATGGAAGTGGGAGCATGTCACTATGGACTTCGTTGTAGATCTTCCGAGGACTCAGCGGGGTAGTGATGCTATTTGGGTGGTTGTAGACCAGTTGACTAAGTCGGCACACTTCATCCTTATGCGCGTAAGAGATTCGGTAGATCATCTTGCCAACTTGTATATTCGGGACATAGTAAGGTTGCACGGGTCCCAGTGACGATTGTCTCAGATAGAGACTCTCGTTTTACTGCCAGGTTGTGGCAGAGTTTGCAGAGTGCCTTGGGTACTAAGTTGACCTTTAGCACGGCTTATCATCCTCAGACTGACGGGTAGTCCAAGCGTACTATTCAGATCGTTGAGGATATGCTTCGAGGTTGTGTCCTTGACTTTAGTGGGACGTGGGAGAGGCACTTGCCCTTGGTGGAGTTTGCCTACAACAACAGTTTCCAGTCTAGTATCGGTATGGCACCGTTTGAGGCCTTGTATGGCGACCGTGTAGGTCTCCAGTTTGCTGGGCCGAGGTGGGTGATGCACCTTTGTTGGGTCCGGAGTTGGTTAGGGAAACAACGAAGAAGGTTGAGCTTATCTGTAGGAGGCTTGTTACAGCCCAGAGTCGTCAGAAATCTTATGCCGACCGTAGGATGAGACCTTTGGTGTTCGAGGTGGGTGATCATCTCTTTCTGAAGATATCACCTAGGCGGGGATTGATGAGGTTTGGGAAGAGTGGGAAGTTGTCCCCTCGATTTATTGGCCCTTTTGAGATCCTTGAGAGGATTTGCGAGGTTGCCTATCGTTTAACCTTGCCGCCGCAGTTGTCCGGAGTTCATGACGTGTTTCATGTGAGTATGCTTCGGAAGTATGAGCCGAATCCATCATATGTATTGGATTGGACTGACTTAGAGGTTGATGAGGATGCCTCGTATGAGGAGAGACCGGTTCGGGTCTTAGATAGCCGGGAGCAAGTCTTGCGAGGCAAGACCATTCCCCTAGTGAAGGTTTTGTGAAAACATCACAGAGTGGAGGAAGCCACTTGGGAACGTGAGTTGGAGGTCCGAGAGAAATATCCGGATCTATTTGTGGATATTTGAGCATGTATTGTATATTTTGTTGTGTTGTTGAACCTTAAAAATATTGAATATATCTTAGGTTGTAAAACATAGTTTATGTTTTGGTTTAATGGAAGTTTGATATAACATTGCATATGTTAAGTATTGTAGAATTGGAAATGTATCATGAACATTAGTTATGATATGAAATTGTTGAAATTGGAACGAAAATGCATAATGTTAATGCAGGTTGAAATGTATGTTGTTTTACATTTTGTGAAATGCCTCTTGATAAGAGATGGAATGACCTGTAATGGGTCAAGTTGTTTAATGTTGAAGTATAACGTTGTTTAAAAGGAGAAAAACCTGTTTTTTGAAAACTTGTGTTTAATTTCGGGGACGAAATTCTTTAAGGGGGGGAGGTTATAGCGATCCCGAGTTTTACTCCTTGTTGTACAGTGATCCGAACTTGTTTCCGTGGATGTTAGTAGTTGTTTATATCTTGTTTGCATCCTTTCGTACTTTGTATTTGAGTTATAAGATGTGTTGGGCAGGTTTGTTACAGGTCGGTTGAACTTAGAAACCAAAAGTAGTTGCCCAGATTTTTGCCTTCACGCTTGAGCGGAGCTTTTGACGCTCGAGCGGGACCTTTGTTGTTGCTTCTCCGCTCAAGCGGGTGTTTTGACGCTCGAGCGTGATTTTCCATCTCCCAGTATTTCCTCTACAGTGTTGGACGCTCGAGCGGGAGTTTGGACGCTCGAGCGGGAGTTTGTGTGTGTCGCTCGAGCGGGGAGTTTTACGCTCGAGTGGGGACCTGGTTCAGCAAAAGTTCTGGGAGTGTGTATCCGCCGCTCGAGCGGGTGTTTTGACGCTCGAGCGGGAGTCTGTGAGTGACGCTCGAGCGGGGTTTTCCACGCTCGAGCGAGGCGATTTTTATAACAACTTCGAGATTCCATCTTTGAATCACTTTTTCACATCTCCTCTCTCTCTTACTTTTTCAAAAGACACCATTGGAGAGCTTCTCTCTCTAAACCCTTCCATTCTCTCTAAGTATTGATCTAGTAGGAGTTGTTCCCTCACCTTTGGCCTTTACAAAAGTTGTGTTGATCGTCGAGGGCTACGTTTTGATCCGAGCATATTGAGTTTTGGAGCACTTTGAGTTTCGTCTTCTTCTTCCTTTGAGCTCCGAATTTGAGGTAGGGATATCCTACTCCTTCTCATGAGCTTTGTCTTTGAATTTTAGCATTTTGATGAGTTGGGGATTGTTGGGTAATTATGAGAAAGTTTGGGTCTTTTGTGTAATTTTTACAAAAGTTGGGGTTTTGTTTATAATAATCCAATATGCATGTTTGGCATGGAGAAAATGAGTTAAATGATGGATTATGGATGAAAATGGAACCTTAGGGTTGTTATGTAACTTATGGGAAAAATGCCCTAATTACATAGTTAAATTAATTTGTATAATTAATTTGGAGAAATGAAGAATTGAATTGTGAATGTTGATTATATATCCATTTGGTGCATTTATTTTCTGTTTAGAAATAACTGCTTTGGGCTATCAGTGGAGGATAGTCTTGATTGTTATAGACAATGCATGATGATTAGGCAAACTAAAACTAATCGATTGAGTATGCTATCGAACATAGCGACTGGAATAATACATTAACTTCATGTATTGATTGATTATATATGATCTATGTTTATATACATGTGTTGTGTGGGAGGAGATAGGGGATGTACTCCACGGTTTAGGGAAGATAGGGGATGGACTTCTAAACCGGATTTTGTGTAACATTGATACAGCACTACAATGTGTATTAAATGTTGATTATGGAAGTGTTTGAATTGATTTGATATAGCACTAAAATGTATATCGTTATCAATTGTGAAGTATAGAAGTGATTCTATGTTATGTTGATACAGCATCGAAATGTGTATCTTTCGTAAAGTGTGGAAATGATTTATGTGTTATCGATACAGCATTAAAATGTGTATCCATCATAAACTTCGAAAGTGTTTTAAAGATGAATCCTAATCTCATTAAGTTATTTGGCTAGATGTTGAGCCTTGTTTTCAAACTCAAAGTTGAAAAGGAAATGGGAAATGAAATGTAACATGGACTTAATGTCATGAAATCGGAATGTGATATATGTGGATGTATCTGTGTTGACCATCTATCAACTGCTAATCTTTTAGTCATAGTTCATAGCTGGTTTAGTGTATTTCTACTGGACTGTGGCTCACCCTTTATGGGACATCATTTTCAGGTACAGGTAGCATGCCACTTCCAAGGACATAGCTTGGGAGGCTAGAGGCAGATAGTCTTTTGTCGTTTTGTTATCTTTTGGATGTATTACATGTAAATTCAAGCCAAGGGCTTAATGTGTATTTGAGTTAGTACTCTCTTTTTGTAACCAAGTGTTAACTTGGAAAGCTGTAAGCCCGTAGGGCATTTGCTTTTGTTATTAACATGTAATACTCATTGTAATGAACTACTCCGATGAATAGAAGAATATTTCTCTTTTATATCAATGCATGTCTGAATTGATGGGTTTTAATGTTATTATTTTGAGGGCGTTACAAAAACTCCCTACAACAACAACTAAGAAGTCCAAGCAATGGGCAATGCCATGCTCATCCTCTAAAAAATGCTACAATAACAACCATCTTAAAAGGTCCAAACAATGGGCAAAACCACAGTCATCCTCCAAACAATCCTAAAACAACAACTATCCTAAAAAGTCCAAGCAATGAGCAAGGCCACAGTCATCCTCCAAAAAATTCTACAACAACAACCATCTTAAGAGGTCCAAGTAACGGGCAAGGAAATAATCATCCTCCAAAACTCCCTACGACAACAACCATCCTAAGAGGTCCAAGCAATGGACAAGGCAACGGTCATTCTCCAAAAAACCCTCCAACAACAACTATTCTAAGAGGTCTAAGTAATGGGCAAGGCAACAATCATCCTCTAAAACTCCCTACAACAACAATCATTCTAAGAGGTCCAACCAATGGGCAAGGCAACAGTCATCCTCCGAAACTTCCTACAACAACAACCATCCTAATAGGTCCAAGCAATGGGCAAGGCAACAGTCATCCTCCAAACAACCCTACAACAACATCCGTCCTAACAGGTCCATGCAATGGGCAAGGCCACAGTCATCCTCCAAAAAACCCTACAACAACAACCATCTTGAGAGGTCCAAGTAATGGGCAAGGCAGCGATCATCCTCCAAAACTCCCTACAACAACAATTATCCTAAGTGATCCAAGCAATGGGCAAGGCCACAGTCATTTTCCAAAAAATCCTACAACAACAACCATCTTAAGAGGTCCAAGTAATGGGCAAGGCAATGATCATCTTCCAAAACTTCTTACAACATGTTAGAATAGCAATCCTATGTGTATTGTGTGTGTGTTTTAAATGTATAATTAAAATAAACAACAAATAAATAATTCTGAAAATAATTATGAAAAATTAAATTTTGAATTTAATGCGTACAGTGCTTTAAAAATGCAGAAACTTCAAATCGAGGCTTGTGTTAGACATAATCTCCTTAAAGTAGATTTTGCCCTCGCTTTGGTGCTTGAGATTTTACGACGTCTACTTCTCAGGATGCAACGACTATATCTTGATTTTGCAGCACGAAAAAATCAAACCTGGCGAACGAAACCAGTGTTGTAACTCTCTCTTTCTCACAGACTCTTCCTAAAGCTATTTGCAGAAAATATGGAGAAACAAAGGAGGATGAAGAACATGAAAGGAAGAAATGAGTAGGAAAGAAATCTAAGATCGAGTATAAATAAAATAAATAACAAGTAAATAATTCAGAAAATAATTATGAAAAATTAAATTTTGAATTTAATGCTTACAATGCTTTAAAATTACAGAAACTTTAAGTTGAGGCTTGTGTTGAACACAATCTCCTTAAAGTAGATTCCACCATCTTTCTAGTGCTTCGAGATTTACCAGCATCTACTTCCCAAGATACAACGACTATATCTTGATTTTGAAGCACTACAAAATCAAGCTTGATGAACCAAGCCAGTGTTGTAACTCTCTCTTTCTCACAGACTCTTCCTAAAGCTATTTGCAGAAACAAAGGAGAACGAAGAACAGGAAAAGAATAAATGGATATGAAAGGAATCTAAGATCGAATCAATGAAGATTTGAGGAAATGGTGAAGACTATTTATAGAAGTACTGTGGCCATTTAGAAGGGTCATGACTCTTGGGTCATACCCTTTCATATTAAATGACACTATGAAGGGTTACACATTTTCATTCGAAAAGAGAAAGGTTGTAACTCTTCGGTCACACCCTTTCATATGAAAAAAACACCATTGGATCGCACCATTTCATATGAAGAGTCACCGTGGAAGGTTGCACCCTTTCATACAAATGGAGTCAATTCTCATTTACTTCTAAAATTTCCTAACACAACAACTATCCTAAAAGGTCCAAGCAATGGGCAAGGCTACAGTCATCCTCCAAAACTTCCTAAAACAACAACCATCCTAAGAGGTCTAAACAATGGACAAGGCAACAATCATCCTCCAAAAAAACCCTACAATAACAATCATCTTAAGAGGTCCAAGCAATAGGCAAGACAATGATCATCCTCCAAAACTCCCTCCAACAACAACCATCCTAAAAGGTCCCAGCAATAGACAATGCCACAGTCATCCTCCAAAAATCCCTACAACAACAATCATCCTAAGAGATCCAAGTAATGCACAAGGCCACGCTCATCCTCCAAAAATTGCTACAACAGCAACCATCCTAAGAGGTCCAAGCAATGGGTAAGGCCACGCTCATCCTCCAAAACTCCCTATAGCAACAACCATCATAAGATATCCAAGCAATAGGCAAGGCAATGATCATTTTCCAAAACTCCCTACAACAACAACAACAACCATTATCTCATAAAAATATAGAAGCCTTATCTCCTTTTTTTTTTCTATATACATATATTATTGATGGTACTAGTTATTCAAATAATTATCACTTCATTTTCTTTGCAAGTTGAAAGATTGAGACATAGTTTCAAGGACCTATTGGACATACGTGGTGAAGGTGAGGTTTGTGTAAACGAGATGGTTGAGAAACTAATGAGAGACATGGTTAAAGACGACGAAAGCATGTTACCTCACATTTATCTTGTTTAGAGAGAATACCAAATGAATTCCATTTTCATTGAAAAAGAAACACCTTTGGTAAATATGAGTTTTTAAAACTCTCCATCTTCCATTTATAATTGTGTGCATGTGTTTTCCACTTGTCATTATGAAACTTCTGAAGTTTCTTTGGTACATAGGGACGCTATGGGACAAGAAGCACTTCTACGTTGTCTATCAAAGCAAGTGGGGAGGTAAACTTGTTGGAGATTTTCTAAAAGCTTCAAAACTTTAATTATTTTTTTATTTATTATTATATTTTATTATTTATTTATTTATTTATTTCTTTTAATAGTCTTATTTATTTGAATTTTAAATATGTGTTTGGTTTGAAAAGCAATATGTGTGTCTGTTATATGTGTGTCTGTTCCTAACAGACACCATAAAGCCTTTATATACAGTACTCTAACATTGGAGAAAATATACAACGTTCTCTATTTTTTTTCTCTCTCTCTCTCTCTCTCTCTCTTCTCTTTATTATATTTTTATATTCCATATTTCTGGGCAATCGATACATTCTTGGCAAATTCTTCTGGTGCAACTGTGCATTGTGTCAGATCCTATAAAGTTTTGGGTTGTATCTTGGAGTCGTTTGTGATCGTTAAAACCTGCACGAAGGGAGCGCATAACTACTTTAGGACAGCGTTTTTGACGTGCCTCTCACAATCACACAGCTATTTTCTAAACCCTTTTCTTCATCTTCTTCTTATTATGTTTTATATATATATATATATATATATAATTTTATTGAATTGTAAAAACCTATTTTTTAGAATTTGTTTTGCTTTCAATTTTAGTCTATAAAATTGATTTCAAATAATTTTTGTTCAATTCCCCTAACAATCTAAAGTCGTTATTTCTGTAACATATTTAATCTTTTAATTATTTGTGTTTTATAATTGCATTTGTTGGTCTTGAAAAAAAAATTTTGAATTTTGCTTCCCATCAATTAGGTAAAATCTAGAATTTTGATTTTCTCCATCAATTCAGTAAACGTGCCTCCCTTGTTTGATTACAATACAACATATACATCTGCTTGTATTGTAAGAGTGAGTCCCTGGTTTGATTACATTGATCCTATTTAGTTTTTTTTCTTTTTCGGAAGTAGTGTAACTTTGTTTGGGAACATTGACTTATATATATATATATATTAATCCAGGGAAGTTGTAGAATTTGTTGTTTATGTTTAATTTTTTTTATATTAATTATTCTTAGGAAAGTTGTTGAGTAAAATCAAAATTTTCACATGATAAATAATTTTGTTCAAATTCATGATATTTAATTAGCATTATTCATGTTATAAATTATTGTTTTTAGATTTGATCTGTATATATAAAAAAAAATTGTCACATTTTATCTATTCCTAAATTGTTGGCATTTAATTTTCAATGACAAATTTAATAACATTTGTGATTGTTTGATTGTTGTCTCTGATAGATTTTGTAATTATTTACTCTCTTGTACCTTAACTAATTTATTTTTATAGCTAATTTAGAAGAAACTGTTAGTGTGAAACCTGAAAAATTTAATAATAACAATTTTGAAAGATGGCAAAAACAAAGAAAATATTGGTTGACCGTGTTGGGTCTTATGTCTGCTATAGAATATCAGGATTTTGCTGGATCTTGGTTGTCACCCGAACAAATCGAATTTCATTGCTATAACAGAATCCTTAGTGTGTTGTCTAACCATTTATATGATGTGTATTAGTCAACCACCTCGACTACAAAAGAACTATGGAAAACCTTAAAAGCCGAACATGAAACTATAGATGTTGGTATTGATAGGTTCATTGTCTCTAATTTTAATGGATATAAAATGAAAGATGACATATTTGTAGGAGACCAAATTCATGAGTTTCATGAACTACTTAAAAAAGTAGAAAAGAAAGAGACAACTTTTAGTGAGGAGTTTAAAGTGTCTTACCTTATCGATAAATTACCTTCATCTTAGAATGACTTTGCTAAGCATCTTAGGCACAAACAAGGATCTGTCTTTACCTCAACTAATCAATACAACTAGGGTGGAAGAGAAGCATAGATCAAATCTAGAAACTGGAAAAGAGAAAACTCCTAAGGTAAATTTGATGGAGAATGGGAATAAGAATAGTTCCAATAATAGGAATAACTTTCGACCTAAAGCGTCTTAGGCACAAACAAGGATCTATCTTTACCTCAACTAATCAATACAACTAGGGTGGAAGAGAAGCATAGATCAAATCTAGAAACTGGAAAAGAGAAAACTCCTAAGGTAAATTTGGTGGAGAATGGGAATAAGAATAGTTCCAATAATAGGAATAACTTTCGACCTAAAGGTAAAATTTTCAAGAACAACCCTAAGTTTAAATCTAGAGGTCAAAATGGCAAACACCATAATAACAACTACCAAGCCAATGTTAATAATTTTAAGGGACAAGGGAGTGGCAAAAGGTTGTGCTATGTATGTAGAAGAACCAATCATTATGCTAAGGATTGTTTTTTTAAAAAAACTGATGAGTATAAACCAAGGTTCAACAATAAGCAAATAAATCAATGTCATAATGCTCAAGTGAATATGATTTTGGAGAAAGAAGAAATTGCCGGACCATCTTTTAGGTATAATCTTGAAACTAATTCTACTTTTGAATATCAAGACTGGTGGTTAGATTCTAAGGCTAATATACATGTGTGTTTTGATTGTGGTTATTTTAAAACTTTCCAGAAATCAAGTGGAGGAAGTGTAACTTTAGGGAATGGATCAATTACACCGATACTTGGCATTGGAGATATAGATTTGAAGATGACTTCTAGAAAAATATTAACTTTGAGAGATGTGCATTATGTTCCTGAAGTTAGGAGAAATCTTATTAGTGAATCGTGTTTAATACAGTTAGGGTATGTTTGATTGGGTGGATTAGAGCATGGGATTGGGATTATTAATCCGTTGGCCCAATTATCCTATGTTTGTTTTAATATTTTGGTTTAGGATTATTAATCCAATGGATAATTAATCCAACAAATTTGTAGGATTATTAATAATGGAGTAGGGATGGGATTATTAATCCAATGGATATTAATCCAATTGGATAGTGAATACTACACTAATTTAATAGGATTATTAATACTTCACTATTAGTCTTGTGAATCAAACATGACCTTAGGTTACAAAATTGTAATGGAATCGAATAAAATTGTAATAAGTAAAAATGATATTTTTATTGGTAAAGGTTTTGCATGTGATGGTTTATTTAAATTGAATGTATCTTTTGAAGTTAATTATATCTCTCATAATATTTTGAATATTGAAGTTTGTGATTTGTGGCATGGAAGACTTGGACATGTGAATTTAAAGAAAATTAAGAAAATGATGGGTTTAGAATTAGTACCTAAATCACCTATTGATGTTAAACGCAAATGTAAAATATGTGTGCAAGCAAAACAACCTAAGAAACCTTACAAATCTGTAGAAAGAAATCCATAACTCTTAGACCTTATACATAGTGACGTTTGTGATTCTAATAGACCACTAACTAGAGCAGGAAATAAATATTTTGTAACCTTTATAGATGATTGTTCTAAGTTTTGTTATTTATATTTAATTAAAACCAAAGATGAAGTTTTTAGTAAATTTAAAATTTATAAAGCTGAAGTAGAAAATCAATTAGAAAGAAAGAAAGATTAAGAAACTTAGATCTAATAGAGGAGGCGGATATAATGTAGGTACCCTTTGTACTTTTTGTGAAAAACATGAAATTAAGTAACCCTATCTTATTCTTCACAATCTAATGGGATAGCTGAAAGGAAAAATAAAACTCTAATGGATATGATAAATGCAATGCTTATTAGTTCAGGTTTACCAGAAAGTTTGTGAGGGGAAGCGATACTTACTACTTGTGTTATATTAAATAGAGTAATTGTGAATGATAATGATAAAACACCTTATGAAATCTAGAAAAAAAAAGGGTAATTAATCTTAAAATGTTGAATTTCTGAAGGTGTTTAGCAAAAGTAGCAATTCCAGAACCTAAACGTAAGAAAATATGACCTAAAACTGTTGATACCGTTTTCTTAAGATATGGTCAAAATAGTAGTGCTAATAGATTTCAAGTAATAAATTCTGAAATTAGTGAAATTACTAATAATACAATAATTGAATCTCGTGAAGCAATATTTTTTGAAAATATTTTTCCATATAAAACTAGGATCTCAAATCAAATTGTAAATAGAACTTCTACTACTAGTGCTAGTGTTGTTCCTTTAAGAGATGATTCTGACCATCTAGATATAGAACCTAGAAGGAGTAAGAGAACTAGAATAGAGAAAACCTTTGGAGATGATTTTTATACTTTTTTAACTGAAGGAGAACCAAATACTTTTATAGAAGCTATGTCGTCTTTAGATGCACAATTTTGGAAAGAAGCCATTAATAGTGAGTTTGAATCTATACTTCAAAATAATACTTGGGAGTTGACTAATCTACCTCCTGGGAGTAAAGCTATCGGTTGCAAATGGGTATTTAGAAAAAAACTAAAACCTGATGGAAGTATAGATAAATATAAGGTAAGATTAGTAGCCAAGGGAATTACACAAAAGAAATGAATAGATTATTTCGATACCTATTCACCTGTTTCTAGGATTACAACCATTAGAGTCTTAATTGCTCTAGCATCCATTTATAATTTAGAAATTCATCAAATGGACGTTAAAACTGCTTTTTTGAATGGAGATTTAGATGAAAAAATTTATATGGAGTAACATGAAGGTTTTGTGGTTAAAGCACAAGAACATAAAGTTTGCAAGTTGGTTAAATTTTTGTATGGACTTAAGCAAGCTCCTAAACAGTGGCATAAAAAGTTTGATAAGATAATTATAGAATTTGGATTTAAGATCAATGAACATGATAGATGTGTATACTATAAAGAAGATAATGGAGAATATATTATTTTGTGTTTATATGTTGATGATATCTTATTATTTGGAACAAATTTAGAGATAATTAAAAATGTAAAATCTTATTTATCTTCAAAATTTGATATGAGAGATTTAGGAGAAGCTTATATAATTTTGGGTATGAAATTAGAGAAAACAATCAAAGGTATTACATTGAATCAATCTAGAATCCTAGAGAAAATGTTTAAAAAGTTTGATTATTATAATCTCAAACCTGTTTCAACTCCTTTTGATCCTAGCATGAATTTGAAGGAAAATAATGGTGTACATGTATCTCAACTTAGATATTCTCAAATTATTGGATCACTTCTCTATATTGCTAATAAAACTAGACTTGATATTACCTATGCTGCTAGGAGATTAAGTAGACATACTCATAATCCTAGTAAAGATCATTGGATTGCTGTGGAAAAAGTTTTTAAATATCTAAAAGAAACTTTAGATTATTCACTTTGCTTTAGTGGTTTTCCTAATGTGGTAGAAAGTTATAGTGATGCTAATTGGATAACAGATAACTTAGATGTTAAGTCTACTACTGGGTATATATTTACGTTAAGTGGAGCAGCAATATCTTGGGGTTCTAAAAACAAACCATTATCTCTAGAAGTACAACAAAATCAGAACCTATAGCCTTAGATACTACGTGTACTGAAGCTGAGGGGATTAAAAATTTACTCCTTGGTATTTCACTTGTTGAAAATCCTATACCTGCTATTTCCATACATTGTGACAATAGAGCTGTAATAGAACTTGTGAGACAAGCACATACTAATAAAAAGATGAATAGGCATATGCAAGTGAAATATAAATCTATAAAAAGTTTGGTGAATAAAAAAGTCGTATCTTTGAATTTTGTGAAATCTAAAAAGAATATTGTTGATCAGTTAACAAAAGGTTTATCTAAGAGTGTAGTCTTAGATTTATTGAGGGGGATAGGTCTAAGCCCATAGGGAGTCAACTAAGGAAGTAACCCGACTTCTGTGATTGGAGATCCCATGAAGGAAGGTCAACGGGTAGAAACAATCCTTATAGTGTGACTCGTATTCCAACACTTTAAAGAATGAGACTTTATTAAATTTATTATTTATATTCTTCTACTCATCCCTAAGATATCAGTGCTGAAGTAAATGTGATGGTTAAGGAAGAGTATTTACTCTAAATGAATCTGAGGCGGCCATACTTTCGCAAGATAGACATCTGTCGCTTCTATCTTTGGAGGATTCACCTAAGTGAGAGCGTCGTGAAGCCACGACTGTGGAAATAGGGCTATTTCCTAAAACTCTCATGTAGCGATCCAGAATTTTTCCCTCCGCTCAAGCGAGGAAGTTGACGCTCGAGCGAACTTGTGAGGCTCCCAGTATTTTTGCAGTCTATCCGAGATTCTGAGAGTTGCAAATTTCCGCTCGAGCGTAGGAGTGGTCACTCGAGCGGACGGCTTTGTTGGTCTGCATGCTCGAACGCAAGATTGGGCGCTCGAGCGGTCTGCCTGGTTGAGTTTGAATTTCTGAGACTAGTGGGATTGTTTTTTACCTTTTATTATTGTGTTTAGAGCCTCCCTATTTTATTTTGGGGTATTGATTGAAATGGTAACATAATGGTAAAGTAAGATTTTACCGAAAACTTTAATTCGAATAATTTGCCTACGAACAGCCGTCACTCTTTTGCCCTTTTCTTTTTCCACACTTTGAATTTAGATGTGAGGCTAGAACCATTGGAAAGCTTATTTCTGGGGCTTTGATTTGGACACAAGAACAACCTAAAACAAAGTCTGGATGAGAGAGTTATGCCCGTTTGAAGTTCTAGTATTTGTGCTGGAAGCAGGTACGCTCGAGCGGGAAAATAGATGCTCGAGCGGACTGCGCTGATTCAGCAACTTAAAAAGTGGGTTTCTAGATCATTTTTTGCACTTTCTTTTTCCCTCTTCCTTCCCCTCATCCTAGGTCCGAAAACCCTAGAGATTTTGGCCCAAGTACCTTCCATTCCCCAAAGTTTTGGCCAAGATCTCTTACCAAAAAGTAAAGAAGGCTTGAAGATCTCACTTTTCAACCAACTGAAGTTTGGATTTGTAAAGGAATCTCATCAAGCTTTACTCTTTTGTTTGATTCTTGAGGTAGGGGTCCTAGTTTTTCTTCAATACTTGCATTAATAGATAGATTTGTGGTACTTTGATTTTATAAATAGAAAATCTACATTTTTAAGCATATAGTGTTACATCATGAGATTGGGGGTTTAGGGTTTGAAGTGTTGGGGTTCAATTGTTGGGTTAGGATTGTGGATTATGAACCTTAGGTGTATAATCAATGGGAAAATTGAAATAAAAAGTAGTTGTGTGAGAAATTTTAATTTTTCTTGAAAGTCTTGATTTTTCTTAAAAATCCTAAGTTGATTCGTGATGATAATTAATGATTTTGCCTAAATTGAAAGTAGAATCATGAAATTGAGAGGTTAAATTATATGTATACAAGTTTAATTGAATTCTGGAAGTGTTTGAAAGTTGTGTTAAAAATTAGCGATTGAATCTTTATTATGAATATTGTAAATCATGCTATAATATGAAATGAAATTTGGGAAAAAAAATTTGTTAATGATATGGATGACATAAGCCTTGTGATGAAATGGAAATTTAAGAGTTCACCTTGAATTATGTTGAATTACATTTAGTGATGTTGAAATGAATTGTGTTGAATTATGTTGAATTGTGTTGACTATGCTGAATTATGTTGAATCATGTTGAGTTATGTTGGGTTTTGATGAGTTGTGTTGAGTTGAGTTGTGTTGGGTTGTGTCGAGTTGGGTTGAGTTGTGTTGGGTAGTGTTGTGTTGGTACCCACGCGGTGAGTTGAAAAAGGTTTTTGGGGGCCCACGTCCCACTGTATAGTAGCCGGCAAATGTGGGGTTGGTTTGAATTAAAGGTGCCCAATTACCCTGTCTAGGCTTATCGCTGGGCAAATGTGGGAAAAATGATTTTTGGGTGTCCACACAGTCCCGCCATATGGTAGCCGGCAAAAGTGAAAAAATGATTTTTGGGTGTCCACACAGTCCTGCCATATAATAGCCGGCAAAAGTGAAAAAACGGATGGTTTTCGAAAATGTTTTGGATGCCCACATCCCGCCATATAATAGCCGGCAAATGTGGGGGATGGTTTTAAAAAGTTGAAAAACGGTTTTTGGAGAAATATGGTTTTTGGAAGAAAATGGCTTTTGAGAAAATGGTTTTTTTTTTTAGTTCATTTCCCGCCATATAATAGCCGGCAAAAAGTGGAAAGTGTTATGGATTGGGTGCCCGCTATCCCGCCGTAGTAAGTCGGCAAAAGGTGAATTGTGTTGAGAAGTGTGTTGAGTTGATGATGTTATTTGTGACTTGTGATGAATTTGTGAACTTGCAAATTGATGTGTAACTAGGTATAAAGAGGAAATGCACATAGATATTATTTGTAAAGAATGGAACCTAAAAATAGGTGAGGGGATTATAGATTGGTGATGGTGAACTTAATGAATTAGTTGTGACAATAAAGGTAACTTATGAGTGTTGTTCTGTAAATAAATGAGGACTGAATTGAAAGGGAGTTTATTAATCTTGCGTTATCCTGAAATGAATTTTGAGAGTGTAAATAAGGGTGTGAATTAAGTATAGGAGAATTGTTAGTAAACCAAAGAGGGAACTTGAACTTGAAGTTATGGAGTTCTAAATAAATATAATGAGTAAAAAGGAAGAATGAAAGAAAAAGAAGAATATTAAAAATGGAAATTAAATGAGAAATATTTTGGGAATTGGTTAATAATTTTTAAATGATGTTGTTTCTTAAATCTGTTTGTTTCACAAGGATCTATGGTTTTCTAAGGTTAAGGAATAATTTTTAATGGCTGAAAGTCTTTCTTAAAAGCGTTTAAATAATTTTCGAGAGAAAGGTACTTACCTATGATATTTTGAAAATTATAAAATGTCACTCTACTATATGGCATCACCTTGCATGCATGATCATTTCTATATGTGTGTTAGTTATTGATTCAGAACTATGAGATTCCTACTAGGTATTAGTGCTCACCCCTTTGTTGTTTTATCTTTTTACAGGAAAAAAAGTTTGGATTCTTTGGTTGAAGAGTTATGGATTCCTTGAGTTCCCTTGTATAACTTCAGAGTAGATATAAAGTAAATGGATCTTGTATTTGTATTTATTTGATTGTAGCTTCACA
The DNA here is from genome assembly GCA_030407325.1 of Camellia japonica. Classification (NCBI taxonomy): domain Eukaryota; kingdom Viridiplantae; phylum Streptophyta; class Magnoliopsida; order Ericales; family Theaceae; genus Camellia; species Camellia japonica. The sequence goes on from JAPPVO010000031.1 coordinate 31,343,013, forward strand.
ATAGGAAATTGGCATGTATTGTTGTCATTATAATATTCATTGAGAGAGAAAGAGAACTTGTATGATTTTATTTCTATTACTCAAGGGTAATAGATATTTTAAATAAAAAAAATAAAAAAAGAAGGACCTAAATTAAAGGCTTTGGTAATGTTTTCGTGTAATTAAAACTTGGGGCGTTTCACTCATGAGAATCAAGATTGAGCACATGGCTGCTAATAGTGCTAACCCGCACCACAGTTATGTATCATACCATATGTGTAACATGTTGAATTCTGGTAAAAAAGATTTAGTTTAAGACCTAATTCACTAAGATTCTTTCATAATGAAACTGTTAACACTAAATGAGGTTTAAGTTTAAAAAACACCTACACCCATTGTATGGTTTTAAAGTTGCCCATATTATTATTATTTTTATTTTATTTGACGGTTTTACAAAGTTTTCAATCTTGTGGGGGATTGTTAGAGATTTTCTAAAAGCTTCAAAACTTTAATTATTTTTTTATTTATTATTATATTTTATTATTTCTTTCTTTCTTTCTTTCTTTCTTTTAATAGTCTTATTTATTTGAATTTTAAATATGTGTTTGATCTCAAAAGCAATAGGTGTGTCTGTTCCTAACAGGCACCATAGAGCCTTTATATACAGGACTCTAACATTTGGAAAAATATACAACGTTCTCTCTCTCTCTCTCTCTCTCCTCTTTATTTTATTTTTCTATAACATATTTCTGGGCAATCAATACATTCGTGGTAAATTCGTCTAGTGCAACTATGCATTGTGTCAGATCCTATAAGGTTTTGGGCTGTATCTTGGAGTCATTTGTGATCATCAAAACTTGCACGAAGGGAGCGCATAACGACTTTAGAACAGCGTCTTTGACGTGCCTCTCACAATCACACAGGCTATTTTCTAAACCCTTTTGTTCATCTTTTTGTTATTTTGTTATATATATATATATATATATGTATGTATGTATATAATTTTATTGAATTGTAAAAACCTATTTTTTAGAATCTGTTTTGCTTTCAATTTTAGTCTACAAAATTGATTTAAAATAATTTTTGTTCAATTCCCCTAACAAAACTTGTTACGAGTTTATTTTAATTATTGTTATTTCTTTGAATAAGTCTATATTGTCCTGTTCTTCTGGGAGTCAATTGTAGTGTCCTAAGTTTTAGGAGTATTCTATTATCTTGGAAGTCTGTTAGTCATGGATCAAGATTAGTTCCATATTATCTGCTAAGTTTGTTTTTGTATATTTTATTTAAAGTTGTTTTCAGTCAATGAATAAACAGAGAAGTTCAGCAACATTCTTCTTTCTATTGCTTTCTGTTTTTCTCACATTTTGGTATCAGAGCTACAAAAAAATTCTCCTTAGAAGCAGCAGTCTTCTTACTATCAGTAGCAATCATTCATGGCTGACAAGGTAGTCGATAACTATGTCCAGCCAGCTATTCCTCGCTTCGATGGTCACTATGATCACTAGAGCATGTTGATGGAGAATTTTCTAAGATCCAAAGAATATTGGACTCTCGTGGCAACCGGCTTGTGGAACCAGAAACTGGAGCAGTTTTGTCAGAAGCACAGCAGAAGAGACTTGATGAACAAAGGCTGAAGGATCTCAAGGTGAAAAATTACTTATTTCAAGCAATTGATCGTACAATTCTGGAGACCATTCTCCGGAAAGAAACTTCCAAGCAGATATGGGACTCAATGAAGAAGAAATATCAAGGCACATCGAAGGTCAAGCACTCCCAACTCCAAGCACTTCACCGAGAATTCGAGACCCTTCAAATGAAATCTAGTGAGAGTGTTTCAGATTATTTTTCAAGGACAATGGCGATTGCAAATAAGATGCGGATCCATGGTGACCAGATGCAAGATGTTATCATCATGGAAAAGATTCTTCGCTCCATGACTACGAAATTTGATTACATAGTCTGTTCAATTGAGGAGTCCAAGGACATTGACGAACTATCAGTTGCAGAGTTCGTTGCAGGTCCATGAGCAAAAACTCAACCGTAGTACCACAGAGGAGCAAGCCTTGAAGGTCTCAACCAATGGTGAATCTTCAGCAGCAAGAGGATCCGGTCGAGGTAGAAGACGAGCCGCAGTCGAGGCAGGGAAAGAGAAAGTCGTGATGGCAGACCCATAAATAACAAAGAAGACAACCACACTCCAAATTCAAGAAGCAGAGGTAGGGAGCATTACAATTAACAGTCAACTAATCATGAAGCAAAATGGGACAAATCAACTATTGAGTGCTACCGCTGCCACAGGTATGGACATTATAAGTCTGAATGCCGTACTAATTTACACAAAGAAAAAGAGGAAAAGTCTAATTTTGTAGAGAGAGAAGAAGAAGCCACTCTTCTAATGGCGTGTCATGCCATGGAAGGGAATCAGCAGAATTTATGGTATCTAGACACAGGTTGCAGTAATCATATGTATGGAAGTAAGTCAATTTTTACAAACTTGGATGAATCTTTTCGAACCTCTGTAAAGTTTGGTGACAATTCTATAATTTCGGTTATGAGAAAAGGTGATATTCACATTCAAACTAGAGAAGCAACTTGCTTGGTGTGGGTCAACTTCAAGAGAAAGGTTACACAATCACAATCAAAGATGGTGTCTGTTTAATTAATGATCCCAAAAGAGGTGCAATTGCTCATGTCAAGATGATTGCAAATCGAATGTTTCTATTACATATCAAGTATGATACTCAGTCCTGCTTCTCTGCCAACGTGAAAGACTCAACATGGCTATGGCATCTTCGCTATGGTCATCTGAATTTTAATGGGTTAAAGACCCTATATGAAAAAGAGATGGTAACAGGCCTTCCAAAAATTGATCCTCCTAAGCAAATTTGTGAAAAGTGTGTTATTGGTAAGCAGCATCGTGATCACTTTCCAAAATGGAATGCATGGAGAGCTACAAAAACGCTGGAGCTGGTCCATTCTGATAGTTACGGGCCCATAAATCCCATATCCAATGGTAATAAGAGGTATTTTATTACATTCATTGACGATTATAGTCGGAAAACATGGGTATATTTTTTGCAGCAAAAATCTGAAGCTTTCTTAGCATTTAAAAGTTACAAGGACCTGGTTGAGAAAGAAGTTGGGAGAGCTATTCAAATTCTTCAAACCGATCGTGGTGGAGAATACAATTCACGAGAATTTGCAATTTTTTGTGAGGAACATGGAATCAAGAGGCAACTTACAGCAACCTATACACCACAGCAAAATGGTGTGTCCGAGAGGAAAAATCGTACAATCTTAAACATGGTGCGAAGTATGTTGGCAAAGAGAAGCGTTCCAAAGAGTTTTTGGCCTGAAGCAGTCAATTGGGGAGTTCACATATTGAATAGAAGTCCCACACTAGCTGTCCAAAACATGACACTTGAAGAAGCATGGGCTGGGCGCAGACCATTCGTTGATCATTTTAGAATTTTCGGATGTATAGCATATGCTCACATTCCTGATGAAAAGAGGAAGAAGCTTGATGACAAAGCAGAAAAATGTATTTTTCTTGGTGTTAGTGAACATTCAAAGGCCTGTAAGTTGTATAATCTCATCACCAAGAAGATTGTTGTCAGTCGAGATGTAGTATTTGATGAAGAAAGGTCATGGACGTAGGTTTTTGATGACTCAAAGCAGCAACAGATTCCAATAAATTTTGATGGAAATAATGAAGAAAGTAATCAACCTTCAGATGATCATAAGCAGCAGCAATCAGACTCCATCCCCACCAATCCACAAAGTCCAGAAACAGCAATATCTAGTGATATGCTCCTATCAAATTCAGTAGGAGAACATCCTGATGCTCCAACCGGATCGCGATCTCAACGCACTAAAAGGAGGCCGGCATGGATGCAAGATTATGAGGTAAGTGGATTTGATCAAATAATTGATCCACTCACGCATTTTGCTCTATTTACAGATTGTGATCTTGTAATATTTCAAGATGCTATCAAAGAAACAAAGTGGCAGAAAGCCATGGATGTGGAAATCAATGCCATAGAGAAGAATGACACATGGGAGTTGATAGATCTTCCAAAAGGGCAGAAGACAATAGATGTCAAGTGGGTCTACAAAACTAGGTTAAATGAGAAGGAAGAAGTGGACAAGTACAAAGCACATTTAGTGACAAAAGGCTATAAGCAAGAGTTTGGGGTGGATTACAAAGAGGTGTTTGCTCCAGTTGCAAGATTAGATACTATCAGGTTGGTGCTTTCCATTGCTGCACAAAATTCATGGCCTATCTTGTAGTTAGACGTGAAGTCGGCTTTTCTACATGGCGAATTACAAGAAGAAGTGTATGTGAATCAACCTCCCGAGTATGTGAAGCAAGGAAATGAGCAAAAAGTTTATAAGTTAAAGAAGGCATTATATGAGCTGAAACAAGCACCCAAAGCTTGGTACAGTCGTATAGATGCTTATTTTGCTAGAGAAGGCTTTCATAAATGTCCATATGAGCATACACTTTTTACAAAGCTTGGAGAAGGTGGAAAAATTCTTATCGTATGCTTATATGTGGATGACCTGATTTACACATGTAATGATAATGCCATGTTTGATAGTTTTAAACAATCTATGATGACTGAGTTTGATATGACAGATTTGGGATTGATGCACTACTTTCTCGGCATCGAAGTAGTACAGTCATCAGCTGAGATTTTTGTTTTTCAGAAGAAATATGTCCAAAAAGTCTTGAACAGGTTTCATATGAAGGATTGCAATTCAGTTGGAACCCCAACAGCACCTGCTTTGAAGCTAGAAAAGAAGTCAGATGGAAATAAGGTAAATGCCACTCTTTATAAGCAAATTGTGGGAAGTCTAATGTATTTGACTTCAACCAGGCCTGATATAATGCATGTTGTCAGCCTAATCAGTCGCTATATGGAGAATCCAACAGAGCTTCATCTCTTAGCAGCAAAAAGAATATTTCATTACTTGCAAGGTATAAAGGATTTTGGTATTTTCTATAAAAGATGAGCACAATCTGGTCTATTTGGTTACACTAATAGTGATTATGCGGGAGATCCTGATGATAGAAAAAGCACTTCAGGTCACGTGTTTATGATGGCGACATGGGCTGTTTTATGGTCATCCAAAAAACAACAAATTGTGACTCTATCAACAACTGAAGCTAAATTTGTTGCAGCAGCATCATGTTCATGTCAAGCTATTTGGCTAAGAAGGTTAATTGAAGCACTCCACTACCAGCAGCAAGGTTCAACATTGATTTATTGTGATAATGTTTCTGCAATCAAGTTTTTCAAAAAACCAGTTTTACATGGGAGGAGCAAGCATATAGATGTGAAATATCATTTCTTGTGTGATCTCTGTAAGGATGGTATCATTGATTTAATTTTCTGTAGAAGTGAAGATTAAGCTGCAGATATTTTCACCAAGCCTCTCAAGCTACTTGTGTTTGTGAAGTTGAGGCAAATGTTGGGAATTTGTTCGTCGAATGATGTTGTTTGAGGGAAGAGGAGACCACTATCATGCAGAAACTGGAGCTTATTTTCTCTAAACTAATGTCTAAAAGATACTCAGTTTAAGGGAGGGTGTTAAGAGTTTATTTTAATTATTGTTATTTCTTTGAATAAGTCTATGTTATCCTATTCTTTTGGGAGTCAGTTGTAGTTTTAGGAGTATTCTATTATCTTGGAAGTCTGTTAGTCATGGATCAAGATTAGTTCTATATTATATGCTAAGTTTGTTTTTGTATATTCTATTTAAGGTTGCTTTCAGTACAGAGAAGTTCAGCAACATTCTTCTTTCTATTGCTTTCTGTTTTTCTCACAAAACTTTCATGAAACATATAAATTCGGAGGAAAAAGTGACATATCAGATTGAGATGATGCAGTCGATAATTACGTATTTTCTCATAAGGTTAGCCAATTGTTTACGTACAAGAGAGCATTACATAGAAGATAATCGAGAGCATTACATTATTTTTATATATTATCTTCATCTGATATAAAGCATCACTAGTCATGTTTGAGAAAGAAGCAGAAAAACTTATTCAATGTAATGCTTGGATTGAATAAAGGCTATGTAATGCTTGGACTTCTTAACTGGTTTACGGTCACCAAAAAAGAGGGTTGTGCTTCATTGAGTGTGAAATAAAGAATGCAATAATCAATAAATTAATCTGTAGGTTGCATGACAAACTACACGCTAATTTTCAAATATAATTCTAATGTCAACATTGTTAAAATTTTAAAAAATGATTAAAATAAAATTTAAGTGAAAATGAAATGGAGAAAAGCAAAATTAATAATTATGGGATGAAGGAAGTGATTGTTATATCCAATGCTTTCCATTTAATTGTTTTAAGTCACTTTCGCCGATCTTTTTCATCTAGGCCTCAGTGGACGGCTGTGAGTTATCCAATTTAATCGTGAATATTGAAATATAAATTTAACTTATCTAGTTTCATAACATTACATATTATAAATATAAGAGTAATGCTTGATAGTCCGAAAATGATATTGGCTCGAATCGCTCGAAATTTATCTTGCCGGTCGTCTTGGCAGACGTCCAGCCGGTCATCCGGCCGATCGTCCGGCAAGAAGGCTGACAACCGCAGTCGACAAAGATGACAACCACGATAGACAAGTTTTCACCCGTTCATCCGGGTAGATGTCCGACCAACACCCATTCGAGCCATTCAACCTCTTCCTCTTCATGCTACCAAACATTTTTGTAAATATAATGAAAATGATAAAAAGGACAAACAAAAATGGAATTAATCTAATAAGGCAGAACTCTTCAGCCTCACTAGGAGGTTTAATTGTTCAAATCTTTTTCCTTGTGTATAGGCCTCGTTTGCATAAATTAAAATGGAGTTTTTTTAAGTAAAATAGTCACACAAAAAAATAAAATAAATTTTTTAATTTAATAAAGTAAAATGTCACATTCAAATTATAATTATTTTATTTTTCTTTTATAAAAGTTAAAAAAATCAAAAAATCTATTCCAAACGAAACTTTCACTACAAAAAATAAATAAATAAATAAAAATTAAAGTTTTAGGGACCAAAATTTAGGAAAAATTATTTTGTAGGGACCAAATATTTTTGTTATGGAAAGTGTCATCATTATATTTTTAGTAATGAAAATTAGACATTAGTAATGAATTATTATCTTTTTGGGATTAAATTTTTTGTCTTAAAAAATAAACTTTTTTCAGACCAAATTATTTTGTCCTTAAAAGTGTATTTATTAGTGACATTTTTAAAATTTTATCGTTAAAAGTCTTATTTTTTACTTTTCAGGACACAACGATAGAATTTGGTGCCTAAATGCCTATTACAACAAAATTTTCACTTATAGGAATCAAAAAATTTGGTCTTTAAAACTCTCATATGTTATAGTATTTTTAGCCCCAAACTAAAAAAACCAAAAAATTAAAAAATAACCCACATCCTAAATCAACCCTAAGTTTTATTCCTATGTATTTGTTAAGACTTTTCTCTTCTTTCAGCATTCATATAATAATATTATATATCACTAAATAAATAAAAAATCACTCATATAGATGTAACGTAGGTCCCACATTAAACTTTTAGGTCCCACATTAAACGTTTATAAATATGATTCCAGGGATGACTTATTTTCATACAACTATCCTTCATTTTGGACCCATAATATGATCCAATCAATTCATCTTGTAAATCTTACGTTGTTCTCATACCATAACTTTCATAATTATGATTGGAGGAATGATTTATAGTTTCCATCTTAGCCCCACAATATGATATAATACATTCATCTTGTAAATCTTATGTGTTTTTATTCTTGGCAATTCTATTTGATAAAATTCCTTTCAGTTGTAATTATATCCGATCTTTTTATTTCAGTGAGACTATGAGTTTTAGATGCGAATCTAATCCGAATTATGTCTTGCAGAGATGTTTCAGGAGTTAATTATTTCATGTTTGCCACTTCGCTGACTATGTCGGGGATCGAGCTACCTGGTCAGCTCGTAGGGGTCCAAGGGGCAGTGCCTAGACGGGATAGAGGGACAGCGCCTCATAATCAAAAAGCTAAATTGCAGTCGAAGTTGTTTTTCCACTCGAGCGGCCATTCCTGCGCTCGAGCGGAGATTGCGATCTTTTAGAAGTTTCACTCGCCTTCACTCGCCTGCAAAAGTACTGGGAGTTTTTTTTTCCCGCTCGAGTGGTCATTCTTGCGCTCGAGTGTAAATCCGCTCGAGCGGTCATTCTTGTGCTCTAGCGGAGATCGCGGATCTGTTTTCTATAAATATGTGTTTCAGTCCGATTTTAGGGTACGGCTTCCAGATCTTCTTTTTGGATATTAGGGTTTTCTTCTGGAGTTTCTTTGCTTGTTTCCTTTAATATCTGTGAGAGTTTAATCATGTATTGAGTGGATTATATTAAAGGGTTTGTTTAGTTTGTTTTATTCACAAAAAAAAGAGTTATTTTTCGGTAGGTTCCATAGAACTTGAGCCTGAAGCTTTGGTAGATTTCGGAGTGGCTCATCGTCGTGAATTCGACATCGGCGTTGTGGATTCAACGTTAAGCAAGATAATTCCAAGGTGAAAATGGGGCTGGAAGAGGCGCATAGGGATCGGTTCAATTCGGATGTAGATTCATTAGGTAATTGAGAGTATACTTGTTTAATTCTTTTATATCTTCTTAGTAGATTGTTTTGTAACTTTTACCCATAATTTTTTATCATAATTGGAGGCGTTCCAATTATGATTTTTTCACATAAAATCGTTGCGTCGATTTATCTTGATTGTTTGATTGGGATTGTTATTTACTGCTTAAAATTAATAGATAATCACAAATCAATATGTAGGAGATTTTTAAATTTTTCATTATGTAATTCTCGCACTATTACTTTCATAATTTTGAGTGGAGAAATGACTTACCTCTATACAATTATCTCCATCCTAGGCCCACAATATAATCCAATTCACTCATTTTGTAAACTTGTCAGTGAAGCTTATGACATTGTTTGAAAAAATAATTAGACTAAAATAATTTATTAAAAGATAAAATATATTAAAATAATTAATAAGATAAAATACCATATTTAATTTATAATTTTTTTTTTTATAACTATCAAATTAACTGTATATAAAAAAAAAAATCAACCATTTTAATCAGGATAAAATATTAAAAAAATCGAATAATTTACTAAAATAGCTAACTTTTCAAATAAGTTTTCAAATAAGTGTAATGAATCAACTTTAGGTCAAGTTTGGCATACCTTAAATAATCCATCTTTTTATTTTTTTATCTTTTTTCCATCACATCACTTCTCTATTTTTCTGCACATCTTTTTGTAAAAAGACAAAAAGTACACTTATTTAGATCATCTCAAACAACACCTTAATATTAGACCTATAGACTATTCAAATTATTATTACAGGCCCCACCCTAGACCCACAAAATAGAATATGTTGGTCCCACACAGTAACTTTCATAATTGTAACTGGAGAAATGCTCATCTCCATACATACCACTATCCTCCATTCCGGGCTCATAACCTGTTCATCTCACAAACCATATAGTAATGACTGTTTGTACAAAAAAAAATCAATTCATCTTTAATACTGAGTACACAAGGCGAATAATTCAAATTATCTTTGTAGATCCCATCACGAGCCCACAAAATACTGTACGAAGGATAATGTAATGGAGAAAAGTCCTATAAATGGGATTCATGAAGGAAAATTCTAGTGGAATGTATACCATATATACTCTTAGTATGACTTTTGTGATCTTTAATTATGACTTATTATAGTATTCATTACAACTCATTGTGATATTGATTTATAATATTATTTTGACTATGATTTAAAAGTTTTTTAGTTATATTTTATATGAAATTTATATATATATATATATAGTTAGGATCCACAGGATTGAATTATGATATTTGTGATAATTAATTCAAAAAAATATCATAACTTACCTATGGTGCATACTCTTTTAAGGATTTTGAGGGTGTGTACATAGCTTTACCCCTTTAGTGGTAAATTTTATTAACTTTAATAATTAAAGTTATATAATTTGTAAATATTTTTTTTTTTAGCTGATTTGTAATTTTCCCAAGTATATAACACCTCCATTTTGAATTTTTATTAATTTTGGTTATAAAATTTTCCTACAATTGCAATCAAATGTTATATAAGATTGATCGGATACTAAGATTTGGCAAAAGTGGATGAACATTAAGATCATGTTTGGAATTTAGATTTGTTAATTAGAGAAATAGAAGCTAAAGGTTGTGAGCAGACACTTCTGTAATTTTTTGAACTACAAGTCCTATCCCATCTTCGATCCATTGCATTAATTCCTGAAGTATCGAAGTAAAAATAAATAAAAATAAAAAAACCTTTCTTATCCTCAAACACCCTAACGCTGTATTTGATTAGAAGATTTGAAAAGAGATTTGAAAAAGGAAAAAGAAAAAAAACTAGACAAAATGTAATTATATTTTATTCACATTTCACCTACCTTTTTCATTTCTCTTTTTAAATTCATTTCCAAATCCTCCAACCAAACACAGTGTAAAAAAAAAAGAGAGGAAAAAAAGAAAAAACGTAACTATTAGTTAAATTTCGGCTAAAATTTAACTAGTTTTATGGAAATGTAATTACAGATAGTTGCTAATGAACTTGACAACTTCCATGGGCTTGCACACAACACAAAGAAATAGGCTCATAAACTTCGCCCTTTGGACCCGCCCAAATTCTGGCCCAAAAGCTTTTATGAGTCAACACTAAGGCCTAATTTGTGACGTTTCGGTTTTTTGACTTTTTGTTTTCATTTTCTAAATTGGTTTACTTTTTATTTTCAAAAAAATAAAATTGATTTCAAAATTTTTTTAAAAAATTAAAACAAAAAAGGTTTTAACTTATTTTTAAAAACAGCTTTTTCTCTCTCCTTTCTCCCCTACTCATTGTCGGCCACCACTTGTCACCAATCGTTGGTAAAACTTTGGCGAGCAGACGATCACCGCCTGTAAACTCCAACAACGCTCTGATAGCCACCTTTAGCTACCCTCTACTACCAGCCACACTGCTTCTCGTTACTAACCAAATATATTTTTTTATTTTTTGTTTTCATTTATTTTCAAAGCATTCGTGAACGCTAAATAATTTATATATATATATATATATATATATGTATATAAAGTAAATAAAACAAGCTCATTATCAAATGAAACCTTTCAACTAGTTTTCTTCCGATTTGTACATTAGTATATTAGCAACTTGTCACTAGTCCCACTTGGTAATAATTTGGGGTAATTGCACCCTGGTGGGATTTTGGAAAAAAAAAAATTATAATTTTAATTATTAGTATTTATAAACCTTCTCACTAATTTTAAATTTTTTTTGGTTTCAAAATTACACTAATATGATATTTCTACTAATAATTATTCACATAACAATAGCAAATTAAATGTAGTAAGGAAAAAATAAGCTGAAAGATGTCCTTGTGGTTTTCCTTTTATGGCCCTAGGAGGAATTTGCAGCACAAACATCACTTTGGACACCCAATCTTGGACTTGTCTGTGATTGAGACTGGAGGAACCTACCTGCCAAAAATGTCCACCCACCCACACACACACCACAAGGACATCTTCTTCTCACATTCACACCCACCCACCCCTGTGGAAAAAAATTACTATTTTTAAAATTGATGTCTTTCTATTTTAATATATTTTTAATCGGATGATTGTATTTTAAAATTTTGATATTTTAAAGATTTTCACCTCATTTTAAGTTTGGAAGTACTTTTCTCCTGAAATCCATGTACAACTTTGTGTTTTGAAATTTCCATGACATTGTAAGATTGAAAATGCATTGAAAAAGGACAAAGATTTGATAACAATATGACATGTGCATGACCCACAATACTTTCTTCCTCCTCCTAAGAAATGGATAAGTTCCCCCAACGCTTTAATGCCACAATTATATATATTATTTCCATGTCATTATAAAGTTGTAACCATTTTCTGTAGAGACATATTTTATGAATGATAATACATGGCCAAAAGTGACACCAAAATATCAGTCGAGGTGTCACGTGGCCTGATCTTGATACCGAGTTGATCTCGGCTAGGTCGAAATTATCTGCAAAGATACCAGAATTCGAGGTGAACAGATAAGAGACCAGAGTTCTAGAACTGGGAAGGATCTCAGTCTAGATAAAGATAAAACTCTTAGAGAGTTTATCCATATCTAGCTGGGAGTCCAAGATGAACATTGAGCCTGAGTCCATTGAGATTAGGCTTCTACAAGGATTAGGTCAGTATTGGCTATAAAAGCAAGGTACCCCCATGAGTCTCAAGTATGTGTGATATACTGTAAGCAGTAAGCTCTTTCTTGTGAGTTAAGCACAATTGGCTATCTTTGAGAGATAATTACTGACTTGATCGTCAGAGTGCCCCTAGGTAGATGAACCACCGCCAGATTCTTATCTTTCTGTGACAGGTTATTCGGGCTTAATCTATTCTGCCAATACTCTCCTGCTGAGTTTCCCTATTTGGTTGTGTGGTCAAAAATCAACATCCATAATTTGGCACCGTCTATGGGAAATTAAGGAGAATAGATGGCCAACGACGAACAGAAAGAAAATGTTAGGGACGACATCCCTAGTAGGAGTGGCAAACATGTCGATCCTAATGTGGAGGAGGATAACTGTAATGAAGGACCTCGGGATAAAAATCCCGGGGAAAAGGACATTACCAAAGAGCCGACCGACAAAAGCAAGGAAGCCTTGAAAAAAATCCTAGTCCAACACGGGGATAAAGAGTGCTTCTTCTTTCTCGGCTTAGGCTTGGCCGAGAAGGAGGAAAATGAGTTAGAAACATTCTTGTGAGCAAACATAGAGGTGTTTGCCTGAGTGCCTTACGAGATGCATGGCATTGACCCCGAGGTCACATGTCACAAACTAAATGTAGACAGGTCGTCTAAACCTGTCATTCAGCGAACAAGGAGGCCGACGTTGTTTCATGTAGAGGCAGTAGAGGAGGAAGTGAACAAATTGTTGAAGGCCAGAGCCATTCGGGAGGCAAACTACCCAACTTGGTTGTCAAACACAGTTGTTGTGAAAAAGAAGAATGGAAAATGGAGGGTCTGTATGGACTTCACCAGCCTGAATAAGACTTGTCCCAAAGACAGTTTCCCACTCCCCAAGATCGATCAATTAGTGGATGCCACTTCAGGGCATGGAAGGATGAGCTTCCTAAACGCTTACAGGAGGTACCATCAAATAGCAATGTATCCTCCCGACGAGGAGAAAACTGCATTTATCACCCCAAAAGGGCTGTATTGCTACAGAGTGATGCCTTTCGAGTTGAAAAATGTAAGAGCAACCTACTAGAGGTTGGTGACCAAGATGTTCAAACATCTGATTGGCAAAACAGTGAAAGTATACATTGATGACATAGTCGTGAAGACTAAAAAACCTAAGAATCACCTGGCCAACTTGAAGGCAGTGTTCGATATTCTTAAAACATATCGGTTCCGACTCAATGCTTCGAAATGCGCATTTGGAGTTGGGTCTTATAAGTTCCTGGGATACTTAGTTACTAGAAGGGGCATTAAGGCAAGCCCAGATCATATCAAAGTCATCCTTGACTTGAAGAGCCTAACATCGGCAAAACAAATACAGATGCTGACAGGAAAGGCCGCGGCCCTGAATAGGTTTATAAGCAGAAGTTCAGATAAGTGTAAACCATTTTTCAGTTTATTGAAGAAGGCCACAGATTTTTTGTGGACGGAGGAGTGCGAAGTCGCCTTGGCCAGCTTGAAAAAATACCTGACAACAGCTCCAGTTCTCTCAAATCCAGTACCTGGAGAGGAACTGTTCTTATACCTAGTAGTTTCGAAGCATGCAGTGAGCGCAATGGTGATAGAGAAAAGAAAGGAGAACAAAAGGCAGTGTATTATGTGAGTAAAACTTTAGCAAGTGAGGAGACCAGGTATTTATCCCTAGAAAAGTTAACACTAGCCCTAGTGATGGCCTCAAAAAAACTAAATCATTACTTCCAAACCCACAAGATTGTGGTGTTGACTGAGCACCCCTTGAAATCCTTGCTGCAACAAGAAGATCTGATAGGCAGGGTGGCCAAATGGGCAATGGCATTGGGCCAATATGATTTAGAGTTTAAACCCAAAACGACAATCAAAGGCCGAGTTCTGGCTAACTTTGTGTCCGAGTTCACACCTGGTGCCATCCTACGTCGGGCTCCGATGAGCCGTGGCTTAGAGTGTCTAGGGAAACAAGAAGAGACCCAACTGGGAATGAAAAATCCCACAATAAAGCAGAAAAAAAGAAGAAAAACCCAAGCCTTGCGATATTTACATCGGCGACTCCTTCCGCCTGTTTCTTGATGAAAGTTCAAATTGTCAAAGAGCAGGGGCAGGAGTGGTATTGGTACAACCAGATGGGCGAATGTTGGAACAGTCTATCCGTTTGGGGTTCAAAGCCTCAAATAATTAAGCAGAATATGAAGCACTAATCGCAGGGTTGAAGTTAGCAGCAGCAATGGAAGCCGACGAGGTGGTAGTCTTCTGTGACTCCCAACTTATTGTGAACTAGGCAACAGATGAATACGCAGCCCGAGATGAACAAATGATAGCCTATGTCAAAGAAGTTGTTAGACTACTAGCCTTGTTTCAAGATTGCCGACTACAGCAAGTTAGCCGAGGTGACAACAGTCATGCCGATGCCTTCGCTAACCTGACTAGTGCAATAAAATCAAGGGAGTCAAGGACAATAACGGTTAATTATTTGTCAGGCCCAAGTGTGGAACCACTAATCACAAAGTATGAAGCAATATGTGTGGAGATGGGTCCAAGTTGGATGGATGCAATAGTGATGTTTCTTAAGGACGGCAAGTTACCGGATGATCGCAAAGAGACACACAAGACCAGACTGAAGTCGGCAAGGTTTAGCCTAACAGTAGAAGGACATCTCTACAAAAAGTCTTTTACTGGTCCCCTTTTGAGATGTGTGCATCCCTCCCAAGTTGAAGACTTCTTGTGTGAAATACAAAAAGGGTATGTGGAAGCCATGTTGGGGGCAATTCACTTGCTCATAGGGCCATTACTCAGGAGTACTGGTGGCCCTACATGCAGAAGAATACTGCAGCCTACGTCAAAAAGTGCGAGAAGTGTCAGAGGTTTGCACTTTTGATACATCTACCAGCAGCAGATTTGAACCTAATGTCCAGCCCTTGACCATTTGCCCAGTGGGGCATAGATCTTGTTGGACAACTGCCCTAAGCAACTGGGCAAAGGAAATTTCTGCTTGTAGCAACTGATTACTTCACAAAGTGGGTAAAAGCTGAACCCCTTCTGAATATTCGAGATATTGATGTGAAGAACTTCATATGAAAGAACATCATCACCAGGTTTGGGATTCCAAGCGCAATAATAGCAGACAATGATACACAGTTTGACAGTAAGCTAATCAAAAGCTTCTGTGCAAAGTACAAGATCAATAACTACTACTCTACTCCGAGTTTCCTCCAACACAATGGTCAAGTAGAAACATCTAATAAGACTATCTTAGATGGAATCAAAAAGAGGCTGGAAGCAGCAAAAGGAAAATGGGTAGAGGAGTTGCCTAATGTACTCTGGGCATATCGGACTACGCCGAGAAGATCAACTGGGGAGTCTCCATTTGCCATTGCTTATGGCACTGAAGCTGTTATCCCACTAGAAGTCGGCATTCCAGGGATCAGAACCCAAGAAGTGGAAAATGGTACTAATGAGACATTTCTAGCCCCAGATCTATACCTATTGGAGGAGAAAAAAGAGATAGCAGCAATTCGGCTCGGGCATACCAGCAATAACTTGGTAGGGCTTACAACAAGAAGGTCAACCCAAGAGAGTTCAAAGTTGGGGACATGGTGCTAAGGAAAGTAGTCAACAACAAGAAGGATCTTAGGGAGGGCAAACTTGGCCCAAATTGGAAGAGGCCTTATAAAATCATCTCGGTCGCCAGCAATGGGGCATATTAGCTTGAAGACAGTAATGGCAAAGAGTTGCCAAGACCCTAGAACACTTGCAACTTGAAGTTTTTCTATCATTAGATTTTTGTTTTTCGAAATTTATGACATTAGCTGAAGTAATAATAAAATTTTAGTTTGATTTTTATGAATCTGAAATTTGTGTGATAGGACTGACCAGTCCTATGGCGATATTTCTTAATGAAACATGACGAATAACTTAGACTTATTATATGGCAGAGTTCAATTATACTTGCATATAATAAAGTTGAACTAAGTTGGCTATGTTTCTAAATGAAAGATGATAAATAACTTAGACTTATTATATGGCAGAGTTGAATTATACTTGCCTATAATAGAGTTGAACTAAGTTGGCGACGTTTCTAAATGAAACATGACGAATAAACTTATCATGTGACAGAGTCGAATTATACTTGCATATGATAGAGTTGAACTAAGATTTGTTATGTCAGCAGAGTTAAACTCCGAATAGAACTAGGTGTGCTTTAATCAAATTAACAGAGGAACCCAAGTTGAACACCTCGACTAGTCTTTGTTCGAATCTGACTATGGAGAAAGGCTATAAGTGCTTAATGTGAACTTAGGTTCATATTAGAGGGCAGAGAGCTGGAGAATGATGAATAAAAGTTAAAAGTTTAAGAGCTTGGGAAGACTTGTTGAATTTTTTTAAGAATTTACAAGCTACAATTGGCTTAAACACTTCAGGAAAATTTATAAGTTGAAGTTAGCCGAGGTAATATTGAAAAAAGTATCCGAGATATATACTGGCCAAGATGACCAACCAGGTTATGGAGGTAAACAAGCAATGCTTGACTGAATAAACAATTGTAAAAATATTTTTATGTTTTTAAGTGTTATCCGAGGTATTTCAATTGTTGGCCGAGGCAAACAGTCAATGTTTATATCTGAAGTATTATACCCCGAAGTCATTATACAGCTAAGGTATACTTTAAAGAAATGCAAAAATATTCAAAGTATGGAAGCAGTAAACATGCATAGAAGAAAAGAAGGCATACATTCAATACTTGGAAGAAAGACTTGCATTCAGAAGATAGAACTTGTTCACAGGCAAAAAGACACTTCAGCCTGGCAAAAAGACAACTTGTTCGGATACAAAAAAAAGGCACATCAGCTAAATTGAAGCTTAGAATTGTTCAGACAAAAAGTACAACTAAAAGAAGAAAAGTTCAGATGAAAAGAAAAAGAAAAAGAAAATTCTAAGTATGAGAGACATGGGCACTGGTTTCAGATTGCTCAACCTCAGCTGTTGGAGTTGTGTCGGCCTTGGTTGCAAAGTGTCTTCCTTCTCAGCCACTATCTCGGCATCAATTTCTAGCAAGGTCTGGTCCAAGCTCTTCTCGACCGCCTGGACCTCGGCCTTAGAAGTTGTTTGTTTAGGAGATGGTGCCTTGGAAACCAAGTCCTCCTCCTCATCATGAATCAAGTCTACGACTTGATTATTTAGAGTTGGGGACTTGACCCCAGTAACAGTTTCCTCCTTGTCAGCATCATCAGCCTCGAAGTCCTTGTCCTCGGCCTCATCCTCTGAATCCTTAGGCGTATGAGGGAATGGCAATTTGAGTTGATTGGTGTCACGAAGAGAGGAGTCCACAGGAATTGACAGTTTGTCTAAAGATGCAGTCCAGCCAAGAAGAAAGCCTCGGTTACAGGCTTGGGTAACCTGGGCTATGTATGTGTCACGAACGGCAGCCTACCCCTCTGAGAAAATTCTTATCATCAGTAGCTTTGATTTCGGCCTCTTTAGTGGCCAAGGCATTTCGGAGCTCTGTTTGGGCTTCGGCGATTTTTGTTTCGGCCTCCTTTGCCTCGGCTTTGAGAACCTTGGCCACAGTCTCCGCTGCCTCTGCTTTTTCCTCAGCCTGGTCTTGGGCGCGCTTGGCTGCCTTAGCCTGATCCAACAGAACTTTCATCTTGGCCTCGACGTTGTTTAAGGAAGTGAGGAAGCCAGCAACCTCCTTGGTCTTGTGGACCAACTCCTTCTTCAAATCCTCAGCTTTCACCACAAAGGAATGAACGTACTGGATCGCCTGAGGAAAAAAGGAATGTACAAGTTAGTAGAATTTTGAAGTATAAAAAACTTGAAATAGAAAACCAGGAGTTTCAAGTGTTGAGAACTTACCAGGACGGAGTGTTGCATCATCAAAGCAAAGTTTTCATACCCCAAGATCTCGGCCATACGATTTAGATCAATTGGCAGAAGAACGGCGGTGGAAAGAGCGACACCGACCTCGATATTATCAATGGCACTGTCATCATCCTTGATTGGTTGGTCCCTAATTATGATGGTAGAAGCCCAAGGATCATCGGCTTTGAAGGCACTTGGGCTTGCGGCCGCCTGGGACTTCGGCTTCTTCGATCACAAGGTGTTGGTTGGCTCGTCCTCGGCAGGCCTCTTCTCGACGTTAGAGGCAATCTTTTCAACCTGGGCCAATTTTGAGATTGGCACTGTATCTTCGGTATCAACTTGGGTAACTGGGGCCTTTGCCTTAGCCTTTTTTACCCTCTTTGGTTTTTGCTTGGGCTGGGATTCTAATGGAGAAAATTAAACTGTCACCACCCCTGGAAGGTCAGCCAAAAGGTCCTCCACAACAGCCTTATCGCGGCCCATTTCCTCAGCAGTTGCAGCAACGGTGATTTTGGTGCCAAAATGAATTACTGGCAGAGCGATTGGTGGGCTTACTGGGTCAAACACTGATTCTTCAGAATCTCGTCGTCTACAACTTCAGGTTTTGCCGGCAGGGATGTTTGGTAGAGCTCGACATCGACGTCGGCATTGTGATATCGGGATAAGTTGGGGGGCAAAGGTTGATGGCAGCTCAACAAGATCTGAAGAGGAAACCTAATCAGCTCTAGGAGAAGAAACGACTGGTGGGTTTGAAGCAGACGGTGGAGTTTGACTTCTGCGAGGGACGTCGGGCAAAGCCGACTTGTACGTGGGTATGTAATTCAACAGTAGAGGGGCCATGTGTTTCTGCACAAGAAGATCTAAGAGCTTCTTTAGATCTCGACTGGGGACAAATGATTGCCGAAATCCCTTGGCTGGCTAAGGAAGAACTACACAAAAAAATAAATAAATAAATAACTTCAAAGAGCAAACATTAGTAGAGATAAGTGTGTTGGCAAGCTTAAACCAAAATGAAATTGCAGTAGGATGGCTCATTCTTACTATCACCCTCTTTAAGAACTGTTCGGCTTAGAGGATAGAGATGAAGGTCGTCATCAGGTGCAAACTCCTAGTTGCCCGAGACAATGAAGTAATCATCTCCAACACCCTTATTGGAGTCTGGG